>JAOEFI010000006.1:17837484-17852725 GCA_034621735.1 Anopheles plumbeus
ACTCGATCAGAATGATCGATCAGCTATTTTCATTATCACACCATCGTTTTAGCAACTGGTGCGACACGGTGAGGCTGGCCTTTTTCTCTCTCTCTCTCTCTCTCTCTCTCTCTCTCTCTTTCTCTCTCTCTCTCTCTCTCTCTTCCTCATGTCCATGTCATGGCCACCTCGCCTGTCGTGGGGAGAATTTGGCTTCGAAAGTAAGCTCGTCTGGAATTGATTGAGCTCGTAAAAAGCGAACAAAAAGCAAACCCGAAGAAGGGCGCACATTTAGCGCATGGAGTAGAAACCTTTCCCGAAGTAGCAGTAATCCAATTACTGTTTCTCTGGCGGAGAAAATGGGGTCAAAGAAGAGATTCGGGATAATATTTCATACCCTTTTCTTCTGATGGATGATGTAGATAGCGGAATATGGCCAGCCGGAAATCAAGCTCATAAATTCAAACAAATGATTTCATATGGTCGATGTTCAATTAGACTAGACTAGAAACAGAGTAAACATAGAATCGGAAAACAATGGAGAAACAGAGCACAATCTTGTTCCTTCTTTCGGTATGGAGCAACATAAACGAGTGGAAAAAGGTAGATGAAACGAACCAGGTTTTCGAAACATACCTATAGGGCAAAAACAAACCCTCCGTAACAGGCAACGAATGGAATGGGACTCTCGGAATTGAGTTGGGAAATGTAATCAGGAAACACGAACACATGAACTAGGTAAAAGATTGCATACCTTTTTGTTCTCCGAGTAACGAAAAGATGGAAACTGAAAGTAAGGACAGCATATTCCAGGAGGGAAACACTAGGGAATCTGTGATCTACGATATCAATATGGGATTACATTAGAATTGTGCACCAATTATCGTGGCACTGGTTGTTTCAGGCTATCCTTAGGGAGCAGTTGTGCTTTGTAATTTTTTGGAGGACGATAGTTCTAGCTGGTAATGCGGGCTTTCCTTCTCTCTCCGGAATAGCGATCCGCCGGGGGAACCTGGGTATCTGTCTGACCCAATTATTCTCAGATTTCCGGACACCACTAGAGTAGGGCACTATCAGCGGTGAATCTTTTATAACGCTCTCTTCTTACCCACTTCCCGCCCACTTTCAGCCAACGAAGGACGCCTCACGGAGACGGAAGCGCTCGAAGAGCTGAAGGTGCTCTACAGCCAGCTGCAGCGACTGTACGAGCGCATCCCGCAGCGCGGTGCCGCCATCCTGACCGTGGCTGGCCTGATGGAAGCGTGCCGCACCACGTCGCTCCGCCCGCCGCCAACCATCGGCGCCCCCAGCCCGCTGAAGGCCATCCAGGCGGGCCTGACGCCGATGGACGGTGGGTTGCCGCTGGCGGATGGTGGTGCGACGACGGGAGTGGCGTCGGTGACGGGGTCGCCATCCGTCGGCCCGGTCGTCCTGCTCCGGCTAGACAAGAGCACCAACACCAACACGATCGCGACCATCCCGAACGGGAGCACCGGTGGGGGGCTGGCGGTGACCACGCCCGCCGGAAACGGCCCGAGTGGCCTTTTGCTCTCGCCGACGCGCATCACCATCACGGACGACACGTCGGACACGTCCGATGCGAGCGGCGGCGGGGAGGACGCGGAGTGTGAGCGGCGGCAGGCGGAACGCGAGGCACGATCGATCGATGGCAGCGACTTCCGGCTCGACCACCAGCAGCTGCAGTGCATGTGCAGCGGTGGCTGGGATGGCGAGGACGCGCCGTACGGTGGTGGTAGGGGGACGACGGGTGGCCCTCAGTGTAGCTGCTGTTGCAGTTGCTGCGCCACCAACCGGTCCGCCAGCAGGGGCAACCATCGACAGCAGCACCAGCAGCGGCATCAGCGTAACGATAGTGTGATAAATTATTCCACCAGTGCAGTCCAGCTGGCCAGCGCTGGCAGTACGGTTAGTTGTAATTGTAAGATAAGTGCAGTGAACGACCGTTCCGGATCCGGTTCCGGTGCGGCGGGTTGCGGTTGCACCGCACGGGACGGTGGGCAGGACGGGACAGACCCTGCGGTGCCGTTACGAAAAGCCCACCAGCACAACTCGGAACTGGTGCTGAACTGTCAGTTTGGTGGTATTGGTGGTGGTGGTGTGGTAAATGTTCCTCCGACCCGTTACGAACACCAGAAGCAGCAGCAGCAGGAACAGCGACCACCACAGCGACATCAGCAGCATCAGCGTGCCTCCAGCACCGGCGAGGAGTACAGTGAGTTCAGTACAAAAGCTTTCGAATCTTGTGATAATCTGCTACATCAGCACCACCAACAAGTTCCACACCAGACACCGCAGCAGCAGCAGCAGCAACGGCGACAACGACAAACTTCCAGTTCCGGTGATAGCTTAGATAATCATGCGTCCTCCCCACGGTCGCCGCACGGCCGCACGGAAGCGGAGCGCCGCGGTCTGGTGCGGGGTGCGGAAGGTACCCTCGCCCAACTCCCGCTCGCTTCGGTGCCGAAGGGTGCCGAGACCGCCGGTGGTGACGGCGGGCCGGAGGCGGCCGCGGCGGCCGTGGCGGCGACACGGCTGGTAAATCTAGAAAAGTTTAACAAATTGTACGCCAACAATAGCAGTAGGATAGATAGTTTGAAAGAGCACTTTCTCATGCGGAACGCGCTCACGACGGCCCTGCAGAACCTGGAGAACGAGAACCGCTCCCGGAGGGCCCCCGGTGCCGACTTCCTCCGGCGCCACCGCCGATCGAGCGACGACGCTGAAGATGAGGAGGAACAGGTCCTGGTCGGTGCTGGCGGTGAGTACGGGGTGAGCGGCCCGAAAGTAGGGCACCCGGTGGGAAAGTCCGATCCGATTGAACCCACGGTGGAAATGGTGGCCAGCCAGCAGCAGCTGTCCAATAACACCGCTGCGGTAGTGACAGCAGCATCTGACGGAAAACGATCACAACAACCGCGAACGGGTGAGTCCGGGGCGAGTCCGGTAAACGCGAGCAGCAGCATCGCCAGCAGTAGTGGTGGTAGTGTCAACTCACCGGAAACTTCCACCGCCGGCGATGGCGGAGGGGCCAGCGGGAGTGGCAGCGCGGACGTTCCCGGTGGAAAGAAGAAGAAATCACCCGAAAAACGGCTGGTTATCGATCTGAACGATCGCTCCAAGTACACCGAGGAGGTGTCGGTGTGAGTTTTCTAGTCACCCTTCCCCACAATTGTTGAAAGGAGTGAGAAAAACTGACGGAACGGAAGCGGAAGTGTAAAGGTTTTCCATTCGGCATCACAGCGAGTGCACACACTCGCCAAAACGGTGAAGCGCAACCGAAATTCACAGCAACAAAGCACAATCAAAATCCTTAACGGTCGATATGTATGTATATGTAGCGGGTGTCTAAAGCCACAGGATTAGACAGTCGAACTGACGGACGGACGAACGGACGGACGAACGAAAGGACGGACGGCGGTGGCGCTTTTAATGTTTAAAGGTTGTCCTACAAGGATCGGTAGGTGTTCATTGTTTTCCTTTTTTCAAGCCTTTTTTCGTCCGTCTCCAACGAGTCACGCTTCTGGCACACGCGTGTCGAAGGCAGGATGAGCCGAAAGCTTCCCTCTGCTGCTGTTCTGGCGAAGTGTTTGTTTACTCTAACCTTTTTCGGTATGTGCTTCGATTCACATGAGCAACTGGGTCTCTGAAAAAGGCCAACCAGCGTTTTTATTCTTTTAGGAATGAACAAGGAATGTTTGGGGAAGAGATTTCTTACACTCCTTTAGATATCTGTACAGATGTAGCTGTATTGTTTTCGCATATTAAAGACATCGTTGATAGTGCCTGCTTTGTATGCTGGTGGACATTGGAACATAACGTCGGATAAACAACGATTTATGATGTTCCGCATAGAAATGGTTGGATAATGCAAATCAACATTCCTTGTTAATTGAATAGTTGTTAATTTTCAACTGAATATTTATTTACGTTTCCTGCGATCCTGCTTGTTCATTTCCATTTCTGATCACGTGTCGTTATGAGCTTGTAAACGAGCATTACTTTTTTCGTTTCCTTTCTGCACAATGTTGTCTTTTACATATTTTGTTTTCCCGGAGAGTACTAGCATGGCAACATCTGTGAACATATTAAATGTATTCTGTTTCGTTTTTCCATAAAGAATATCTATCTTGTCACCCAATAATAGAACTGGCCTTCCTCCACACCCCTTCCTCCTGGGACGAACTATCGCTCCATTGTTTTCTTATCTCCCGTTTTTCCTTGTTTTGCAATACATAGTTGGGACAAACTATGCACTGTCGTGTCATATTTCCCCGTGGCGTACGTGTCGTCCCATTCATCGACCCGGGGAACAACAAGCTTATCAACACTACTCCTTTTCTCCTTCCTACCACCTTCGCACACCCGGCGATCAGCCACCTCCGGGGGCCGAGTGGGGTTCGGTCGTAAAATCAATTTATGAACTGCACAGCACAGCAACACGTAACAAAAGGTATAGAATTTTCTTGATGCTATCTTCACCCGGGCGCCGGAACACGACTTTGGCCCCTCGCTTCTCACACACACGTGCCGCCCCGGGTCCCCACACCCGGTGCGAGGGAAAGTTGTTTGTATTGGCTTACAATTGCTGAACAAACAGCGTCGCCATTCCTTCACCACCAACCTTCCCTCTGCCCCTCTAGCCTACTGCGATGTTCGATGTATTACATTACTTCCAATTGCCCATGACGCGCGCGCGCTCCCACAAGCATTACCGTGCTCCCAGCGCACACCGAAGAGCAAACACTAAAATATGACACCCTTGTTGTCATTTCGAGTTGCCTTCCCCAGCCTCGTCCACACAGTTCGTCCTCTCTGTCGCTCGCTCTCTCTCTCTCTCTTTCTCTCTCTCTCTCTCTCACGCTGGGAAGGAGCAATCGAAGGGCTGACACTTTTGGCTCCATAATCTGGAATATTTATGAAATCGAACGATCTCCATTACGTGCAACGAAATTACTTACTAATGCCGGGGGAAGTGCGCGTGTGTGACGATTGGGGCCAGATAATAAAAGCACCGTTTTTATGCTCCCGATTACACCGCACACCAACAGCGGGTGTTACTTAGTGCGGTTCTCGGTTTTCCCGCCGCTACCGAATCCTGTACTCTTTACCTCTCCGGGCCAACAAAAAACCGCCACTACTCACCGCGTTGTGCTGCGGTTCCTGGGGGCCATGTAAAGTAACCGCCTGAGCTGTCGATAAAATTTGACGATTCATTTTCCCGGGTCCAAAAAGGGCCCATAACTGTCACATAACTTTCATTCAACCGGCAGATCTTGGCGCTGGGAACGAGCTGCGTATCTTTTAAGGTTCGACACGGAACTGACGTTTGCGTACGGCCACAGGTCCCGTAGCCCGAGGAAACGGTTCAAATCAAATCGTATGACGAAACACTCATCGTTTCACAGACGAATAAAACTTCCTGTCTTTCGGAAGTTCAACCGACTTTCAACTGATCTGAACTCTTTCAAGTCAACCCCTTCGGGCCACTGGACTGCGCACAAGGAGCTCACTTTCAACGGGAAACAACGACCACCATCACTCATCAACCACAATTTATCAAATGTGTGGAATTCGTTTGATGTTTCCTGCGGCAACAGTAATGTTGTGGCAAGCTTCTGAGGTGCTTGAGCCCCTTGTGAATAATGTGTATGTGGAGGGTGGAAAAAGAAAAAAAAAACATTATAAAACCACTCGTCGTCTTCAACCATCCAAACACAGATACGCTTGCATGTGATGAAATTGCAAAGCGTGCGCACACACGCCTTCGGGAATGATTCTTCCCTTGATTTATCTTCCTTCCGACCATCGATGGAGGCGCATGGTGGCGCGTGAGGAACGAAGCACGTGGTGACGCATGCATATTTGTTGGCCCCGACGTGAACCACGTATCAGCACGACGTGCGGGACGTGCCGACTTGTTTCGTGTGGAGCGTGTGATATTTGAAACAAGCATTGTCGTTCAGACAGTATCCCTCCCATAAGATGGCGATATGAAACTGTTTTTTTTAATTCAAAATCAGATAACATGAAAGGTGTGCAGATTTCATCAACCATCCATCACCATTATCAAACGGGAATCAATTTAAACAAACACGTAAGTGGTCTCACCTTTTCAGACACGCAATCTGGTCAATCCAAGTACATTGGAATCAATCCATTTTGTTTTGTTTTTTGTCTAAAATTCAAACGACGAAAATGATGCTTATTCGTGATAGTTTTCAGTGATGTTTTTTTATCTATCATTCAATCCTTCAGTTACGCTTACCATCTTCACTGATACCATTCTGTTCGAGTGCAAAGATGACGAATGATTTGTGGGAAAACGAATAGTGTTAGTCTTTAGCTAATCGTTCAGTTTTAGAAAGACTTACAGACACGGCAACAAATTCTCCACCAAATCTTAATCGTTGCCCATTTTAGAATACAACTGACAGGTTCGTTCCTGTCTGTGTGTTTGGGGTTTTGTCTTACTGTTGCCACAAATCGGAGGCAAACTGGAAGACAACAATTCACAAACAGAAGCCCTTTCTTGCACACGCTCAAAAGAAAATGCACGTTCGCTAGGAGAGCCCCTTAGTAAACATTTTCCAGGTGCGGTGTAAGGACAGGCCTAAAGAGGGTTCGATGTGATTCGGGCGGACAATTTGCGCACGGAACAGTTAGTTAGCTTGGCGTGGAAAAACGTCTTAGTTCGATCAAACATATCTCGAAATCGTACATAGTGTAGGTTAGCTCTGTAAATAAGAAGCTATTGATAGAATAAATAAACAGCAAAGGATTTATCCGTAAGGTAGCAGCATGCACAGAAAGAGAGAGAAAGAGAGAGTACGAAACTATTGCACACCGTTGCTATATTTGTAAGAGAATAAAAAACTACCAAATTGGGATACTTTATCTTGTAAATGATAAATAGTGATAGGAGGAATATAGCAAAATAGCATATGTGTAAAGAAGCAAAGTTTAACGAACAGTTGTTAATTTTTAACCGCCACAAGTTGTAACTATTGTACCCCATTGAAATGGGCAAACTCAAAGATACATTTAAAACTTTAAACCCCACGGCTGGTGGAGTTCGCGTTGACGGATTGTTAGAATTTACAAGCTAGCTTAAATTAACCAAAATGCAAACATTGGTTGTGGTAAGCAGAGAACTCCGTTTTCTAGCCATACTAGATACAGTTTTCTTTCTGGTGCTAGTAGATTAATTGCTCGTTTTCTTCCCGATTGGTTGAATTATAACTACATGCGTAGTTCTATTGTTGTCCTTTTCGTAGATACGACCGCTTTCGCAGTTGAATGAATGAATACAGCTGCTGACAGCCAAAGTAGTTCGTATTTTATCGACATTTGCCAACAATCAAACACTGTACAGTCCGCATAGGGTGCATTTCGAATGTTTATGCAACCGCAGTTTAGGTTTAACATAGGATAAGGACCTGAGCAGAAGAAGGCATGTTGACCCTCGTCGTGGTTTGGTGGACGAGACGAATGTGTCGCTATCGAAAACGGCGAAAAGAAATATACATATTTGCACTCTGTGCTGAGATAGGTTAAAACAAACACCGCCCAAAATCGGATCTCAACGCGTGCAAAACCCAAAAACATGAAGCATTGAAAGTGAGATAGTGAGATAAGAACAACCAAATTTATACGTAAATTGACTCGAAAGTGAACTAATGAATAATATTCGGCCATTACCGCCACAGTCTCATAATGCGTAAACTATAAGGAAGTAACGGTGAAGCTGTACAGAGGAAAACGACGAAAACTTAAAGCCAGTGAGATTATTTTAGCCAGTCCGTGTGTGGCGAGGATGGCAAGTTTGTTCATGTTTTGTACAAAGGAAACTTTAATGAAGATACATTAGCTAATGTATGTGTGTGTGTGTGTGTGTTTGTAATATATCGTGAACACCCGAATAAATGACATATATTATTATCACAGTAAAACATAAGTAGCCGAAGCAGCATGTGGACTTGTAGCGCTAAGTATAATGAAGATTTAGTCCAGCATAAAAACAAACACTCTACGTTCACTACGTGAAAACGATAACATTCAATAAAAATCAGATTTTATCATTCTAAGAACTTTGGAATTATGTTTGTTGAACATTTTCAATTCGGCCAATGTGACTTCGAAGGAAATGTACAGGTAAGTGGTTCGACTATTCAATCAGCATTATTCGTGCCAGCACTGACACTCTTGATCTTATCGGGTTCGTATCAACGCTAATCATATGATATTCGTTCGACGGAGAAGAATTGAAAATACGGTTGCGTTTCCACGACAGAAGACGCCGCTGTTTCCATTGACAATGTCAATGTCAGCTACCGTGCAAGGATCTTGATGAATGATTTTAACACGTTTATTGATTCCACAAACCGTACAGAGTTCCTGGAACTGCCCTATGCTGGTACATAAACGAAACGAAACACGCGCATGGGTCTTTGATTCGAACGAACCGTGCCAAGGTTAGATCAATTGTTGATGCCGGATTGTTGATGCGAAGCGATCTAGTCATCATTCCACTGATTGCCCACTGAACGAATGTTGACGAGCACTGTGGTGATGAGAATACACTGTATTTGCCTTTTTATATGTTGATCGGTGTTACAGCTACCATTTGCCAGTACGTGTCCTACTATTTAAAGGCTGCGATTTATATTCGTATTAAAAAGCAGTAAAAATGGACACGCCCAGTCGAGGAAATGTATAGTTTGTTATCTGATGTATGTTGGAAATATTTGCCTCTTTTGTGTGAAATACATTAGAGAAACACTCTCTTCTTGATATTGAAAATATATTATAATCCACAATACTATTATAATAGGATCTAAATAATATCAAAATGTGTAGATTTCAGAGCAAAACATAATCAAACCCGTGAACCCGATTCCACCACTCCACTCTCAATACAATATATGTTTCATCCAAATAAATCAGTCCGGATGACCCAATTTCGCGCTTATTCATTCAGCGGAATATGATTTTCAATGGAAAGCTTCACTTTACATTGCGCTCCATATTATTCATACGAAGCGACACCAGCCACATATTCATATAGATTAACTCCAGCTCATCGTTACATTCCAGTCGACGCCGGAGACAATGAAGTAATCATGGTGAGTAATAAAATGGTCGCATTTTAAAATGAATAATAATGTTCCACGGTCACTAGCATACCGACTTCCCGTGCGATGTGTGTCCCGCCGCCATCGTTATCCTCCCAGAACGATATCCGGTGGGGAGAAAAGTAATGAGTTTTAATATTTCAAATTTACTGGAAAGTCCAACCGGGATGAAATACCATTGTAGGAATGTGCAGATGCAATGCGGTCGAGAAGTGAAGCGAGGGGGTGACAATCCAAACGGATTTACCGCATAATAGCACCATCAATAATGCGAAGGGAAGCGAATGCAGGCACGGGCAGCACTTTTATTAATAATTCCAGGATCTAAGAGATTCCCGCAATTCAGTCAACCACTGGGAGTTTTTTTTTTTGTCACAGCGTTTTACGCAGTCTCAACCAACAACCGATCGCCAAACGGTGACGCGAATACGGGACACGCAATCGATGCCGATTTCCATTTGCTATTAGATGCTGCCGTAGAAAGGATCGTAAAAGTATGCTCAACGTTCGACTGATTTACGCTGACCAATTAAAAGACCAAGTTCAAGAAGCAAGCAACAGAAAGATAAATATCTGGCCGTTTCATCTTGTGGCCGGTGGGAGTGGTTGCGTAGACTAATATTTAAACATTGGTGAACGCTTTTCCTGAAGATTTTCGCTTCCTTCCCCGATGGCCAGATGCCTCGTGCGAAACAGAAGAAGTTAGCACCGATTTGAATTTTCTTCTGGCAACTGTTCCCAATCTGGGACGCGGTCCGGACGCCACAGCCTGCTTCCCTTCGCTTCTCATTCCGCTCCGGAAGAAGCCGGGATAGACACATCCTGCGTACTTCATAAAAGGAAAACAAGTAACATGTCAGCTGCTAGCTTCACTTTGAGTGCCCTGTAAAGGAAAATCTTAAAAAAACTGCCAGAAAAGCTCAACGTCGGTTCTCTGTTCTATTTTTGGGGAACATTTCAACATCCAAGCGCGAAGTAAGGCGACGGGTTTGCGCCACTTTTCAACAAAGAACGAAGAAGTAAGCATCACGAAGAAGAAGAGGAACGTTCAAACCGCCGAACCGAAACAATGTCGCTCCCCACCATGAGTTGGCAGATTCTAAGGACGTGGCGGGTGTTTCGAATTTTCCCCGGTTTTCCCTGTTATTGTTTTTAGCCTTCAAACGCGAACCACGAAGCTCTCCATCCAGTCAGCTTCAAGTTAACGGCCGCACGGACGAATGCTGACAGGAAACGAGAACCGTTGATGTTTGCCAGCCGCTTTACACTGACTTAGCTGATGCGGTGGACTTAAAGAGACGTTACATGGGGCCACCAACCACCGCCACCATCACCATCAGCATCATCAGACTGAAGCTTCTTAGCTAATGCTGTAAATTCCCCCTCCCAGAGACTCCGGCCGCCGGTTCAACCGTACCGAGTCGATTTGCCTGTTGCCTTCTGCAGACGGACAGTGTTCGAGTTGCGAGGAAAATTATGCTCCTCTGAGCGTAGGAGCAAATTAAAACAGATTAAAGCCACAACAGTGGCGTGCCGTCGGTATTTCGGCACTTCTTCAATTCCGTTCCAGATGGATTTCCGGAGGGAAATCAGTTGTACTATGCGAACTCAAAGCCGGCAAGGCAAGCATATCACATTACTGTCTTCATTTTATTTTGATTCGACCAATAAACAAAACTCAATCGTAAACTGGAATTAAAGTCAATGAACAAAGTTGGAGTTTAAGAGAAGGTTTAAAGATGTTCCCCGATTCTCTTGGCTTAATTTCATTAGCAACATAAAAATTCCAAGTTTTATTTCAAAAAAAATCCCTCTCAACGATTATCTTTCGGCGATAGTGTCAGCACAAAAGTACTTCCGTTTTCGAAGCACCAACACATTCTATGGATTCGGAAAAAAAATTATACCGGTCCGGAAAATAGTTTGCGAATGGTTGCGAGAAAACGAAGAAAGGAGTGTTATTTTGATCATGATTTCGATGTCGTAAAAATTAAAGTAATGAATATCTGTTACATTCTCCGAGGCGGAAATGAAAAGCCGGTTGTTGCTGAAGGTTGCTTCCGGATGCGAGAGAAACACTGCCCACCGGCTGCTCCGGATGTTATCATATAGTACGGGCTATCTTCTTTATGCAACTGCTCTCTAACGTCGTATCTGGTTTCCGCATTGCTTCCTTTCGCCAGTAGAAGGATGCCCGTCGGTCACGACTCACGTTAAGTGAGTTAATTTAATCAAGTTTATTAGTACAGTTCCGTTATAGGGCAACAATTGGATCTTTTGGCGATCTCATAGCCTTTTCTGATCGGAAAAATACTACTATCTTTGGCCCATTAGAAGAAAACCTTCAAAATTCAGTTGAGAACGATAAGTTTTGGATAAACTTTGAACAATAACGTAGTTCTTTTCCGATCTCTTGAGTCAACTTTATTCTTAACAAAACGTTGAGTTCATTTTTTTTTTAATATACACGACACAAGGCACAGACCATCCCTCATGCATTACCAAACACATATAATATGTCATCTGGAATATTAAATAGGTACCTGGGAAGATGGTGAAGTGCTTCTTTAAGATTCCTTCTTTAAATAAACTGCCCGACAATGGACAATTCCAGTCTTCGCCTGTCATTATGGGTTCGGAAAATATTTCCGTAGATAAAAGTACGTTTTGATGTTACGGCCATAAAATAGGCTCCCTAATATTCAAAATAATGTCGTACAACTCGGATGAACCGATGCCAGCATCCTCCTTTTGCAACGTCGGTTCGTGTCGGCTCGTTACCGAAAGGGATCAACACGAAAATATGTGTACCGTGTTCCGAGACTCGACCCGACACCATCTCCGGCCCCTCCACCGACCGTTAGCTAGCGTATTTTCGAAGTAATATATTGCGCACTGTACGGCAGACCCCATGAAGGCATGGAAGATGGAGTCGCTTTGTCACTTCGAATTCTAATCGCACGCCGCACCTCCCGGAGTCGGAGCGCGCGGTGGCGCTGCTCGAACTTTTCCCAAGAAATTATGGAGCTGACTTCTCGCTTCATGGTCGGCTGGTTCCCTTCGCCAGCTGTCGATGCGCTAGGTGGTGGTGCCACACAGGCAAGAAATATGTTCCTGCCGAAGCCGACCCGTACTTTTGGTGCTCTACACGAGAGGGTCTTGCCGGGTTTGTTTCCCACCGCCCGAGCTACCCCAGAAAGGTTGCGAACGTTTTCGGTTTTTCAATAGCACGACCTTTCCCGGGGGGCCACATTCGACCCCCCGGAGTTCCGGGGTCGTATGTAAGCTACTTTCTTAGATCGTAAGCAGTAACATCATTTTCGGCAAATATTCATTTAAATTACATCCCGAAACTAGGACTGAAATGGGATTCATGAACACATTGTAACAAGATATTGCGACATCCAGAACATAAATAGTGACAGAAGTAATAAAGTAAAATAAATGACCCAGAAAATCATATCATTCAGCAGTTCAACTACTTTTGGTTATTATTATTATTATATCCAGAAACGTCTTACACAAAGTATACAAAACTCTCGAAAGCTGAACAAACAAACTCTTGAACTTAACTGCCAGTGATTGTGACGATTGTTGGGTGAATGGAATCGCTTTTCATGTTTCTACTGTAATTTGTTTCAAATTCAAACTTACCGTTCAACCACCCCCCCACTTGTTATTGACTCCGGTACAAGGGAAGCGCAAAAGTTTAGCCAAAAACTGCCAACAAGTATTATGAAGAAACTTATTTCATCTCCTCCGAACGGCTGCCTGCCCATTAGCCCGAAATTTCGCCCAGGGAAGAACGGAAAATTCGTCGTTTCTACAAGGCCGTTTCGAGGCTCGGATTTTCTTGCGGACCGTAAAAAAAAAACTTTTCCCACCGTTACACGTGGATACATCCGACCGTTAGCAAACAACTGAACTGAAAATGGAGGGGAAAAAACCACCCCATGTAAATATGCCTACGGCTCACCGCTGATTAGTTTCACCGGGACTCGCTTCGGGATCGCGGTCGGTGCCGTCCACGTCCTGTCCAACCCACCGCGGAGGTTGCTTTACGGCCGGAATGGGGTGCCCGCGTTTTCCGAATGACTTGTCGATCCCGTTTGACACTTTACATAAACTACCAATACGCTGCCCGGTGTCCCTTTGCCCATCGTAGGGAAACCCAGTTGTTCCCGTTCCCCGGAAGCGGGGACAACAACATGGCAGCATCTGTGTGTAGGCCGGGAAAAGTTTTCTCGCTCATTCTGTCCGTTTGCACTTCGTTAGTGGAAACTTTTCCTCACACTCCCTTCGTCGAAAGCTGGGGTTGCGAGAGGAAAGGTGACGAGGGATCCCTATGTGTAGGTTTCGAAAAATAGAATAGAGAAAAAAGAACACAACACATACCATGATAATGTGCATTTGATGTTTTGTATGAAAAGCTTACAGTTGAATATTGTTAAAACATCTGAAAGTAGAATGTTTAAGTAAACTCCTATTTAAAGAACATATTGCGAACAGTCAACATTCACATTACAACGTTTTATGATCATCAAAACAAAATTCATTTTCCCACAGCCAACATGGGAAGAACTGGATCCCATTTTAGACAGTGGAAATTACACTCACCTTGCACGGAATAACGAATATATTCTTCAGGGAATTACTACATCCGGATTTCCCGCACCATCATCACTGCTAACCTTGTTACAGGGTCAACCTTTCGCCACACGCACGACTCCACGCCACGCACCAGTTGCAGCGGTCGCCAATCAATCTGTAAGCTTCTCTCGCCAGTCCCAGCGGACGCAGAATTCACGAAGCAATTGCTTTACCCTCCGCACCGGTGGAAAAACAGACACGCGAAAACACGAGCCGAATGAAGCGCCATCAAACCCGCGCCCGACTAGTAAGGCCAGGCGGTGGGTTGTTCTTCCCTCGCTTTTCCAGTGAAATTCATTCCACCCACTCGGAAGCTCGATCCGTTGGAACCTCTCCAAGGAAAGGGGCGTAATTTGTTTGCAGAGACAACTCCGGGACGAAATTGTTATTCACTCGAAATGGCGAGCGGTGCCTTTTTCCAGGACTTCAGTCAATACATTCATCTCGTTCCACGGGCGAAAGGCGTGCTTTACCCATAGGCATATATTGAAATCTCGAGGGATTGTTCCTTTGAAGGATTGTATCGCGATCGTTTCAACACAAACATATTCCCCGCACGATCCGCCCACCCTTAAAGACATTCGTGCAGAGCAAACGGCGTGGAATCGGGTTAACTATTTACGAGACGACCTGCGACTCGAGATGATTCAGCCATGATTCTTCGTCTTTGACATTTCTTTTTCCTCCTTCGATCAACCGACTGTTTTTATTTACCCGATTTGCATATTCGTGTTTCTTCAGGCTGTGTTTCTTCTGTATTTAGAGACCTTGCATTTTATTCTCCCCTATCTTATCAATTCGGCACCGGGCCACCTTTGACAAAAAGGAGTTTGCCTACCGTTCTTCCACTACCTCGCCCCGCCTGCTACGTTAGCTACGAATGATTGTGATACTATAAATTCGCTGATGAACGTTTGAACTTTCCAGTGCTCTTAAAAGCTGCGCACATCCTTACAAGAAAGCGCAACATCCACCTGCACGCATGAGTGGTGTGCCCATCCGAGAAAAGATGTCCGCGATGTTTACAGAGAAAGCATACGAGAAGTTACGACAATGAAACCCCGCCAGCGTGGGGTGATGCCACGGCCCACTTTCCCCCGTTTTCCCGCCCAGGGTGGAAAAAGCGGGCCTTCGCATTACGTCGGCACAATCATTCATCAATTGGGTCTATATGCCAAGAAGCGAACAAGAAGTCAGCCTCGGAGCAAATGGGAACAAAATGGAGATAAAATTGCCCCATAAAATTGCTTCAAATACGCATCACAAATCTACATGTTGATTTTTCGTGTTTTCGCGGGAACCATCTGTGTACGTGTGTGTGCGTGTGTTTGTTGCGCACATGTTGTGTGGCTAAGCAACTGGTGAACGGGCTTGGCGTTGGTACGGTTGCATTAGCTACTTGAGAAGCAATTTCTATTATCGAAATTTTCTCCGACCTGATTTAGGTAAACATCCTTCCC
>JAOEFI010000006.1:17852825-17863230 GCA_034621735.1 Anopheles plumbeus
GGGGGGGGGGGGAGTGGAAGCCGAACGTGGGACCGAAGCCCGATGGTAGCATCATTCCGGATGGAATCGGGTCGAACGTTAGACAGCGGGACGTCTTGGCACAGGGCGAACGTATCTCCCTCGGCGCACGATGCAACGTTTACGTTCCCGGGCGGTGCATCGCACTCGGACGGACAGTTGGCAAAGGCCCCCACAACGTTCCGCTGGGTTGATACATTTCATCTTCTTTTATTTCTCCGCTTTTCTTCTTTTGTTTTTTTTCTTTTCTTTTCTTTTCACTGTGTTCCGCAGCACTTTTCCATTTTCCAATCAACGCCCAATTCACTCATTGCACGCACCGCTGGTCGTTGGTGGGCGGAATCGTGCGAAAAGGCGAATGGGAAAACGCGGTCGCAAGGCGCAATGCACGAGCAATGATTAATCGTGTCTAAGATGCACAAGGAAGACTAAATCGATGCATCGTCTCGGCCACCCCCACCCGCTCCGGCGCCACGTCGGTTCCTGGATAAGTGACGGAATTGATCGCCGGATAATGCTGGCATGTTGAATGCAAGTTTACCCGCACGAGGCCGATAGTTTTCCGCAAGTGGGAAAGGGGTTGTGTGGGAAACCTGAAGGCACTATGGTTGCCGGAAGAAAATGCACTTCGCTGCGCATCCGTGAGGGCTGCGGGATGCTTTCAATACCCGCCTTTATTAAGATATTGCTCCGGAAGGCGTTGCGATGCATGACGCATCGGTGGGTCCGTCAGCAGGGGAACAGTCGGCACAATGGATGGAACCATCAAAGTCAAATCAATCAATCGAAGCATAAGAAAGAGAGAGGGAAGAAAAGGGAGAAACAGAAAAAAAAGAAGGATCAAATAAGGATAAACAACGAAACCCTGTCGGCCGTGGTTGGTTCATTTATTTCTCACTAGTTTACTTTTCCCCAGCCCACGCTCCCGGCGCATCAAGATAAATCGCTTTTTGTCGGAAGAAGTTCCCGTGGGAAGAAAATGAATGGCTCAATACAATCAATTCTATTATTTGTATCCATTTCCCTGCAACCTAGTAGAAAGTAAACTTTTCCCCCATTTGCAAGTAGTTCATTTGCCAGGTTTTTTTTTTTTTTATTTATTTGGTTCTGAAATGTTGCATCAATTTAATCCGCTTACAGTTACTGCGAACGGTTGTCGAGGAGTCGAACACGGGGATCGAGCATACTGCCCTACACCAATGCAGTCGGGTTCTAGAACTTGATAACAGCTTTTATTACCATACACTTCCTGCTGTGCAGTGTTTACAGTATGCATGTCCTTCGCTCACTCCGATCGCTCACACTGACCTTACTGTTTCAATACTGGCATCATCTACAAAGTAGCAACATCTTGTTCCCAGAACCACCGTATGTTGTAAAACGACATTTTTCTCTCTCTTTCCTTTCCATTTTCCTCTTTTGTTAACCTTGCAGCTTTACCCAGCCTCAATAATGGCAATCCGGTGAGGTTCATTTTTTCCTACAACAAATCTTGCCAATCACCGATTTTCCGGAAGCCGATCACACAACGAGAGCCCCTTCGCTAGGAATCGTTCGGAGAGGGGAGAGCTGGAAAAAAATCACATCCACAACCACGCTGGAAGGCTTCACAGACCGAGCTTCGTGATGGGTGAATTCAAAAGCACACATGTTCCGTGGATGCAGGCATCGACTTACCAACAACGGAAAGGATTGCTTCCGAACAAATGGCGCTACCAAGAACGCCCCGTAGTGAGGGGGCGTAGGTTGAAGGCTTGTTAAAGGATTAAGGAAGCAGAAACGAACGTTCATCGGAAAAGTATCGGGAGGACACAATACTATAGGGCGTTTTTTTCGTGTTTTGAAAGTGAAGAAAGCGTTGTATGTTCTATTTAAATGAGATAATTAAATCCCACCTAGCAGCATCTTTAGCATCGGACGTATTTTGGGTGATATTTGCTTACAAAAACCAAAACTTAATTTAATTTGAACAGTCCCTTTACTCAACCGTCTGTTTACACGTAAAAACACGCGGGTGCGTTAAGTTATATATGGCCAACTGTACTTTATGTTTAGTCATCGTCACCGACACTTCCCAATACTTTCCATCCCAGACGCGCGGTATCGCGGATTCCCCACAAAAGGTACCCCTTCAACCGTAAAACCGGAGAAAATTCCGAGAAAACTAAGTCAAGTTAATGTTTATTTATGCTGATAACCGGTTCCAGTCGTTCGCTTTCCCGACGGGGCTATTCATCTTAACCGGATCAGCCGGTGGCCAGCATCACACCCACCCCCAACCGCCACTTCCCACCCCACCCAGAGGGTTCTGCTGCCCCCCGTCCCTTGGGGGCGGCGCGATCGCATAAACAAAATGCGCACTGTATCGCACAGAACTTGCCCCAAACACAAACACATTTAATTTTCTTTCACCGCCAGACACCACCGCACACACCGAACCGGTCGAGTCGGGAGCGACACAAACAAGCTTGTTTACACGAGCGAGCATCATTTGCATAACGGGCTACAAAAGAATGAAAGCAAAGTGGGAAAGAAAAGCCGGCCCGGCACGGCTCGGCTCAGGCAAACTCGTTCGGCTATAAGCGGTAAGTAAACACTTGTACACTTTGTATCGTCGGTAAACAGTTCTTATTATGGTGTGCAAAAACAATTCGCAAGTATGGGAAAACAATGATACACCGTAAAACAAGTGTGCCAACAAGGAGCAAATGGTTAATGACACTGGGCTGCACATATATTGATTTAAATTGCCACGCACACTGCCAAACAAATTATATTATTCCAGAGAGTTTAAGCAAATATCAACTGTTTTCCAATGAATTAATAAAAGGCCATAGCAGCTGTGAATGTGACAATCGGGATGCCAGAGATGATCGTTACTTCCAATTTTTCCCAAAAATTACCTTTAATACATTCCTGTTCGCTTTTTCCACGTGAATAATAATGTATTTCCCGGGCATTTTCTCTCCCGTCCCTCTCGGAGGTATTTCCAGGGGTCGCTAATAACGGGCGAATCGAAAATGGACATTTAATTAAAAATTCTGCGTGCCGCGTTCTCATTATGCCGAACGGTAGGACTTTCTTAACGCATGCTAAACGTTTGGACCTACTTGCTGAAACATGTCTGCGTGAATGAAACGATAATACATTCGCGGATTCACAACGAAATTCTAGTTCCAGAAATCCCGAACCGAATTTTGCCACGCACTGGGTTCGATTTATTTTGCATTTCCATCCATTTCCCACCGACGTACCTTGTGTCAAACAGTGTTCGCTCGCTCGATCGTCGTTCAATCCGGACGAAACATCGTGTAATGAAAAATTCCAACCGAATCCAGCCCCTCTACGCCCCGCCAACTTCCCCACCCCGGCTCCCCAGAAACGGGCCGGGGAGCAAAATCGACGAAGGAATTTGATTGGCTCATCCTTGAATCAGTTGGATTTGCGAAGAAAAAAGAAACGTATACACTGGAATTCAATACGTAGCAATGGCACCGATACCAGGCAGGCTTAAGTTGGGCTTGGCAGCTTCCGCTCGATTGAAGCATGTTTGATCCGCCGGCGAAGTGATGGCACATGCTTGCAAATGGAACGTCTCCCGGTAATCACGGCCCCGTGACTCGATGCTCCGTTGCAACAGTTGGCCACTAATATCAGAACGTTGCTTCGTCTCATCGGAAAGTCACATACTGGTGAAAAAGAAAGCAAGCCGACATGCTTTCAGGGGGATCTTAGCGTGAACAGTTTTCCACTCCCACCACCCATGTGTGAGGTGTAGGAACAACCATTCCTATGACAGCGGTACACATAATTGGAATTTCAATTTCCACACAGAGGGGAGGGGAGCTGGAGGTGGGCTAGAGTGGGCCTCTCGTTGGCGTTCAACAAATTACGCGTAAAACACGCGAATAGAATTCCTAGAATAGACAAGCAGGATCCAAAGAAAACCGAACCAATTTTCAAGCCATTCAAGTTCAATCGATTTCATCGGAAATCGGTCTGACAACATTGATCCAACCAAAAAAAAAACATGCAAACAAAAAATTGTATCTTCTTTTGATCTGGCAACACAAACATTTCTACAGCGCGCCTTACATTTTTCCATTGATCGTGTTTGTATAGGATCATGGTAGA
The DNA here is from genome assembly GCA_034621735.1 of Anopheles plumbeus. NCBI lineage: Eukaryota > Metazoa > Arthropoda > Insecta > Diptera > Culicidae > Anopheles > Anopheles plumbeus. The sequence continues at coordinate 17,856,978 of JAOEFI010000006.1, forward strand.
AGAATCTTCTATTCCCCATATTAGGGTTTCCCGTCGAACGCAGCAGAAGGAAACTCATACATAAAGTACACCAAAGCTCGCTCGAAGCCATAATAATCTTACCGCTTAACCGCACCGCAAAGCTTCACCCAACATTCTGTTCAAGAGACCTTGAAGGAGAGGGAAGGAGGGAATGTTTAAACAAGGATGTAACGATACAAATGTTTCCCCTGCGAGCAACCTTAGAAGAGAAAAAAAAAACATTTCCACTAATGGAAACAAACTCCGTTAACACAATCCTTACTCCTGATCAGAGAAAGCACCTACCGTACGGGAAAATAAAACTACTCCCAAACTTTCTACATGAAACAGGTAATCCGACTATATACATATGTGTGTGTGTGCGTGTGTGGATTTGTGTAAGTGAAACCATTTCACATTTGGCCATTTTTTGGGGAAGGAAATATTTTTAAACGTATTTAATTGGTTTTGATGCTACCATGGCATCGTAATTTCAACATTTTGCCCTGTGCCCGTCCACGGCAGAGAACCTGGGTTGCCTGGAATCGGTCGGAATTTGCCCTCGTTCTTCGTCCGCACAGTGGAAAACAGCGGCGAACACGAAGGTTTAAAGTTTCCCACTTGCACGTAACGTAACGAAATCAAACTTAAAGTAGCAAAAAAGTGTAAGTGGACCGGTCCCATGCGTGTGCCGGTTCGAGCCACCACTGCACTAGTACCATGTTGGGGTAGTCCATCCCTCCTCCTGTGTTACCCGGGTAGCGGGAGAACTTTTCTGTGGATTTTTCACTCCCCGGTGATGAAGTGGCTGATGATGGTGGTCGTTGCAGCGGGAAAGAAGCTTGACGCCACATTGCGGAACGAGTCGCTGTGTGTCTTTTGCGGGAGGAAAAGTAAATTCCATCCCGAAAGCTGGCAGTACGGCAAGTCGGGCAAACTTTATTTTCACCGTAAACCCTGTCGACGGCACACGAATGGTGAAAAACTGGGCCCCCATTTTTCACTTAGTAGAAATGGCCCGGTGGGAAATTAGACACAAAACTCCACATTCTGGCGATGGTACTGCATTTAAGTGATGGTACCGCTGCTAAATACGATTTCATTTGTGGAAAAGGAAATCCTTGCTGATTGCATATAGAAATTAGGGTTTTTGCCGGCGTTCCTTTGGCGTCGGGTACTGGGCGCCTCCATCGGCCGGCAAAAAACGCCGGTATAAGTTTGAAAAGTAATACTCTTGCTGTAATAGAATACCTCCCTGTCACCATCATCCCCTAAAATGGCAATATTATAGTACATCGCAACTATCGCAAATCTTTTTGGGTGATTTTAATTCCCCCCGGTGAATGCTAGGGCAGAAAAAGGGGTTCACCGGTGGATCATTCCCAGGAGCACAGTAAAGAAAAAGTCGTGCGAGTTAAGGTGCAGACAAAAAAAATGAAAACGAGAAAAATTCCTCTTCTCCAGCCGTTTCCAGAGAAACCGACCGTGTGCTTTGCGTATCAGCGGTGAGCTGAAGTTTAACTAAAGCATCCTAGGGATGGCAGCAAAAAGCTACCAGCTACCATCATCCTACCACTTGGGATTTTATCACTCATAATTAAACGCCGCCTGAATACACCCGAAAATACCGACGAAATGGCGCACTCCCATGGCAACCGGGAGCAACCCTGGGAATAGTGGGAATAGAAATACCGTGGTGGAAAATTTTTTTCTGCACAGTACTCTTGCCGTTTTCTACGAGTTTTCCCTTTTTTTTCCTTCTCTCTCTCTCTCTCTCTCTCTATCTCTATCTCTCTAGTTTACCACTCCGTAACGTAACGGGCACGGTGCGAGCGAGGAGCTACACACTAACTAGTTGGTAGCCCACAAGCGCCAGCATGTGGGTCAACTTGTGATTTATGCTGAATTTGTCTTATAAGTTCTTTTTTTTTATTTGTGCCGAACTCTCCCTTTGCCATTTCGGTTTTCTCGTACTACATTTAGGAGGTGGAAAAACGGAGACCAAACTAAAAAAAAAAAAATAGATGCGCCACCGCGTTGTAAAACGGCATACTCAATTGGGGCAGCGTTGCAAAGCTCCGGGTGGGTGCAAAATTAGTTGATCCCCGTGCTACCCGTCAACACCGTGATTAATTGGCCGGGAAGTTTTGGAGTAAATCGCACATAATTAGGCGCACGTTCAACGTGACGTTGCGGCAGTTGGAGCAGTTTAACTTTTTTGCCTCACGAGGACGCCACATCCGATCGACCCCCGATCGACCTACGCAAATGAGCAAAATAATGCACCAAAGAGTAAGCAAAAAACACCCATCCCTTCCATGCATCTGACCGTGCACTTGGCATACATCAAAAGTACGCCACCCCGGGGGGGGTGGCTCGGTGAGCTACAGGCTCAATTAGTGCTATTCAGTAGTACAGGTAAAGTTCCAGCAGTGCTTTTTTTGCGAAAGTGGTTGCAAAGTTGCAAACGTGCCCTTGCATATGAAAGTGGGGAGGCAAAAATAAAACAGAACGATGAAACCGCCACTCAGCACATCCCCGCTGAGCTCGTTAGTGACCAGCTTGGTCACTTTACAATAAGTTTACAGTCGGTTTAATCAAACCATGGAGTGAAACTTTATATGTAAGGTTGTTTCGTATGCACGGGAATCATTAAAAAATACTTCCATCGTTGACCGAGCCACTCGCCGGAATTGAGACTCTTTACTTTGATTGCAAAGGTTATTCGCGTTTATGTTCTCTCTGATGAAATGCAATTGACAATCGTGTCAACTTCACGTTCATCAGGAGGTCCGTGTGATTTTCTCAAGGGAAATTAAACTTCACCATATTCAACATATGAAGTAAAACATATTTATATAATGAAAGCTCAAGCCATTATAAATAATAAAAGAATGATGTTTTGTTTCACTCCACGATTGCTACATTCTTTTAGTTTCCCTTTCTGCTGTTATAAAGTAGTAACATTCTATGTTAATTATGCTGCAAGCCAAATTTCGCCTTTTGTGTATGCGAATTCAAATATAATGCAAAATGTTAACGTTAATGCACAACCTAATAGAAGCCGGTTTAAAAAATTCAAAGCACCAACATGAAAATGCACCAATACATTGCTTGCCTGCAGATTCTGCCATTCTGCTAACAGTGGCCAGAGTCACATTACCATATCGGGCACACGAGAGCCACTGCTTCTGCAGCTAGAAGGGCAAGCAAAATTGCCTCCGCCCCCTCCTCCCCTCCGACGGTATTAAGTCGGGTCCGTGTGCAGTCCGACTTCATCTTCTTCTTCCCTTACGCCGGGCCACCACCAACCAAAGACAGCCGCATTCAGCGTGAAATGCATCCCGTCCCCGAACCGAGCTCGTGGGAGAGTGTTTATGCTGATCGTGTTGTTTTCCTTTCGAACGCAGCCACAAGCATGGCGCATCGCGACGGGAACAACAACTCTCCCTGCCCCCTTGGGTGCCACTTCGAGCAGCGAGCTGCAACGATCCGTGTTTTGCATATAAATTGATGATTTTATTACAAAATACTGCCATACATTTTACGATAATGTGGCAGTGATTAGCGCTCCCCATTCGCCTGCTACCGGGTGCTGCTTCCCTCCGCACACCAACGACGCCAGCGCGAGTCGCCTCAATCGCGATGTGTTCTGCACTGACCCCGGTCAAACGCGCAAGACGCGTCGACATGTTGTGCCCCTCCTGGGGGACGCATTTCAACGTCAAAGCTTTTTCCCAATTTGCATAATATTTAGCCGCCCGCCACAAAGTGTGCCAACGGTAATGCTAATGTGATGTGTGCTAATGTGAAAACCCCACGTTTGCCATCGTATTTGTTAGCTAAATGGCATTAAAAACATGGCGCAGACACTCATAGCCAACCCTGTGTTAAAGTGGCAGTTTAAAGTATTGCAGAATAAAAATAAACACGCTTGTTGTATATAGTTGTCTTGCCTTCTCCCACTGGAAGGGGTTATTCTGCAGGGTATCAATGAAAACTCGGGAATGAAAACATTCCACAGCATCCGATGAATCATGTGTAAAACTGCTTCACTTTCAACCCCACGAAACCTTCCAACAAAAAGGGTACCATCCCGGCGGGTGCATTTTTCTAGCACCAGAATTTCGAAGTAAAAACGATCACACAGTCGGAAAAACAAATTAGGCCCCACTGGCAAACTTCTGCGGCTAAGCGTCCAGGCTGGTTGGCAGCGTGCCGTTGTGAAGCCACTCGGAAGCCCATTCCGAAGTCGTAGTACGTCAGCCGTTGGGTAGAACCGTCCGGGAAAGCATTCGCCTACTGGAAAGCCTACGGCAATCCGTCAGCTGCACCGCAACCCGCTAGAACTAGCACGGGCCGGTGGCTAAGAAGCTTATGGCTATTTGCTTTGTCACCAGCAGCGCCCGGTCCTCCGGTATAGTCATGATGCTGCCCTACTGACGGGCAATCCGCTTATCAGTCCGGGCTGGCCTGTTGTGCAGGGCTTTTTCTGCCACTATCTGGTAGACTGGCGTCTGGCCTTGAAGAGTGGAGGCGCCCGAAAATGGTACCAATGTCACCAGCAGCACGGAGAGCAGTAGGTGGCATCGTCCTGCTGCAAACCAGCAAAGGCTCTACGAGCTCACAAACGGAATTGCAAATGATGCTGCAGCCCGAAAGGAGCCGAAGACGGACGGATACAGTCCAGAGCGTCCAGGTGATGGGGTTCATTCATTATGCATAGCTTTTATTGCATTAATCAGTCGGAGTTGGAGTGCCAATGAATTTTTATTCCCGTATGTGTTCAGTCCTTCTCTGTCACTGCGTTCTAACATATTCCACCCCTCGCAGCGCACCACCGGAGGGGACAGTGAAAAATGGTACCATACCACGCACTCCGGGGACTCATCATCTGAATATGTATGGTCGGTGCCTAAAGCTGCTGTGTCTTTCCGTACATCGTACATGGCTGTAAGGGCAGCTTAATTACCTCGGTATTTTATCTGCGCACTTAGCACCCTCTCAATATAAATTATGTTTCCTCTTGCAATACATTACAAATCAATTGAATTCTGTGTTTTCTCTCTCTCTCTTTCTCTCCGCCGCAAATTGACAACGATTTCAAGTTGAAAGCTCCACGATTGCGCATCGAACAGGATGTTTAATTATCCCTACAGCAGCACCCGCATGAGTTATTCAATTATCAACACTTTGGACAACGTTAGCAGCACTACCGATAGAACACTTTAAATAAATCACCAATCATTATATCCATCATCGTCTCAATACTTCATTTCAATGATTAACCTATTTCGGTGGCAATTCAATCACGCAAAACGTAATCATATCGAACCTTCTTCAGTAAGTTAAACCGAGTCATTACCATAATGTTCCTTCTGACCGTTCTGCTCACGGTTTGTGGTCATGCTTTGAAAACTATTGCCCAACCCAACCGGTGCCGTTAGCAGGTTTAGTTTTGTGGCAAAAGCTGCACCAACACATAATAGAAATGGGAAACAAATTAGAAAATTAAATTAATTTACAATTTTAAACTAATGGAAAACCCTTGGCGGGCATGGATGCTTTCCTGGGTTCCTTGTGCGGACCGATGTGTGCACAGTGATTACATTGATTTTGTAGCGAAATTTGATGGCATCGACTAAATACATGCGGGTTGTTAATTTACTGGAATCGTTGTGGCTCGGTGTAGAGCAGTTTTGTTGCAAGTTGTTGCGGTCGACTAGTTTGAAGGCGGCGACTTAGGTATTGCCTCGTACAATGGATTTAATTCAATTGCATCTGATTTTTCAGGCAAAATAAGGTTTGTTTAGTTCACCTTTCAACTAGAACCAAGCTGATTTTGCAAAAAAATTAAAACAAACTGCACAACTTACACCAACACACGTCAAGGGGACTATAAATTATTTGTCCCGTGGACTGACCATTAGTGGAAAACGACGTCGGTTTATCTGGCTTCATCACCTTCTGAAATATTGTTACATTTGCACCCAGTTACTATGCCGGTAAAGAAACAGCCATTTATTTGCCACCATGCCGGGAGGTTGGGGAAAAACAAGTTTGCCAGTTCCGTGCACTAAACAAACGGAGGATCATCCCCTTTGGCGAGCATAGGGGCGAGAGCTGGAAGCGCACTCTGGCGTTATTAAATTACGTGATTGAAGTTCAAATGATATAATCACAAGCATCCGTTAGCGGCTCAGTGGAGAGTAGCCCGTTAGCAGCAGCAGCAGCACACACTCTGGGGGGGGGG
>JAOEFI010000006.1:17863240-17881508 GCA_034621735.1 Anopheles plumbeus
CCCCCCCCCCCCCCCCCCCGGGTGGAAGCGATGGTAACTGAACGAATCCTCTGGAGGTGCTGCCAATGCGGACATGCGGACGGCGAAGGCGGCAAACTGTGGAGCTGTTCTTGCCCTCGCCCCGGCTCAGTATGGCGTCCATCGCATCGTGTGTTGATGTGATGCATCCAATTTTATGGTAATAATTTTCGTCATAGCAACCCCGTTTGTCATTTCCGTCCTTTTTTTTTTTATTCTTGATGCTACCACGTTGGCTGCCGGACAACCGTTCCGGGCGCTTCCGGTAAATGACAGCAGGAGGATAAATACATTTCCAAAAAACACACACCGCAGTCCTTTACACCGGCGTGTGATAAATGGCAGCCAAAGGGGTGCGCAGGGAAGCAGTAGGTAAAAGTACGTGGCCATTGTTAAATTGTTATCGCACCGTAATGCGTTCCCTCAAAGGAAGGTACCATGTGCCACTGCACCAAGTGCATCTGCGATGTAGGGCTGTAGGAATAGATGCAGTTTTTTTTTTTTTTTTGTTCAAATCGTGCACCGACTATTCAACGACAGTGCGACCAGCGGGTGCCAGCAGTCCTACGGGCAGCTTCTCCGTCCTTGGACGGTATAAATCATCGGGCAGAATGTGATGCAAATATTTCGCCCATTTACCACCCCGGGTGAACAAATCGAGTGCACGGATTTAGTATTTTTCCGCTACGGTAGGGAACAAAATTCCTGAAAAAAAGAGATCATGCAACACGGAAGCATTCGAGAAGGGGGAGGCAAGAACCTGCCGAAAGCATGAAATGGCTACTCGAAATGGTGTAATGGCAAACGTCACCTCCGGAAGATCCATTGGCCCAGCCGGGCGAAAAAAAAATCAACCAAACTAGAGATAGAGTAAAAAAAAAAACACCGAACTGGTTTCCGGGCACAGAAGTCAACCCAACCGGTGCCTGCAGTAGTAACGCAAGCGCAACGGATGGAAATATGCACCAGATCATGTACCATCCGAATTGGTACCAGTCGGGCAATAAATCTCTATTGTTTGATGATACACTCTCCCGCACCCACTCACACGCCGTATCCTTTCCTTTATCTGAAAAGTCCCAGATCGTTTTCTCAGACCCTAACGCTCGCCATGCAAGGCTGCCGAAGAATGCCAGCGGCAAGCGGCAATGGGATGAAATATGAGAAACATAATACGCGGGGACAGCCAGTGCACCATTTGCTTGCAGCGCACTGCATTTTTCATCGTTTTTTTCTGCCTTGCGCTCCGTTTCATACGAGGGGGCAACCCGGTGGAGTGTGCCAAATGATCACATCAGCGAAGATTGGATATCGTCAACGGGCAGGAACAACTATAATGCGACATTTTATCGCACAGAGGAGCGCAGTGTTCGATAAAAAGTTTGACATTACTATTTGAAAGCGAAACTTCTCAAGAGGATGAAAATGTGTATATTTATTCACGAATGAAAATACAATGCAATCGTGACCTTATTTACAGTAGAAAAAAAACCGTTTTATTACCGTTTAAAAAAACCATGTCAACCCTTGCGACCGGCAACCGACGGAGTTCAATATTAGTTTGGGAACGTTGAAGTTCGCTTTGTAAAATCATTTTTCAATCGTTGTAAAACTTTTACTTGCTCTTCCATCCGCTGAATCGTATCTTCGTAAAGCTAGAATGAATAACAGAGCGAAAAAAAAACTTGTCAGAACCATTCGACTTGTACTCAATGTGCTCGGCTCCAAATGCAAACCTTGACCTGACTGGAGAACCCGTTGTTAACGAGTTTCGGCGTTGCTTGCTCCTTCGCAATGCTCCCTTTCTTCGGCGGATATCGTTCGTTACTAGCGACCGATGCAACTTTGCGCAGCTCCATCACGGTCCGGTATGTGTACTCGTTGTCCGCCCGGGGCATCCCAAGCGAAGTATATGTCTGAAAAATGTCCACACAATATGATAAGCCGTATGGCAACATTTTAACTCCATTTCGAATCGCATGATATCTCTTATGACGATCGTCACAATCTAATTAGCGTACAATATGACAGCAGGACTACAGCTGAGGTCGATTCTCTCCCTCACAGTTACTTACCCGATCGATTTCGTCGTAAAGTTTCTGCTTCTGCACCGCCAGCTGCTCGAGGGCCAGCTGATAGCGATGATGGTCCGGTCGACGACGCCCATCGGAAGTCGCACCCTCGGACGCAGGCACCACCCCGTTCCGATAGCGTGCCAGCAGCTCTAGCTCCTTCAACTTGATGTCCTCCTCGGCGAACAGCAAATCCGTCTCCTCGCGCTGCCGCTGGCCATTGCGAACAGCAAAGATAAAGCCAACAAACAGCAGACAGCGGAGTTCGGCGAACGTACGCGTCCGGAACCGAATCAGCAGAAACCGAGCGAAGCGCACCGAAAGGAAATGAATGAAAATTCAATTTTAGAACAAGTCTGCTGCGCAGTCGTCCGATCCGTGGGCAACGAGCACTCAAGGATCTTAACTCTTCTCGCAAGAAACGGGCCACCCCGTCAGCACCGAATTACCTCACGCTGAAACTTCTTTAGAACAGTTTCCAACTCGCGTTCACGAACCGTGGCGTCGTTGATGAGTTTGGCATTGTGTAGATCGAGCGAAAGTTCGCTCTCCCGCTCGCGCAGCTGCTTCCGGTGCAGCAGCAACAATTTCCGCTGCATTTCGATCCGCTCCTCCTCCCTGCTGATTGCCTCCTCGAAGTTCCGCTCCACTTCTGTTGGCAGTTCCCGGAAAGGATTTGTTATGCATCTTTCATCTCTGGAGATGTTTACGAGCTACGTGTTTCAAACAAAAATGGAAATACAGGACAATCTACAGGACACCGTGCACACGAACGAAGAACGTTGGTTGTTGAACCAGGCGGCACATGCTCGACGTTATCCTTTCGATAAAAAACGGCATTACTTCAAAACCGTTCCAAACGAACTGAAGTGAACATTGTGCAAATATGTCGAGCCATTGATAAACTAAACTCATCCCATCTAAGAGATCGTACTGGTTCAAGTTTGATCCAAATTCCAGAACGCACAAATGCAGACGTTTTACCATTTTTCATATCATTATGATTCTAGGAAATTCTAGTTGTTTCTCTGATATTTTCTATGAAAACTCTCTCTTTCAGGGAAGCAAATAGACAACTATTGATGGTAACATATCTTCGCCTAACCTTTTTCCGAATGAAGAAAGGATTAGAGTTAATAAAGGATTCCTTGAACAACATGAACTAGCAATAGGGTCGAAAAATCGAGAAAATGTAGAAAGGACATATTGAAGTGCAGGAGGTAAAATAGCGAAAAAGCATTATGAATGTATATCAAGCGAAACATTCCAGTTCAGTAACTCATAATCATATCTAACGTCAATATTTTAGGGAAACTAGCATATGCACTAGTTTTAGCAGCAAATCATACCATCTGGCAGGCAAAATGCAAAAACGTTCTAAGTAAGCCTCTTATTTCATGCCATCGCACCCCTATCGGAAGCACTTTGGATCGAACCGTTAATTTTACAATATACTTCGCCCACTCGACCTTAATACGATTAACGAACCCTGCAATGGTACCACAGCCCTGTTCGGGGATGTGAATTCAACCACCAGCCACAATGGGTGGCTCGCTGACTGATAGACCGAAGAGGACAAATGACACATCATAAGAGGATTGCCATCGATCTATTTTCTCCTATATTTTGCCCCATTCTATTCTATTTTTCGCGGGAATAGACGCACTTGCAGCCTGTCACACTCTCTCCTCTCTCCTCCTATTCGACAAAAAAAAACTATTACACACCATACCTATCGTACTCATTTACTTACTCTTCACGCGCTGCTCGTGCTCCTGCCGGATCAGATTATTCACCATCCGATCCTTGAGCGAGTGCTCTAGCTTTTCCAGCTCGATAATTTTGGCCTCCAGCCGCCGGTGCTCCGCCTGCAGGGCATTCGTTTCGGTGCACCGTACCTCGGTAAGTGCTTTAGGAAAGTTACAGAAATTTACGTACGTCCTTGTGGAACCCTCGGTCGCACTAGACGAGTACTCGTCCACCGATGTCCCTACGGACGATCCCGCGGACGACGGAGACTCCCGCCTTAACGGTGTGAAATCGATAGCGTTATTAGCCGGACAGTGGTAAGCCTTGCGACCAGCAAGGCCACTACCGGCGGTCATGCCTTTCTGCACCGTACAAGAATAGGTTGTTTTACTGCGGCCGGTGGTCACTGGTAGCCTTCCACCACTGCCTCCACTGAGCGGGACGAATGATTTAAAGTAATTCCTCGGATGGATAGCATCGGGGCAGCGTTCCATTAGATCGTACGCACGCCGCATAAGCCGTCGCACATCGACCGGGGACGATTGATGGAAGAAGCTGGCGATGGAATCGGCCGTACGCGTATCGCTGTCCCCATGCGCGGCCATTATTGTACCACGGTGGGCGCCATTGTAGGCCGCAATCAGAAACACCGGAAAGTACGTTTCATTCGAGAGCACATGGTCCCAGAGGCAGGCCCACTGGTCGCTCGAGTAGCAGCCAGAGAAAGCTGTCTCCATTAGTGGCATCCCGTACGCTCGGCTTGTGATGCTGTGACTCCGATAGAAGCTCATCAGCCGGGGCTCAAACTCAGCTAGAACGTTATCGACCATCGCCAAGTAGTTGAACGGCTCTAACGGGGCGAACTCGAACCACAGCTGACATTGGTTCAGCAGGATCGTAGCCACGGTTTCGAAGAGGGCGAGTGCATCGTTCGGTTGCTGGCGTACGAACGGGAGCACAAAGGTGGGCAGGTAATCGATAAGTCCAAACACGGGACACCAGTGGGCGAGGCAGGATACAGTTTTTTTCAAATTGCGAATGGTTCGTGAATCTTGCCCAGGGAACCGGTGATCGTAACAGGCGACGCACGGATGCTGGCCACGTTGTAGTAGCACGCCGAAGCTTTCCGCGTCGCCTGGAAGACTCAGCAGAGTGCGCCAAATGGTGGGACGGTGTTTTGTCGGATATTCACCGAACTCCTTCAGTATCGGAAGTAGCCGGTCTTTCGGCAACGTTTTCGCTATCTGCGACGGATAAAAAAGACGATAAAAAATAGGCTTTCTAGTGAAAAGTGGTTGGGAAATGCTTTTTGGAACGTTGCTTCTCTCGAAAATCATGCACCAGCGGAAGCAAAAAAGAGACGGGACTGTTCTTTCCGTAACTTAATTAGAGATGCAATCAATTATACCCGTAGCTGCCGTAATGACCTTACGCAGAACAAATTAAACTGCTCTTGGATGGAAATAGAATTCACCTGCTTACCTGCGAGTGGATGGCGTCCATCTGATGTTCAATTTTAACGGTACGCATGCCTCTGGCCTGCGCTGCATCGTTTCTTCCATAACCAGAACCGTACAGTGCTATCGTCGTTCCCGAAGACGACGAACCGGTTACTACACTTTTACCGTAGTAATTCGATTGCGAACGCACCGTCGCACCTGCGGCCGCCTTCTCGGCCACCGGAAGTGTACGAACGCTTGCTGTTACTTGGGGAAAATTTGCCTGAAAATGCGCGTCCAGGCTGTGCAGCAACACTTCGCCACTCTTAAGCACACTGGCAATCATTCGTCCGTTGGGGGATGGGCGAAATTTATAGCATTTACTTTCGGACCACTGCCGGTTGTGCATGGTAAGCGAGCGAATCGTCGGCGAACGCTTATTGTTGCACTGGCCAAAATTCGCCAGCATTAAATCATTGTCAAGGGTTTGTGCAACGAGTGCAATCGTCGCTGTTGCCCATCGGCGTACGCTGGTAGCGCTTGTCGATGCGTTTGGAAGGAATACGTATCGCCTGATAAACAAATTGGAAAACACAACCACGCGGCAGACGAGCCATGAGTCGAGCGCCAAAAACGCCAGCGTGTTGTTGGTACACAGCACCGCGTAATACCGGCCGTCCTCGGTTACTTGTGCCGCCTTTATGCATCCTTCCGGGGAATCCTCTGTAATGCGCTTTATCATAGGCTCAATTTCATCCGCATCGAATGCGGTGTCAGGTGCATCTCCTCCCCTTTCACTGGTATATGGAGAGGGTTCAAATTCGACCGTTTGTGCTGAGGTATTCTTAAGATAAAGCTCGATAAGCCGGACCACGTTCAACTCTTTGATCAGTTTGAAGTTAACGCGGTACACTCTGATAATGCCGCTGGCACTGTGGCTAATCAGGTATGGTGCGCTGGAACTAGAGAACCAGTGCCATTCGTACAAGTGCACTAAATTGGTCGATGACAACCCGTAGTTGATTCTGGATACCTCCGTAAGCCCATCAATTAGATACACTTTGGCGCTGTGCTGCGAAGTGGCGAGAAGATATCGCGAGTCGGTTTGCTCGAATGTGTTTTTGAGCGAATTTAAATGGCGATTGGAATTAGCAATGGAAGCCGTGGGTGATAGTGACAGTCCCAGCACGCTCCCGGGGTGTGCTTTTATCTGAACCGTACTTTGCTTCTCGTCTGGCAGAAGAAAAAAATGTTTAAAAAGGATGTAACACAGTATGTACACAATAATAATTATCGACCAAATTACCAAGATCCACGAAGAACAACATCCCATCCTTATTGCCACATGCTACCAGATTGCCGCCTGATAGACCCTCGATAACGGTTATCCTTTTTAGCTGTTCCGAAAGAAGCCAATAATATTGACTAACTAAATCAAAGACAAAAACGTTCTCCCTACAAGTTGCATTGGAAAAGAACGGATGTAGTGTTGTACTCCCAAAATCGTGACTTTCTGCAACATACCTGTGATCAACAGCAACCAATCTTTCGTTGTTGGCACTGAATCCGGCAGCTGTGAAACGTATTCGAACCACAGTTCCATCGTTTTCATCGTTAACGGTGTGATGTATGGTTAGTAAAGTGCTACAACAAAAAAACAAGAAGTTTCGCAATTCATTATGCACTGGCAGGATCAGAACGGAAAACTTACTCGGCCCTCGAGGAATTGAATTTAAAGCTCGATTTTTTATGTTTAACGACACTACTCATGTTCACTTCCATTTTGTCGAAGGTATTTGCAATGTAAATTCCTTCGAAAACTTGCAATATAGAATGTTTATGCTTGGACGCACCTTCTCCCACACTAAACGTCAGCTCGAACTGCGTTTCTAACGAAGCATAAGCTTGTTTACAATTGCTTCTTCGCATGTTCTTCCTAGCATTGACCGCCAAATGCAATGTAGGCATTCTACGGTGGTCGTCATGGCAACAGGTTGTATGCGAAGAAACGGCGACCGTTGATACCAACACAGACGCAATGAAAACAGCTGACACAAGCCGCGCATTACGAACAGACCTAGGAAGTGAACAAACAAAAAGTAGCATTACATTGAAATGTAGTTGTTGAAATCCATTCACGACCTATTGTCCTAAACATATGGATTATATTAACGTTTTACGGGATGCGGGCTTTTGATTAATCCTTTTACCTATTGCTCATGCGTTTGTAACTCGTAAAACATGGCGTACACGTCTTGACGAAACGGATGGGAACATCGCGTCGTCCTTGCTGCGTTATGGTCCTTGTTCAGTACCCAATGATCATCGCTCGAGTGGAAACTACCCTTAGTAATCATGATTTGGCAATAATTTTTCTTTCGTTAGCAATACATATACAATTCAAATATTATAAAGCTCCTCGAAAATAGTTTATTGTAAAAAATGTGACAACGAGCCTAAAAAACGATACATATGAAAATGCAAACGCTACATGGTCAACAATGTGAGAGTTGGTCGAAAATAATTGACTTACTTAAATAAATAGATAGATGCACATGCCTGGAGTCTTTCCTTTTTAATCTTATCGGAAGTTGAATGATTCCACGTCCGATGAATCCCCTATACTACAACTGTTTTCGCAAGTTAATCACAACCGCATCCAACTCACAGTTTAAAGGAACAGCACGACTGAAATGTACCGTTGTATTATGAGTAATCCAAAATTTACGCTGAGTAGAAATTGAATCACGGGTCACGGTGGTTAGATGAATCGTCAACGGCAGTTTTTTAAACAACGGTTTAGCGACACCTTCTTTCGTATAATTCTACTTTTTCCTGGAAATTATATCCGAAAGCTACAGACATGAAATGTATTTCTAAATGATTCTTTATCGTGTCTCCAGTGGTCACTGAAAACATACGCGTATAGTTTGTTATGAACATACGTTACAAAACATCCCAACATATTGCCCTAATTCTCTTGTATCGCGTAAGCCAATCAAATAATACCTTGGTTTCTAGCAACTGTATTCAAAGTGTCGTTTTCATCGTCTTTCCCTTGTAATATGTAAATATAAAAAGCTATCACAAATCTCTCCATATTGAGCCGATCTTCTTGAATCTGAGTGAGCCAAACCAGAACACTGCTGGTCTAATAGCTCGCAATACCTGCAGAAGGGAGTAGCATCCAGAAACTGTACGAATAGTCCGTGGACGACAGGTTTCAGTAGCAGCACCAGCCAACGCGTTGCTCGTCACCGTGCGCTATGTGCTCTCTACTCCAACAAGGCGTTTCGAGTCTGCCCATACCATCACTTAGTATGCTGTCATTTTCCACTGGAATGCCCATCTGCACGACACCGTTTACACCTAAAAAACAGCGGGTGAATTAGTCTGAAAATTTCACCCTCCTTCGCCTTTGGGAACTATTATATCTCACGTGTCGAATACCCGGAAAGGACGAGGGAGTCATTCGATTCGTATCGTTTAAGAGATGAGCATACGTCCTCTCCAGATAGTTTTATTAATCCTACTGCTATTGATATGAATACTTGCTCAATACCCTGCAAAGAGAAAGAAGGAACATAAAGGAATGTAATCTCACAAATCGAGGCCGCCCTGCGTGGCATCCAACCACTTACTTGATCGTGCAACGCGGATGTTTCGAAGTAGTTGCCTCCGATCGAATTTGCGTATAGCATAGCTTCTTCCCGGGAAACTGCCCGTTTCGCTTCCAGGTCGAGCTTGTTGCCGACGAGCGATAGTACCATCGGTTCCTGCACATTGCGTTGCAGTTCCTGTACCCAGCCTTTGATCTCGTTGAAGGAATTGTATTGTGTTAGATCGAACACGAGTAGGGCGGCGTTTGCGTTACGGTAGTAGAGCGGTGCCATGGCCTTGAACCTTTCCTGGCCAGCTGTGTCCCATACCTGTAGAAACGCATAATTCATGAGAAAATAGTATCATATAAGACGTAACTAAAAAAATTGCACACTATTATCACCTTACCTGCATCTTCACTTTGAAATCTTCTAAATTTACTTTGCAGGTGAAGAACGATGCACCGATCGTGGGAGATATTTCTTTGGTGTACACATTGGAGACATACCGCACGACCAGACTGGTTTTGCCAACTCCTGGAAGGAAAAGACAAAGTAATGACGAAAGAGATGAAAATATAGTTTAAAGGTGTGCTTGAAACTACTTTGAAAGCAATCCGGCGAATGCATATACTGTCGTAAGGATCACGTATCATAATTGGGCGCCTTCGTCGGCTGTAGGAAATAGTGAGAGGTGCAATCAGTATGAAGGGGTTATAGAACTGGCAAGCACATGATATAGCATGGATCTTATTATTTAAAAGGACACAATTTATGTTGGTTAGATAATGCAACGAGCCCTGCCATACTAGCATCCAATTGTTGTGTTCTGAAGAGAAATAGATAAGCATGCAAAACAAATGCAAAGGCGGCAAAATGTCTTTAGTGGAATAAAAAAATTTTTTCCACCAAATATAGGACAACTGGTTGCCACCACAGAAGAAAGAAAGAAGCCACAAAGGCAACAGGGAATAGCCAGCTGGCTTGGAAACACCCCGTTGAAGGCGTGTGAAATAAAACGAAAGATAAAAAACAACATCGAAGCATGAGTCTTAACAGTCAATGCCGAGGAGTTCAGAAACCTGAACATTGGTGCTTTCTGCACTGATAAGCACAGTCACAGTAGAGGGAAAGGCCGGCTGAGTAAATCCCAAACCTAATCCATGGGGTACAAGTTATTTGTGGAACGGATATACGATACAAAACCGGAGGAAAAAGTAGAAAGAAAGGACTGTGGGGTGGCATGGAAGCGTAGCGAAAGAAATAATTGCACGCTTCTCTCGCGCGATAAGAAAGCGCAGCTAGTATCGTGAGGGAATTTGTTTTTCCCTGTCAATGCATTGGAAGATTTAAACTACCTGACAAAACGTCGCCAACGCCTACTCGTGGCTTCGGATTTCGTTTGCCAAACCTGTCGTGATCGTGGAATGAAAGTTTGCCAACCGCATCCGAGCCATTCAAGGTGAAGGTCGCCGGTTAAATTGTTCTACGTTTTCTAGGTAACACGACGAAAGAGAGCGTTCAGTCGAAACCACATGAGCGCTATTTCCGAATATTAAATTCCTCACCTTGCGAGCCTAGCACGACAATCTTCGCCTCGATCGCTTTCATGCTGATGAACGATGCTGTTTAGTGTATCTTATTTGAGGGGTTTCTCCGTTGGTGCTCTAGTACGGTGCTGGGGGGTTACAGTTATACGGTTAATTGAATTAGGTTTTTTGAAGTCTTCTATGTACACTCTGCTATACGCTCTTCCTCTGCTATCCCAAACGCAGGAGAAACTAACACTATTTCGGCACTTCAGCATCCGTTAGTTTCTACATTTAAGCACATTACAAGCATCGTACAACCATTTTCGGTATCATGCCAACGAATTTTACACGAACCATTCGAGAGTGATTCAATAATTTCCGCTTGTTACAACCACTCCAATCCTTGCTATTGTGTCTTATGCTGACCGATTTTCTAGCCAATGGACAGTGCCTTTCACTCATATCGTTTCGGAACATGGAAATCCTACATCATTGCGCCCAAGGCTTTTCGGAACACGAGCAATCAATGATGATAAACAGTATGGTTGCAATATCTGGATGTTTTTATGTTAAACGTACGAACGATCGAATCGGTTTGGCTCGGCTACGGTGTTCTCTCTGCATGCAACACTGAATATTTACTCCTCTTCGTCCGTCCACGTTCGCTTTCCTTTTAAGCAACAGAGAAAAATTCCAATGACATTGGTTGCATTTGTAAACAAAGGAACATTGCTTGACGGAAAAACGATTTTTTTCGAGAAAATCTAGTTTCGAAAATCAAGTGCCATCCCGGAAACTACGTGTGACTTGGATGTTATTACGCATACATTGTTATAGTGCTATCAGTTTTCGCTATTCGTAAAAACCATTGCCCAATTGTTTAATTTCTTTATTTTCCACTGTTACATTTTGCATGGTTAGAAAAAGATGATTATCGTTTTGCTGTCAAACCGGATCAACTGTATTCATGTGGGCACGGAAAAGGCAATTTGTACCGAAAGTGCAAAACATCTCCTTTCAAGATTTTCCCGGCATATATTCGCAGAAATTGCACCATTTTTGGAAGAATATGCGGAAAATGTGTGCGTCTGATAAGGCTGTAGGCTTGTAGCAAAAGAAGAAACCTTCCTTCAATTCGTTCATCTATTGAATAAAGCGAGAGAAAAGTTATCACTGTCCAAGCGGTACATTCAATCAGATCCGGTGCACTAAATTTATCTTCGTTTCTCAGGAAGATGGGCGACAAACTGCCAGAACTCGACAGGGAGGAGATAATGGCCCGGCATCGGAAGGAAAAGAAAGAATTACAATCCAGTATCCAGTCGATGAAGAAAATGAAAGTAGATAAAAAAAAAAGAAAGGAAGTTCAAGATGAGATTGCCAGCCTCGAAATGGAAATAGAAAAGCGCCATGCAGAAGAATTGAACCGGTTGAATATATCGGAACCAACGGAAGATCACAAACCCATTGAAGACACTTCGGAGATGAACGGAGGAACCGATACGGCCGAAAAGTCAGAACCTCGAGCCTCGAAGGCTCAGCGTAGAAGAGAGAAAAAGGCCCAAGACGATCGAGAGCGCGACGCTCGGATAAAGCAGGAGGAGGAAGTGCTTTCCAAAAGCTCTCCGCGTGTAATTGAAAACAATCGCATTAATGAAATCCTTAGCAAACGTGACATTATCTCACACGTTGTTCCAGCTGATGGCGATTGTCTATATAATGCGATTAATCATCAGCTAACACTACATGGAATAGGGCCGTACACTATACCTGAACTTCGTGCCATGGCGGCAGACTACATCGAAGCAAACAAAGACACCATGATCTGTTACATGAGCCATCCTGATACCGGAAACATGCTCAGTTCTGAACAGTTCGTTAAATATTGCCATCAAGTACGAGCCACGAAGTCGTGGGGCGGAGAATTGGAAATTAAAGCACTGTCCAGCACCCTTAAATTTCCCATCGAAATTATACAAGCCGTTGGGCCGTCAACTGTCCACGGAGAAGAGGAAAATATTGATAGAAAACTGGTTTTAACATATCACAGACATATGTATCGTCTCGGGGAGCATTATAATTCAACACAGCCAATACCTCCGCGTTCTGCCGAGGAAAATGAGGACTGATCACAATCATCGGGCTAACGGGTAGTTACTTTTTACAATGTACGAAAAGCAAATGTATGAATCTATGTATTAAAATGGTATGATGACCATTCATCTGATTTGTACTCATTTTACCATGAATGTTCCGAACACTAGATGTTTAGTAGCATAGCATACACAAGACTCGCCTCACCTACCCGAAAATAGGCCGCAATAAAGTGGTTTCGTATCCACAGGAAAATTATCATACGGCCTTGTCGTCCAAATACAATTTAATAAAAATATCCGCAGTAATTTTTTTTTTTTCATGCCGTATAATGCTCGTGATCTTCGCATTTTCCAAGTGACTATCGGGAAAGGGGGAGGTTTATATAGTTTGTAGTTTTCTTATCGTTTTTACGTCTTTCCGAAAGACCCAAAAAGCTGTCATTGGAAGACGAAAAAGATTCCTAGAAAGAAACCAAAACATATCTTGTCGCCCAGTGTCGAAGGAGCAGCTGTTTGAGACAGATTGCACGACGGCTAAGAGATTTGTCCTTCAAAGCGCGTTATCGGTGGAAAATCACTACTCTGAGTGTGGTAAGATTGCCGTACAGCTGAAATTAGAACAGGACATGGCAAAAGCAAAATACGACTGGTACCAAACGGAGACTGCTGTAACGGTGACGGTTTTGGTGAAAAATGCGGCTGATAAAAATTACTCCGTTCAGTTGGAGCAAAACGGCCTCCGATTGCAGGCCGAAGGTATCGAACCGATTGTACTGAATCTATGGAATCCGATCAACATCGAGCAGAGCACGCACAATGCGTCACCGAGTAAAGTGGAAATAAAGCTGGTCAAACTTATCGGCCAGCGGTGGGAAGCGCTGGAACGAAAGGCAACGGTTGAAGAGTGTCCTGCCTCGAGTGCGACAAAGAAAAAGCATGACTGGGATAAGATTTCGAAGGAACTCGAAAAGGACGACGATGTAAGTGGTTAGGTTGATCTTTGTTTACATGCTGAACATCCGTTTCCGCATTGTGATGTTCTAATTTTAGGAGAAGGACGACGTTAACGATCTTTTCAAGAAAATCTACGCCGACGCGAATGAGGATACGAAGAAGGCAATGATGAAATCCTACTACGAGTCGGGTGGTACCGTACTCAGCACAAACTGGGGCGAAGTTGGGGCGAAGCACGTCGAAGTCAAGCCGCCCGAAGGATGCGAGTTCAAGAAGTGGAAATAATTCATCCCGGCATACCATCCCAGCTTAGTCCATCGAAAAACTTTGGTTTCCGCGTTCTGTATGATTATTGTGAAATCACTGCGCTTTCTTGGACTACTATCGTTTTATTCACAGTTTGGTTCTCTCGTCTGTATCATTTTTACAGAATTGAAAGGAGTGCCCGTGCTACAGGATCAATTTTTCTAAATCTCAAGCATTTTCATTTGGAAAAAATAATGTCATTGTGTTTCTGTAATATTGATCAGCAAGCTCAGCAACTGGTTTTCCCTTAATGCCCGATAGCACCTCCAGAACTTGACTAGAAGTAAAGAAGTTTCAATAAAAGAGAATTGTTTCTTTTCAATCTGTATTAAGAACAAACATTTAGTTACCTTATCATGACAGGTTCACATCGCCCTGAAATGAGCGAGCTAGGCTCCCACTTTTCCTTCTTTTTAACTGTAGGATATTTAGTTTTGACATGCTTCGAACCTGCATGGGATGGTCTTATTTCACACCACGGGCTGTCCGTTTCAACCATAATCCATTCGTCCGGTATGTTTACCAGCACATCGAGATTCTCTTCCGTTTTCAGGGAACAACCATTGATACCAATATAGAATCCGTTCGCTATCAACGCTTCAGCAGCTTCCCAGGTTCCATCAAAAGTGTGCACCACTCCTCGTTTTGGCAGTTTGTTCAAATTTCGTTGTAATATCTCCGTAAAGTCCTCATGAGCATTGCGGCAGTGCAGGAACAGTGGTAAATCATATTTTTCAGCTAATTCCAGCTGCTTCTCAAAATACTTCTGTTGAATGTCTTTCTCACAAAAATGCAACCGATCGTAATCCAACCCGCATTCCCCGATTGCCACCACTTTATCACGATGTTCTTCTATTTGCTGGCAAAGTGATGCAAAATATCCTCCAGAATCTGGAACGAATTCTCCACACCTTGTAGGGTGACATCCTACCGTAGCGAAAAGTCTGTCTTAAAGAGAAAGATGATGAATCTAATGAACCGATGATAGAATTATGGATAGAACAATAAGAAGGCATATTTACCATCATTCTTGATGATGTCGAACGATGGTTCACAGTCAGAAAGCGATCCAATTGTGACGATTATTTTCTCTAAACCGCCGGCCCAGCCACGTTTCAACACATGCAACAGATCAGGCTGGTGTTTAGTAGTACCATTGTAGATGCCCTGGTACATAGGATCAGATAAGTTTGCTCCAATGTCTATAATGTTGTTAATCACTTTTAATGGCAATTCCTTTGAATTATTGGTTTATGTCTTACCGATTACTTTCATCATTTTGCAAACGTGAGTTGTTATGATCCGTTTCATGTATGTTTTGCTTGCCTTTGTCAAATGTCAAAAGTAAACACGTTTGAGTACTATGTTTTTGGATGTTGAACAAACAAATGGAATACGACATTGATATAATTCAGCTTATCAACAACTATTAAGGAATAATTAATTTTTTTTCAGACCTGCTGATACTTGCTTAAGTTAAGCCTCTTCGAAGAATTTTTCAGTAATTTAACTATTTTTATTATTGAATAATCCATAAAAATCTAGTACCTCAGTAACGCTTATAACGCCTTTCGTGCTTCTTCCTCTTCAAAACACTCATAAAAACAAAACAATCTCGTGTATCTTGGTTTGTTTATAAAAAAAGTAGGGCGATTACGTCTTCGCGCTTTGTTTACGCAAAACAATAAATCAGGTCGATCGAGACGGTGGCATTCAATTCGTGAATATTGAAAGAAACACATCAATGAAATTGGGTGCGATATGTTTTCACTGGTAGCAGATTACGGCGACAGTGAGGAATCATCGTCATCCGATACATCGGACGATACTTCCGTAAAACTCGAAGCACAACATGACAGCCTTATAACTTCGCCTTGTGATACGTGAGCCAGTAAGTTGCCCCAGGCCGGTACACAATAATTAACCACCACTTTCAATTTTTTAGAAAAGTTAACCAATCCTTGCCCCTGCCGAGCGCCAGCTCCATGTTGCAGTCCGGAACAAGCCGCGTCATTCCGGGCAGCGTATTTAGCAATCCGTTTCGCGAAGCTGAAGATGCCAAGCTGGCAAGTCTGGAGAAGCACGTGAAAATGGTTGACCCGGAAGCAAGCACGCCAGAGCAGAAGCGCAAAGTGTGCTGGAGCTATAAGAAGGGTCGCTGTCGGTTCGGAAGTAAGTGTAACTTTGCGCACGATTCCGATTTGATTCTGCGCAAAGAGCTGGTGGCTGGTAGTGCTGAAAACGAACAGGAACCGAGTACCGAAGATCCTTCCATGACCATTGCGCAACTAATATCACCGAACAAAAAGAAACGTCCTGGATTGAGCCGGGACTTGGTGCCGCCCAAGAAGGTGCTGAAAATGTACCACAAGGAGAAATACGGGATGCTTAAATAGACACTAGTTCGTATATGTGACCAATTCCGCGGAAGAAATGACCGCGGAACTAGTGACGAAAGAAGAACAGCTGAATTTTATAGTTTGCGTGTTGTAAGATATCTTTTAGAGCTTTGTTTTTATTTACAGTAAAAAAAGAACACTGGATAGGACCATTAGAAATAGATACGTATATACCGGTATAAATGGATTTGCTCATTCCACACCAGCATTGCTAATCCGAACTGCTATCTTGTCACCCGATCGAATGTAATTGCTTTTCCACACTCGAACAACTCGTTTTCTTTCCTCGTGTACCGTTAGCATTTGTAGTCTTGTGCCAGGAGCACTTTCCCAGAACCGGCCTAGTGCTGGATAATATCCGCCATTACATCGACGTTTACTTGCATTCGTAGTATCTATTGCATCTGTATTCTGAACTGGTATGTTGACCACGACTACCACGATGGAATGTTCGACGGCCAATTTTCGTAAGGAGCATGTTAGCTTCGTCAACAGTCCTAATGCTTGGCAAGAGCTTTTTGAATTCTGGAACAGAAACCACAGGGAAGGGAGGGAATCGATGATGAGTAGTTTCAGCCTTGTTCCGTCCTGCAAATGCTTTCCTTCGGCCATCTCCTCGATAGTCTGCACCAAGAATTCTGGAGATAGTATTCGCTCCACCTTTATTCGGGCCATGGTGTGGCCTAAAGTCCTCTCCGTTATCCCAAGGTGCCGTTTTTCTAAAATTTCCTGTAATCTGGTAGCCGAAAAATCGCACTTAGTGTCTATGAAGTACACCGAAGAAGAAACAGTGAATGCAACGTTGGCTGCTAGAGTCATGCATAGATGTGTTTTTCCGCTGCCCGATGTACCGCAAAGTTCATAAATGTGGCCTCGTTGCATGCCACCTTGCAAGAGTGTATCTAGTGCCGATATTCCGGTACTCAAAATATCCTCGACGGTATGAATTGAAGCATCTGAATTGATACAAGAGCCGGCAAAGCGTTCCACTAAATAGCTTTTTAGCAACAGTATGCTCTCAACGGGAAGATTTGTAATCTTTATCAACTGGTCGATATGAATCTTCACGAAGCTATACACCGTTGTGATACGATTTTTGTGAAGTTGTTTGACAACATATTCGGAGAACATGGGATGTGAAACAATCGATAGCGGAGTAGCTGCCATTAGGTCTTCGTTCGGATTTACAGTAACAGTTTCGATCTTCTATTCTAAGGACAACATTTCGGCATCGAGCCGGTAGAACAGTGTTTACGTCATATTTCAAATTTATCTAAACACTGAGCGCTGACCAAGCCCATAACAATAAATACAACCGAGCTATACCACAAGGTGAATACAGGTCTGTCGGTAAATTAGGCACACGAGGAATGATTTGAAATTCGTTTTCACCTGAAGAGTCCATGCATTTCTTGCTAGGAAATTGAAATGGGTGGATCTTGCGCTTGCTTTTTTTCCTTTTCAATGTTTCCAGCTCAGCCGAAACGACATTTCTACCTTGGGTTTTTTTGGTTGGGATGTGTCATAAAAGGCCTTTTCGTTTAGACGCGCTTATGTTGGTAGCGTTGCACTGCAGCTCATTTCTTTTCCGGCAGTCAAGAAGAAAGAAGCATTTTTCGTGGGCCTCGACGTCGCGTTGGTTTGCATCGGGTGAGAAGAAAATTAGTTTCTGCCTCACTAGACAAAGAAAGTGCGACTGTTTCGGGAACGCGATTCGAATGCGTCCAAGTGCATTAGTTCGAGGCGCTGGTGCGAATGTGAAATGAGTGTAATTATCGTCCGATCAGGAAATTGCCCTACAGTAGAGGTACGAAAGCGCAGCTCGTTTTCTTCACCCAGGGACTCGCCCGACTATTCTGTAAAATCAAGATGGCCGCCTATGGGGCTTTTTCCTCGGCATCGCTGGTGCGACGGTAAAATGCTGCTGACGGGCTCGAGTGTAGTGTGGCACAGTGAAATGTGAATTTCGCAACGCGCGCCTGGGTGAAAAATATTTTATTATTTTTTTATTTTCACTTTTCTCTAACTGGCATCTGTGTCTGCTGGTATCGTTTGGTAAAAAAATATCCGTAGTTAAGTTGCAGCATTTCTGCGTCTTGCCTGA
>JAOEFI010000006.1:17881608-17900065 GCA_034621735.1 Anopheles plumbeus
TGGCATCTGTGTCTGCTGGTATCGTTTGGTAAAAAAATATCCGTAGTTAAGTTGCAGCATTTCTGCGTCTTGCCTGATGTCATCTGGAGGCGGATTATCTAGTGGAGACGATTCGGTCCTATATTCTGTCCTTCACGGCGCGCTCGTCGTGTCAGTGTGGGCTGCGTCGTTGAATAAACGCGGTTGTAGATACCCTCGGGAGAAGGGTGCAAGTTGGCGCGATTCAAATGTTTGACAGCTGCCATCGGGAGCGGCATATGTCGCTTGTGTGCGGGTCAATGCTTTTAGTGCGTAGATGATGGCTATGCTACGATTTGTTTACAATCGATATGTGTAAAAGGTTGAGTGTGGAATATTAGCTCCTTTTGTCCCCTTTACCTATTCGAGTGTAACTATTAGTGAGCCTTGAGCTAGGAGGATACACAAGAAACCCAAAGGCCTGTAATGCGAAACCTAGCGAGTGCGGTAGCGATGAAGAGAAAATGATCCCTATGTTCAAATGATGATAATTTCTACTACTATGTGTAATGAACGGTTCATATTTCTATTTTAGAAAGATGAACTGTGAATAAGATTACAATCGAGGCATTTGTCTGATAAGTTGATTTCTTCGCCATAAAGTCTGCGAATGTTGCATATCCCACCCATTCTAACCTGCCGGCGTTGGGTTGTATTCTTCTGTTCCATTAGATGTATAAAAAATGAATGAAGGCGATACGGCGGGAGGGCAACGTGGTCGAAACCTGGCCCTTCCTGCTGGGACTGATCGTAGAGTACCTAACGTCAACAACACAGTCCAGGTATGTAACTGTAACTAACCGACCTACGCCTAATAACGGCTATGCCGCCTAGAGATGCGAATGGTTTGTCCTATTGTCTCTCTCTTTCCCCCCTGGCAGTTACCAGCTGGCACACAAGGTTCCGTTACACCAATGTCGCGTTCGTTCAATGAAAATCAGCACCACCAACTGAAGCCGAAACCACAGCAGCCTCAGCAACGACCAAGCTCCCTGCAACCCCAACGGGAGCACCAGAGTCAGCAAATGCAGCCTGCCGAAACACCGACGTCATCTTCACTGTCCGCCTCATCTAGTAAAAATTTGCCGCACCAACAGGATCAGCAGTCGTTTCAGACGTCTCTGAGCAACAGCAATGTAAATACCGCAACGAATGTATCTAGTGTTCATCAACCGTCGTCTTCGGCCTCTTACACGCTTCACCAGCTGCCTCAGCAGGGTGGTAGCGTAAGTGGCACCAGCGGGAACCGAACAACGGCCGTGAGCAACTCGAGTAGTGACGCTTATAATGCCAACATTACCAGTGCTGCAGCCGGCGAACGAACAGAAAGTGCAACAAGTAGTAGTAGTAGTAGTAGTAACAGAAGTGAAGGTGGTACCTCCGGCGCTAGTATAGTGTTCACGGGTACGCCAGGTACAGTCAGTTCTGCAGAAGCTAGGAGCGTCGGATCAACAGAAAGTACGTTAATCGTTAGTGGAGACGCGGTAGGCAGTAGTGCAACCGCAGCCGTGGGCGGAGTTATCGCATCCGATTCGGGCTTGACAGTTGTTAAGAATCGGTTCGTGGACACAAACCTTGCACCATCTTCTGTCGTAGTTGCTGCTGCTGCTGCTGGAGGCCATACATCGACTATTGCAACCATCGTCCCTCCTGCAAATACTGCGACAAGCATCGGTACACATAAGGGATCTGCGTCACCTATAGCGTCACGGAAACGCGTCAAACTAGAAGCGGGAGCAGACATTGAAAATGATATCAGTGCACTCAAGAAGTTAATTCTTGAGCACAAATACATGCGATTAAGGAGTATCAAGGAAGGGTAAGAATCGACAGAACACAAAAAAGAACGCCTAGCTACAATTTGTATACTTACATTTCAAGTTAAATTATATGGTTGGCTTTAATAAAAGGTGACCTTTGTTGATTGATCGGTGCTGTTGGAAGATTTGCCACAGTGTAGACACATACATTTAAAATTATGCACGTTTGAATGTTTCATACAGGAATATTAGTGATATTCTGTTTTTCACTTCATGAGAAGAAATGCTTTGTATGTTTTATGGCTAATGGTCGTTCAATCACAAGCTTCCTATTGAAACAATTAACGGTTTTTTTTATGTACAACCAAGTTGTACTTCTTTCAAAATTGCCACGCAGATTTTCGCTGGTTATTTATTTATTTTCTCACTTTCAGATACTCTGAGCATGTAGCGGAACTGTTTTTTCTTCAAACCGGTGGAAGTATGATGGAATATCCCGTATGGAGGAAAAAGCCACCAACACCTGCATTCACAAACTTTATACGCTCGTACAAGCTGGAACCGTTGTCTAGCAATCTGGAAGAGGCAGGAGAGGCTTTAAAACAGGTAGGTGAAAACCGATGGAAATATTAGGATGCAGAAAAACAAAAAGTACTTAATAACACCGAGACAAAGGGAAGAGGATAGAAAATGATTTTATGAAGGGAGGTTGCGCCCTGGTGCTATAAATGATGATAAATTTTACTTATTCGTAAGCTGATTGGAGCTGGTATTCTGTTTTAGAAAACCTTTTCCATTACTCAGATGACTCTACGAGGCATTTGTCTGATTCAATATAACGCAGCATTCCATGTATGCTGACCTGATGAAATCTGTCTACGCATGGAGTGAAAGTTTAAATTATAAATTTCACTTTTATGTATCCTCCGCAGCAGTCAACCCGAGGGATCACGTCGACGGCTGGTGGTGTCGGAGGTACAACTCTCGCCAATAGCATCAGCAGCAGCAGTAACGTAGGATCGTGCGGCAAGGCTGGCAGGGAGAGTGGAGCAAATTTGCCACAGGGTGCAGAAATAAAAATATCCGGCGTCGGTGCAACTCCGGTGGCTGTCTCAACAACGCTGCCGGCTGCTGTGGCTCAACTCAGTCAACAAGGTAATATCGGGGATGCGATCGTGGTTTTTAGTGTCTAGTCTCCTTTCTAGCAGCAATCACACATTTTAAACGCGCAAGAGAATCAGACGTGCGTCTCATTGAAGCGTAACATTTAATTGGGCAGGAATCTATCACACTATAGGATTGGTTCAATTTCTGTGCAGTATATCTTATGCCATAGGTATATTTTTCTAGGGTTGTACGTTTGTGTATTTGAGATTGTTTTACAAAATAATTTGTGATCAAGTCTTCTTCATTGGATGGAACATTTGATTGAATAACTAGTTCATCAATTTTTCTGATTTTTCCGCTTTCGCCTGAACTTGCAATAGTGTAATTCTCCTTCACCACCAAACCAAACCCTTGTTTGGCATTGCATTAACCAACTTCTTCTATGTCGTTGTTTCCCCCTTTTCAATCCTGCGTGCAGGTCACGTCCCCGGTAGACCGCAGGGTGGTCGTCATGGGATGGTATTTGGGCAAATTAGTATACCACCTGCATTAGGAAACTCTCCACAGCCCCTGGTGCCAGGTAGAGCACCCTTTTTCTACTTACCTTTACTAGTACATTGATCGCTGTTGAATATTTTATTTCGTAAAACTTTTCCTACGATTTCGCATCGCAAACTGTTATGATTTGATGTCGATGTAGGTTAAATGGATGATACTTTTGGTTCTTGTTCAGGACGGGTGGATGTTAATGCTTCTCCCCATTGGATGTGTGAATAGAATCTAGAAACTTTTTAGTTTATTGCCTTAGATATATATCAATCTTTAGTTGTTTTCTTCGTGGCATGACATCTTCGGAAATAATGATTCGTCAATTGGAAACAATTGGTTTGCAATGTATGCGGTTTTTAATTTGAGCTGTTACTTTTCGATTGAGCCTTACAAACTGAATAATCGTCTTTTATTTAGTCGGTATAAATCAAGTCGAATATAGGGTGTTGAAGCGATTCTGCGATTAAACGCATGCATGTTTTGTTTTTGTCGATGAAGACAATTTATTTTCATTTGTATTTGAAATGCTTTTTGGAAAAATTAATGTTTGTCTTACTGTAGAATTCAACTTGTCAATATGTAGCTTATGCGCTTAGTAAGAATTTTGCTTTGCTACAACAATGTTTAATTTATGTACGGATATAATATGGAATGATTTCATCGTAAATCACGTTGGATGGCGAATATGTTTCCCCGCTTGTGGTATACATGACATCGGCCTTCATGTATATTATATTACTTATTAAAATTATATATCTTTTTTGCTTGCCAACAGGAGGAACGCCGATTATCCCTGATCGAATCGGAATCGGTGCAACGACGGCTACGGCAACCGTGATCGATAGGAAAAAGCATAACTCTATCGCAGTCGGAGGTGGCGGTACCGCGGTGAAGAGTGAGTTAGGATCCGGCGGCAGTGCAGGAGTATCTGGCGGAGGAATCTCACAAGGCGCATCGACGTGTGGGTCGAACGGACCGTCGAACGTGGGCAGCACTCGCGGTGGAATTGGTCACGATCGCGGTAGCGGCGGGGCTGCCGTGTCTGGAGCATCCTCCAGACTCCAGGGAGGTACCGTGAACGCTGTACAGCAACAGAATGGCACAGGCTACGGTAACGGAGTTTCTAGCCTATCGACTACTAGAACGCTGAGCAGCGGACATCAGGAGCAGGATCTTCCCAGCACCTCATTTTCCACCAGTAAGAGCAATGGACCGGACCAGTACACCAACAAGGCCCGGCAGGAAGTGTTCGTCATGCAACGGGTACAGGAACTGCAGAAAGAGGGCCTGTGGACGGAAAAACGCCTACCGAAGGTGCAGGAACCGTCGCGACCGAAAGCCCACTGGGACTATCTGCTGGAAGAAATGGTCTGGCTGGCCGCCGATTTCGCTCAGGAACGAAAGTGGAAGAAAGCCTGCGCCAGGAAGTGTGCTCGCATGGTGCAGAAACACTTCCAGGACAAGGCCTTAGCTGCGCAGCGCGCCGAGAAGTTCCAGGAGTTGCAGCTAAAACGAGTCGCCGCGTTCGTGGCAAAGGAAATTAAGACGTTCTGGTCGCAAGCGGAGAAGCTGGTGGAGTTAAAGCAGCGGGCGAAGCTGGACGAGAGGCGCAAGAAAGCGCTCGACCAGCAGCTCAGTTTCATTGTCGATCAGACGGAAAAGTACTCACAGCAACTGGTCGAAGGCATGAACAAGGTCACTGTTCCGGCTGCGACGACTCCACTGGGTGCCACCGGTAGTAAAGCAGAAAGTTTGAACTCTTCACGCATATCCTCGCCTCACCGGGGTTTGACGGGTTCGGACGAGGAGTTTTGCCCCGAGGCCGAAAGTTCCGGGGACGACGAGGAGACCATTGCGAAAGCGGAAGCCGAAGCAGCGGAAGCGGAAGATGGAACCAAAGATGAGGTGGCTGCGCTGCAGAAAGAGTCCGAGATGGATTTGGATGACTTCCTGAAACATTTACCTAAGGATTATTTGGAGAATCGCGACAAAATCGTTCTATCGGAACCGGATGACGACGATAGCGATAAGGATGGTGAGCGGGACGGCGGCAGCCGAGAGGAAGATGGCGATAAAGACTTTAGTGCAGATGAGGACAGTACGGACGACGAGGATACGATAAAGGAACAGGAAAAGAAAGAAAAGCATCAGGATCACAAGAAGGAAATCGATGAACTAAATGTAAGTTGGAATGCGAGTACACTAGGAGGGCAAAGAAGGATGGGGAGCTTACCAATTCTTTATATTTCGCTGCTATTTCGTTCTTACAGGCTGATAATGAGATGAGCATTGAGCAGCTAATGGCCAAGTATAATAAACATCCACCCGGAGCTCAGAAGATGGATCTAGATTCTGACGACGACGAGGAGGAAGATATTATTGATAGGAAGCGACGAAGAACGCGCACTCAGCCACTGACCGAATCGTCGGCCTCGGAGGAGGAAGATGAAGAGGAAGAAAACAGTGAGGGTCTTACCGGCTCGGAAGGTGAGCTGTCGGGTTCCGACGAGGGAGAAATGGAAGACGAGGATGAAGCGATGGACACCGAGGAGGATGGTATCGGTTTGAAGAACCTCCTCGACGACGAGATGGCGTCATCGTCGGTTTCGACGGGGGTAGCCAATGCGTCCGATAAGAGTCAGAGCGCGAAGGACGATATGCTGAACGATGCGGCCGCCATCGCCGAGAGCATCCAACCCAAGGGTAACACGCTGTCGTCCACCAGCGTCGTTACGCCGATTCCGATCCTGCTGAAGCACTCTCTGCGCGAGTATCAGCACATCGGCCTCGACTGGCTAGTGACAATGCACGATCGCAAATTGAACGGCATCCTGGCGGACGAGATGGGGCTCGGAAAGACAATCCAGACCATCTCCCTGCTGGCGCATTTGGCCTGCGTCAAGGGCAACTGGGGGCCGCATCTTGTCATCGTGCCGTCCTCTGTGATGCTGAACTGGGAGATGGAGTTCAAGAAATGGTGCCCAGGGTTCAAAATACTCACCTATTACGGTACGCCGAAGGAGCGCAAGCTGAAGCGCACAGGTTGGACGAAGGTGAACGCGTTTCACGTGTGCATCACGTCGTACAAGCTGGTGATACAGGATCATCAGAGCTTTCGGCGGAAAAAGTGGAAATACTTAATCCTGGATGAGGCGCAGAACATCAAGAACTTCAAGTCCCAGCGCTGGCAGCTGCTGTTGAACTTCCAAACGGAACAGTGAGTATGCAATTAAAGAGAACTAAACATATGAATGGCGATACACCAAAAGCTTGCAAATGATGATCAATTTTACAAATTTCCAAACTGATTGGAGTTGGTGTTCTGTTTTAGAATACCTTTTTCATTACTTAGATGACTACGAGGCATTTGTCTGATATAATTGCGCAGTGCAATGCAGTTGACATGTACTTAAAATCTTCAGTAAGGAATCATTAATTCAATTCTATATAACTTTTCCATTAGACGTTTGCTGCTCACTGGCACGCCGTTGCAGAACAATCTGATGGAGCTGTGGTCGTTGATGCACTTCCTAATGCCGAACATCTTCCAGTCGCACCGAGAGTTCAAGGAGTGGTTCGCGA
The DNA here is from genome assembly GCA_034621735.1 of Anopheles plumbeus. NCBI lineage: Eukaryota > Metazoa > Arthropoda > Insecta > Diptera > Culicidae > Anopheles > Anopheles plumbeus. Next base: position 17,888,625 of record JAOEFI010000006.1, read on the forward strand.
ACCCGATGACCGGCATGATTGAAGGCAACTCCGAGTACAATGAGACGATTATCAAGCGCCTTCACAAGGTCTGTACTCTGTACGTAATGTGATATTATGATTATTTACGCATCCGATGATTGTCGATTGCGTCATCGTCGCACCTCTTTTTTCTTTTGGGTACCATTTTACATACATGCTGGTATGGTTTTTTTCTGTTTCGTATACTGCGGCGTAAAATATGTGGCAAGAAACGTTTGTGGTTCCGTTGTTTTACGCTTTTTGTATGTTTATGTTTTTTTATGTACTGGTATTGGGCTTTTCATTTTTGGTTTAAATTCACTGTTTTCTTCTGTCTCTTTTGTTTCTCTCTGTGGCAAATTTGTGTATCGTTTTCGGTGGTGAATAATCATAATGTTATCGATTACTACTACACGGAATATGCGCAACGCTGCGCATCCACGACGTTGTAGGACTAACGTACATATTATACGTTCCAATACTTTTCCTTCCAGGTACTACGACCATTTCTGCTGCGGAGGTTGAAATCGGAGGTGGAGAAGCAGATGCCGAAAAAGTATGAGCACGTCGTTATGTGCAGACTTTCGAAGCGTCAGCGCTTCCTCTACGATGACTTTATGAGTCGGGCGAAGTTAGTTCCCTTTCGATTGATTTATGTTGGGTAAGATGATGAAAGATCGTGGTCTAACATAGAATTGCAATTTGTTTGCCTAGGACCAGGGAAACGCTGGCATCTGGCAATCTGATGAGTGTGGTTAACGTGCTGATGCAGCTGCGCAAAGTTTGCAACCACCCGAACATGTTTGAGGAGCGACCGACAATATCGCCATTCCGCATGGAGGGAATCAGCTTCAAGACGGCCTCTTTGGTGTACAACATGTTCAACTACGACCCCTTCACTGTGAGTGTACTGAAAAAAGGGGAAAACACATTTGATGACAGTTTCCCCAGAGTGCAACTAATTGTTTTCCCTCTCATCTCTCCGTAGCAAATTGATCTGTCTTCCTTAAATTTAGTTTTAGTTCAGCTGGAGCTGCTGCTGCCCGCGTACGTCGCACACCGCTCGCAACGGCTATGCATGCCGAAGCGGCTAATCGAGGAGATCGATTCGACGCCACTGCCACCGCCACGGTGTCCGACCGGCAAGCTCCGGTTACACGTCCGTATTCCAGACCACCGCGTGCAGGAGTCGCTTAACGGTGGCCATCGCGCCGGCGCTAGCGCGACAGGCGTACGAGTCGGCACCAGTCCGGCCATGAAGACTGACGGGACGAAATTCGTCCCGCTTGTAAATGATGCATCGTTAGATAAGAAATCGTCACTCATCAATGCCACTAGCAACAGCAGCAGCAGACTCATGGACGTGCGAAGGCGAGCTTCGTCGACGATGATGATGGTGGTGGATTCCAGCGCGACTGTTGGCGGCCTGGGGGGAGTAGCAGGGTCAGCGATTGGAACCGGTGGGATGATCACCACCAACGCTTCGCCCGGTATTATCCTACGCAAACGTTGTGATATTGGTAGCGGAACTAGTAGTGTCCTCTCCATGAACTCGCTGCAACAGCAGCAGCATCAGAGCAGACTTGGCGCCAGCCAGGTTGTACAGATTATTCCTCAGGTCACACCGGGATCTGCGGCCAACGCTTCGGCATCCTACATCATTACCGGACGATTGCAATCGGCAGTGTCTGCTTCCTCCTCCGGTGTCGGCTCAGCCAACAACCAAGGAATACTTCAGCAACGAACAGTTCCGTCGGGAAGTGTGCTGTCGATGCAACGAATAGCTTCCAATCGTAGCTATTCTAGCAGCGGCAGTGGCCTCGGTAGCTCTGCTAGCGGTGCAAGCCAATCCTTGTTGGTGACGACCGCACCGAACCGCATGGTGCAAAACGTCGGGCACCAGACGCAAATTTCGTCCACACTGGCTGCTACGATCATGCAACAATTGAAACATCATTCCTACTCATCGAAGTCGCCGGCAGGTGGGGGTACCACTAGTGGACTGAGGGTGGTTGGCGCCAAAACAACCAACACCGTTACCATCGATGCGGAGGAGCGGCAACGAACAGAATTCTATCTGGCGCGCATCGAGAAATCACGAAAGGAGCGCCGAAGTGAGGTCTTGGCACTGCTCGGACGCATCAACACGAAACGCTTGGACGCGACTCCGATCTATGGGAAGGATTTGCGCGAAACGTTGTGCGAAATGATTGAGGAGGAATTTCAGACGCGACCCGGTGAATTGGTCCCACTTGGAGTGGCCAGTACGTACTACACTCGACGGGCAACGGCTGCATTGTGCGGCCATGCCAACACGAGAGGCGCGGCCCTCGCCGTCAGTTGCAACCTTTTGGCGGCAATCAAAACGCTCGAACAGCGGGCGGAAGAGCTGCGCACGACGATTTCGAACTTTGTCATATTTGTACCTGCCGTGTGCGCACCGACGCCGTATTTACAGGTGTCGCATCCTCATCCCTCCAAGATGAATTACGAGCAGCAGTGGGAGCTGACGATGACGGAGCAAATTCGTCCCGCAATTGACCTGCTGCACCCGATTATATCCGCCATGAACACGCAGGTGTGTAACTGTACGGACAAGACTGTAGGAACGCTGGGAAAGAGATTGCACATGAAGTTAGTCAGAATATTTGGTTCAATCGTTTGTAATCGTGAAAGGCTTTATCATATCTATGTTTAAATCTACGCAATCTTTTTGCGGATCTCACCTACTGTCGTGCTTCACGTATTGTGTTGTGCTAGGAAGAAAATGCTCTGAAAATCGATCGTGTCGAAGCGATTCTTCTGTACGATTTTTGCAATGGAGCTATAGCAAGCGAGAGCACCACATTGCGGATAGCGTCTAGACGCATGCTTCCATTTCAGAAATAAATTTGCAACATGGAGGACTAAGGTTGCGATTGTGGGACATTGTAATGCATCATTAAAGTAGCTTCGCTACAAATTCACTGTGCAGCTTTTGTCGTGATGCTACAGGATGAAAGGGGAAAATGACATAGATTGACCAGGTCGCAAGAGTTCTGAAACAGTGTGATGAAGTCGATCCTTCCGTGTGTATTTTCAGTTCCCGGACCCACGTTTAATACAGTACGACTGTGGTAAGCTGCAAACGTTGGATCGATTGCTGAAGAAGCTGAAATCGGAAGGACATCGTGTGCTGATCTTCACCCAAATGACGCGCATGCTCGACGTGTTGGAGGCGTTCTTAAACTACCACGGCCACATTTACCTGCGGTTAGATGGGCACACCAAGGTCGAGCAGCGTCAGGTGCTGATGGAGCGTTTCAACAACGATAAGCGCATGTTTGTCTTTATCCTGTCGACACGCTCCGGTGGCGTCGGTGTCAATCTGACCGGTGCCGATACTGTGATATTCTACGACTCCGACTGGAACCCGACGATGGACGCTCAAGCGCAGGACCGGTGCCATCGGATTGGGCAGACGCGCGACGTGCACATCTACCGACTGGTGAGCGAGAAGACGATCGAGGAGAATATCCTCAAGAAGGCGAACCAGAAACGTATCCTGGGCGATCTGGCCATCGAGGGTGGGAGCTTTACGACGGCGTACTTCAAGAGTTCCACAACCGTCCAGGATCTGTTCCGGGTCGATATCGCCGAAGAGGACGCGACGGCCCGGTTGGCCGAGGTCCTAGACCATGATCGTGAACGGAAGGGTTGGTTGAACGCAAACCTCTCCGCAACGGCTGCGCCGTCCACCTTGGTTATCGTACCGGACCCGGAAGGCAGCAGGTCGGCCATGAATGTGTTCGAGTCGGCACTAGCAGCAGCGGAGGATGACCAGGATGTGCTTGCGGCCAAATACGCTAAGGCCGAAGCATCCGCCGATTTAGACGAGTTCGACGAGAACATTCCGATCGACGAGGAGGCGGCGGTAGCCGCTGCGTTCGATGGCAAAGAGCCAGAGCTGAGCAAAGCCCACAAAGACGTCCTGAAATTAATCAAAACGGTACGTACATCACTGTGCATGTTTGATTTTATTCTTTTCTCCCCAGCAAAGTAACGCTACACCTGATCCGGATTCGGATTAGCAGAGTTGAATCGTGGCGTTTGCCTTTTGATTCCATTCTATGTTATTTGTTGGGAAATGATATACCAACGACGTTCCAGACCGCGCCCGGTTTGATTCAATTCAATCGTAGCCGTGTGCTATCAAAGTTCTCGTACAGACAATTTCAAGAATGTATATTAAACTAAATTCATTCCATAGTAAATAGTTGATTGGTTGGATATATGTGCGTGCGTGCAGTAAAATGATTCCCTGTTCTTTCTGCTTTTAGTTGAATCCTGTCGAACTTTACGCGATGCGTTTTGTCGAGAACACCGGAAGTACCTGGACTGCGGTGCAGTTGAAAGCAGTTGAGCAGGAGATCGAACAGCAGAAACGCGAGTGGGAGGCGAACCGGCTGGCGGAGCAGCGACGCAACGAGGAAGCGGCACGACAGCGCGAAGCGGAAGAGCACGCCGACTTGCTGACCTTCTCCCGGGAGGATGCCAAAAATCAGGTTAATAATAAAACTCTTCCTTGTATTAAAAGTAGTAGTGGTAGAGGTAGTAGGAAAAAGCTACGCGGGCTGCACCACAGCGAGCGGGCGACAAGGGCGAACGCGACATTTACCACCAAGGCGACTAGGACTAGGACTGTTAGTGGACAGGACATAGCATCGTTGACAAACGCTACCGGGGACGATAGTAGTGGCGGAAGTAATTCACAAAGGAAAGGACATCCGATCAGGGATCCCGTTCGGTCTTCGATTGCTAAACGCAGTGGTGCTGTTGAAAGTGGTCGTGGGCGCACGACATCTAGTGTACCGAGTAACAGCGATAGGAATGAGGCGACATCGCGTAAAGGTATCAGCAAACGTAGTTTACCCTGCAATCCGTTAAGTCTACTTACTAAGCAAAAGCTATCGCCGAAAATCAAAGCTGGTCGGCAATTAACTGTTGCAGCGTCGAAGCCCAACTCAAGGCAAGCAAAGCGCAGAAGGAATTCAGTACTGTCGACTCGAAGAACGAAACGTGCCAGAATGGCGAGTTTGATTGATAGAACACAGATCTACGGCCAAGAGGACGAAGAAGAGTCTGATGAAAATATGGAAGAAAGTAACAACGAGGACAAAGAGGAAGAGGCAGAAAATTCTTCTGAAGACGACAATGAATCCGATTCGGACGAAGAGGAAGATAGTTCGAATGAAGCGGGAAATTCCAACAAACAGGAGCAGGAGAAAGAATTCGCTGGAAAAAACATTAAGCAGCAAGGAACGAAACAGCTAAATGCAATCGGTGGCACTGCTCGACCCCAGGGTACCAAAGTACAGACACAGAGTATGAATGCATTGAATGCATCCTACAGGTGTGCGATTATTAACTCATTAACAGGTCATCCACCACCGAGGCGAGCCTCAATCGCTGCCAGGGCTGCTATTCTTGCTTCGCCACTGTGGCGAGATGGTAGGTGCACCAAACAACAAGCCCCCAAACTAGCTGCCGGTAATGTTAAATGCAGCCGGACGAAGATCATACGGAGAGTACAAAGTTCCGTTAAGGGGAACAATGGTAATAACAAAGGCGCTGATCGTGGTTCCGTTTCTGCTGCCACTGGTGTCACTGTCGCAGGGCCAACATCAAACATCGAAGTCCGGTTGGGACATGAAGCGCGTGACCAGCGCACGAACGATGCGGCTGCGATGCGGTTACTTGACGAGTTCGACAGTGAGTGCAGCCTGGACGTAATGATCGACTCCAACGATGCGCCCGATTCTGATTCAAATCAAATGAACAGCTACTATTCCAATTCGACCGCTGGTGCAGGTCCACCACAGCAACCTTATGATGAAGTCGTCGCAGGCAGCGATCACCACCAAACGAACGATCGCCGAACCCCACGGTCTACGTCTAGAAGTACACGCTCACGAGACAGTAGAAGCAAGACGCCCGTTGCTGGTGCGACGAATGTCCCGGGCACATCCGACGGGCCGACTGTGAGTGAAAGTGAAGACCAAACCAGCACCAGCTCTCCTATACCACGTACACGTTCGCGGGGAACGGTGAAGATCAACCTTTGGACACTGGACGACAGTCCAATGCTCCCGGTCTATAAGCGTACGAAAACAAAAACCACTCCACAGCATCATTCTGGCGCCAGTCAGAACGATAGCGATACTAAATCGTTGGACGAAGAAAACGAAAGCTTTGATACTTCGCAAGACCCGCTAAATCACAGTTCGTTGGAGGAAAGTCCGCTCGCACCTTGCACTACTAACTGCACACCAGCAGTGAATAGTAATCATGTAAAGGAACGGCGTAGCGGCGCTGTGACAAAAAATGAAGATTCGATATCAAGGGCGTCTGGAGCTCGGAACGAAACCGACTCCATCGAAGGTGACGTACACATCAATTTGTTGAAAAGTCTGAAAGTCGTTGTAAGCGACCTAATGCTCTCCGGTACCTCACAACCCAATGCCTACGCTGCAGTTGCCAAAGCGGAAAGGATGCGATTAAGCGATGGCTTTCGGACTCCGACGCCTACACTGCCGAAGGGGCGAAGATTGAAACGGCTGTCGATGGGTCGCGCACCTTCACCGAGCACCAGCCCCTCGACGAGTAACAGTCGGACACTGGATAGTTGGCTAACGAAATCTGGAAACGTTGACAAAAGCCGGATGGTGAAAGGTGAACCGAAGGGCCCGTTTATGCAAAATCATCGAGATGATGTTTCGGCGGACGATTTCCATTCCTCCTTCGTTGGAGGGGATACTGATCCGTTAGCAATCGATAAACCCTCAGCGACTAAACATTCGACTCCGACTACTGCTAAACTTCATCCGTCGGCTCCTACGACATCTGCTGCCACTGACAGTCACAATGTTATTGCTGTAGCGAACGGTGAAGCATGATGGGCCACTTGTAGCGAATGAGTGCTTCTCTCAACAGACAAGCGGCAGCCTAGACACAGATCATCGCCTTCTGCGTCTGCGCCTTTGGGATTTTTGTCGCCACTTTTAAACGGTTGTGCAATACTGATAACATGACGGGCTATTATTTGCACTCGGTTCCGCCGGTCCGGTTGTTATTGGACAAACATTGTGTCTTTTTACCGACACGACATCACAGACTTTCATTTAAGTTTTTTTTTTCTCCTACGGACGAACTCGCGACTTGCTTACTTACCTACCTTACGGCCCTTTGAACTGGATACTTGTTGGTTGATTTTTCGGAGTTATTATTGTTTTTAAGTACACAAGTGATGTAAGCAATAATACGTTATTGATGTGCACGATCGTGAGGGATTTGTGGTTAAACTTTAGTTTTGCTACATAATGTACAATGTTTTAATTTAAACTTCTTCATTGAATATCCCAAATGAAAGTGTTTTTTTTAATGATTTTTTTATACATATTTCTGGCCATTCAGCAGACGGTTGAAACGTTTTGAAATTATTAGGAAACTATTTTGAAAAGGTTCAAATGTGTATGTTGTATATAGCTAGTATTAGTACAGTTGCGAAAAGACGACTATTCACGAAAACAAACAATCCTCAACTACATCCAAATAAGAGCACCGTTAATCGCTAATTGCGACATCCATTGGTGGAAACGATTTCACACTTGCCTGCCTGCCTGTCAGCTCGCTTTCCGCACGCGCTCTCTCGCGGCCTTTCGATACGAAAGGTCGCATCTTTGCGCCATCGTGTATCGTGTTAATTGTGATAGTGTTCGTTTGTCCATCAGCAGTGAAGTCACTATTTATTTCTCTCATCATTATTCCACTCGCGCCATCCCTCGGTCACTTCCCGTCCCGCCACTGTGTAAAACGGAATTTTTAGTCACTAAGAGCATATAGTTTAACAAAACCGGGTTGCGTTTTTTGCACGCAATCCTTTTAAGAAGTACGGATTAGATTTTCCATTTGCTTCGAAATGTTACATTTCTTTCAATGCTTTTCGGGGAAAGGCATTCATGATGAACATTCGTGCGAAGCTATCACAATATTTCCCCCAATTATTATGGCTTGTGTTTGGAGATTGCAAATCTTCGTCTAGTGTATTATGAACAAACGACGGGAAATGAGTAGAGTAAATTAATGCCGAATTACATTCGAAGCAATGTTCGGTTCAGCATAGCATTATTGATTGTATAATTGTATGGTTATTATTTTCTTTCAATGTTTGTACCCAAAATTATTTAACATTTACTCAATCAAGCCGCGGCCACACCGATGATTTGAATTATTGTTCATAAAGTTAATGGATAACATAGTGAAACGTTCAATAGAAAGACGCAATAGACACAATCTGCCTAAGCGACAACAGGAAGGTACTATACTATAAAACAAATAAGAACAAATCAGACTGTAATATCATAAAGGTAAATAATTAGAAACTATAAACTGACTGGCTTAGTAAGAAAATGAAGCATCCCTTGAAAAGAATTTTGGGAGGGGATTGAAAAGAAGAAAAAAAAATCACGCAAAACAATCCAGTGTGTATAGAGAAAGATACATACCAGTAAACAAGAATGGATACAGTTGTGCAAATAATGCAAACCAGGGAAATGTTAAAAATGCGCCACGGAAGAAGTATATGATAAACCTACAAACAAAAACAATGCAAAGGAAATCGAAAATTTGCGAGAAAAAATTAATAGAATAAAAAAATTGTCCTTGCTGAGTAAATGCTGAGTTGATGAATTCATTGCAATAGAAAATGGAGCAAAGAGAAGAATGATGGAAAAATGGTTTGCTCAAAGAAAAAAACGACAAACAAAAGAATGAGATCAGTTTTTTTGGTGTCACAAAAATGATCGTTCTATCTTTCAAGAAAAGTTGTAACAGCTAAAAGCGTTTCTTGTTCTTGCAAAGCAAACAAAAGCTGATACCATAGCGCGGAAACGCAATCCATCGGAAAGAAAAGAGTACCAATGACATCAAACGCCGACGATTGGTGGTGGTATCAATATCCTTAAATATCTAGAGCAAAATTATGTATAACCAAAGAGCGAAAAGATAAAGAAAGAGAACAAAACAAAAAAGCGAGAGAATGAACGAGTGATAAACAGAGAGAGAGAAAGAGAGATAATAATGAGAATGAAAAAGTGAAACAAGTGAAATGTGTAAAGGAAGAAAAATCCAAAACATAACTTGCTGTTTATTGTACGTTCTATATTGCAAATCACTGCAGAGCATTGAGCCAAAAAATGTTGAAATTACTCATGACTTGCAACTTGAAAAAAAAAAAAAATAGTTCGTATTTTTGATGGCACCAAAAACATTAATCAAACGTTAGCATAAAACAGCTACACTTTAAAGAGTTCTTTTCGCACAATTCGAACATGGTACGTTTCCGGCATTCGTTTTTGGGTCATCATTAAGAATAACATGTTAACACATGTGAGCTGCGCAATGCAACATTTGCTACCGAACGTACACATAAGCAAAGCTATTCAAACAACTCAACAAACAGCAAGGTGATATTTATATTTATTTTGTTAATTTTTTCTTGTACTTTCTGATGCGTTCGAACAATCGAGTACGAATAATTAAAAATCCATAGCGAAATTGTCAGGTCAAAATGTCCCACCTTCTCCCACGGATAGGATTTCGTTGGACAATCGTCCAAAGCGTTGTAAAAATTGTATTTTGCATGAAATTTCATGAAGGAGGGTTTGTGTCGTTTTATTTCGTAAAAAAAAAAAACGGAAAGAGGACACATTCCTCAAAACCGAAGCAAGAAGAGATTCTTTCGAATGCATCAGAAAACTTCCGAGAAGAACCTAAAATTTGCTAGCCGGTCGTACTATAACCCTAGGGGTTGAGAAGCATCACATCGTTTTCGTAGCGCGCTTGTTGGTCAAGTTAAAATTAACAAAATAATCAAACGGATTGTAATATCTCTCTTTTCACTTTTTCTCTCTCTCTCTCTCCTCTCTTTCTCCCACTCTTTCTCTCTCGCACACACACACATTCGCTCGCTCTCTCGCACTCGCTACCAATGTATGGTGGAAATGCTCTAGATATGGATATCGGATAGTACGATGGAGAAGATGCCGGTGAGTATAAGAACCATTTCTATTTCAATCATTTCGAGACGGAGGCAAGCAAGCTTTAAGCATAAAATATCGTAACTTTGTTGTCACTAGTTTCTGATGTTTGTTTCAGTTACCAAGCCAATACGAGATGTATTATTTCATGTAACGGTCGATATACATTTCAGTGGTTTATTAGATAGCAAAATCCAACTGCTTGTCCAATGTTCTCGTCTGTTGCACAAATCAGTATAACAAATTAACAATTCGACAGATGTGGTGCCCTCCGACGCCGCCGCAAGACGACAATGATCTGTACGTGGATCATTCCTTGACGTTTTTGTATGATACCTGCGATATAATCGGGGAGGCGGAGCTGCCGGCAGTGTACGTGAAGAAGGACTTCAAACGCAGCCGCTCCGAGGCGGGCTTCTGTCCGGACGGACGCCGGCCGCCGAAGATACGGCGCGAGGACACGTACTACGCGCCGCGGTCCCTGTTCGATCGGCCTACGCCTCAGATAGCGAAGCTGCGCAAGGAGTACAAGCTGCAGCGGTACAAGGGCATCATCAAACCGTTCCCACCGATGCTGGCACTCAAGCCGACCTCCGTCCCGATGAAACCGCCCGCCGAGCCGGAAGGCATACCGGAGTGGACGGTGTACGAGGACATGGCGATACTGAACGTGGTGCAGAATCTGCAGGGTTTGCCGCTTAACCTGATGCTAATTTCGCCGGGCCACACGCCCAACTGGGACCTGGTGGCAGACATCGTAAATCAGACATCGCGCACGTACCGGCTCCCGAAGCAGTGCCGCTACCGATACGAGAGCGTCATAATGCCCCGCGAGGAGGGCAAACTGCTTGAAAACCCCAAGAAACAGAAGAAAAACAAAAACCCGCTTAAACAATCGTCCACCGGTGGTGGGGCGTCCACTTCGCCGCCGTTAGCCTCTGCCGCAGCGTCCCCGCCCAAGCAGATACGCTCGATGCGCACCGGGCAGCTGTACACGAGTGATGCCAACAGTTCGTTCATCAAGCTGATGCGCCAGAAGTTCGAGAACATTAGGACGGCGTTTGCGAAACGGCCCGCCGCGGTGAAGCTGTCCCTTTCGAGCGTGCTCCCGACGGTGCCGAAGAACCCGAAGCATGCAGTCGTGCTGGTACAGAACGGCATCACTGGCTATGATACTCCTTTGACACCGGTTGAAATAGCCACCCGGCGAGCGGAACGCATTTTGAAGGAGAAACACAAGCAAACGGTAGCCCAGGAGCAGCAGCAGCAGCAACAACAGCAGCAGCAGCAGCAGCAGCAGCAGCAGCAGGCTCAGCAGCAGCAGGCTCAGCAGCAGCAGGCTCAGCAGCAGCAGCAGCAGCAGCA
>JAOEFI010000006.1:17900165-17912943 GCA_034621735.1 Anopheles plumbeus
CAGCAGCAGCAGCAGCAGCAGCAACAGGCTCAGTTGCAAATGCAGCACGCACAATTCACGCTGCTGCATCAGTCCCAAGGGAATTCCGCTTCATCCACTCCGCAGACGACGCCTGTCGTAGCAACTATGCAGCAACAGCAGGAACAGCCGCAGCTGGCTACGGCAACGGTGGTTAGTGTGCAATCGACAGCGACGCCGTCGCAACCTGCGACGATTCAGACACACATCCAAACAGTCGTCCAGCAGCAACAGCAACAGCAGCAAGCTGTTCAACCCTCCTCAGCATCTTTGCAAGCGGTCACCGTAGCCCAACCAATTCAACAGCAACAGCACCTTCTCCAGCAGCAGCTGCAAATGCAAGCGCATTCGCTCTCGCAGCAAGTTGCAACATCCCAGCACCAGCAGATTTCGACCGCAGGAGGGGGAGTGCAGCAGGCCACAATCGTGGTATGTAGTGTGCCGACGAATGCCACCTCCTCCGTGGCATCGATTGTGCAGGCATCGTCCCTGCAGGCTGCGGCCCGTGCCAGTGGCGGGTCGTTGGTGAACATTTGTCCCAGTCCAAATCAGCCGACGCAGCAGCATATCGTGAAGGCGATTGTGGCCAGTCCGGCCAGTCAGAATCTGCTCTGCCAGCAGCTCGCACAAGTGGCAGCGGCCCAGCAAGCCAATGCCGTTCAACAGCAGCAGGGCGGCCAGCAGCAGCAGCAGCAGGTCTCCGTGGTGCTCACCACGCCGGTCACCACGATGTCCGGAATGAGCACGGTGCAGTTGTCCTCGCAGCCGCAAATCGTCTCGATCCATCAGCCGGGGTCCGGGCAGCAGCAGATTGCCCTGCAGACCAGCTCAACAGCGACGCAAATCCCGCAGAGCTCGATAGTGCAGACGCTCGCGAGCCAATCGATCCCGCAGGTCGTGTCGGTGGCGCAGCTGGCCTCCGTCGGTAGCTCCGGCAGTGCCACGATACAACCGTCCCAAGTGGCCACCCTCACCACGTCAGCGTTGCGAGCGCAACGGATTGTCGCCCCACCCGGCACACTGCACGAGGTGGTGCTGCATCAGCGCGCCGGTTCGCAGAGTCCCACCGTTGTAAGCCTGGGTGGAGGACTAACGCAGGCGCAGCTGCAGACCGCTCAACTTCGCCTCTCGATGGCCGGCGCCCAGCAGGTATCCGGAGTCGTAGCCAAATCCATCTCCGTCGGTACGGTCACTACGGCAGGGAAGCCGATGAACACGCCGCAGATCCAGTTCTACCGCCAGCAACCAATGCGACAGCAGCTAAAGGTGCTGCACCCGGGGACTGCCACGCAGGTCGGTGCTGGCACTCTGCAGCAGGGCGGCCCGGGACAACCGACCATCGTCAGTCCGGCGATCCTGCAGGGGAACATCATCCAAACGGGCTCGGTGGGGCAGACGGTGACGACCGCGGGTGGTCAGAAGGTGGTGACCGGCGTTGTCAGCTCCGGCCAGGTCACCCAGGTAGTTTCGGCTGCGGTCAGTGCCACCGCGGGTGGTGCCGGAGGAGGCGGCACGCAGGTGGTAACGCAGGCACCGACCGCGATCAATGTTGCCGGGGGAAGCACCATCGCCACGGTGCAGATGGGCCAGGGTCAGCCGCGCATGCAGTACATCAAGCAGCTCGGCGGTACGAAGCACATGATCACTCGCCCCGTGACGGAGAACGAGATGCAGTTGATGGTGAAGCGGCAGATCATCAGCCAGCAGCAGCAGCAGCAACAGCAGCAACAACAACAGCACGGCAAACAGCAGCTGATTCCGCAGACGCAGATCTTTGGTCCGGCCAGCCTGCAAGTGCAGCAGGCATCGGCCGCCGGTTCAGGCGGTGGGCAGCAAATCGCGACACTGGTGAAAACAGCCGGCGGTACGACAGTGGCCACAACCGGCATGACTCTGTCGCAGGTGAAACCGGGTCAGCTGAAGACGATCAGCAGCCAGAGCCAGGTCCGGCAGCTGCACCTGCAACAGCAGATTCTGGCCCAGCAGCGCAAGGGAGCGGCCAAGATGACGCAGATCACGCAGGTCGCCGGCAAGGCCGGCCAGCCGACCCAGCTGTTCGTGCAGGGGCCAAAGAATTTGGCTGCCGGTACCACGATGACCATGCAGCAGATACAGCAGGTGATTCGCCACGCGCAGCCGGGTTCGCTAGCCAGCGGTGGACAGATCGTACTCGGCAAGACTGGCGTTGGCCGGATGATACCGGTGTCGGTGTCACAGCAGTCTAATCAGGGGCAAACGATTCAGGTAGGGAAAACGGGGCACTCCCGCACTACCGGGAGTGACGAAATTCATTCGACATTTTTTTTTGTCTCTTCTCCACGTCTCCATAGGTGGGAAGCATTCGCACGCACATGTCACGACAGAACATCGGCACGATCAAGGTACCCGGCGGTGCTACGCCCGCCCAGCAACAGCAGGTCATTCTCAATGCCATCCAGAGCCAGCAGCAGGCGGCACGTTCCAACGCCAGCCCGGTGCGGCTGCAGACCACCTCCAGTGGGTCGCTGGTGGCCGTAACGGTTCAGCAAACTCCCCAGCAGCTGCAGCAACAGATTGGCGCCTCTTCCGCGGGACCATCGTCGGTTACTGTCGCCACCAGTGTAGCGGCGGGTATGCCGCTAGGCTCTATTGTTGAGGCAGTCTCGCAGAGCAGTGGCCACACAACGGCTGGTGGTAGCGGTAGCGTCGGAGGAGGAATTACCACCATACAGGGCCAGCCAATCGGCGGAGGTGGTGTGGCAGCACAGCAAGTTGTGTCCACAGCACACCAGGTACTTTCACTGCAGCAGCAACAAACTACGACCCAGCAGCAGCAACAACCGACGGCCCAAATTATCACCACGACCGCGGCAGCAATGGTGCAGTCCGTCACCACTAGTGCTGGCACTGCAAGTACTGGCGCCGGAGGAACCACGACAACGGATGGACTGAGTACGTCGTCCACGGTCACCGGCTCTAGCGCTGCTCTCACCACGGTAACTGCCTCACTCACGCCCAGTGGTGGAGGTGGTGTAGGGGCTGCTGGGATCGTTGCTGCTGCCCAGCAACAGACCCAACAACAGCAGCAGGCTCCGACGGCCCAACAGCAGGTGAGCATGATCAAGAAGAAACAATCACCAAACGTTGCAAAGTAAGAGCAGTCGGATAAGATAAGGGAAATGAGGGGAGGGTTCACAGGCATAGGGTTAGAGCACTGTAGAGAAGATTGGGAACGGGAAGCTAGTTCTATGGTTTGAGTGAAACAAAAAAAAGGTGGTAATTAACAACGCACCACGGTGTGTGTGTGTGTGTGTATCGATGTCGTTTGGTTTTACGTTCTATGACAGGATATTAACAAAAGGCGGTTGACTCTTGCCGCTCATGAAAGTTACGGCTTATGATGTTTGCTTTACTATTTGTGGAACAAAAAAACGAAAAAGAGAGAGAGAGATAGATAAAAAGAGAAACTATGGAAGGGTGTACAGTTTCCAGTTTACGGTCGGTATATTGGCATTTCACGCAAGCATTCAAATCATTCCGCAGGAGCAGGAAAGCGACTTACTTGATTCTCGATACGTTTTGTACTACTCTCATTTTGGCCAAATAGAGATGTTTGTTCGAAACTGCCTGGCAGAAGGTAGCAGTGGTTACAAGGACGCAGATTAGAGGACAGCTTTCAACGTGAATGCATATGTTCAAAACGATTGACATTTTTAGATTTGAATTGAGGAAACGTAGCCGGTCATGGATTGCCTGTTGGAAGTATGTTTTATGCAACATCCTGACCCCAGTCGACATACACGTGAAATGAGATGCGGTAGAGATTTACTTTTCTCAAAGCTCTACCGAGCGCAATCTGAATAGCTTTTGGTTTTAGATGAGTTTTACTTTGTAACTATCTTTTTTTTTGTAGATGCTTTCTGTGTGGGAGTTGTAAATAAATATCTAACGAATTAAGCAAAAACAAGGAATCTATTCGTATTATAGTTGAACAACATGCGAAAGCACATACTAGTAGAAGAAAAGTCCATCGAGATGATCAAATGGATGATAAGTTGTACGAAATATGTCGACCGGCGACGACAGGCGATGAATCTACCTTCCTCAACAACAACAACAACAACGAACCCAGATATAGTTTTTTGTAGGGTTGCCGGTTTTTAGTTCAACTTTCACTCCGATCAAGTACATATATTTCCACCCTGATTTTTTAAGTGTTTGCCTGGGCCGGTTGAAAACATTTCCGTTTTTGACTCTGTGTTGAGTTGAATTCAAATAAAATAGCAACTAGACTTGACGGGTTTTGTAGAAAGGTAACACAATAAGTGGTGTGTTGAGTACCGCCAAAATTTTATTGTTCGCGTAAAACATCCGGGCACCCCTTTTCACTTCACACACGTTTGCACGCAACAACGGACATTTTTAGGTGTTATAAGTCGTAAAGTATTACTAGCGTTTAATGAAGCCAGCATCCCAAGTCCGCTAAACGCGCACACTTTGCTGCACCAGCGCGATTGCCTGGCAGGGAAGGATAAGAAGATAGAAGGTGCTGGGAGGTGGAGCGGTAATAAAAGAAGAACATAAAAACTAAAAAAAAAGCTAAACTCCAACGTTTCCTATATCGGTAGATCCGAAAACTTCTCATAGTTCACCCACTCGCTGACGCTGGTTCGCGCTTCCCCACCTTCCGGGGCGTTTTGTTTTTCCCCGTCCTCCTCGTCGGCGTCTTCGTTGTGCACCTCCGGGAGGGGTTGATCTTCAAAGTCCACACTGTTACGCCCACTACCACTTCCGCTGCCGGACGCTTTCGCCGTCTGGGCCATCCGATCGTTGACGCGTCGCAGCACCCGGATGAGGTGCCTCTGGAGCAGATCGTGGCAGATGATGGGGTCGGTTTCTCCGACGGTGCCATAGAGGTACGCTTCATCGAACGCGTCTGCTTGGTCAGCGCCTTCCCCTCCGTTTCCGGTGGTTTTCCTCAGCGGGCCCGTCTGCTCCACAAATCTTACCACTGGCAGTAGCATTTCCTCGTAGCTCTGTTCCGTGCTGTCGATGACGGTAGCGGTGAGCAGTCCCCGGAGGTATTCTAGATACTTGCCTCCGGGTACGTTGGCCGAATGGGAGTAGCAGAGACCGAATAGGCGCAGCACAGCAGTCAGCTGAATTTGGGACCTGTTGTTCAGTGGGAAAACGGGAAAAGCAATCGTAGGCCATCAAGTTTGCGTTGGTTGGTGACTGCAAACTGTGGAAACTTACAACTTCACCCTCTGACGCATGGATTTCATCTGCTGGCACGCCTTTGCCACGGCGGTGTGGTTTCTTTTCAGCAGCATCAGTGTACTGTCCAGGGCACGCAGCGACCGTTCCTGCAGCTTCACGACGAAACGCCGCTCGAACAGTCGCATCTGGCCAGTGGTGGTTTCTAGTTCAGTCTGGTGGAATGGAAATTCCACCGCACAACAATCGGAATAATTTGTGATTGACACTACAGCAGGCGTGTGGACAATATGGGCCTTACCTCCAGTTGCTTCAACTCCATTCGCAATTCGTGATGAACCTGTAATACTTTCAGCAGCTCGTTCACCGACGGAACACTGCCGATGGTCACCTTCGCGTTTGGCCTATCTTTGTGCACCTTCTCCGTAACATCCGCATCGTCGGGAACGACGCCGGTGAGCCTCCGGATGAGACACTCCAGCACCATCGCCAGGAGTGCCAGATCATCCGATTGCACCCGGAAGCGACTGGTGTTTTTGGCCGCCACAATCGTTACCCTCCGACCGTCGCCACCGGTCAGCGACTGCAGTCCCAGGGCACTTGTTGGACCACTTGTGCCGCCTTCGGTGGCGAATTCGGGAAACAGTTGCACCACCCCACCGCTCGGTGGCGTTCCCGCAATGGATAGCGTTATCTTGTGCGCGGCTTCCTTCGACGGTTGGCACGCCTTTACGAACAACTTCGGTGGTAGGTGGGCCACCCGCTGCAGGACCCGCGTAATGCCCTGCTTGCTGGTGTACGAACAGAACACGGTCACGCCGAGCGATCCCGGGATGGCGGGTTCGCCGGGATACAGCCAGGCCTGGAAGCTTTCCGTGCTGTGTGCCGCCACATCTCGGAACAGGAACGAACCGGTCGTACAGCGTATCGCCTGGTCGGTAGCCACGGTGAGCTGCAGCATCTCGAGGTTCAGTTCCACTCGCACCGTAACCGTCAGTTGGCACATTTCGACCGGGATGGTCCCGGCGCTGGGAATGTTCGTCGGGTGGGTGCAGCTCTGGGTGGAGCTTTCAGCCAGCACAATCTCCACCGCCACGTCCCGCGCTGCGGCAGCATTGGCAACGCTGGCGTCGCCCGGGTCCACGCCGGCACGTATTTCGCGCTCCAGCTCCAGCAGCTCCTGCTGACAGCGGGCGATCTCGAATGGTGCGAGGTTAAGGGCCGGCACCTTGAACAGCTGCGGCTCCGAGCCGAGGTAGCCAATCGAAAGGGCACCGGTCGGGCCAAGGGTCACCAGGGCCCCCGGCAAGCCGGAAACGTTCGCGCGCCCAATCGCTACCGGGATGTCGGCCAGCTGCGCGGACCAAATGATTTGATCGTTTTCGTACAGCAGCAGCGAACCACTCTCCGAGACGACGGCCATAAGCAACCGTGCGCCAGGTTCTGGAAAGGAAGAGGTTTTTTTTAAAGGGGGGAAATCTTCATGACTCAAACTCGATCACGCTGCTTGTCCGGACTTACCCCAGTACCAGCCGACGACGAATGTGTGAAAGCAGACGGGTGCGTAGTCGAGCTTCTTGATGAAACGTACCTTCCCGGTGTCGGTGACACAGAGAAGATTGTTCTCCCCAAGTACTACTATGATCGACTCGGTGCTAAAAAGAAAAAGAGAAGGAAGTAGATGAAGCCAACGTAGAGGAGAAATTTTGATCACCCCTTGGTAGTACTCACTTGGACACCTGATGGACGTTCAGATCGAGCGCGTACTCTCCGACGCACAGCGACCAGATTGGATCGTGGCGGCGCAAGCTTTCGAGCGCCTCCGAGATGTCCTGATAACGGTAGCACTCCAGCACCCAGCTCGGTGCGACCGTCACGAAACAGTCGACCCGCGGGAGGTAGTGCACCGGTGCCGGTATGTTCCGGTCGGTGGCCAGCGTGCGCTCGAAGCTGATACCGTCCTGCTCGAAGAACCGCAGCGACCCGTCCAGGTGCTGCACGCACAGGAACTCGCGCCCCTTGACACCCCCGAACGGACCGTGGCAGAGGGAGAAGGCCGGCGACGTCAGCTGGTGGTCGTAAACCGGGACGAGCCTCGTATGGTCCCCGTGCTCGGCGATCCCGTCGACGGTCACGATCTGGTAGATGCACAGCTTCATCGGATGCAGCACCGCCAGCTGTAGTCGCGGGTCGTTTTTGCCGCCGGCTCTGCAGTTTGGCGAAGGCGAGAATCATTGAGCAACGTCCCGCAGGATGGTAGTATCTACGTGCGTAATTATACGTACGTGCTAAACTTCCCACTGGACACACCGATCACCGGAAACGGTAGTCGCACCTCGAGGATGACGTCCGAGTGCTGGAAAACATTCTCCAACGGATCCACACCGACGAGCGAACCCTGCCCCTCCTCCTGGTGCTGCTTCAGCTGGCCCTCTTCCTCGTCCAGGTCGGGTAGGGTCGCCTTCCCCCCGGACGGTTGGTAGATGCAGAGCTGCCCGGAGTGGCATCCCACCACTATGCTGTCCTTTTCGCCTTCCTCGATGCACAAGCGGGCGCAGTGGAGCGAGAAGGAATCGTACGCCGGCTCCACCGTCGGGCACTGCATTTTCCACCAATTGCGTACCTTAAACAGTGACATTCCGGCGGGTTTGCGGAGTGTCCTTTCGAAGAGACCCCGAAGAACCACTGCCCTTCACTGCGAGCGTGTTACGATGACTTCAGTAGCGGTTTTGACAGTCCAGCCAGCAAAGTCTCCACTAGCTTGCTAAGGATGCCTGCAACGATCCAAGCATTCCCGAATGTTTGTGTGGCCCCGTTGCCATGGGGATGCAACGCGGTATGGTTTGAATAATTTGTTTGGTTCAATAGGGCCGTTGGAGCGCTGTTGAAGATGAAAGATTTATCAACAGTGTTAACTCATACAATAAACACAATTTTCGCATGGCTATAGTATGTCAATTTTAAAATATCCCTTTAGCAACGTTCAACGTTGAGTTGATACGCTTTCTTCAACGCTGCTCCATGCCGCTGGCATTGAATTCGCGTCACGTACTTACTTTTCGGGACCAAATTATCCTGCCTATGATTTGTCTAACGCTACGGGAGCATTGGAAATGGAAACCTTTTTTCCGGTCGATCGGCTCAAAAGGCAAATCACCAGCTCTTGCGCGAATCAATTTGTTTCCCAGGAAACGTCGGGTGCGTGGGCGAATATTAATTTTCCAGCGGGTTAGGAATAGACGTGATAGCATGCGTCTATATTTAAATGCGCTGCAAGTGCGTCAGAGCCGCCCGATAACGACTGTATCCATTACATAACGACCATAAAATTGCACGATTGCGCGACATTTCGGTCCGGGGATAGTTTTTATTCGACGATACGGAGAGATATTGGATTTGAAGATCATGAAAAAGAATGGACCACCTTGGAGGGCGATTCGGCGGGAAAGGATATCGAAATCCTGCGATCGGTCGCATCGGTATTAATAAATCATTGACTATGGCGAGCGGATGGTTGGAAGTAAATTGGCGAGTTTTCGTCACTCACCGTTTGGTAGGACATTTTACGACCACCAGCTGATCCAACGGGGTGGGAAAAAACCTAATGCTGCACCATCATTTGCGACGTCATGGGGGAAAGTGGGGAGAAATTCGCCATTCGCCGCGTTTTCAATGGCGGGTGGCGGTTTGCAAAGATTTAGGAGAACACGCATCCCATCCCGGTCCCCGTGTCTTACCGATGGCCAAAAGGTTCAAGAATTCAAGATGGGTGGTTCGCGCACGGGTTGCTAGTAACCGGATCTAGCGTTCGGGGGATGATTTATTTGCTTGGCGGCACACTTGCGTTCCACAAATCACACACGCCCAGGGCACGGGACATTCGGTGAAGACGGTTCTCGTTTTGGGTGAAACTTCTATTTCAAAAAAAAAATCCTACCTAATCGTACTTGGTACGGGAAAACTACGTCAACAGAGTGGCCCAATGGGTTTCCACCGGCCGTCAGCTGTGGAATTTGGGTTTTTTGTTTTTGTTTTTTGCCAAATCATCCTCAGATCTGTGGCGAAGGAGGCAGCAGGACCTTGGGCGGTGGTGATTTAGTGCATTCATCTACGCGACTAGATTCCTTTCCCCGACTTCCTTTCCCGTCCCCTTTCCTCCAGCTTCTTCCTCGTGTCGTCTCCGTTGCCGACCGTTTGCCTGTGGTAAGAAGAAACGAATCACTTCTCCGAGAAAAACCTCCCAACAACACCGCGCATACACCTGCACACAAATCTACGAGCCGCACCGGGCAGGTTGTAATTATTCCCATAAATAATCGAACCCAACTCGCAGAATCGAGCACGTGCATCCGCGGGTTTCCTTTCGGGCGGGTGAAGAAAATCACGATGTAAGATTGCGGGTTGCCCCCACCGCTCACCGTTACACAGCCACCATTATTACACCTTCGATGCACCGGCGGCGTTTCTATGCTACCAATCCCGGGGGACATACACACTCGTCGTATGTAGGGGTTAGGTAGTTTAATATATATCCCACGCGAAAATTTTGAAAACTTCACCCGGTATGATTAATGTGTGTGCGTTGGTAATGTTTTTACCCGTGCTCTTCTGTCCTGTACCACCGCGTGCTGGTATGCCCGGCCGGTATTTGGGAAGCGGATTGCCAACAACCCTCCCCTCCACCCACCCCAGCCCTTTCCGAAATGCATCCTAATGCCAGACGCTCACTTAGCGCAAATGACCACGCGGGCGCTGCTTCTGCCGCTCACATTGGCGATAAATTACTTCCAAATGGCGTCATCGGAGTTATGCAAACAACAAATAGCATCCGACACCACCACCGGGTGGCCATGCGGAAAATGCACACGCGTATGCACCTGAAGTAAATCAATTTATGTATCATCCGACGGCCGAGCCAAAGTGAAAAACAAAGGAAACAGATAAACTCATCCTAATTTGAACGGATGCAATGTTGGAGAACATGCCGCGGATTGCATGAACTCCTTTCCCTCCATTTCGGTATTACATTCTGCCTTGGCAATTTGAAACGATTTTTTTCAAACTGATTATCAGTTGTGCTACGGTTATGAGGCAGCATTAAGGGCGCGTGTTGACACTGACAAAGTGTGCAAGATTAGGGTAGGGAAAACATATAAGCATCGAAATAAGCTGGATCATGTGATTTTCGGGTGACTTTCGATGGCTTTGACAATTATCAACAATCAATAATAGTCAACACTTAGCAGCATTCGGCAATGTTTGTGCAGTTTTTTATTTGTTATTCAATTATGTTTGTTTATGCGATACAATCAATATAAGGAACACGTGTTATGAGACAAACGAATCTCGAATCGTTTCCCTTCACGTTCTTTAATAATGTAGTGCAATTTATTCGCGTGACTGTGTGTTCACAGATTAGGGGCTGAGCGGTGTGTGTGTGTGTGTGTGTGTGTGTGCGTGTGTTTAACAAACGCTATAAACCAATTCATTATTTAGATGGCATCGGTGGTGACATTATTTGCATAGTAGATGATGGAAGGAGAAGGAATAAATAAATCTAAACGATACGAATTATCGTAAACATCGTCAATATTGCAGACAACAAGGATCAAAGCGTGCATAAGAAAGGGCTACATCCGAAGGACAACAATCAATATTTGCTCCCTATTCTCCCGGCAGTTCAGTAGAGTGGTCGGTGCGACCAACAACAAGGTTTCACCATGCCAGCAGTCGGGAACCTACTGTCCTTCGGGGATACGCTGAAAAACACCAATATTATGCTGCTGATGATGGGCATTCCGCCGTGCGAGGAGTTCTACCCCGGCACGGTGTTGGCGCTGCTCCGGCGGAACTTCTTCTTCATTGGGTCGTTCCTGTTGCTCGCGTACACCACGCTCGGCGAGATGATCTATCTGGTGCAGATGTTCCAGCAGGACGTCAACTTCCTGGAGGTTACGTTCCAGGTGCCCTGCATTGGGTACTGCATCATCGGTGTGCTGAAGATGGTTATTCTGGCCGTGCGGCGGAACACCATTGCGGAGTTGGTGGAGCTGTTCCGCACCAAGTGGGAGGAGGCGGTGAGTTTTTCCTGTGCTTGTATCAATTGAACTAGTTACCCTCTAGTTTTGTGTGGCCTTATTCGCAGATCGTCAACGACGAGCATCGGCAAGTGTGTGAGAAAATCATGCGCCCGGCTATACGGGTCACGTCCTTCACGGCACTGGCGAACGTGGTGATGGGGATCGCCTTCACCATGCTGCCGATAGCGGAAATGATCTACCACGGGCAGCGCACCGGCACCTGGACGCGCCAGCTCGCCTTCAACATCTGGTGGCCGTTCGATCCGTTCGGCGGGGCCAAGTTCGTCTGGGCCGTCTATCCGCTGTACGTGGTCATCGGTTTCACCGGCATCATCATCCACATGGTAAGAGTTGTGCCTCGAAGGCGTGCCTATGTACTTGCCAGACTGACAATTGCTTCTCGGGAACGGGCCGGGGGACAGGCTTTCGACTGTTTGTTCTGCATCCTGGCGGCCCATCTGTGCATGCAGTATCGCATCCTCCGACACAACACTGGCCAGCTGGTCGAGGTGCCCGAGGTGGGCCTGAACGGTGCGAACGTCGTTCGCCTACAGGATGCCATCGTTAAGCATCAGGATTTGATCGGGTTAGTGATCGTCGTCGGGGTGCGTCTAAAGCATTGCTGAAGACTAACACTTCAAAACATCCATTTTCTGTTCCACTTGCAGCTGTAGCGCGTTCATGCAGAACGTTTTCGGCAACGCGCTGTTCATCAACTTCCTCGGCAGCTCGATCATCATTTGCATCCAGGCGTTCATGATCACGGTGAGTGTGGTGAAATCCTTGGATTAGTTGCGCAATTGCGCTAATGCTTCAAACGACGCTGTACGGGGAGCTCGGTTATCTCGCCCACTTTCTATGTTGACTCTTGCTGACGGTTTTAGATTTGCCGGCCGATAAGAGTCAAGCGTGACCATTTTCCAACGCCCTAGAACAAACACTGTTTATCGCGAACAGGGGGAGGGACACACACACACACAGCAGGGGCAGCATGAAACTACAGAAACGGCGTCGCAAACGCGATCAAACATGAAGTTCCAGGTGAACACACCTAGGCAGTGACCTCTGTGGCCTTCGGACGCCCGGCTGTGGCTGGTGGGCTGGCGAGCGGGCGACGGTAGTACGCCGTCTTCGGTTTACGCACGTTGATGTAATCTTTGCACGTGCGGCAAGTCAAACATATTTGCGCGCTGCTGACCGCTATCTTATCGCGAACTAATATGTACCACCCCAAACCTGACCACAGCTTCGCGGGCATTTCTTTTTTTTTTCTTCGTTCGGTTTCGATTCGGTTTCGGTTCGGTTCGTGCTATCATGCATGCGTTATGCTGACGGCGCGCGGTGTTTGCTTTTTTGAATAGCACCCAATTCAAAGATACGGAGGCACGTGCTTTTTGACATCGACGTTTAAGGTAGGGATGCAATGGTCAATCATATGGTTGATGGATTTATCGTCCCGGCGACAGGTGATGATGGGTATTTAC
>JAOEFI010000006.1:17929857-17956714 GCA_034621735.1 Anopheles plumbeus
TCATATTGCCAACTTGTTACAAGCTGTTAACATTTATCAAAAACTAACGCACACTTTTCTAAACATACTTGAATAATAAACGAAGGCGTTTCAAAGTGACGAAAGAGAAAACCGTCACTTATTCTCCCCGTTCTATTCTTGAAGCTTGTTTGTCGTAATGCGGGCTTAAAAAATCTGTAACACCACTCTACAATGTGGTGGCACTAGCTGCGGGTTTCGTAACAGATGAAGCAAACATTCTTATATTACAGACAAAGGAGAATAGAAAGTAATCTATTTCTTCCGAAAGATATCTTGATTTAAGAGCCATTATTATGTCATCGTTTTGACTACTTGTACTATCAACTTTTCAATGTTTTGTTTGCAGTAATAGAATTATCAGAATGTGCAAACTATGTAATTCTTGTATATTGTGCCGTTTGATCCACTCATAAACATTACAATCATCAACCTGAGGGCGGGATTTTCTTCTTCAAGTGCCAAATTTCGCACAATGTGGTGAGTGTTTTTATAGCGAATCCAATTTCCACTCTGGCAACCAGCCGGGAGCGTTCCGAAATACAACGACGGTTCCCATATGGATTCGAAAACCTGCATTAAAGTCCTCCACGACAGGTCCTCGGGTTCTCATAGAGAAGAGACACGAGCTAATGAGCCAAACTTTATAGATCACTATTTATTTACCTTAGGCTCGGGGCCGCAGCTGGCCGATTTGTGGTTTGCGAGTGCATACGCACACACCGCACCGTGCGGGTCGTACATGCAGCTCCCGCGGATGCAGTTCGCAAGATGATTGCTTGCACGCGTCAGTCGCGATCCGCGATGCAGTCGCTCGTTCGCTCGCTCGCTGCATCGTTCCGCCGTGCGCCAAAGACACACCGTCACCGTTCCCGGGAAGATCTTATTGAACTTTTGTTTTACAATCAGCCAGCGGCGAGGGGCGGGTGACGACAGATGCACGATGCACTTTTATGTTCATCCACAAACCATTGGCGCGCTGCCGCGGCGTGCAACCGTATCTTCCGACTGGCGCGGACGGAGTGCACGGGGTCACAATTATTGTTCTCCTCGGCGATGGCTTTGTTGTCACCATGCTTCACCACCTCCTTCGTGTCTTCTGATAATGTCGGGCCAGTCCATCGGGTGGAATGGAATAAGCACTAAATGAAAATTAAACACGTACATAACGCGGGCTGTGGCTGAACTTTCCACCCTTCGCTTGCAATGCTTGGGCTGGCACTTCGGAACATGCGCAAATTAATCGTTGTCCTTCATTGGTCCTCCCCATTTTATGACTGCTCAGATGTTTTAATAATAGTGCGGCGCACACGGCAGGATATTTTCTAAGCGGCACAGTAAACATGGCCACGAACAGACGTATTTCCCGTTTTGCAGTGATTGTTTGGAGTTGGTGGTTTGTTGCTGAACAAATTTTACGACCGTGTACTATCATTGTTAGTAATCAGCATAGGAAAATGGCGGATTTATGTCTCACACGTTGCCGTTTTGCGCAAACATTCGATTTTCCACAATGATTAAAGAGTTTAGTACCAAGTACCGGCATTAACCTTGCGTTATACGACTAGTTACTAGTGAAGGACTATCTCTTGATGATGAAGTTCTCCCATCACATGTTTATGTAACGTTTACACGTGTTGACGTAATGCACAAACTGTTTAGTCGCAGAACGCAGTGAACAAGCATCACCGACTCGAAATGATTTGCAATAAAACATGATGGAAGATATAGAATGGCCCTTTGAACGACGACTATCTTTTATCTGCGTGACACAACCGGGCAGCGAAGATTAAAAAGCGGTTCAGCGGTTTGCCAAAGAGAGTGCGTTCGCGTGTTGTAACTTTTGTTTTTTGTTTTTGGGGGCCTTTGGGAGAGAGAAATCCATCATCGAATCTTCATTGACCATCCATATTGGCTACCGCACACCGGGCGGCTCTCGCCGTGCGAAGTGCGAATTAATCTTTCCGTCAAGCGAGTGAAATATCACTTCGGCGACGAAAAGTAGAAACGCAAACGAGCTGATTAGCGCACGGGTACACCCGCCACACTTCCTACCGAAGCGGATGGTACATGGGAAATTTTGGCCGTTACGATAGATAGAAGAGAGTAATGCGCGAAGAACGGAGACGCGCGATGGGTTGATGTTTTGTTTATTACATGTATTCCTGTCGTTACATGAACGGACATCTCTCCGCCAGAGCCACCGCGGAACGTGGTGAATCATTTGAGTTGTATGATGTTATTCCAAACAGTTAGTTTTTATTTCGTTTGCATTAATCGCCACCACGCGCTTCGGTTCACGTTGCCGTTTGCGAACGGATATTCGCGCGCTTCGCAATCGCTCGGAAGGGCCGAATGGAAACCCAATATTCGAGCGACGGGGACAACCTAGCGCTGGCGTGAGAGTGAGTTCCGTTCGGCAAAAGTGTGTGAGAAAACCGCGGACGACGAGAGATCCGCGCGAGGTGGCGCGCGCGCGAACGTGGGCACATCATCCCCCCACAGCGCGTTCATCCGCTCCACGCGATAGATCGGTTCGTATCGAACCGATAGATGGGGTAAGCAAACATAAAACAAATTCTAAGTAAATACCGATGATTCACGCGAAACGGTGTAGCGCCACCACCACCGGAAGGAAGACAGGGCGACTCCATATTCGGCGCCCATACACGGGCATTTCTGTCCCACGATATTAGGCGGTGCCCGCGAATGCAGCGTGCTGTAACTTGTCATCCGCCGGCTGTAGTTCGATCGCCGGGGATTTTTTCGCCGAATTCGGTGACTGTGTCACGCACGCTGTGGCACGGCTGGTGGTGACGGGAGGCGCGCTGGTTGTGTGCCAAATGATAGACTGTCATATTTTTTTTCTCTCGATGGTTTCCTACCCCGACCTGCCGCAGCTCGAAGGCCCATCAGCGTCCGTGTTTGATCGTTTGAACAGACGAAGCGACGATCGCACGAGTGGCCATTCCATCATTACCAGATGGTAACGAGTGTTGATATCGAGAAGGCGTACGGTATTCGGCTGAAAGGTTTCAAGTGCCGCCAAGCGGCGCCAAGACGGACAACTTTTGGAAGAATTTCAGTTTCAAATATGGGTTTGGCAGGGCGGCAGTATTTGATGAGGAATGAAATGGCATGAATATTTACGGAAACTTGTTATTTTTTTGTTGGATTGTAAATATTTTGATGAGGCGCATGGACTCATAGCGTTGCTTTTCAAATTATTTTAGAATAATCCTCTCAGTGCATTCAACATTATTTTTGGTGGAATCTGACATATTTATATGATATCTGTATTTGTTGGCTGAATGACCTACATTCAATGCGAAAATTACTAGGTTCAAGCGTTTCATTTGGCTCATTCCGAATCCTGGCCAGAAGCAGTAGATTGACTAAGGTACTAGATGCTTTCAATTTTTCCCGCCTGCATCCGGCAGCGCAGCATCTTCTGCATTTTCTCATTCTCACCGGGTGAAAGCACACACCTTCCTCATCGGGGCACTCACTTCTCATCGGTGTTGAATGAACCGGCGTATCCACTCTGGACCGCGATTCGCCTCGTCGTCTCTGCGCGCAGGCAAACGAAGACGTAAAAATGAACGCGCGCGTCTCGCCGCGCTCTCGACGCGTTTGTTGCCTGGGAACCACACACTGCGACGAGAGAGGCAGTGAACGCGGACAGAATTCTGCGCCCTGATCGGCTTCCTAGGGTCGGATAGGACGGCGCGAGATACCCGAGGCACCGGCGGTCGTCGCACATATTTGAGCGCCGACAAGCGAGCCGTCTGGTTCAGTTGCCCAAGTAACCGCGTATCGAACGGAAGTGTCGCCGCAGCGGCCGGTCCGAAGTAGCTCCGTCTCTCTGTTCGAGCATCAATTATTATATCCGAGAGTAGTAGTGCATCGGTGCAGTCTGTGCTTTGGCGCGAGTCGTAAAGGTAGTGCTTAGATGGTTCCGGTTCCGGTGCGATCGGTGTGCGCACATTTTATCCAAAGCCTCAAATGGACAGCAATGTAATGCAGAAAATTACACCGTTCATAAATGTTTGTTACCGAATCTCGGTGGCCACGCAAAGGCGTGCACGTTTTCGCCAAAGTCCTTCCAACCACAGCTGATGGAAAAGAGCTTATAGCTTATGCAAACGAAAGCGAAAAAAAAAGCAAAGCCAAAAACATTCAAATTACAAATAAAGCCAGTTTTGAGCCTCCGGCTTGTCATCGAGGACCGTTAGTTTGTAGCTGCTTTTTTTTTTGTCTTCCCTCCACTTTAACCTAATTAACTGAATAATTAATTGAATATCTCCAAAGGCCAAGAGGATCTGTGGCAAGGGAAAAAGGGAGGAAAAAAACATACAAAAGCCTTGCCATCGGAGGGAGGTGGAAAACAAAAACAAACAAACCAAATCTCCAACCACACTAATCGATCATTGAACGCGCGCTTCGAGAGGATCAACAAAGGGAAAAAGAAGAAAAAGGACACTAAGAGAGAGGAAAGAAGATAGTAACATACACTAGCCCCGGCAACATCTCGAGACACGGCACTGTAAAAGCCCGTTTGGCTGGATGTTGTCTTCGGCTTCGGCCGCGGAAGGGCGCTAGCGGACGCGGAACGTGTGACAGGTGACACCTGAGCGCAGAAAAAGGCCGTCGCGGGCTCGTGCGTGCTGCGTGCGTGCGTGCGTTCGTAGGCTCGTTGCGTGTCCGCCGTTGGTGCGTACGTGTGTGCTGAGTCTGCGCCCAGATGACAGGGGGCTGCAGCGGGTGTGTGGCGGCTGGGGCGCACGCAATACGCAAAGACCCGTTCGCGCAAGCCAGCGCAACACAGAGCGATCTCGGGTGGGGTGTTGGGCTCGCTAGGAGTCAGGGTGTTACTTTTCCTCCCCAACCCTTGTCCCACCCCTTTCGCACAGAGAGACACACAGGAACGGTTTGGATTCCGCGAGATTAATAGGCGGCGGCGAGTAGTGTGGCGTTTCGATCTTTGTTTTTTTCCCCTCTCTCGCCTAAGCTCGACTCGTCCGTGAGGAGTGTGTAGCGATTTAGTGTGTCCGGGGTCTTTGGGTGCCCCAACACCATCTATTGATTGTTGTGGTGTTTCTATGATTTGTGTTTTTTTTTTTGCACAATCTCGCACCCCTTCCGATGCCTCCCTGGGGGGCGGTGTGAAAAGTGCAGCCATTCCATCTTTCGTGCCAGCAGCTGACCAAGCTGACGGGCTTAAACTTAACGCGATAACGATATCCATCCCAGCCCGGCGGATCCAGTTCACCGGTGCGATCTTCCGCACACCCCGTGGCTCGGGGCTCGAGGAAAGCGGGGGAAAAATAAACGGGCCTACACGACGCGGACACCCGCCAATGATCGGTATAATGAAGAGTGACGTTTATTGACAACCTGGATCCGTCCGGTGCCGTAATTTTGATTGATTCTCCCGGACGCTGGCCTCCCCCAATTCCTACCCCCGTTTGAGGTGTTTGGGGCGAACGGTTGGTTGTCGGTGCACAAGAAAAAAAAAGCACATGAGTTATGTGCGCCAGCAGCCTATTTAACGCCGATTTATTTCCCTAGGTCCTAGAGTGGTCGGTGTAAGTGCGTGCGTGCGAGTTTTGTATGTCCGTGTGCGTTGCGGAATCGGAGCATTATATTTACATCCACGGAGTGTCCCTGTAGCAACGTGCGGTGGTTTGTTACTAGAGTGCTGTGTCCCTCCCTCTCTCTCTCTCTCTCTCTCTCTCTCTCTGAAGCCATCGCGGCTTTTCGTTCTCAATCAAGCGTCTCGGCCAAACAACAACTTCCAGTGTCCAGTGATTTGCGCCGTCGGGGTGGCTCAGCAGCGCAGACCGTCGGCTGCAAGTCTTCGCCCGGTAGCCGTCAAGTGTTTCTACCCTGCGTCCAGTTTGTCCACAAGAAAGAAGGTAAGCTGGGTTTGCATAAGGTTGCTGGTTCGCTGAAGGGTCCAATGTCTTTGTCTAATGCTCCATCTAAGATAGCAAAAGGTCTCCATTATCTTCCATTTGACGAAGGATGGAACCAGTCTATAAAAACGCTCGTGGAGTTCAACTCTAGGGGAAATGACAAGATCCTGTTGGTTTTAATTCTAACATAAATTTACCAAACGGAGCTACTCACAAAATTCATCCACGCATTCCGACGCTAGCGAAGAGACAACGCCGTCGTCCTCCAGTTCATTAGCAGGATAATGTGAAACGAGACCCGCGTGATGATGGTACAGGTGCACCGGGCATTCCAGAGCTCGCACTATTCTGTTTCTCTCTCATAAACCGACGGAATCCCCGCGGGTCTACTTCATTGATTTGAAGGTGTCACACGCTAATTGAAATGTGGAAGGTTTCTACGGGTTCCCTATGATGCGTCTTTGCACACAGGTAACTGGATCACTGGAAGCACCGTGTGCGTACAACACGCCCCAGCGAGTGTGATGTACCTAGCAGTCTTCCTGTTCTGTACCCGGCGCTTTAAGGCACGCGGACTAAGACTGTCGCCGCCTCGCTGCTAAAGGTCCTTTCCCCGGGAGCAAAGGTGCGCAGGTCATCCTTTTCTAACGAGGGGAGATGAAAGCCCTCCACTATTTGTTGCTCCCAGCGAAGGGAGAGTTTATTCAGTGGACCTTTGCACCGCACCGGTACATCTCATACCTCTCCGGTCTCGCCCGTCGATGGATCGAGTGAAGCCGACGATCGTCCCGAGGCAGCTACCCCCAGAATCTTATCCGCAGAAAAAGTAATGGCACTTACAGAACAATCCGTTTCCAAGATTGGCTCAAGGTGGGCTCAAAACTTAAAGAAGGAAACATAAAAGGGGCCCCTTAAAAGGATCACGCGTTCCGCCCACAGCCCGAGTCGCCCAGTGCTCCACCCCCTTTCGCGTGTGTAGCGCACGTGTGTGTATGTCTGACTGGTCCGATTGGTTTTGGTATTGGTTAAACGAGGCCTTGCGCTCGTGTTGGCTCCTACGACGAGCGCCTTTTGCTATATTGCGACCCCACGGAAGACCAGTTTGCCGAAGGAGCGGGTCCACCGTCTATCAGCTTTTCCTGCTCTCGCTTTACCTATGAATGCGGACGCTGGTGATTTTTGCTTTTCCACGGCTTTGTTCTAAGCTGAGGAAGCGTGTTATATGTTTTACAATTTCTTCGCAAACTCACAGCCATTCATCTTCTTAAATTGTTTATTGTAACCCTGCGTTAGTGGGCATATCGGCGGTGGAAAACCTGACGACGCTTTACGTTTGTCGTCATCCATTGCGCGGTTCCATTTGGTGCAGCATTCCATTACTCTACCAAAATAGCCGACGGTGAACCCATGCCGTCGGCGTGTACTTCTGTGAGGTCACGCGAAATGATAACACCCCGGGCTGATGGTGGTCGTCCTGCTCCACTGTTCGCCAGCAGTTGAGACGAAGGGATGCTTTATGCTTGCGCGGTAATCAAACGCTTCTGCCTGATCATACCCCCCCCGAAGACCCCCGCATGGCTACCATTTTCTCATTGGTTTGCCCGGTTGCCGACCCGAAACCGATATGCTTGCACCGGGCGAATGTGACCGAATGGGACGCGTCCCAGTGAACGCGCCCGATCAACCCGAAGGGAGATACTGTGTGCGCCCTCCCGAAACTGGGCCGACTCTGCTGGCTTGTCTTGTTGAACCATCGAAAGCAAGCCGAAAGTCGAAAAGAAGCCACAACAAATGGAGCTCAAAAGTGAAATATTGAAACAATCAATTTAGTCCATGTCGAACAAATTGTTGATGGTTTCGTTGTTTGCGCTTGTGGATTGACGCGGGATTGGGGACGAATCGGAATCGGCCAAGCCATTCTGACTGCCACACACACACACACACACACACACACACACATACACACATTCCGTCACTATCACCGGGGCGAGATTGAGAAGTTTATTGTTGTTGTGTTTTTGGTCTGGTCTTCGCGTGTTGCGGTGCGTTGATTTCACTATCAACAGACGAATTATTCTACCACCGTCAGCTGAATGAGGGCCTTATCTTTAATTCAATTCCCTTGCATTTTGTACTTTCCTTCTGGTCACTACAATCAGCGTCGATGGGTTTGCGGTTTTACCGCCGCAGATTACAGATTTCGCAACAATTAAAACAGCTGCTTTGATTGTGAAGAGCACTGTGCCATTTGTTGGTTAAGCCATTGGTGCTTGGTTGGACCAAAAGAAAATTACAGCAAAAGCCGTAACGAAGAAGAAATTTAAGCTAATCTAAAGGCCAAATCCAAAGCCAAACCCCTTACGGATATGGACAGCATTCAGAAGCCGGTACGAAAATCTGAAGTTGGGGCCCTTTGGCATTACTTAACGGATAGAGTTGGGCATCAAACCAACATGGCGAACAGAGTATATGCGTATGTCTGTCGCTATATGTGAGCATGCAATCGCATCCCACATCCGCGACACGCGCACCCATCTCCCTGCGTCGGTGCGTGCTCTCGAATAAAATGGGGAGCTGATACCGGGAGTGTTCCCTTCCGTGTTTCGGCCCACGGCCTGGGCCGAGACTTGGCGGGGGCACTACTGTGGCGCGAACGTGAAAAACGTGCCACGAGTTGCTAAGTAGCGTGCCGCTAAGTGGGACCGTTCGTTCGCTCGCGGGCGAACCGGTCAATTTCGGCGATGAGCACGACACCGCAGCTACGCCGAGCGCGTACAAAGAAGTTCTAATCAAATTAGTAAAGTGACGAGCAGCAGCCACTGGCACACCAGTGCAGACCAGGCTATGGAATCACTGTACTCGCACTGTCACTCGCCACCATGGTTGCGCCCGGGATCGAGATGCTGACGTAGGCAGGAAGTTTTCCTTAGTGGAGCCATTCCCCCGGAGCATAGTTTTAATTCTGTCCACTCGAAAAGGGTGAATTCTGATACGGAGGGATCCTTCGTGGATGTGTTGGGCAAGTTTCTGCAACTCTTTTCTTCGCTTACCATTTAGCTTTGCTTTATTTGATTTGATTCTTCCGGTCATTTTCGTTCATTCTATTCCACTCCAACTTCGTGTTTGTTCTCCTTGCAAATGGGTTTTTTTTTCTCCATGATTTTAATTTCATTTTTTTCTTACTCTATTTCTCTTCGGTTTGTTGTAATTGAGTTCCTTTTTTGAAAACATAGTTCTATTTTAGTTTTTTCCAGTTCAATGTTAGTGTTTCTGATTTAAGGCTAGATTGTTTCATTTCCGATACTTGAGTTGTTGTATGGTTTATTTGTCTCCCTTTAGTCGTTAATGGCTATTCTTGTGTTCGTTTGACAGGTTTTATGCCTGAGAGTGCTTTTCTTCTTGAGCCGTTTAGCACATTATTTAAACACGTGCACGATTGTGGCCTTATTACCTTCCGTCATGTTGCACCACCACTTTACGGAATGGCCCAACACAATGGGCTATTTATGATGATTTACCGCCCAGCGAGCCGGGACCACACTGATTGCGGTGGTGCGGTCCACGATCCGACCGAAGGCCGCAAGGCGTGATTTGCCTGGGCTCGGGATGTATTCGCGCTTCTCGGCCATTAATTGAAACTATTTCATTGTTAATTAGCGCCATCGCGATCGCCGAAGTGAAATCTTTCCATCGTTGGGGACGTGGAAAGAAAGACATACGTCCGCGTCGTCTGTAGTGGGGCGTCCATCCGGCGAAGGGATGGCAACCGAACGTGTGCCTGAAACTTCACGGTACATACGGGAGAGACAGTTCGTTGTACGACGGGGCCGTGGGTTTAAACGCGAACGGTTCAATCGAATTGATTCACCATAACCATTAGCGGCCGTCCGCCACCCCGAATGCAACCCCATCTCGGTCGGTTCCTTTGGGGATCCACAACCGGCCGGCGTGCGTTTGTTTGTTTATTTACCCATGTGTCGCCATCCGCGTATGCGTTCGTTTTCATCGCCGGCGCAAACAGATTTGCCCCTTGCTGCCTTGCGTCCAGCTTCGGAAGGTTCCGCCGCACTTGGCTCATCTGGCACCTAAACCCAACTCCTGGCATGGCATGGGTTTTGTGCGATAAATATTTTCTCGATCAATGTTTACTTAATCGATGAATCTGATCCCGCGATCCGAGGGCGTTTGTCGCGGGACGATGAATCACTCTATTTCAGCGCAATCGGATGGCGCCGAAGTAAAATTCAAATTAGTTGTACACCTGACCATTCGCTGACGCCCAAAAATTATGCCTGGAAGGAGGAAACATGTTATGAAGTTAAATTCTCAGCTTAATTATACACAATTCTCATAACTCTTAATTTGTGCGAAATTTGAAAATTAGGTCGAACAACATGGAGACATTGAATGTGTTCATATAGTCTCTTGTTAACCCTTTGGGACTGGATGGAACTGTCATCCCCTCCTCGGGGAGGGGTTCAGAATGAGAAGACACGTCCCTTGGGGAGGACCGGCTTGTCACGCTGATCGTGGCGCCTGGCGCCAACAAACGTGAGCTCCCGGATCCGGTTGGCAGAACCCCATCCCAGCTCGCGGTCCCGTCTCTCCGTCGCGGTCCTCCCCTCCCTCTCTCTCTCTCTCTCTGTTCGCATCTTCCTCGGGCTTGAAGTTTTGTTTTGGCAGTCAAACGGACGGACACTACTAGCACCAACCACCACCACGGAGCGACCCGTTGGAAACTGGAGACTGTGGATTAGGAAATCTAAACCAATCTGTCTGCCGCCAGCGTTACGCGGTTGGCGTATTGGATGGCGCAAAATGATGTCACGCGTGTACGCTGTGCTCCGGGGAGACGGCGCTCGGAAAGCGAACATTGGAGAAGAAGAAGAAAAAAAGGAACAAAAGGAAAAACCCACCCATCGGCACTGACCTTCGCGCTAATTTGAGAAAGGCGAAGGCTTTTGTCGCTCTCCGGGCTGCGGACTGTTTGTTATTGTTGTGTCTTCGTTCGCTTGTAGTTTGCTTTTTTCTCCTGGCTTCTCTGCGCTAATTTCTACTCACTCCATATAGTTCAAGGTTTGCTTTCATGTTTTCTTCTGCTAAACATTCTCCATCGCCGAGTGTATTCCCTTGGTCGGTCCAGACCCCGTCGCCTTCGGCTTTCTTTTACAGTTGGTACAATTTCGTACGTATTTACTCGTCTCCCGCACGTGTCGTTTAAAAAGTAAAACAAAAACGTGCCAGTGTTCTATTCCTTTAATATCATAGTTCAAACGCGTGGGAGTTCGCATGGCACGAGAACAGTAGTAGTAGTAGTAGTAGTAGTAGTAGTAGTAGTAGTACACGCTTATGCTAACGATACCGAGTGAGCTATGCTTTTAACGTAAACGTATAAATCCCGGGTCGACTGAAATGATGATGATGATGTTGATGATGCTGCGAAAGATTGCTTTCGATTGACGCCCTTTGTGTACGTGGGCGTTCGAATTGGCCCACCATTAGGGCCACCGCACCACCCACTCCCCTAGCGGTTCCCGCGCGAGACCCTTTTTAGTTTGCCCGTGGCGAAGAAAATCGCAGTATCCTTCCTCCTTTGTGTTTGGCCCGTTTGGCGACGGGATGGAAATAGTTCCAACCTCCTGATAGACACTGTTGAAAGTTTTCTGGGAAACTCGGTTTCAAGTGGGCTATTTGCGTGCGTAAGCAGTGGAGACATCCTGCGGCGCGAGACTCACACTGTTCGAGTGTGCTGGTGGTTATGGAAAAGTGTCTATGCTGCTTCCCTTTCGGTGAGAGTGCGTAGGATGCATTGACCTTTGATTAATGATGCTCACTCGTGGGTGATTGAGAAACGCGATACAAACTATTCTATTATGTTCTATGCGAGGAAGCAATTATATCCACGCTTTTCTTCCTATACCGTACCACATTTTAAAGCATGCGATTTGAATTTTGGAATAGAATTAGGCTTCCTTAATATAGTTTTTCACCAATGAAACCGGAAACGAGTACTGCTCATTCAAGTTTCGTTTACTATTAAAACCATTCCTACTTGGATGAATAAGCACCGTCTTTCCCTTTTTTTTATTTATCAAAAATGCTTCCTCATGCAGTCCGTGACGTAGACAGAAGCGTGCAGAAGTAGTTCCGGTACCGAACGCTGGAGTCATCAGTTTTCGCTTTCCGTCTTTTTTCTCTGTTGGTTGTTGTTCAGAATTCCCTTGCCACGGATGAAGGGGACGGCTGACGGTGGACGACGGGAGCGGTACCGGTACCAATCGGTACGGTCAATTGGTGGCGCTCGGTGGGGATGGAAAATAATAATAATAATAGTAATGAAGAACAAAAAAAAACAAGGATGAAGGGGAAACCTTATCCGGCGGACCGGCTCATGTTACGAACTTTGTACCGCGGCCCAGTCCCGTGCAGCCCCATGCAGATGGGGTTGATTGACGAAATTTACTGCACGCAGCATGCATGCAGGCGAGAGCGAGAGAACATGCCGAAAGGGCCCACATCACTACCACCCCGCCACCTATGTATGTATCTCTCTCTCTCTCTCTATCTTTGCACGCGTGTGTAATTGTGTCTCGGTCAGGGCACAAACAGCACTCCATCGCGTAGGGAAGAAGTCGATTTCGATCGACGACGGTATCGTTACAGCCAAACAGCTGACAATGGGTCTGACTTGTTCGAGTCCGCCGGCACGGCAGGAGTCGGGAATATTTTGTGGCCAATTGTGCTAAGAAGAAGACGTGGGGGAAAAGAGTCTTTCGTTCCGGGGCTCAAATTTCCTCCCCGCGACACTGGGGCCGGAATGCCACCATCGGCAAAAAAAGAGAAGTTCTGCCCCGTGAATGAAGCTATCGGAAGCTCAGGGACGTTTTTGGGGAAAAGTGCCAGCCAAGCTACGGGCCCGTGGGCTTAGAAACTGCTGGGTGGTGTCAGCAAAACGGAAGCCCAATTCGGTAGTCCGATCGCCTAAGCATGCGCAACGATTCGCCATTCAAACATTACGCTACCTCCCCGACGGCATTCGCCAAGTCTGGCCTCTCTGCCCGCGGTACCCAATTCCGCCAAAGCAAGTATCGAATGCTTTCCCGACCGGCTCCGACTGGTTGTCTCCGGCAGTCGGTTTTTTTTTGTACTGACCTTCCGGCACACATCCGTAAATTTGATCGTCCCGCCGGTGGCATATTACATCGCACGCAGCAAGTGTCACCGGATCGTTTGCAGACTGTCTCCATCTATCTGTCGCTCGCCGGCTCCCGCGGCCCCCGTTTGCTCGTCCACTCGTCGAGTAACATAGAGGCAGACACAGCCCACGAATATCAGCCGGTCTCCGGAAAACCGCACCGGCCGAACTCTCTGGGAGGAGAACGAATGGTGTCCGGCTAACGTCGGAGCGATCCCGAACTATGCTTGATCGAGTTGGTACCAGTATTAGCTGGAGCTGGAAACTGTAACCATTGCCAACACGCGAACCAGATTGTTTAGAGTGAGAGGTTAATCACGACAACAACAAAACTTGCTGCTCAGGAATAAAGTTATCAGGCTGGCAAACGAATTAAATCGGAAACAAACAACAAACATACACGCGACGAGGGCCACTTCCAGCGAATTCTTACACACACTTTGGAAAGAGCGATCGGGACCGTGGTCCTGTGAAGGTGAACACGGGAGGAAGAGCGCAAAAATCTCTGGAAAGATTGTATGAAAATACAACTCAACATTTGTCTGTTTCGTACAAATTGCGCACAAATCAATCGGTCATCTCGTCTTGATGGACAGCTCTCCGAAAGAGTTCAACGACACTGACGAGCGGCCCGCGGAAGGCTTCCAAAGTCCCACGGTTGAGCAGCATGCCGCGACCGAGTGTAATCGGTTACGTCACAACTATCAAATCGCGCTTAGGAAGGACCCCGTACACTTCTCTTTCGTCGACCAACCAGACAGGAAAGGTGGTGTCCATTTGTTTGCATTTTTATTGGTTCATTGTTCACCGGGATCAG
The DNA here is from genome assembly GCA_034621735.1 of Anopheles plumbeus. Lineage (NCBI taxonomy): Eukaryota > Metazoa > Arthropoda > Insecta > Diptera > Culicidae > Anopheles > Anopheles plumbeus. Next base: position 17,943,806 of record JAOEFI010000006.1, read on the forward strand.
GGAGGCGGACGACTCCCGCCACACAGCACTTCCATCGAACGTTTGAAAATGCACACCTTGGCGGACCAATCGAACCAAATGGGTCCGAAAACGTGCTCAAAACCGACGGACGATGAAGTGATAGATCCGAAGCGGACGTGATTGGATTGGTAATGCTGTCTGGTGTGTGTTGGCCGTCTGGGAAACCGGACAACCAGGAAGCCAGGTGGCTCGATACAGGGAGAGTGAGAGAGAGAGAGAGAGAGAGTGTCCTCCAAGCCGTGCTTGCTGCTTCGGCAGGATGTGAAGGTCTAATTATCGCTCAACTGCGTTATCTAAACTCTCTATATACAACTGTACTGCGTCCTAATGCTGCTTTTTGGTGGTACATCCTTGACGAGAACCCGTAGTTTTCTTATCATGGCTGTTCGGTTCGGAATTTTATGTTTCCGATTACGCGACGAAATGCCATTCGAACTGCGCAAAACTGGAATTCACTGGACACCGCGAATCTAAAAACATCCCAAAACGTGTGTCCCAGGGACGGATTCGCAAATAATGGAACAACGCCGCCATATTGCCAGACGTACATCCTGCTGGCGGCGCCCCCGGACCTCCATTCCGTCTCACCGGTTATCAGGCGGCTCAAGTGGCCAACCCTTGAGAGACCGTCATCCCGATATGCTCACGGTGTTCATCCTCATCATTTATTTCAACATTGGAACCACATTAATCACCGTGACTGTTTGTTTTTCCAAACCGAGAGCGGAACCGAAAACGCAGCGGAATCCGCTCGGTGGGCGCAGCAAACGGGTGTGTAGGGTGGCCGAAGTGTGGAATGTTTCGTTAATCAGGTAATATTTAAGACACCGGTCGTCGGTAGTTCATAAATTTATCCTCACTCGATGGCAATTATCGTTTTTCAAACGCTCTCTCTCACGGCATGGCCCGACCGTGCGGGTGAGAAGTGAAGAGAGCAGGGTTGTTGGCGTTGAAATTTATGATTTCAATATCCTGGACGGTGATGGGACTACTAAATAAAGCTGTAACTGCTGGTGTGCGCCATGTGATAAAGATCCGCCGTAGTTCTCGCGACCGCGGTTCTAGCGTGCTATCGTTTTCTTACACGGGCCCATCTTCTCGATTGTTACGTCACATTCGGGGGAGTTTCTTATTTTGTCATTTTGATCAGGGCTTGAAGAAGAACACAAACAGTCGTCGGCTGCATTTTTCGTCGCCGTTCCGACATCGGTACATGAATGTGTAACCCGCACCAGGGTTCTAGCACCACCCTCATCGCATCGTGGCTCACGGGTGGCCTTCATAGGATGTAAGCTGGTGTTGGGGGAGGTCCAGACCAGAGATGGTAGCAAACGGAAGCACCGTAAACAATCCGGTTCCGAAGTTTGGCTCACTCTCGAGGAAGACGACGAAGGCCGCGGGGGGGGGGGGGGCGTTGATGGTCTGTTTTTGCTTGATGTTCGAGGATAAATTAGTAACCGATCTAGGAAAAATAAATACCACTAATTGCGTTTGAAGTGCGACCGCGCACACACTCCCGTTCGCTTCGGCTGCCGCGGACGACAGATGGAACCGTTGCACTAGCGCCTACTACTACCACTACTTCCAGCGTGCTTCTTCCAGCGTGCTGGGATCGATTATCGATCCGATCGATCGTTCGTCGGTCTGGTTTCGTCGATCTTTCGCATTTGACAGCTCTTCCTTTGCAGCAGGGCTTGTTGGTGCTGCCGAACGAACTGCAGCATCGCGGACCGGGTTGCGTGTTGTGACTTGAGAGCTTCCAAGTGGAGATGCTGCTGCTGCAGGTCGGTAGGCGATCTGGCGGGCTGGGAAAATATATCGATCGACGATGAACGATGAATTATGACCGACAGCGATCGGTTGGTTGACTTTTCCCTCGCTTTATATAACGTTCAACTAGGATGACTCCTAACTCTCAATGAGTTCCAGTAAAATGTTATGAGTTCAATAAGGGAGTAGTATTTCATGTTTTAAGGTTTTATATCTCCTCTAAGCATTGACCTTCAATATGGAATTATTTATTTTCCAATCTCTTCCCTAACACTAGCCCGTTTTGATTTCCCTATAAATGTTATATTTTTCGCTCGCTGCCGATAAACTTGTCGTGTAGTCCGGCTTCGAGTGCCAAACGATGAAGCGAATGCCCCTCGAGGCAAAGTGTAGCAATAAGACCGGAGGTAAATTGATACAACCATTGCAGCGCGATCGTTTCCTGGTGTTGCAATGGCACACAAGCGCATAAGATAGTGTAGGATTCGATCGCACAGTCGATCTGTCGGCTGGCTTAGGTAGGTGGCTTGTTGGGCCGTAGCTTTTTCTTTCTTTCTTTCTTTCTTTCTTTCTCTTCTTCCCCGATCCGCGAGTCGTGTCGATTGATCAATTGCGTTCGTGTTACTTGTTCATTTGTACGCCTGTTTTTCTTCCCCATTCGCGTTTCAATCTTGAAGATCTGATAGATCCTGTGGGCTGGTGGGTGATAAAAGTGAAACAGCAAACGACCGGCAAAGAAAAAGGGAACCATCAAAAGGAACGGTCGGGACTAGGATCACACGATATAGCAAAAAGAGGCTACACTAGGTACGAGAGATTGCATCCATGCTGGGTGCCATGCTTCGATGGTCCACCTGCAATAAGGAAGCGCTCGCGCCTTGCACGCCGGCGTGGATCGATGGTGCTACGATGTCTGACGTTGATGTGAAACACATCTTGCGCTGGTTTTTTTTTTTTTTTTGGTTATGTACTCAATAAATTTTCCAACTCACTTGGAAAGCCCTCGTGGTTTTGCCTGCCCCTTTCGTAGCTTCCCTTCGGGGAGGCCGGCAACAATCGTCCAGCGGCCGTTTTCAAACCATTCCTCATGGGAAAGGCGACAATTCCAGAGCCCACGAACTGCATCCAAGGAGAGGGATAGAGAGAGTCGTGATGGTAATTGAAGCACGTGATTTCGAATGCAGCACAGGTCAAACATTCGGTTGCGTGTGTGCCGTATTTCATGGATAATCCGTTCGCTCCCTTCCCCTTGCGCAATCTCTCCTCATCCCCGACAAAACGCGAACGCAACGCAGTCGAACAGGAGACGTGGCGCAGTGTCTCTGGCGCGGTGGTGGTGGTGGGTTTCGCTGCCAACTCTAATGCACTACTAATTTAATGGTGTAAACAAGCAATTAGAAGTGATTTACAAAAGTTTCCACCCCGAAACCCGGACTTGCCGGGCCCAGCGCTCTCTCGGGCGAACTGTCGGTGTGACTACAGCCCTACAAACAGCCCGCCTGGAGTGGCGTGGCGTGTAATGTGTGTGGTGGCCGCATGTTTACACGTGAGAAAGTTCCGTAACGCACCATCGCCGATCGCCTGCGCGCAGACTTTTCCTGGCCGGCTGGTCGGCGGGCCGAAAAAACCGTTTTGCCACGCCAAGGTGCAACACCCGGCAATCGATTGGCCTTTCGGATCGAGCTCGCCGGTCCGATTGCTCGTGGTGGGGTTTATGGGTTTTTCGTTTTTCGTGGAAAACCAAGTAGATCATTGCGATGGGCTGCAGTCCCCCAGTTCATTAGAAACGGGTTAATTGCCTACAGGAGTAAAACAATAGCACTCCTCCTGGATAGTGCTATTGCGTAGTGTATTTAAATTGCGATAAACAAATTAACCGAAACGGATCTAGAATTCATCGGAGATGTTGCCCTTTAGAAACCGACAAAACGAATCTGTCCGTTTCCGCTTCACAAGACACACTACAACGTAATATCTGTGTGCTTCACACTTCGATGCTTGCTTTTGTTGCTCCGTGCTCTACCGAAGCATTGCGTTCTCTTGCTCCAACGCAAGTTGGCATTCGACGTTTGACAGCCCTTTTTCCTCCACCGATAAAATCTTTTTGACATCTGCATACGGTTATGAATATTGCACGACCTAACGACTGCGACTGATGCAAATAGACAATAGATTGGATTAGCTTTTTTTTTCTCGTGTTCTATCATCAACTTGTCAGCTTGACTACGGGGGGTTGGTTTAGGAGAAGAAGAAAAATCATTAAAATGTAGATAAAACAGGTTCTTTATAGTAGTTTGTTCTGCTCATATTTTTCAGGAAATTAAACCATCTATCACCGGGGCGGGGAACAGGCGCGTTGTTATCTGGAAAGTTCATTCCGCTTTTAGATCACATCAGCAATCACAAGGAAAGGACCGACCCTACCGGTTCCTTTTCTTTTTTTCTTCTAATGCTTGCCAACTCGCCAGAATGTTCGCCCGCGAATATCTGGCCATGAAGTTAAACGAGAGCGGAAAAGATCCCGCGAGCAGCGTTGTCCAACCAGTGCCGCCAGCTAGCGATGGTGAACTCACAAACACACACACATGTGTGCACACCCTCGAATTAGATAATTTCCGACTATCTAAACATTTACATTATGCAGATGGGAATGGCAAGCGCAAAATTTAATTCGCCCGCTTTGCCAAACTTCCACCCGCCACAGTCGTGGCCTGTTCTGGGAACCGGCATTGGATTTCCACGAACAAGGCCGTGGAACGGCGCGCGTACCCGTGTGCCCGAAACGGAGGCTTTCCATCGGGTGGGGATCCTTGGTGGGGCAGTTGCACCAGGCCTGGTTCCAGGTTGCAGTAGCCGAGATAAAAACCAGTCTCGAGAGATGTGCGCAGAAGAAACCCCCGATAAGAAACACCACCCCCACGGAAAATAAAATCCAATTGCACACACAGTAATAGTACGCGGGAGGGACTGTTGGCCGCACTGACGGAAGCCGACTTTGTTGCCACTACAATGTTGCCTATAGCTACGCCACTGCACGGGGTGGCACGGGGTGTTAATCTGATACCATTTGGCTGAACTAAAATAAACAAGCACCGGCAAATAAATTGTGCTTTATTTCTATCGGGAAAATTGGTCTGCTGCTTTACTCTGTTCCATGGGTGGATGGGCGAGGGGGGGGGGGTGGGGGGGGGGTCGGAGAGGTCAACACCACCCCACCACCGGTGGTTAACAGGTAATGGTCAAGCTCTTGACCTGCCACCGAGCAAGAAGCTATTATGATACCCTATTAAGTTACTGCCCTCAATTATAGTCGCTCCAATAAACCGGTGGAAGCTATCCGCATTAATTGACCAGCAGCTCGCGGATCTGACTGGGTTTTGGTTTTCATCACTTTGAAGTAGGACCCTTCGGGATATCTGGAAACCGCAGCCGGGCGGTGGCGCGGCCCCAACGCCCTTCGTGTATCCTTTTACCTCTGGTTCGCGCTGGCTCATAAACCTGCGGCTGCGGCTAGTGCATCGGGACTTCGCCACTCCATGGCGTCGACGACCAGCACGGACATTAAATCCGGTAGCGGAAACTAACAGCCGCGACCACAGTGGTCTGCGGTGGTCCGGACCGAATCACACCAACTGCATTCGAGCTGGCGGTCAGATAGGTAAAACAACCCACCGGTCGTGGCTCGAATCCATGTCCTTTGGAGACTCCCAACGAGGAAGTGATCTATGCCGTCCGGTCTCGGCTAGTTGCAATGGAGCAATGCATTTTTTACGACCTCGCCACAGTAGTAGACTTGATGGTCCCGGAGAAAAAGTTGCCACCACTGGGGGTTTTCTTCCGTTAGATGTTTTGCACGACAATGTCAGCGTTTACCTTTGCGAAAATTAAACATCGTGTCCAGCGTTCGGATGTTGCTTTATGGTGCCCCATAAATAGTGCACCGTTAGTGGATACAATGGAAGGAAAGTGATGCTGGCTGGTAGGAACCTGGTCGCGATGCTGTTGGGCGTTTCAATTTACGAGTTTTCCGGTACTTTGTTGCCCTTATCGGCAATCGGTCTGCGACCGATAGGGAGTCGCTATAGTTTGTGAAACGGGGACATGCAGACAGAAAGCAATTTATTATTTTTTGTGGAACTTGTGGAAACAGAAACGAACAGTCGGGCAGTGGGACCAATATCGCGATACTACGACTTCCGACGCTCGGTTCCAGCAACGTTCGCACAGTGCAATGACCGCAACAGAACGCAGCGTGTCGCTATCGGCGGGCCATTTTTTTCACGCACCACATTACTCTGTCGCTTATCGTAAGCCCCAAATTGGTCGATAAAGTTGGACCATCCATCTCCGCCCGATAATTATGGTCTAAAGTTTTTGGACAGATTTTTTTATGGAACAGTTTCCGTCCCTGGGTCCTAGGAGGGAACTCCAAACGAGGATCGTCTGTACGAGTCGTTAAAAGAATTCGTCGGTCGTTGGTAGAGGCAAAAAAAAAGTTATTGCAGCTTAAGATTTATGGACAAGTCTAGGAGCTTTTCAATCGCCAGTAATGGGTCGCAGTTCGGGTCAGGTCCGGACCAGTGGCAGTGGTATCAGGAGTCGATCGGCCAGCGGCGGCCTGCATTTGTTTATGGCTGCGAATCCACATGAATACCGTCTGAACCGGAACTATGGATCGACGGTGCGTCGAAACATCTTCGCCCTGACGCAAAAGTTCCTCTCGTTAGCGAAGCAAGAAACCTGTCCGAAATCTTCCCGTGCCGCCTGCCGCGAACGGTGTACATGAAAGAATCGGCGCGGACGGCTGTCGAAGGAAGCACACTTGCTCCGTCCGGCTGTGGCTGACCTACGGCAGACCTCCTCCTTGAATTCTAATTAAGGATAGGCAAATTGGTTCTGCTGGCCGCTCAGTTCAGCGGTGGCATTTTCGTTCGGTCTCCCTACCGCCGTTCCCGCTTGCCGCTAGCAGCACACTTGCACTTCCTCCACCGGTGTGGCTACCTGCGGCGAGGATCCCCTGCGACTCGCCGCCGGGAAATGTTGCGAAATGTTGTAGCGAAATTGCTACTGATTCGAACAAACATCGGGATTACGAATGAAGACCCCCGGGAAACAGAGGGACAGGGAAAGGGAGAGAGAAAGAGCGACAGAGGTGTGGTAAGGGATGGTAAACGTGCTGCATTCTAAACACATAAACCACTACGCGCTACAACCTCTAAGCGTCTAAGCTGGCCGGGGGGTTCCGGCCAGGCTGTTTTTAGGTTCTCCAAATAAACATTGACCTTCTCGCCGCGGCGGCTGCGTCTGCATCCGTTCTGTACTAAACTGCGTAAGTAGACCCTCCCCTCCGGGCCACAGGTGCGGCCACGGCCACGCGGCACATCATCTCCCGACCCGGACATCTTGACGAAGCAGCAGTACCCACCGGCGGTTTCGAGATCCGCGTCCTCCGCCTGTGCGTATATAGTTTCGCTTTTGCGCTTCTCTCGAGGGTACTTTTCCTTCTTCACTCTCCGCCCGGTGGGGTGTGATTGGGGTGGGACACGGGTGGTTCGGCTGAACTGACCCTGCGCACTACCGCAGACCGTGCGCGCGCCCGTCCTGTCTTCGGGTTCGTCTGCGTTCGCCCGCTCGTTCGTTCGCTCGTTCGCCTGACCTCGAGAGGCTACACTCTGTCTACCGCTGCTGGTCGCATTTATCTCACAGTTCACCGCGCCCCACCGCCCTTCCCGCAGCCGACGCCCTTACCATCCGGCTGGCGGGAAGCTTGCCACCGAAACAGAAGCGTGCTTCTGCTCTACGCCGCGTGGAATAATTAACAGGTGTATAAATATTTACTTCCTCATAATTCCTGCAGTGTCGTGTGTTGCTAAGTATGATATGTGCATGAGCGTGTACATGTGTGTGTGTGTGTGTGTGTGTGTGTGTGTGTGTGTGTCTGTATGCTTAGCGCGAGCAGACCCTACAGTGCGAGGTGTTGCAAAAGTGCGTCGCACAGCGACCGAATCGTCGTCGCTCTGGTGCGATGATTCGCACGATCAGGTGTGCCAAACCCGTGGAGCCTCAAGAGAGTTTGCTCGCCTTCAGCGGAACGATGATGAATGATACTCTCCTTCCACCCACCGTTTTCCACTTCCACCAACCCCCCGGCGGAGGGGTGAATGTTGAACCAGGGGCCGCTGCTGAGTGTCTCCTCCATCGAGTGCGGCGAGGTCTCGAGAGTCGCGCGTCGCACGGTCTGCTTTCGGCAGGAACCGCGCGCGTACCCTGTCAGGTTTGTCGTCGGGTCGCAGGTTGCGCACTCTTGCTGCTCGTGTGTGTCGCGTTCGTCCTCGAAGGAGGCGAAAATGTTATATCTGACGGCACGCCGGCCCGGAGATGACGACCGGCGAGACGCGGGCGACACGTCACGTCGATGGGAATATGCGCTCTTTTCGGTGCCGTTAAGTATCGTTAGCTCGGTTGCCTTGGACGCACGGTCCGTCCGTTTTGCCAGCCGCACTGATTTACGGTGTAAAGTTTTTGCACCCCACTTACCCTTCCTTCTCTTTCCACCTCCAAACAAACCGCAGAAAAAGAGACAGCATCCCTCCCCTAGGGGAGGGTCGTATGTGTATTTATTTCACGCGCGCGTCCGTATGTTGGTGGTATCATAAAATCACCAGCATAAGTTATGATTCGATTTGATAGTTCCTGATAGACAGATAGTCCTACCCGGTTTCGCCCAAGCCCGAGTCCTAGGTCGCCGGGCCCATTTGTGGTTGGAAATCTGCTAACAAATTTTTACTGTATCTTATTTTCGGCTTGTTTTTTTTTTTTTTTCGTTTTGCTTCTTCACCCCGCGATGCGAACGAACCTCACCGATGGAGGTCGCTCTTGGTGACTCCGCGAGTGTAAAAATAAGCCCCAAATCATCTCCTCTCGAAAACAGATTCCGCAAAGGATGTTTGCGGACCGTTTGCAGACGCTTCGAGTAACGAAGATACGCACCCAGCTGGTCTGGTGTTTATCGGAATTTAATTTATTATCTTTCTGCGTCGGTTTGGGAAAACTGCTGAAGCGGACACTTTGTACTGCGCGGCTTGATCGAAGAGTCTGTCGAGACTGAAGAAAATTGACGTTCCATAACGTTTGATTAACAAATATAGTAGGATGTATGCAGATGTTCCGACCGACGGAAGAAACCCGCCAGTCGAAGTATGAAGTCACTTTCCGCAGCCACAATTGAGCCACAAGCTGGCGTGGGAAAAAAAAGGGAAATGAAATTCCGTGCCCGAGGTGTGGAGGAAAAGGGAAAAACAAACGACGAACAGTTGTCGATCGGAAGCGATGGGAAAGTGATGGTAGGAAAAAATGGCATAAAAACTTATCAAACTCTAATTCCCCCCTTTCCGGAAGATGTCCACCGAGGAAGAGAGAAAGAGATACATAGATAGAGAGAGAGAAAGATATACAGAGAGAGAGAGAGCTAGCAGGCAGAAGCGTCTATATAGATACTGAGTCTGAACCGTCGTCGTCTTCCACTGCTGGCTAAGACAAGACGTGGATCGCTGGTTAGGGGATGCCTTCGCTGGGCGTATGGGAAAACAGTGCCGGTGGTTCAAACAAACCACCCGTCGTCGTGCCGTTTCGGCTCGGCAGGGCTGCGATGGATGGACGGATGGATTGCGACCACCGAAACCAAAACGGCAATTAAGATGATGCTTCATGGGCGATACATTTATGCATGCACACTCGTTCGCATTTAATGTCTTAATTAACGATCATCCGCACCGTGCGATTGTGGCGTAATAGCAAACTGTGTGTGTGTGTGTGTGTGTGTGTGTTAACCACCAGACTGGTGGAAAAAGAGATTTAGGGGCTAATTATCATTTCTACTGCTATTATTACTATTACTGTTGGTAATATGTTTCCCGCACGCACGCCCGGCAACCTACGGCCCAGCATCTCGCTGCGGTTTCGAAGACGTTGATAAATGTCTGCAAATTGACGGCAGCTCGTTAGAATCCTTGTTTTTTTTTCTTTCAATAGAATCAAATGTTTTCATGCTTCTTTGGAGAGGGATTTGGTGAGCATTATTCTTTGCCCTGCGCTGTTCTGTCCTTTATTTTGCTATGCTATGTTCTACCAAAGGAACATATAACGATTCAATGCACGCAATCGTTTCGTGGTTGGGAAATCGCCTCTGTTATCAGGGTAGCAGGACAGGCTTTAGGGAAAAATTAAATGATTCCGGTATGCCAATTGAATGTAATGAATTGGTGTGTCCATGGTGTGTCATGAAAATATGTCATAAGGATCTTGGAAAAGCCATGGTCGGTGAATAAAACTGTGTGGCCTGGATCGTTGGTATGTTTTAATATATATGTATTTAGACTTTACATAGAACTATGTACTAGACCTCAGACAGTTGGCTTCGGTTTCCCAGTGGCATTCCAAAGGATGATGGCCTACGTAGTAGATATTGATCGTAAACAATAGTGGAGATGTGAGTAGAACCCGGATGAGCACCGTTTCTTCGTCATCCTGGGAGGGAGCATTGAAATGTGCAAAATTCCACAACTCTGGGCACGTAGAGGTGTGAAAGTACGCCTAGTGGATTCCAGGGATAGGTGTTAATCGAGGACGTGGAGCGAAAAACCGCCACAACCTTCACCGACCACCGTGGGGTGGTCTCACGTAGTTTGGTACGATTTTTCTGTAAAATGTTCAATTATCGTTTACAATATTGAAACGACAGTGCACAGTTGTCTACTCGCGTGGGTTGGTGCGTCGCACTGAAAACATTGAACCTTTTAAATTACGCCTAAGTGGGCAAACGTTTAATTGTACAACCAATCTGGATCATAAAGCGTGCAATTTAGCTTGCCCATTACATTCCACCCTTTTTTTGCAAGCGGAAGACATTAAGCCTGCCCACAACGATCCTACACTCTTCGGAGCGCTTAATCGAACCCGCTTCCCTAGTCCATTCCTTGCCTTCCCTAGTCCATTTCAACCTTAAATAGGGTCCGTTGTTTCACAACTATGGCGCGCAGTGTCAGTGCAAACGCCGGGGCCGATATTTCGCTTGTAATTACCACGGGGGCCACTTATTTCCGATGGTGTTTAGTCTATACGCGATGCGCCAGCGGGCGGAGGTGATCTTTGCGAGCGAACCGGGTAAGGTTTAGGAGCATGTTTGTGTAACGCCGAGAGAGGGAGCGGTGTAGAAGGAGAATTAAGATCGTCTTGTAACGATCTAATCTACTTCGCCCGCGGTCCGCGGTTGATGAGATAGTTATTTGCTAGAATGACTCCACTCCCAAACGGGGGCCCTGGTACGAGCGCGGTCTCCGCTCAAACCACTCACTGGCCGAGAGCTGCGCAGCGAGTAGCACATGAGCACAAAGAACCGCGAGATGGCTCGAGCGCGAACCCGGAACTTGGCTTCCTGCCGATCGGCACCGGTGCGGGTTCAGGCTCCCACGCTAAGCCGTTGTTTTCCGTCGCCACGGAAGGATCCCGCGTGGGGCGTGGAGATCTGGTGCTGGAGCTCACACCGAGCAGAGAACGTACGGGCGGTGTCGGTCCGACATCGAGGAATGGTGCGTACGGCCCGGTACCTGGCAATCAAAACTTAATTTGGTCATGCCGCTCGACTGGCCGCGCTGTTGTTTCGACGAAATTCTGCGGAATTCGTCTTGCAGCTCTCGCGAAGTATCGCGCTGGCAGCCCCGCAGGCAGAAGAAGGCCAGTGACTCTATTATTTGGGCGCTTCTTCAAACGCGGTAGCTATTTCGGGGCTGTTCCTGCTGCATACAGTAACCTTTGGGCCTTCGCCGACTTTAGCCGAAAACTTTGTTTGTTTCCTTTTTCTCGAGAGGCAAAAAAAACTCCCCAGCTATAGAGGTAATTGATTTGATTATTGGAACAACGGCGCATCACTTCATCTCATCCACATCCATCGAATAGAGCCACCACGAGCAAAGGGTGGTCGTGGCAGGAGGGTGGGGCGTGAGGTGCCGGTGGAATCTTCCCTCGCCGAGGCATCTAATCGCCTACGATTTATTGGTCATCACGCGGACCGGCGAATGTGTCGACAGAGGGAAAACACCAGCCGACGGGTGGATTCTTCCACCCATCATCCCCTCTCCCCGTGTGCCTAATGAGAAGCAGCGTGATCGTATGTGCGGCCTATAATGATCATGGGAGGTGCGATCGCGCGCGATCGTACTTACTATTCATGTTTCCCGCGCCCGGGCCCGTCTTGGGCGACCGCGTGTAAGTGTTGAAGTTGTGTGGTAGAGTAGCGACCCTCTTTTTCTCCACCCACAACATCACCTGCACGGTATGGGTCTGGTGTGGAGTGTGGATTTTTGTTTGCATGCGGTGTAATAAATTTCCACTGGAACGAGATTTTCTTTTCCACCGCGCGCCGACCAGTGGTGTGTGTTGGCAGTCTCCGGTGGAGACTACTACCATTCGCGCCATACTGTACAGTTCTTGCAGGGCCGTCCACTGCCGGAGGGTAGATTAGTGAGCCAACCAAACAGACCCACTGATGTAAACAGACCCACTGCCATTCGAGGTTGGTAGTGATGCGATCCGCAGTGAGGGCGATTGTGTAACTTCAATTTGAATGCATCGCGAATAGAGCTATCTCCATTACTTTGTCGATTCGTATAAAGCTAGTTGGGAAAAACAGGAAGGCACCCTTCTTAAGGTCTAAAGACAGAAGAAAAGATTTAGCTGGTTCTATCAGCCCGCCATTAAACAAGGTTACTATACTGCAGCGTCACTTCAAAAGTCCTGCTGCAGCTCCATTAGTGCATGCTAGTAGGTTGTGATCGCGCAGCAGCAGTAGCAGGTTCGTGGCCGAGAACTCCATTCGCTCTTGGGGCTCCTAAGTGCCAGCCGAACAAACCGAATGAATGTGTGCATTCTCTTATCCTTGATCCGCGGCGGGCCAGCTGCAGCGAAGTCGGATGGCAAAGATGTTTGATTGATTCAACTTCTCTCGGAACAGGTGTGTTTCTTGCAGGTGCAAGGGTGGAAGGGATATAGCAGAAGGAGAAAAGGAAAAAAAAACATACACTGCCAAACAAGCCGTGGACATTTTTTGTCGCCCTCCCCCTC
>JAOEFI010000006.1:17960150-17974084 GCA_034621735.1 Anopheles plumbeus
GGTCGTGGGTGTATGCAGATATAGATGCAATCATGGGGCTGTTGCTTTGCTGCTCGCTCCGTCACGGCTCGGTGACGGACGGAAGTGTTGCCGAGAGCGGGTAGGCATTGTTCAGGTTCTAGCAATGCACATTGAAGGACCTCCCTCCGTGACCGAGCATTTGCTGAGTGTTGGCTGATCTTGAGATATGATTCATTATTCAGCCGGTGGTCGGTTTGTTATCGGCAATGTTTCAACTTCATAATGACTCTGGACACACTGAGTGATTGGATTGATTTGATTAATTGTACATTTTGCATTTCCGCTACACAAGATTTCCACAGCTGCCGATTTCCTCCCTTTAAATCCGTCGTTCAATTGTGCATTCAAATTTGTTAAAGAATGTTACGTACAATATTGCTCGCTACATTTTAAAGAAATTTTTGTATAACAGCAGAAAAGAGATAGAGAGAAAACATATATCAAGCTCTTTGCTGCATCTCGTAAACACTCGAAATCTAAGATCAACCCAATCAAAACAATTGCTGCTGCTAGGAAAACTTTATGTTTTGCTCCAAATCGCTGCTATCTTTTCCCCAAAAGCGCCTTCGGATGGGCTGCCAACGCATCCGCCTGCTTCACCCCAGCACCAATGGAGGCGCATGGTGGATTTCGGGAAAGCTCTCAAAGTTCATTACGCTCCAGCGAAGGATAAAGTTTATTCGAGCGGCATATCTCTAAACTGTCACCCGTCTCCGTCGGCCATTGTGCGCGAGCATTAAAATGTGTTGAGATTATTGCTCCGGACGGCAGGACCGGGGAGGGGGAGCGGGGAGGAAGTAAGTGCACGGCACGGGGAAAACTCTCCCCATTTCTTCGACCGGGTGCGTACCGACGCCAAGCACAATATTGACAGGCAGGAAAGTTTTGCATTTCCCGGCAAACTGTATTCGCTGCTTCTTGGTGAGTGTGGTGACTCGTACTACTTGCCGGAAGGCCACCGGAAATGGCCACCGGGAGAGAATCTCGGAGAAAGAACGAAAAGGCGCACGGGAAGGCCACATGCACAGTGCAACATAAATCATGCTTTCGTTTTGGGTCAATGCTCAGCCGGGCGCAACGGCTTCTGTTGCGCCCGGAATGTTGCCCCGTCGGCTGTGGGGCTGCACTGTGTTGATGCACTTGCCACTGCGGTAGTTCTGTGCCTTGCTTTTCTTTTCCTTTTCGGAAAATTCGGAAGCAGAAGTGTGAGAAGTGGTTCCGTTTAGCACTGGCGTGGTGGACCTTGCACAGCAATAAAGCACCAACTGGCGTCCGGGGAGACTTTTCCGGGCCGTCCCTCTTGCCACCCGCCACGCGCAACTTCACTCTCCCGCCGGGGTTAGTGTTTCGTGCCGTCATCGTCGTCCCGAAGGCTACAACTTCGCTCGACAGAAAGAAAGCGAGATTCGGGCAAAATTTAAATCCATTTTACAGAACATAAATAACGCTTCTCTTCGCCCGCATCGCGTCGTCGTCCACTCCCTCGGGGAGGGTCGGAATGGTTGCTTTTCCCCGAAGAAGTTTGGCACACTTCTGATGCCTTCGAGGCATTTTAAGTGCAATACTTTTAAGGGAGTTCCCCACGGACCGCTGAGGTCCTTTTGCGATCGGCGAGCTCAGGGCCAACGCGGCCACACCCGAAGGAGTGAAAGCTTTTACCTACGCCATTCCCAAACAACCCCTCCCTAGCCAAGGCTAATGGGTTCGCTCGCAACACGTATCGTTCTGATCGTGTGTGTGTGTGTTGGCGGGTTTTTTTCTTTTTCATTCTTGCCTTTAATATTTACGACAACATTAAGGGTATTTATCGTCGATGGGGAGATGTTCGTCCGAGGATCGCTCCGTCTGGCGAGGCGGGCGTAGGTTTAGGACACAGGGCGATGGAGTCCACCACAAGATCATCAGTTTACTCTCCGGTATGTTGAGTGAAAATTAAAACAGATGGGTTCCTGGAAAACGGTTCATCAATTTCTGTAGTTAACGGAGCGTGCGGTTGATCGGAACGCATTCAAGGGTTTTTCGTTTTAAAAGGCATCTTGTCTTCGTTGAAGTTGTTTAAACAATTACTACCTATGGTTGAAATTTTCATTCCGATTTCTCACACATTGTTGTGACGTTATTACTAAGAAAAACTCGTTAACAGTATAGTTGGAAAATTTGTTCCGATCAATTCAATACCCCCCACCGGCAACGTTTTCTACAACACTTCCATCCGCGCTGATTGTTTCACCCTAAAAATGCTAAACCGGCCGCCGGCGAAACGATGCAATAAAGGACACAGTGTTGCACTTACACCGCCGTTGCTGAGTATATAGTTACGTGAGTGAGATTTGTAATTTGTTTTCGAAGCTCCACTCGGCGCCCACTACCGGCGGTATACCGATTGCATCCGTTCCCATAGCTAATCGTAGTCTTCACTTGTTCTTGCTACTCGGCGTGGGTTTGACGGACGTACGAACGGACGAACGGACGGACGGACGGATGGGTGATGAATTCTTCGCTCGCTTCGATCGTCACTTTCGAGGAACGTGCGACCAATTAACATATTTAATTCCACAGATGTCAATCACGCGCTTGACGGTGTAGCGTGTGTGTCTGTGATTGTTTTGCCGCATAAAAGCAGCTGCAACAGTCTCGTGGGTATTAATAGAACAAAGCACTGATTGCTGCTAGGATCCGTAGTGTTGCCTGCAGTGAGTGTTATTATATTTTACCCCCAATTAACAATAGTTGTTTGAAGTTAATAAGATATGCTAAAATAGGCTACTCCCTGTTGTTGTGTTGTTTTGCGTAGCAAATTGTTTACTGCGTTTACTTCTGACTGGATAACTGCTCGACATCCAGTACGTCTATTGCAGAACCTTTTGGAACCTGCGATTCCATTCTTTCCACGAAAGGAAAGCGAAAGGGTGGGAAGTAATACCACAATCAATCGAAAACTCCATCAAGAAGCACCAGTATGTTTGTAAATAAAGAAAGAATTATTGTTGACAGGGAAGCCGGGAAAAGACTGTAAACCATTCAAATGCACCGATTCTCCGTACTCTCTGGTTTAACTTGCGAAAAACAATGTTTCACCTGCGTTGTAGTAGAAACACTACACTCTAGCAGCAAGCGCATACGTTCACTAATATGGCTGATTGTTTTATTTTGCCCTTGTTGGCTCGCGCGCCAGTTTCACACGCTGGCGCCACCCGCATACTATGTTGAAAAAAAAAACGCCACACCAATGTGTGAAAAGGTGTGTTGTGAGAAAGGCGAATGAAAAAAAAGGGGGTAGCCGGTTGAGGGAGGGAAAAATGCACCACCAATGCGGGGCTAATGACGGTTGGGCTGGGTGGTGTGTAGTGGGTGGCTTGTTTCGCTTTTATTTTCCTCTCCTTGCTGCCCTGCTCTTTCCCTTTCTCTCTTACTCTTGATTTTGTTCTCCGTCCCTCCTTCAGCAAATTGACGATTGCCAGTTCCATTACCGCGCCACGGGGAGGGCAAATTCGTTGATCGGCGTCGTTTTTCCCTTTATTTTTTGTGCAATACATATTATCTTCGCTTTTGTGCAACACTCGTCCCTCCACCCGCTGGACAGCACCGCAAAGATGGCGAGATGGCAAAGATAGCAATCTACTGCAGGCAAACGGAACGCGAGGGAGGTACGCCGGGCGGCGAAGGCGGGATCCGCCCGCTCGGATATATGATCTGCATCGGAATGACGCTAATGCACAGTTTCCGCGACGGCGACGACGCGATTAGATTCGCGCGGTAGCGGACCCCCAGCCGTAATCGCAAGACCTGGCGTCGAACCCTTGTGCGAAGGCGAGTGCCAGGAGGGTGAACGGGGCCGTGTGGGGTGGGTTCTGTCTGTCTGTCGCCTGTCACCTACCGGCCTACCGGTGACTACGGTGACGGTAGTGACGACGAACGCTCATGCACCGTGCCGCCGCCGAGCCTCCCTGGCCAATGCGATGGCGATGCGTTCGAACGTTGATAATGTTATTAATAGCGCGCTACATATCGCGTAGACGAGCGGGGCGAACCGGGCGCTGGTGACCGGTGCTGACGATAATGATAATGATGATGTTATTGATGCTATTGATAGAGAAGACTGGTACGGCCGTGTGACGTGCGGCGACGATGATGTCGACGACGATGGGGACGATGATGGCGCTGATGGCGCTGATGGCGATGATGATGATGATGATGGTATGCATGCACGATAAAACTCAACTTAAAGTGACGGCTTAATAGGCACCCACCTTGGCGCTAGTCTGCCGGCATGGCGACCCATAATGGGGATCCCGTGCACCGCCGCCTCCGCCCGCCCCCTTTCCGTGTCTAATAACTTACCCCTACTCGCTAACAGGAATGTTTCCTTCCGATCTCGTTTCGGATTTCGTGCCGAGCGCGGGCGCGGGCAAACGATTCGTGGCTGATGCTGAAGCGAGTAAAATGGAAACTTAAAAAAAAACATGATCACTTCAAGGAGACCACAAGTTCACACACACACACACATGGTGATCGCACAATTAAAATCACCCCGTAACTGTCCGTTGAGTAATCATAACGGTAAGCGGTGGGGAGCGAGTTTAAAAATAAATAAATTACTAAATACCACCCTTTCCCACCCACTCGCCGGTGGGGTTGTTTTGATTTTCATAACTTATCCAATCAAACAAAATTGAGCTCACGATCTTGTTCCGATGATTGCTCCTCGCGATCACTTCTGCTTGATTTGCTGTGTACTAATCGTCTCATTCCGTTAAATACTTAAAAACGGGTTCGGGGTCCTTTTTATAGAAAATAGAATAAATGAGACAAATATCCACAAAAGAATCGTGACTGGTTTTTCGTTTCATCGAGACTTATCCCTGCTTAAATATGTTTCAATACTTGTGTCCCATCCCTCGGACGGTACATGCTTCCGTGGAATCATTCGAGATGGTTGTTTTATCATCCACTCAATTGTGATTTGCCGAGCGGCTCTTCTCGGCGGACTTGAGCCACTCATGCATAAACACAGCCCGTTTTGCCATGGCTTGATAACGGCAAGTGGCACTAAAATGGCGCCACATGCTCACACACACACACGCGCGCTCGGTTCTTTTTCCGTCCAATGCCGGACCGTGCTCCCCTAGCTCCCTACGTCTCAGGAGAGAACAATACCCCAGAAGGGAGCACGAGCCAGCCCGGGCTTTATATTTCTGGTGTGCTATTTTAACCAACGACGACGGTCAAGTTTAGGTGCCCGGAACCGGGTCGAACCGGAGCCGGCTTATCAGCGCGGGCAGAAGCGGAAAAGACAGGGAGAAGAGAGAGAGAGAGAGAAAAATATCCGCCACTACTTTCTTAACGCAAACTTCCGACACTTTGCCAACGCGTGGTCGTCCGCGGCGTGGCGAGAAGTGAGCGCGAACAATGGCTGGATAAGCATTGGCGTCCGGGGTGGCTTGTGCGCGCTTTCGCTGCAGTTCGGCGATGGAGTCGCCATTATCGCCAGCTGACCTTAAACGTGGAGCAAACGGTCAAGAGCGTGAAGTCAGTCAGCACCGTCAAAGCCGGCAGGAAGCGCAAATGACATGCGGCAAATATGAGAGCGGAGCGAATAAAAAAGACAATAACCCAAAAAGTGTAGCGATCAATTGGCATGACGGAGGGATGTCGTCGTCCTGCGTGTGGCCTCCATCCGAAAGTGGGCGTGCAGGGAATACACGAAATCGAACAGAACCCTGTGTCAACACTTTCGCTCTGGTGGGCCTGGCCAGTCCAGCTGAAGTTCAAATCACTTCAACAAATTCTCCTAGCACCGAAACAATAAAGAACGCAAAGAGACGTTCGTGAAAATATTCCAACACGCTCCCCGTTCTGACCTTTCCTTTGTCTCTTCCGAACGCCATTTTGCCGCCGCCATTGCCGACGAGCAGGCGAAAGATGGTGATGGTGGTGGTTCCTGTGCCGGCCATGTCGGCAAAAGTCTTTCGCAATTACGGCCTAATGTGCGTGAGGAATTCAAATGGCCCAGCTGGAACTGGAATCTGGCTAGGCGGGAAAGCTTGTGGGCTGGATTTTTTCCTCCTCCTCCTCCTATTATTAGATTCTAACAACGTGCCACCGGAGCTTCTCGGCCGGCTACAGTGAAGAGCGAGAGAACGTTCTATAATGAATTGTTGTATTCATAAAAAGCCGAAACAGAAGTACAGAAACTGCACTTAAAGGAGGCGAAATCCTATTACTTGTTTTCTAATGGCTGTAAATATTTAATTTCAAAAGAATCACCAGACCGAAGCGGGAGTGATCGTCTCGCAAGGAGGAATCCTGGGAATGTTCTCGTCCCTCCTTGCGCTTCGCAATGGTCTGTATAATTTAATCGCCGATGATCTGCCCTCCCAAAAGCTACGCTGCTGCTGCTGCTGCTGAACCATAAAATAATCGTAAAAATGCCGGATTCAATCAAGTATTCATAGTAAAAGCCATCGGGGTGGAAATGATTCCTCGACAAACTGGATGGCTGGGAACAGTCACTGCTGCTGCACCGTTGCTAGGGTTTGCCGAGGAAAGTTTCGATTCGATGCGATTCGGTAATTTTATTACATTACTACAGTTGCCGACGCCGCCGACGTCTGGTGCAGAGTGGGACGAAAGCAAATGGAAATCTTTGGGAATTCTTTGCGAAAGTACTGTTGGAAAAACTGGACGAAAACTTTTTTATGGCAATTAACGTGTAACGTCTTCTCAGTCCGCTGAGTCCACTATTCTCAAAGGAAAAAAAAAACACTGCCTAATTCCACACTGCCTAAAACATGTGTATCGTGGTTTGGTTGAAAATCCGCAGCACAGCCGCCAGCTGCCGGAAGTTTCATCGCTGACGGTTGCTCCTTCGGAAGCTGCAGTGGAAAATTCGAAATGCACAAAAGACTGCGTTAGTTTATTACAACACGTATCACGGAACATACTTCCGGACACCGTCCACGGGCCGCAGTCCCGCTTGAAAGAGTGCCAACGTGTGTCCTTTTCTTCTCCGCCATTACTTTCCCCGCGGCCAAACGGGAAAGGGCTGCACTTGCATGTGCATATCGCCCTTCCGGTATTTTGCCTTTTGTTTTCATGTGACGTACCGGTTTTTGGCACACACTCCCATTTCGTTTCTCATTCGATCTCGCTCTCCCTCTAGCTGTCCCTGCTTACCCCAATCGCGACACGATCTCGATGCAACGATATGGTTGCACATAGAGGATTTTATTACTTCGAGCTGTCGCCAGTAATAAAACCGGGTTTGGAGAAAAATGTCCCGCAGGAAAAGTGCAAGGGCAAAACAGCAGCAAGATGTTTCCCAGTGGACAATTTATGTTCCGCTCCCGCGGTTCGCCGGGATTGGAAGATTTATCGCCGGGGCTGTTTCTTTGGCAGCGTGGCACGGGGCTGTAACTTCGGGTCTCAATGCTACACGATAGGGTGGTTTTCAGATGTAAACATTACACGTCATAGACGGCATTTTATCGGAACTATAACAGAAGGACACCATCGTTCGTTCATTTGTGGAAATATTTCTGTTGGAAAGTCCGGCATAGAATCACTTATAGAAATAAAACCATTGAAAGATAGCTAAGAATATCTGTCCTGCGTACATGGAAAAACTCGATCTTAAATCTCCTTCCCCTCTCCTGTCTACTTTCAGAACGGTTTCGTGGAGTGCGAACAGGAAAGCTGTCCCGCTGTGGATGACTGCTATTTCTACAAAAAGAAAGGCCCGGAAGAGTGCTGCGACAAGTGTATCGGTAAGCATAAACCCCGTTTGGAGTTTCGTCCGGTTTTTGTTCCATTCTTCTCGTTTTCTAACCTTACATTTCCTTCACACTTTCGCGCGTGGCAGGATGTTTATTCGAGGGACGGCTGATCGACAGCGGCACCGAGTGGACCGACCCGGAAGATCCCTGCATGCACTACAAGTGCGTTTCCGGTGTGGTCACCCGCTCGGAGATGAAGTGCTACGCGCCCTGCTCGGATCCGATCGCGCCCCGGAAGGGCCAGTGCTGCCCAACGTGTCTCGGTAAGTTCTGCTTTCCAAATATTCCAACCGGTGCCCCTGGGTGTGTACAGGAGCGCGCATATACTCGCCGCCAAGGTCATCGCCGTGAGAATCGTCTGGTTAAGAAGGCGCAACAATGTTGTAGCCGCACGTACAATTTCACTCCCGTGGTCGGTGGGTGGTCGGTGTGCCGATGAGAAAGAAAACCCCCACAAACACACACACACACACATACACGGAGAACCCGGGTGTTTTATCGTCGCTAAGCGCTTGCCCAGCGAGATCCATTATAATCGTATTAGTTCTCGGAAGATCGGTTCTTTTGGGTGGACGGGGGAAGCGGAAAAGCACGCAAAGGAACGCGTGGAACGATGGTTCTCCAGCTGCGGCGCGGTGAGCACACCAATAAGCGCCACCAAAGCGTCCCGGATCCGAAATCGAAGGTGATCAATTCCCCCCCACCCGGGGCGGAGAAAGGCCCGACTCGTTACAGAATGTTCCTTAGCGCCTGAGCCTGTGCGTCCGGCCACACGCTGACCTGACGCTCGGTGGAGTTAACCGTGGGAGCATTACGGCATCCGAGACCCCGGACCAGATTACCAGATGGCCAAGAAGGAAAAAAGGCACGAGCAAAGCCGGTTGGAGTTGGCGCTTGAGTTTAGGAGATCGATCTTTCGATCCCCGGTCGCCGATGAGAGCGTATCGGACCGGGTTCGATTGATTTTTACTTTGTCCGCCCGCCCGGGAGGGAAACAGGACCGGGAACAGGACCGGCTCCACGGCCCACGCACCACCGACCGGGTTCACTAATCCGTCCCAAATAGAGGTTTGCGCTTACCTCCGCTGGACTGGAGTCAGGGGGCGACAAAACGATGAAAACTTGTTGCTTATCGACGCTCCGGAATGCCGCACTCCTCCGCTCGGTCTGCTGGCTCCCTTTCCGTGGCCGTCACGAGCCGATGATTTATGGACCAATCTCCGTAATCAGCCCCAGGTTGATGGGGTTGATGTGTGGTTCGGGACAAAACTGTTCCCTACTTTGGTCCATCGAACTCCCGTCGGACCGCGGGCTTTGAGATGCGCCTTGGAAACTGCTTTCGTTGGCTGCTTCTCATTACGGCATCGCCGGCGTTCCCGACGCGAGCATTAGATGATTGATGTCCGGGTGGACCGATGGATGGTCTTCCGCTGCCGGCCTGGGCACCGGGAGACGGACTTTGATGGCATTTTTCAAACGATCCTGCTAGAAGATCGCACCGCTTTTACGACCTTATCGTCCCCGTGGGGTAGAATGTACCGTCTTCCGCCTCCGCCTCCGCCGCCGCCGCCGCCGCCGCCGCCGCCGCCGCCGCCACCGAAGTCCAGCAGGTGGGCATCAAAGCGTTTTGGGGTGGGGTAGAGTTGACAACAATCTTTCTAAGCTACCATACGCGAACGCGGACGCGACCCGAGAACTCAATATTCAAAATAGAGTGATAAAGTTCCCGATCCATCTTCGACCGAACATGAAACCCTCTACCTCTGGCACGAACCGTAGAGCCACACCTTATATGTAGTCTTTGTTGAAGATTATCGAGAACACGGCATGCCGCTCCCAGTCACCCCCCCAACCCTGGAGTCGCTCGAATAAAAGCACCCGGGGGTGGTGGCGCATGCACATGTATCGGCATCTCATTAATACACATTTGTTTTTATGTTGATAATTTTTTGATTTACTGCGTTCTGGGTGGTCGTGGGATTGTCCCCGTACCCCCCGCCTTCTTCGCTCAGTTCCAGCTTTCCCGACCCCTAGCAAGATGGACAGCAGCCAGCAACAGCCATTGTTTTCAAACAAGCATCACGAGCTGTCTGTCGCGCCGTGTTCACGAGATGCGATGCGTTTGCCGTGCGGAGGGCGGAGAAGACGCGGCGGCTCGAAAGAATCTCGCACATCATCGCCGACGGACGTCTGAAGGCTGTCCCGCGGTCGGTGTGTGTATGTTTATGTCATGCCTTTTCTTCTGCTTCCTTGCCGTGCGTTTCGCGCTTGCCTCAGCGCGAACTCGCAGAATCTTTTGCCGAACGCGCGTAATGTGTGCACGTGTGGGCCGCCGTGCTTGCGCACCTAATGGATTCGCGTTGGGTGGAGCCACCGCCCTGGTCAGCTGGTTTTATCATCTGCACATTCCAGTCCAGCTCGAGCGTTCGGTCGTCCGACCGTTCGTCCGACGGATTATCATCGGCCGTCCATTTGGAAGAAGCACCAGAAGTGGTTTCCCACCAGAAGGAAGCTTCTGTTGTCGTTCGAGCGACGGTTTTTCTTGTTCTCGCGTTCTCGAAGATGAATCGCCGCGTGGGGTTCTTAGTTTTCTTTCTCCACGTTAAGAATTTAGTTCCGTTTCGATGCAGGGGCGCACCTTTGAAGTTCGTGCAACATTCGAATATCCTTGTCGCTAATGTCGGCGATGTTTAGTCACAGAAAATTGTGACGAAGTATTCCAATGGATGAACACGAAAGCTTTCCGAATCTTTACCTCCACTACCTTTATTGCTTTATTTATAGAAGAAAATCGAAAGGTCGTTTCCGACGTGTGATAGGCACGAGTGATTGATTAATCTTTCCCAGCTCTTCAATGAATCCAATGAATCATTGGCCGGACGTGATCTATTAGGACGCACCGTGAACAGAAACAGTTTGGTTCCGTTGAAATCGGCTGCAGTTTTGTTCGAACGTTGAATAAATTATGCATTTTATCATCGGCTCACAAAACGCACTCACCTTGACACTCGACACTCGGTCGGTGTGGACAGAGCAATAAGTGCCACGAGTGCCGAGTGTCGTAGAAGAAACCGGCCCCGCGGTTTGGCGATAGGATCGAAATGGGGGAGAAAAAAAAAGACTTGGCACCTGGTATAATGCCGTAATTTATCGCTCCGTTGAAGAGTGACCATTACGCGGTGGTAGATAAATTAAAAAGGATAGAAAAGATATCCCCCCACAGCCCCCTTCCGGCTCCGGCCTTCGTCGATTGTGTACGTTACTTTGCTTCCCAGGCGAGCAGCCTTCGTGGACACTGGACCCTCAGACGCTCGCTACGGAGGAACTGTGGATAATTATTCACCGGGCTTCGCACGAAGCGACACTTGTTCCGGGGAGTAATTATACGCGTTTACTATGTTAATGGCGCCCGGGTGCCAATATATACTACTTACACGGTGGTTCGTTGGGGGGTTCGATGACGGGAATACACATATATTTCATCCGATCGTGTACCCCGTGATCAATCGATCGCTCGCTTTCGGCCGACTTGCCTGGGAAATCAATTTGTGATAAATTCAATCAACACCTCACACAGAACGTTCCGCTCGTCGTACCGGGGGGATGAGATGTTTTTTTTTTCTCGTTTCACCCATTATTATCGCCGTTTCTATGGCATAATTGCTACGGAAATCAAACATCATCGAACTGAGCCGACCTGTTGGTTGTTTAGTGTTCGGGTAGGACGATGAAGGAATGAACCGGTGAAGGATGTGCGATTTATGGCCGATCCTGTATCGATGGAGGCTCTAAGAAACCCAACCCCTAGTTGGGTTGCACACACAGCCACAGATAGAGCGAGAAACAGTCATCGCACCTTTGGCCAGCTGCGAGTTTGGCTGTAAATTTTATCGCACTCGCTCGCCGCTCCAATCGCCAATTGAGTCGCCTTCATCGAGCACATCGCGCATTGGTGGTGTCGGTCGAACACACACACACACACACACACACCATGGCCATCAAAACCATTAACCTCCCCATGCCATCCCCCCCCCCACCCCGTATACCAACCGGACCCCGTGAGGGAGAGTGTTAGGATGGTTCGCGAGTAATAAGATGGTAAAATTTACGATAGCGCTCGTTGCCTTTGAGATCGCGCTATAAAAATGTCGTATTTACATAAGAAATATCTTTTGCGATAAAATATTTCCTTTGCCTCGGGGGTGTAGGGGGAGGAGCGGTTGGTTGACAGGGAGATGCCGTTTGCCGATTGGGGGTGGTTACAGCCCTGGTAACTATCGTGGCATCTCTACGCGCGAGCCACATTCCTTCAGTTGCGTTCGAAAGCGCGGCTCGGAGTTTGTGTTTTTTGTACTCTTCTTTCGCGATTTAAGGCTCGTCCACCATTTTCCGCCAACTTCACACTTTCACCGACAGGGTGCGCGGTGTCGCTTGAACCGATCCCGACATTCCTCCCGGAAGCGGGGATGTCCCCAAAAAGGAGAGATCTAGTAGATGACGTTTTTTTTGCTTGTTCTTTCTATTCGCGGCGGAAGGAAAATTGGGGTTGTAGGAAGAGGAAAGGTTAGTCGCATTGGCCCCGCTGCTGCTGCTATTGCGGCTGTCGCTGCTGTTGCCTTGAAGTCTTTCACGGCATTGCGGATTTTTATGTCGCGCAGATAAATGCGCGCTCCCGCAACGAGCGATCGTTTGATGTCGCAAAGCAAACAAAAAAACATGCGGGCCGCTAGAGAAGACACTATCACGCGGTGATGCGCAACTTTCCGCACGAGATCCTCCCTGCTTCCCTACCGCGGACCCCCACCACGGATTGTCAAGGGAGCTACTTCGAAGGGGAGTTCTAATGGCGAGGTCTGAAGGCCTCCGGGTGAACAGAACGTCATTGGCAAACCGAAAAGTCATTAAATCGACAGTATTCGTTGCGAATTTGTTTTGAACACCACGTAAAACGCAGCGACGTCTTCTCCTGTTTCTCCAGCATCACTCCGTCCACTTGGAAGCCTATGATGATCAACGCGCGCGCCGTGCGATGATGGTATAACACGCCCGTAATAACAACCGCGCCGTCCTGAACTGAAGCTCGCCTCGCAGATTTGCCACATAACACACATGTCAAACGATCCGAGGCGAGTTTAACTGCTTCCGCGTGCCCATCGTGCGGACCCGTTAGCGAAATGTCAGGCCAAAGGATCCGGCTGCCTGTCCACTGGAACGAGCGTGCCAGGGCCATGGGTAGATTGGTTTCTAATTGGCTTCCTCCAGCCTTCTTCCACTGTCGTTGGACGGTGGTTGGCCTTTTAACCCGCTGGAAGTTCCAGGGAGACCACTGAGTCCCCCGCTGTCCGATCGAAGTCATCGGCAAGAACACGCAGCCTCGAGTCATCCCAAATTGATACATCAATTTCGATTCCCCGGCGGCCCCTGGTCCACCTTCTCAACAGCTTCGGGAAGAAGGGGCGGCGCCGGTGGTACCTCCGGTGGGGCACAAATTAAGATACCAGATTCGCATTCCTGTTAGCTCACAGCTCACGGGTTATAATCGCCAGCTCCCTCCCTACGTTCCGCCCCGAATCGTTCCCGGGGCCTTCAGGCCCGCACCCGAAGACCCAATTTGTCATGTGGCACACGGCTCAGAAGAGGCACAGGCTCTGTCAACGGAATGAACGACGTTTCTACACCGTGCCTAATTTTTTCTCCATATTCATCCCCCGCCCCTCCCCGCCACCTTGTTTCAAGGTGTGTTCTATGTTTTGTTTTATCATTAATTTTCATTTGATTGTATCGCCGATGTTTTACGGCCGATCTTCGACACTAGAAGATTTACCGTATTTTACCCGGGGTTTCCCGCCGTTATCTCAATGTTGCCCGTACCCTCCGGCAGATGTAGTGCTTCGTGTTTCCTTTCGGCTCTCCCAACGGCTTCATTTTGTCTCCTTTTTGTTCTGCATTTTTCTCTCCCACCGTTGAGCTGCTGTCAGGTAAATTTGACTATGATTAGTCCTTTTCATACACCGGACATTCCATTGGCCGTCGTGTGTTTCTTCGTGTTGCTGCCATCCGCAACAACGTCGTCAGTGTGGTGTGTGTTGCTGCACACCATCCCGAGAGGGGGTGATGGTGTCCCACCCCTCGGCTGCA
>JAOEFI010000006.1:17974184-17994163 GCA_034621735.1 Anopheles plumbeus
AACAACGTCGTCAGTGTGGTGTGTGTTGCTGCACACCATCCCGAGAGGGGGTGATGGTGTCCCACCCCTCGGCTGCATACCAACCCGGCGACGAGTCCGGTAGGTTTTCCGGGAATTGATTTTTATCTTCCCAGCGAGATCTTAATTATGGGCTTAATCTATAATTAACAGGGGCATTAATATATACGAATTGGTTGCTCCCTCGTTGGTGTCCCTCCGATCACTCGATCGCGCGTTTTACGATCATCGGAACTCGAGCACGGCCACAGCCGAACAGAAGGACAGGAAGGAGAGAAGGGAAGAGAGGGCTAGAACCAGCCCAGTGATCTGAATGCATCCGCCGATTACCGTTGGCCGGCGCACCTTGTGAGAAGGAAGCGGCCTACGCTGGATGGACTCCATGCCACTCCACGGGATAGATTCCGAACAATTGTTTGACATTTATTTATTGATTTCTTGGTTCGCTTTTTTTCTCTCCCCGGATAGACGACCCCAACGGTGCCGATTGCCGCTGGTGGCCTTCCCCTTCATGGATCGCCGTTCCACCTTCCGCCCCCCGAAAAAAAAACTCCTAGCGGAGGGGTTGACGATGGTTGAGACCTTGGGCCTTTATAAATACTAATCGATTTATCGGTTTTCATCGAAATCGATTGCCGTTGATAGATTCTTGACAAGTGGTCGGCCCAGTGGGGTGTACGGGCGACGCACGGCTAGAACCATCGAGGACGTCTAGACCCTCCTGTTGGGTTGTGGGGAGGTGGAAACGACGCTCCCAGCAACGATGTTAGTCGGTTTCTTTCTTCCTCCTTGGTGGGGAATTCGTTTTTCGAAGACTATGGAAGGATCATATCGGAGAGTCCTAGGACATGCATGCTTCAATCATGCCAATTGGGCTGCTGGATAGGGTTGGGCGTCCATGAGGGGTTTTATTTGTCGTTTTTCTTTTTTCGTTTCTGTTTTCTTTGAGACGATTTAATTCGGTAGGGAATGATTTATCTGGCAACATTTCAATTCTGACGGATGGATGAAAACAGGGAGAAGAAAGAGAAGAACCAACAGCAAACCAGCCAACGAAACGCACGCCAGCCGACCCGGTGGAGCCGCGCCGGGTGATGAAGTGATCATTCTCCTGCGCTGCGCGGATGGATAGCTAAGATACTGTTCAAATAAATTTTTCCAAACAAAACAACAGGAGAAAAAAAAAGCCAACCAACCAACGACAAAATAAACACAATCTTTCACCTGGGCGCTAGGGTCTGTGGGGGAGGCTGTGCCTGGTGGGTGTGTAGATTTTGGCGACCTTGGCGGCTCTCGGAGGAATTCCGCTTGCTAATTTATGCGAAGACGCAACCCGCGGCGCGGTTCGTAGGCCAAACCGCACGCGACCACTCGCCCAAATCCGGAATGCCGATTCTGTGTAATAAACACCGATGGGGGACAAGTTTGGGAATCTCTCTTCCTGTCTCTCTCTGTCTCTCGCTCTCTCTCTCTCTCTCTCTCCCTGTCTCTCTGTATTTTCGATCGGCTTCGGATGCTTCCTTACGCTAGCTTGCCTGCCTCCCAAATCGATACCAGACCCAGACACAGTCAGAGGGCAACCGGTAGAAACCGGGATTGTAAACGCGAACTATTACCTGACGCCGAAGTTTTCTTTGTTATATTTTTGTTTTTTCTTAACAACAGCCTTCCTTATGGAATGTTGTTTGCGAGCTGTTTTGTTTTGTTTTTATGTGGCTGATGGCTTGTTTGCGCCGCAAGCCCAACCTCCTCCAATTCGTTTCGCTTATCATCGCCACCGTGCGGCGGGCCGTGCTTTTAATTGAAATAAACTCACCGTACATAATTGGATCACCACAACTAACCATCATCGGGGCCGATCCGATGTACGATGATGAGAATGATGAGGATGATTTGCTGCCAAGTGAACAAAATAAGGATCCGATTAATGCAAAACGAATACGGTTTGGTGGGGGAGCAGAAGACGGGGTGGGGTGGGATAACGGACCAGAAGGAACAAAACACCACGAAGCGTACCGAAAGCAAATAAACACACCATGTAATGATCGGCGCATCGTGCGGCAAATCAGAGGATGATTATGTACCCTGCCGGGGGCCCTCCGTGGGAGAAGGAAGAACCCGAAGCGCGAGCCGGAAAGTCATCCTGGGCGGTCCGAAAAATTGGCTTCGGCTTCTTCGGCCCTTCTCAGCCCCCGATGCGGCTTCCACTCGGTTTCTCTTCGCCAACGAAAACCCCTCACACAGGGTCGGCATTCCGTTCGGACCCCGTTCGTTCCGCCGGTTGGGTCGGAGGGATAATCACAGGCCAATCACAGGCGGGGTCCGCCGGTTTCGGGTTGCTGGTGCGCGGACAGCAGATGAAAACATTAAAAAATGAAGAGATCCATCATCGTCGGGCGCGGGCGAAGGGACAACCGTTTGATGGGTAGCCGCAGCAGAATCCGTTGCCCTTTGCAGAGTGACTAATTTTGCATGGAAACTGCGCGCGGAAACCCACCCCCGGTGTGGGTGAGGATTGGAGGGTCACGATAGACGGTGTGGGGTTTTTTATTTATCTCGTGCGAGCTTTTCGTGTGCAGTTTTGATGGAATAATTTACGGAACTATCAAAAACGGTAGGTCCATCGTTAGAAAGGGTAGGAAGAGTAAAGGCAGTGATCTCCGAAGGGTCCGAAGAAAACAAACAACTAATAAATAATTCCGGTTCGTTTTTTTTTTTCGCTTCCAGCATTGTCTGCTTGACCACGGCGCGGCTGCGGCGGGCATCTGTTCAAATGTTAAACAATTCGTTGGTTTTTTTTCTACTGTGCAGAACAGTAAGGGACACACGAACGAAGTGCCCCGGCGGCGGTGTGGGATGCTGGCAAAACAGATACGCTAATAACAAGGCGTACGAAATGGTCGACCGTAGACCGAAGAGAAGGACGAAAAAAGCCGCATCGTTTTGTTGCGGTTTTTATTTGGAAACCCCTTTTGGCCCTCGGTGGCTTGCCTTCCATTTTTTCCCCGATGGCTACATTCGCTCGAATTTAAGTTTGGGTGCTGCTGCTAGGGGTCCTTCTGTGGCGGTCCTTTCGAAAAGACTCGTTCCGTGGCGGCGGCGCATCGTCTTCGTCGTCGTCGTAATCGCGAGTCCTTGGGATGGTTTTCTTCCTGTACTCGTCCTCCCCGAGCGCCGATGATGGATGAGCCGTCGGAGACCCTTTTGACTGCGGCTCGAGTTCGATTGTTACGGCCCAGAAAGTCCCCCCCGTGATGGATAGACATGCCGCTCCCGCTGGCTCCCCGTCCCGGCTCGTTGTGTTTTGATTTCTTTATTCTCATGCCGGTTTCCGGCACCGGTCGATGAATCATTTAGAAAATGAGCAACCAATGAAGAGGTTTTGTTTGATTATAGGGAAAATTATTGAGCCATAAAACAAATGCATCCAGTGGCGACGAGAGATCGAGAGGGAGAGAACGGGAGAGAGATGTGGGAAGCAATGGAGCCCGCCGAAAAGGAGAACTGGCTGTTCGTTTCGTCAGTTCCCTTTTCGGTTATAGTTCGTGTTCCCTTTCGGCGTGTGGTCTTGCGTGTGGAATGCTTTTGTTACCGAAGCCGAAGAGATCATCGACTAATTATGATTATACGTTTCTATGTGGCGCAATTTTCCTTTCGACAGGAGCTCCCATCGTGTCTTTGCTTTGAAACAAAAAGGTATTTATAGAATCACCAGACCTAACATGTCCTCGAATGAACTGTTTGGAAGCGGTTTTACAAAGTAGCGGAACTTTTTCCCATCAGTACATTTATAGCCGCAATAAACTGTTTGCCAATGAGGAGAATGCAGTTTTCAATTTTGCATGCTGTAAAATAAAAATTACATAAAACACGTTTCCAATTTGATTGTGGAATAATTTATGGCCAATATTGAGCCGTAACACTCGTTCGTACCTTCGTTTAATCCTTCACCGATGGGCGATTGGAAGGCTGCGAAAGCAAATGTTTCCGCTATAAAAATATCAAACTCTGGCTGCGTCGTTTTAATGATCTCCATTAACATTTTCGCGTACCAATTTTATAGCCGCCGTGCTCAGGTGCACCGTGCCAAGGCGGATTGCTTCATTCGGGTTTTTCAAACGTCAATTCCCCGCGCAGCAGTTAAGCATCCCGATGTTCATGAAACGCTTTCTTGGGATCGTAAAAATACAACCTTATAAAAGTAATACCGTTTATGGAAACCGCTCGGGCTGCTGCTGCACCGGACCGTGAACCGCATTCCATCCGAAGGCAGGACGACACGATGGCAGCCTTCAGCCAGCGGGTGGATTAACATTTATTACTCCGTGTGCCCCGCGAGTCCCGCGAGTCCCGCCCACCGCGATTGGCAGCAGGATTAACGATCCCCGTTCGAGCTCCCCGTGCCAGCCGTGGGATGCATTTCCGCATCACAGTGCAGTGCCGCGCCCGGTGCACCGGCTTCGAACTTCGAACCCACACTTTTTGAAGGATTCGGTTCAATCTAAATTGAATACAAATTACCCGATTTATTGGGGCTTTATCGTTATTTATGTCGGGTGGAACTCAAAATCCATTAACCTTTCTCTACACCCCCTCCCCCGCCAGGAACTTGTGGAGAGAGAGAAAGAGAGGGCAGGGAGAGACACAATCCGTGCGCGGACCCATCATTTGTTTTCCCTTAATGAATGCAAATACCTTGGCGCGGATTGCTTCTTTTGCGCTTCCGTTTTGCGAAAGCCTCCCTCTCTTTCTCTCTCTCTCTCTTCCTACTCGTGATGCTGGCCGCAAGCGTATTGGAGCTCGCAGGGAAACTGACGCTCTTAGCGATCGCTGCTTTGTTTGCTTTTGTTGCCTCTAAGCCAGCCTATTTGTTTGCCGGAATTTTTCTTTAATCCGGTGATATTAATTTGTTTTTGCACAGCTTTTGTGGCTTCCTGAATTTGCAGAATTGATCGTCGGGGAAACCCCAGGGGAAATGAAGAACGAAAAAAAAAAAACAAATTGCTTGAATTGCTCCACCGTGTTTAACACATGCTGCCAAAGTTTATGGCAGTGATTCGGAAAACAACATAAAAGATATTGCTTTCATCTCAATAAGGCTTTTCTTGAGTAAAAAAGAAGTCAAACGACACTGAATGGACCGAAGGGATCATGCAATTTTTATTGCTTCAATAATTTTTCCCCTCAGCCATATCCTTGTTTTGACAAGCAAACGGCGAAAAAAAAATGACCCTACGATTATGTTTCCAGCATAATAACACTTCGATCCGGTTTTCTTTTTCTGTTTTATTTCCCATTTTTCAATCGCTCAACGGGGACCACCGGGGTGAATTCGTAGCAGCGCGAATTTCGGGTCGTTTCCGAGGCCGATAAACGATCCGGTTTGGCACCGCAGCCGTAAGCCACGTGATTTCGCCGACCGGTTGGGGTGCGCGCGTCGCTACAAAACCGTAAACATAGCATCCCCGGCCCGGGGGCGGTCGGGTTGCTGTTGGGGGGGGGCGGTCGGTAGGGCGAATACCGAAATAACACATTACCGGGTCCGCGGCTTCTCATAAAGCTTGATGAACATGTTGATCTTTTTCGTGAAATTTATTGAAATCCATTTGGAAAAGCTCCGCCAAGCCAAGCCGGGCCGCGGCACATACACACACCCACACACACACACACACACATACACGGTGGCCGAAAATGTCGTCGCGGGTCTCGTCGTTTGGCGGGTGAGAAATCCCATTACGCATTCCGGAGAAGACATTTTGGGAGGAACGTCGTTAATTCTCGATCCGGTCTCTGCCGGAATCCCACCCGTACTAACTCCATCTTAGCGTGCGGCTCCGCGCCCTCTCCTCTCTACGCACTGCGTTTCCACTGTTGCCTAGTGGGAGTCCTTCGCAGCGTCGCGGATAAAGAGAAGGAAAGAAAAAAGAAACCCACAGAAAAACGCTCCCCGCTAGCGCTAATTTCTCTTGACAGCTGACGAGCAAAGCAGGCGTTGCCCGAGCGCCTTATCTTTCCACTTGACGAAACGGTGGGACAGCCCGCTTCTCTCTCTCTCTCTCTCTCTCTCTCTCTCCTCAAACACCCCCCCCCCCCCCCATCACGCGGTGTCAGACTGCGCGACTGCAAAAGAGCGCGCCCCGCCGTCTGATAAGCTGCGCAGATGTGACAGGGTCTGCCCTGCAGTAGGGCAAAGGAAACCCTTCGAGTCGAGATTAGTCTCCACGGCGGCTGGCACGATACCGCCCGGACCTACCATCCATCCTCCCAACGGCACCACCAACGCGAACCGAACGATGAATTTATAATTTACACACTTTTAATGAGACCCGAACCGGTTCACGTGGAGCGGGAGGTTTGATTTCGTTTGCCGAACCAAATTACCACCGGCTACACTTGCCCCTACTGGTGGGAGGGAGTTTGTTGTCATCATTTATGGGGCGGGGCTGGCGGGGAAGGTGGTTGTTGTGCTGCGGCATCAGAACATAACACACGCGTTTCTTGATGTGATAAGCTTTTTCGAACCGAAAAATCGGCACCTTTCCACGTGTTTTACTACTTTCGAAGTTAGGCATTTTCATTTTTGAAGAGAGAAAGAGAGAAGAAATACAGCAGAAATAGAAACAATACTACAATCAACATTGTGAAGTTGTGAACCTTTCATCTTCTGGAGGGTTGGCTTCACTACTACTCAACTACTTTGATTTTATTCCCTACTTTTTGTTTATATGTTTCCGTTCCAACATCTGGTTTAATATTTTTCTCCCGCTTGATCATCTAACATTCATTCCTTTCTTTTCCTGTAATAGCGAAGACGAGGCGTTGTTTATTTGTTTGTTTATTTATTGCGCAACAAGTGTTTTGTTTTTCGCTTTGATTTGTTTCCTGATTCAACGGCCAATGCCGGTTCCGCGGTAAAGAAAACATTCATCCCTCTCCGACAGTTGTCTAGTTTTTCCCCTCTCTTTCCTCTTTTCCTTTTCTCTATCATCTCTCTCCCTCTCATTTTGTAAATATATAAACCTTGGACCTACGACAACAATCGATCGGCGCAGCGGACGACGTGATTGCATTCCCGCGCTGGCGAACACTTCGCAAAGACGAACCGGGAAGGTTCAACGCTCTTATTAGTTTACAATCTGCATCTGGCCGCTGATGCGTCCCCAACATTGTATAACCACCAGCAGCAGCGGCAGTTTGCGGCAGCTGGTGATCCGCTTATGCTACCCGCGGCATCCCGCACGATACATTTTATGTATGTTTTGCATCATCAGCAAACCGACCGCCGATCTGCGCCGATGATGAAGTTCGCCGCTTCGAGTCTGCTGGACCACGCCGGGGTTTTCGAGCCAAACAAATTGGATCGCCGAGGCGCGAGATTTATTTATCTGCTGTTGCAATTTGTGGGCATGCATGTGGCCCTCTGTAGAATCAGAATCAGCAGAAGGAGGGGCCGAGAGAGAGGGCGAGAGAGAGAGAGAGAGAGAGAGAGAGAGAGAGAGAGGGAGTGTGTGTGTGTGTCTTAAGTGATGCATAAGTCACGAAACTAATTTTCTTTCGCACCCGACGCCTCGCCGGCCGAACATGACGAAAGGGGTGAAAAATAGAACGGATTTTTTTTTTTAGTCCGTTCAAGGATTATCACTCGACACCCCTGCCCAGCCCTCTGCCCGCCTTCCCTTCATCATCTCCTTCCCTTTACTGCTGTAAGGCTCGTCGAAAAAGCGAAAAAAAAAACAATTTCGTCCCAGCGATGACATTTTCCTCGTCGCACGGCCAATAGAGCCAGACTGTTTTCAGCTGTTGGTTTTTTTCTCTTCTGTTTTGTCTTTTGGAGTTTTATTTTTGGTCTCGGCCGGCCCCCCGCGTCCACCAGCCATTCGCCGTGGACCACGGACCGTCGTCCGGTTGTTGGATTCGCGCAAAGTGGAATGATAAATTTTGGCTCATAAATTAAGAACAAATTTGCGATTCCGGGCGACGTCGCCCGTCGTCGCCACCCGCCCGGCGCGATTTTTCCGCCCCCCGGGAATGCCTTTCTCCGTCACCCCCCCCCCCCCTTCCGCCACCCTTTTCTTACCAAACTCGGTCTGACATTTTCTTCGTCGTGGACGCGCGGATTTACGGATCGAATCCTGTTGTCATGCTGGAGAACATATGTGTCTTGCTTGAGTGTGTGTGTGTGTGTGTGTGTGTGTGTGTGTGTGTGTGTGTATATTTGGTGACTCCTGACGAGTGAGCGTTAAGGTGGCCACAGTGTCGAACGTTGGTCAGTTGCGGCCGGTTGTCACCGGTGTCCACACCGGAAAATAAAATCAAACCCCTAAGAAATATCATATTAGACGTGGCCTCGAAGCAGGGGAAAGATCCTCTGCCTCCCTGCGTCGGCGAAATTTTCGTCCACAAAACTCTGACCCCCAAACAGAGCATGAGGGTGGAGGGGGTTCATGCCCTCTCTTCATTGGGGGCATGAAGAGCGAACAGGCGCAGCCGATCTTCCACGGTTTTCAACCCGAAATGCAAAGTTCCCCACAACTCCGGCGACCCAATGTGCTGCCGGAGTGATAATATTTTATCGCTAACGAGCTTTTCGACCATGCGATGATACCATCCCGATGGACGATGATGCAAAAAACAAACCTCTGGAAGAGTAGCAAGAAGAAAAAAAAGATCCAACGCTGGAAAAGAAAACACACACAAGCACTATTCCGGGCCCAAAAATCGCTAAACCGCATTCCGTGAATATTCCGCCGCCGGGCGGAGATGGGGCGAAGAAAATCCAGCTCGCGATCCCGGCGTCGCCACCCATCGAGCCACCCCGTCAACACCCCAGATCCACCAGGTTGCCCCGGGGGGGGGGGGGGGGGGGGGTGGATTCCCACTCCCACGAGCTAGATGATTTAAAGATGGCTACTACTTTTAAGTGGCGCGTGCCCATGCCGAGTGAAGCATCCGTTTTTCTTTGCTGTTCTTTTCCGTCCTCCGCTCGCAGATTCAGTTCGAGTTGAAGCAAAAAAGGGGAGAAGTGTAGTTTTTTTTTTTGCATTATTTAGCCCGTTTGTTCTTTCCATAATATATGCTACTGTAACAACAAACATTCCTCAGAACAATGAGAGGAACTCCTCTCCGCAGTAGGCGTAAGCAGTTGCTTCAGAAGTTTTCTCTTTCATCATCACCTTTATCTCTTTCTCTCTTTCTCTCTCTCTCTCTCGCCAGGTGTCCTGCATCTTCTCCGTTATCATTTTCTATCTATTTAATTATTATGTTTCTACTTCTACACAGTTTGTGAATTAATTTTCTTCGCCGTTCTTCTTTTCACTTCCTTGTGGTTATGTTGGCCGATATGGACGAAAGCTCACGTCTGCTCCATCCCCGCCCAGATGGAGAGCAGCTAATTTATGATAAAAATCTATCAACAAAAAAAAACAAAAATACATCAAATATTTTTCCACCGTCGTCCTTCCGAACCGGCGCGGATTCGTTTCGTTGATATTCGCTACCCATCTCGCTTTATCTCTCTCTCTCTCTCTCTCTATCTCTCTCTCTCTCTCTCTCTCTCTTCGTGTTCTTCTCTCGAGCTGGAAGTGAAAATTAATTTAAAGTGCGAAACAGCAAACAGATATCAACGATCAATTTTGTGCGGTTTAACTGGTCCCGAAACTGGTTTGTTCTGGACGGGAAATTAGTAGCGCAAATGACACAATTTCCAATTGTTGATCGCCGCCCGTCACCTGACTCGGAATTGGCTCGTTTGGATTCTCCATCTGAATTCCATCCGCGGCTAGATAGAGTTCTGCCTCAAAAGGCCGGCTTTCGGTGTTGAAGCACACCATGCGAGCACCAAGCGTGCGAGTTTGGCAAAAGGCTCCACCCTTTCTTCGTGTTCCTAATGTTCCGTACCTTGTGGGCCGTGCGGGTGGCATTGGGAATTTAATGGCATGCCCACCAGCCGGTCGCCAGGCGAATCCTGATCGTCGGCACCGCGGTGATCGTCGCCATCGTTGCCATGTGGCAAGCGAGTGCTCCGTCCCGCCAAATATTGGGCGCATAGTGCACGGATTTGTATGACAAATTATAATAACATTACCATATTTTGGGCATTTATGGTTTTGCGAAATGTGTTTCTTGTTATTAACCACTTTATTTCTACCGTATCGACCGTCCGTCTCTCTTCCCCTCTCTCTCTCTCTCTCTCTCTCTCTCTCTCTCTCTCTTTCTTTCTTTCTCGCTCAACTATGGTCGAAAAGGAAAGATTTGTGCGATCGCATTCGAATTCCAGGGCTTTCACGGCGATCTTCGATTTTATGGCTCGGTTACGTAGGTCCGCCCGGTCGGAATGTTGCATCCATTTCGAATATTTCTGGTTTAATGTTCCATTCGGAATATCAAATCTGACATTCCACCACCTGCGGGCACGGATTGTCCCATGGGGGTCGCAATAAAACAAACGGAAAAACACCCGTTCCGATATCGAAATTGTTTCGGTCGACGTGCGTGTGTGCGGTCGGCATATGAAAGGTTGCTCCGACTCTGCATTTTATAGCTCCGACCGATCCTGTGGACTGCAAATAGAGACGTCATCATTTAAGACGGTCCGGTACGACCTTTCTGTCTGGTGGCCTCAAAGCTACGCTTGATTACTGTCACGTTCATTCCCGGCTTTTCATTCCGCTTCCAGAATCCGGTTCACATAATTTGCCAATCTCGGTGAGCTTTTATGGTGTACAACAAATACATACACTATAATTGATGATGATGATCGTGATGGGCCCAATTCCGATTGTATCGCTCAAGATCCGCTCATCTCCAGGCTGTAAAAATGTAATTTCCTTCATTACAGCTTCTTCGTTCCACGATTTTCACGTTCCGGCAGAAATATTGTTCTTCTCATTATCGTCGAGTTGATTTCACAGCTGCCAATGGGTTTGGTTTTTTTTTTTTAACTTCTCCCTTCGCATTTGAGTCCGCATTTGTTTTAGAGGGCCTTCCTTCGCGCAATCACCACATTGTATCGGGCAACCGATCGATCCACTTCGAGTCCAGGCGGGCGAAAGGCTCCAAAAGGATGTAGGTGCGGTAATGGGGCCCTCCACTGGGGGCAGAAGATTAAAGGCGAACGGGGTTTAAAAGCTTACACCGGCCACAGACTTCCCCCGCCCACGCTGGTGGTCATTTTCTTCCTCTTCGTCCGGGGTTCGTCTCTTTCCCGCATTTGGGGAGGATATAACCATCCAATGTTCCTACTGCGCACTGCAGCCGAGATTGTCCGTGGAGGAAACGCAACCGAATGGTCCAAACTCTAGAGGTCCGTTCTTATTTTGCGGCCCTTTTTTTCACTCTCTCTTTCTCTCTCTCCCTCCCGGGTATGCCATTCTTTACCAAGCCAGAACTGCCTTCCCGATCGGGCCGGTCGGTCTTTCGTCGACGCTGCGAAAGCGAGTCTCACTTGTGTCCAACGAAACGTCCCTCGGACGGCTCGGACATAACTGTGTGCGAACGTGAAACATGCAATTAAGATATAAAGTAAAAATCGGTTCCTTTCCACAAAACCATTAAGCGAAGAGATGTCGTAAGGTGTGCTGCAGTGGCGGCGGCGGCGGCGGCGGCAGGCCCAGGCTCAATAAAGTAAAGAGTGGCCCCGCCGGGAAAACAAACGGTTTGCTCGAGCGAAGAAAACACGGGAAAGAACAGCCATGTAACTAACCGTTCCGGTGGTGGTCGGTGGTTCGGCCTTTCTGGCTGCTTTTTTTTTTGTTTTTTTACTTTTGCCGAACCCAAGCTCCCTTCCTGCGTCCGAGTTTCCTTCGATGGCGCTCTGAGGCGCGTTCTTATGCTGCCGACGCAGACGTCGGTGGGCAAGAGCTGGGGCAGTGAGGTTGGTACAGGACGGACAGAACAAAATCCGCAGTCACTGTCGGTGGTCCTTTCTGATGCGTTACTCACGACAACCCTCGCCGCCCCTCCGCCACAGTCGCCCTCGTTCTACGTCCGTCTCCCGCCCCCGGGGGAGTTTCCGACAGGTTGGCTGCCGAGGAAAGGTAACGTGTTCTGTCCACATGTAGCATGTTCTCATGAAGGGGAAGGTTGTTGCGAGCCTTCTTGTTTTTCTCTCTATTGTTTCAAGAAGTCCATAAAATACCACCGAACGGTGGTGGTGGTGGTGGTGGTGGCCCACCGCATCGCCATGCAGCCGGAATCCCGTGGCCACCAGCACGAACGCGGGAAGAGGAAACAAAAATGTG
Source organism: Anopheles plumbeus (assembly GCA_034621735.1). Taxonomy (NCBI): domain Eukaryota; kingdom Metazoa; phylum Arthropoda; class Insecta; order Diptera; family Culicidae; genus Anopheles; species Anopheles plumbeus. The sequence goes on from JAOEFI010000006.1 coordinate 17,986,442, forward strand.
GTTTTGAAAAGTGAAGTAAAAACGGCTATCTGTCGAACCGTGTCCGCGTCGTACCGTGCGGCTCTACCGCCACACGCGTAAGGAATTTTTTTTCGGTGTGTGGATTTTTCATCATTTGTTTTATTTGTCTTTGGCCAGCATTCGTTCCACGGGGCCCTTCTTCTTGGTGCTCCTTTCGGGCCGTTTCCTTCGTTCGATTCAGAAAGAATCACTTCCCCGCATCTGCCCTCAGCTGCCTGTCGACTGGGGATGGCATTCTTGATCCTTTTTCCCGGTCCCCCGATGATGATCCTGACGATCAGCTCTTCCAGGGCGTTTGTCCGTTCCGTTTGCGCTATTTGTGAATGGACCTGCAGCGCAAGGATGCGATCGATGAAGAAGTAGAAAATACTGACCTCAACGATCGAAAGAACGAACGAACGGTTCGCTGCTGTAGGTAGACGCAACAAGAGAACCTATCAGCAAGCTCCCATTAACCCTACGTCGAGTGGGTCGGTTTGTTCTGGACCCCCGAAACACGAAGCTCGTTAGAGACACGAAACATTTCGCAGCATCAGCTTTTTTTTTTCGTCCTCTTTCGGTTCGCAACACCATCGAATTTCGATCGAACGATCGAGTTCTTCGAGGAGTCGGCCGAACTCTTACCGAACTTCGGTGGTGTCGCACCAGCAACAATGTCGTGTCCTGCGGTCGAACGGCTGGACCGTGAATCGCGTGATCGTGGGGCGACAAAATCCTCAATACTCGACTCGACTGGAATTCGTTCCGGAACTCAACGGCAGCAGCAGCAGCCGGTTATCGCCAGCTAGCTGGGTGTTTTTCGGAGACTCCTGGAGCCACATTTTTGTCTGTCTGTCCCTTCCATTCCTGGGATCCCTTGCCCTTGATGTGTTCGATCGCGTTCGGAGAGAGCAGCAACCAGTAACTCATTGGCAATACTTTCTATAACTGCTGGTACTACACTACGGGACAGATTGTACGTGGGATGTTGTTATGGCAACACTTGCTGCAAGGTGAAGGCTTCCACGATCGGCACCGTTTCGGTTTTGCTTAGCGCTCAAACATGGCCCCAAAAGGTAAATGTCAACAGACGAAAATGCGCGCGGACCAACTGTCATTGTTGTCGCAAATTCCTTCAGAATCACCGTAGGAAGGAACCATTTTTAATTCGACCCGCCTCGCCCCTGTTCCGGCCGCCCGGTTTCTCAGAGGGTCCGCCCCCACGCGGCGTGCCGGCCTTGACCAAATCTGTCAACGGAACCGTGGCGGCGGGAGGCCACAAATCGCGAGTGCGCCGTGCGAAACCACCGGCGTCGATTATAAAATCGATTTAAATCAGATGAAGATTGATTAACTCGGAACACACGCGCGGCGGGGCCTTGAGTACGGCCGGTGTTGCTGTGCTTTTTTTTCTCTTCTTCTCTCCACCGTTTGTTCCACCGACCGGGACTCCTACGCGGCGCCCCGAGGGCCAACGTGTGTGCGACAGATTCGTGGCGCGCTCCTCGGAACTCACCGTCGCCTCCTCCTCGGTTAGGTACGCGCGGCGTAACAGAGATGTTTAACATGTTTTCTGATTCAATTCCGCGTGACATTGAACTTGTCAGCTTGGCAAGAAATTGTCACCCGCACGCACACCACCCTCCCGATGTTCTCCTGTTGGAGATTCCGGCCCGGGGGTTTCATTCCACGGCACTGCACGCGATCAGCAGCAGATCGCGACAACGGCTCGATCGCACGGTGACCTTTTTAGCCGGAGCTTGTTCCTAAATCGTTCGGGCACGTTTTGGATCGATCTTTGGATATTGTCTTCTCACTCTTTTTCTCTCCCTCTATTACTGTGTTGATCGCTCGTCAACCTTGTCGTAATGTCGCCGGAATGTTACATTGTTGCGACTGAACATCATTCATCATCTGGTTTTTTTTTGTGTTTGTGTTTCCGCACAGGTTGCCGGCTGAATGGGCAGAAGGTGTTCGGCGAGGCGACACTCAGCGAGGACCCGTGCGTGAAGTGCACCTGCGCCGGCCACAAGCTAACCTGCGCCAAAAAGTCCTGCCCGGTGCTGCAGTGCCCACTGTCGAAGCAGGCCCGGACGGCGGGCGAGTGCTGCCCGCGCTGCATGGAGCGGCGCGAGGAGATTCACCGCGGGTCGCCGATGTGCATCATCGGGAAGGCGGTCCATTTCCCCGGGAAGCCGTACAACGGCGACCAGTGCTCGAACTGCACGTGCCAGAACGGGACGTCCGTGTGCGAGAAGAGCACCTGCCCGATACTAGAGTGCGCCAGCGAGGACCAGCGGCGTGAGCCTGGGGAGTGCTGCCCCTCGTGCCCGATGCCGGCCGAGTACCGGAGCACCTGTACCGCCGCCGGGAAAGTTTACCAGGTAGGTGACGCACCTGTCGTGCGTTCTTCACTTTCGAACCTTCTTGTAACGCATAATTGTAACGCACGTAACGCCGGTACTATAATCTACTCTTTCCCTCCTCTGCACAGAACAACGAAACCTGGAGCATGAACGCGTGCACGTCGTGTGAGTGCCGGGCGGGTGAGGTGCGCTGCGCCAACATCCAGTGCCCGAAGGAGAAGTGTGGTCCGAACGAGACGCTGATGACGGCGACTGGCGAGTGCTGTCCGCGCTGTGTCGAGAGCCCCGGCGTGTGCACCGTGTTCGGCGATCCGCACTACAAGACGTTCGACGGCAACTTCTACAGCTTCCAGGGTTCGTGCAAGTACCAACTCACGGCGGACTGCGTCGGGCACACGTTCTCCATCCGCGTCACCAACGATGCGCGGCTCACCAAGTACTCCTCCTGGACGAAGACGGTCACGCTGAAGCTGGAAGGCGTGAAGGTGAACCTCGGCCACCGGATGCGCGTGAAGGTGAACGGGACGCGCGTCGAGCCGCCGTACAAGCTGAACCGGACGCTCGACATCTACCGCAGCGCGGACGACACGGAGGTGATCGTGGAGACGGAGCTGGGCGTGAAGCTGAGCTGGGACGGCTTCAACTTCATCCAGGTGGAGGTGCCGACCGCGTACAAGGGCAAACTGTGCGGCCTGTGCGGCAACTACAACAGCGTCTTCCGGGACGATCTGTTCACGCGCGGCGGCCTCAACATGACGCACAACGTGTGGCGCTTCGCCCGCTCGTGGGCCGTCGGGGGACCGAAGGCGTGCACTCGCCAGCGCCGAAAGGAGCTGGCGGCCCGCAGCCCGCAGTGCAAGACGAAGAAGTTCTTCACCTTCTGCAAGGCGCTCCGGACGGCCGAGGTGTTCGGTCGCTGCAACTCACTGCTCAACCCGGACAACTACTTCGAGTCGTGCAAGTTTGACATGTGCGAGTGTCCGCACCGGCAGTGCTACTGCGACAGCATGGCTGCGTACGCGCACGAGTGCGTCCGGCAGGGCGTTCAGCTACCGGACTGGCGCTCGCTGACCAACTGTGGGCGCAACGCGACGGCCGGGGTGGCGGCTGCGGCGGCCGCCATGGCACACGCTCAACGCCAGCTGATGGAACAGAACGTCATCGTCGGGGGCGGCAACGCTAACGGGAATGGGAACAACATCCGGCGGCATCCGAAGCGGCTACGGCGGCCGAAGCTGCTTGAACACGACCAGCAGGACCTCGAGCAGATCCTAGAGCAGCACCAGCTACTGCAGCAACAACACCACCAGCCAGGACCCGAACGGCAGGCGAAGAAGACACAGGACCAGCATCATCCGAAGCACCACAAGCTGCTGCTCCAGCATCAGCTCATGTACCAGCAACATCAACAGCAACAACAGCAGCAGCAGCAGAACAACATCCCGAAGAGGCCGATCGGTAGCAGCCGCCGGACACCGCCCCCGCTGCAGCGTTAAAGCGTTCGGCGATCGAACCCTCAACCCTCTGGTGTCGTCGGTGTCCTTTTTCTTCTTCATTTGTAGCACCGGTTGCTACATCATCTACCGCGAGAAGGAATCGAAGGCCGGACGGAGAAGCTGTCCTCCTCTATCGAACGAATCAGAGTGGCGTCGACCAAGGGGCCGATGAATGTTCCTTCACAGCCTACGCCTACCGGGGAGACTCAGAGACGCCATCCCCAGCACATGTTGAGCAGAACAACAAAACTCCATTCGGGTTTGAGTCAGCTCACCAGGACCTACACCTTCATTTCTTCCAGTTAGTTGGCGGTCGTACGTTTTCAAAGGAGTCCTTCCACATAACTACAGAGAAGCAGCTGCAGTGGAGGAGCAGATTAGTTTGTACATATTAGTTACCGGGCAGTTATGTTAGTAGCACCAATCGTAGCGCGAAGGAACGATGAATCTGACAGTGAAAAATCTCAAGCGATCGACGGAAGCATGAACCGGGCAGATTTTTCTACGCGGAGCGATCCTTCGGCGATCCTTCTCGTTTTTATTTTCTGCATCCTTTTTTTCTCTGTACGTGTGTTTGTTGGAATGAATGTGTGTTTGTGTGTCAGACAGTGCGGGGGTAGGAATAGCGAAGGGGTGGGTGGGGTGAATGTATGTATGTTAGTGTATTTGTATTTGTGAGTCGATCTTGCTTCTAGAAACGCCCGACCGTTATTAGTTTCTTCATTTAGCGTTTAGTATATGGATACGTTTGCTAGTGGCATACCCTTATATGTTTAAACAGAGAAAGAGATAAAATGCAAACTATGTCTGTGTACAGGAAGGAAAAGGAAGCAGCAAGCAGGACAAACTCTTTGCGGAGGGACAAAAATCGTTTTTTTTTTTACTATTGCACCTATAACCATAAACCCAAAACAACATCCTGAATAGTCCGTTTTGTTTAGTGTTTCGTGACAGTTTCACTTTTACTTTCGCAAACTATGAACCCTTTTACGTCTCAAGAGGAATAATGTTTTAATGTTTTTTTTGTCCTAGGTTCTTTTTGATACTATGCTTAGTAATTTTATTATCCTAGTTTTAACAAATTAGCATTAGGGTACAACTATTGTTTCTAGCCGGTATGATTAACATTATTCTAACGACTACAACTACTACAACTACTTGAACTACGATTACGAATATGAGTAATATCTATTTGTGACATTCATCAGTATTTATTTTCCTCTTAACCGTTTTTTATATGTTGATGTGCAGGAGCTACACGATTGGATTGAAGAAAATCGGTGGGAGAAAAACTAGAACAGCAAAAAGGAAACAGCTCCAACGAAATTACACCGCGAAATCGAGCAATAGCGCATCGGGTGCACTGGGTGGTCGCAGTTTAAGCGATCACATCAAATCTACTGCATTTTGAGTGGAAGATAAATTTTAAAGGTAGATCGTTGGATACAACCGGGAAGCGAGAAGCAGCAAGATGTTATTCTCGAAAAATCGGGCATTCGCTATTTGTGTCGGGGGAATCCTTTTTTTTCATTTTGATTGAGGTTTCATACAAACAGTACAGCGCGCACCACTGAAAATTGTCAACATTCCATATGCAAATCAATAATTATTAGTTTTTTTTCCATTCTACTTCTTTTTTGATTGGTTTGTACCATTTCTTATCTTATAGCGATTTCAAATGAAACAGTTTTGAAACACTTTCGGCAATGCAATGCAGAAAATACTCTCAACGATCAAATGCGCAACTTGTTTGTAAACCTTTGGTTTTTATTTAACAAGCTGGAAAATCCTGTTTAGTTATGAGAGCCGCGTAGGCAAGACTTAAACAACGCATAGAAATTAGATATTAGAAGAAAATGGAAACAACAAAACCTTCGCTACCCTAAACTACACCAGGGGGTCGAAGAAAGCAGCACGAGAACCGCAAAAGTTAGCGAAAAGGGCACCAACAAACAACTCTCCAGTGAAATGGGACTAGTGTGTACCATGCTTAGGTTGGGCGGGGTTAAGATATAGCGAAAAGGAGAAAGTAACATAAAGAGAGAAAGAGATAAAAGAAAGCATAAACATGCAAACGCACAATGAGTGGATGATTTACTTAAGCGAACGGCTAGGATACATTATATAGGAGCGCAATGTGATCTCGTGAGTGAATTAGATAATTGAATTTGATGAGAACAAAGGCAGAAAACGGTGGGAAAGTGTTGAAGAAGTTATTTAAAAGCCATCTGAAAAAATCCCGTAAAACGCAAACGCAAAAGCAAATGAAAAAAAAACCAGCGAAAGTAATTGAACAGCGGATGTCTTAAGGATAATGTACTTTTTTCGTATTTGTACAACGCAGAAACGGAAACCCTAGCAGCACAATCGAATATGGAACCATACAATTCCTATAACTATGGCAAATCTTTGATAACAACTCAAAATTATGTTAGATGAAACAAGATGGTTGAGGTAACACAAAAAAAAACAACATGAGCATTCGCGCGCAAACTAACATGTTCAAACTCCCGTGAATTCATGCGATGAATATTAATTTAGAAAGTGGTTTTAAAACGAAATGGGGGTTTGTTTTAAAGTATCTCTAATGGTTCCTACACACGGACACATGCTTACGTGTAAACTTACATGCATAACTACATACATAAAATACATACAATGGAACGTACGTGGAACAATAAGCATACACCTAGACACTTTTAAATCACATAGAGAGCAAGTTTCGAACATATTTGCCTGTTACACACTGAAGCACGTTCCATTATTGGGCGGCAGCCGGAAGGTGGAGGCGCACACGAAGTACGTGTGACGCAAGAGCAAATGTTATTTATTGGAAAACAAGGAGCACGCAGAGAGTAAATTAATGACGGCAGTTAGAGCCGAAAGGAATTGAACCGTTGATGCGGTTAGGTTGAAGTTGTGAGCAACAGTAAGTGCTGCGATGTTATGTTGGATGCAGATGGAAACACGCATCTGCGACGCACTGAAAATTGTAGCCAGCGATGTGAATAAAGCGCCAGGACAGACGACGTAGGAGACACAAATATGTTCGCTAAAGTGGTAACAGTTATTGTAAGAGCAGCAAAAAAGTATTGGTTGCTTCCCGCATGAATGGTTTGTTGTCTAAAGAATAAATTAAATTAAAAGAAAAACAAAGTTCAAGTTGAGCAAGCAGCCGAGAGAACAAGGCGAAGCTGGACACCAATCGTGAATAGAATCGACCAACCCTAATAAACGATATGTATGTGAAAAGAGAATCCTTCTGCGGTACATTTTATTTGTTTGGGAAAATTACATCCGAATTCTGTTTGAATTACGCTATAAAAATAATGTTGGTGTATAGCAGTTTTTCAAGCGCCCGTGAAAGATTTCACCATACACCTTTTCGATAAATTTTTTCGTTCAGTTGAAATATTTCTACCGTTGGAGATTTGAAAAACGTTGGGCTCCAAACACGGGTGACTGTTGCTGCACCGCCTTGCGCGGTTTTGGCGATTATAAATGATTATACTAATTCACTAACGTAGAAATATTACATATAATTGTAGCTATACTAGCTCGAATCAAATCAGTTGCATCCAAAAGAAAAATGACATTCAAATGCTACCGTTTCGCAGCGCCGAAGACACGAACGTCGGCGAGACTTTTCGTTCCCAAATAAACTGAAATTTGGAGCAGCGATTCTACCAGGGGCCTAGGATCGAGTAGCAGGTAGCTCAACAGCTGCTACCGGGGAACAGCAACCAGCTGTTTTCTTGCTCCCACTTAGCACCGGGCGCGATCTGACCATCCTTCTCGTTCCGTCACACTGACCTCCAGCGTGGATCGACGAAGAGAATCAATCTTAAACGAGATGATCT
>JAOEFI010000006.1:18025106-18050168 GCA_034621735.1 Anopheles plumbeus
CACACACAGGACCGCATCAGATGGAGTGATGGACGAACTTCAACTTGGAGCACTGTTACAAGGTCCGATGGAAAAAGTTGCAGCTCGTGGGAAAACCACACCACGTAGTATTCGTCCCTCCTCTGCGGGTTTTTCGTGTGGTATGTTGTGTTGTGCCTCGTTAGTCGTCATACTTTTCAGCTGACACAGTTCACCATGGCGCACGACATTCACGAACTTCGATTCCACCACTCGCGTGGTTCATTTAGTGGCACACAGCTGCGAAATAATGTTGTTTATGTTGTTTACGGCAAATTTTCGACAGCTCCGATTGTTGACCGCGAGCCCGTTAGGCTAAGCAATATGGGGGATGGGGGGTGTGTTAGCGAAGCATTGCTAGATTCGCTAAAGTAAATTGCTTTCAAGAACGATAGACAATTTGTCGTTCCATTTATTTTTGTGGCAAACTTGACAGAAATTACAATCGATGGAAAACACATAAACATTAGCAAAAGGCAACATTGTGCTTTACTATCATCCATGCTGAAAGCATTGACAGGACACGACAGAGGCAACAGTGTTGCGCTAGTCATAGTGGGTCAATGTTTACTTAAATAAAACAACAACAGATATTCTTGCCACTTTTCCACTTGATCTGTTATCAAAAGATGCACCATCACATAACCTTCGATCAGACTTTTGACGAATTAAACTACATACTTTGAGAACGAGGTAAACCGTACATTGACTTCTCTTAAAACTCCTGCTATAAAAACAGCCTCTCTGTGATACTCAACTTATGCACAACTTTATCGTTAAGTCAGCGTCACGTTTCGAACGGGGTCCCATTTTTATCGTCACCAACTAACTTCTCAACCCAGAAACACTAGAGAGAGAAAAAAAAAGGTTCCTGAACTATCGGTAGATGGGATGGTAAGCCAAATGCAAACAGATGCCTCATTAAATTCATAGGGCGGGTTGCGTTCGTGTGACGAAAGAACCGGTGATGGCGCGACAACGACGATAGTTTGATTATTCTTGCGCTGGCGGCACTAACACCCGTCCGCTTATGCAATCTTCGAGCGTACTATGGAAATGATGCATGATGTTGATGTTTGCATTAGCGCTTGTGCAAACACTTATGCACCTGCGTGTGCCCTCGCGAAAGAGGAAAGTTATTAACTAATGGAGCCATAACGCTTGTATAATGATGTTAATTTATGAGGCAAATTTTTTAAATACTAAAATAGTGTTCCCTTGTGAAATTGGAGTTATCGAATTACTTATCAAGCATCAAACGATAGTTGCTTCTTCATAAATGTTACTAGATGCTAAATGTTGCTATTACATTATTTGAGGACAGCTATAATCAACACGAGAACAGAAAAGTCAGTCGTCTACTCACTTCTGGTGTTACGAAATAGCTGGGGCTCTTCTCGATCGTTATCTGGCCACGAAAGGAGTGTGGCATCTTCTTCCGGTACCACTCGAGGCCCCTCAGGTAGTTTTCGTCGCGATCGAAAAAATGCACCTCGCCGGCCGCCTTCTGTATCCTTGGATGTAAGTATAGCATCTCCAGCAGGGCGCGTGTGCCACACTTTCTCACTCCTATTATCAAACACTGGGTGGAAATGGAAAGGAAAGTGGGAAAGAAAAGCGGAAAAGAACAACGAATTATTTCTCTAGTAGTTGAGGAAGCTGGTACGCAACAAGTCTGCAGTTTTCAGCAGAGCTCAATACTTACTTGTGGTAATCTACGGCTAGTTTTGGGAAAGTGTATTCGGTTCGGAAATATAACTGGCTGATTGATAACCGGTGGATTGGGAATGTGATTTGTCAGTATAGCTATTTTGTTTTCCGAAATCGCTGTTGCCGCCTGTAAGAAAAAGGAATAAAATGAGTACAGGACATATAAAAGGAAATTGAAATTACGTTCGATGTATTAAATGGTCACTCTAGGGCACCTCTCTTCTAACAACGCACCTGTATGCTGTACACCGCACTATCGTACAAGATGTGAAACGTAAGGAACAGCGAAAGCAGCATCACCGACAGGAACAGAGCCGCCAGCTTAGGCCTCGATACGCCTACCACGAGGACGCAATCCGAGTGAGAAGGATCTGCCCCGAGGGGCCTCATAGCCGCTTTGGGTAACCATCTGCAAGTGGAAGAAAGAACATGTTATTCGATTGGACGACAACCGCAAACTACTCCTTAATTTTTTCGAATTTATTAAGAATTGATTCACTGATCCACAGTGACACTTGCTGATGGCATGTGTCACCAACCTGGCGACATGAACGTTCCGATACAGCAGATGAACATGCTGACAGGTGTCATCATGACATAGTTGTACGTGAACGAACGACCCATGGAAAACATTAATTGTAATCTTTGAAGTGATGTACACCCGAAAGGGAATGTGTGTAGCTCAATAACTCAATTATACTTTCAATTATGGATTCTTTCGTACATTCACGCATGTGGTACGTAATCGATGATTGATGAGCACGGTGAACATATTTGTTGGAGGATTACATTCCAATGGCTAATTTCAAGGCATGCCACACGCGAATACAAACCAGTAGATGTTGTAAACATATTTAGGGAAGTTTAGAAAAAATCTTTACGTTAAGACCATTCAAGGGGAAACGGAACGGTAGCAACACATTACGAGCCAAGCTACAATCTTTTCTTTTACTTATAACCTTTCCCCCCGTGTACAATTATCATGCTTACTTCATTGTTCTGAAATGTGAAAAACGGACGGCACATTTCCCGCCGCCGTCGGCATCGTTTTACAAGGGTAAGAGATTTTACTTAGCGATCGGACGAAAAAGGACCCTCTAAACGTTCGCGTTCGGCTTGAAACGACGAGTGTCCAGCCGGAGGAGATTGTCTTTAATTGGCGGCATCCTTTCGCGACTCCCACCGAACGCGCCTCCTCTGCTATCTCCTTCCTGAATCCCACCCTCGGCCACCGGTCCACCGAAGTGGTCAGTCAGCAACAATTCGTGACCGGAAGCGGCCATAAAATCTCCCGAGCGAGCGTACATTCGGGAACCATTAGCGTTCATTATGGTCCTATGCTGTCGCCCGCCATTTTGGACAGCCCGTCGTTTGGGTGGGCACATTGCGAGCGATAAAATAATTATTTCGAAAATAAATTTATTCATAAAACTCCCGGCGACGGGCGCCATCTTCGGAAGCTAAGTTTCTTGACTTTCCTTCGAGAATCGCACTCATTACTCGGCCGAAGCTGAAACAGGACACGGTCGCCCTCCGTTCGCCCTTCCACCCCACCCCGCCCGAGGGAACATAAAATCTTCCCTTCTTTATTTTTTTCCGGGGAAGATAAAAACGTTCCCAAAGCGCGAAGCGAAGGGCATTGTGAGTCATGTTATGAGGAGAGGAAAACAAAAAACACACGCCGAGTGGATGGGGACGATTCTCACCAATAAACTCGCCAAGAAGTCACGGACGGGACCAGTCCGTTCGATCTCCTCTTTCTGGCGAGGGACATTAAAGTACTCTTGAGCAAACGAACGTTATCCCGAAGCTCTTCCCGCTTTTCTGCACTTGGCTTTGTTTGTTCGTGTCATTCGGAAGGCTACGTCGTAATTGAGTATGTCGTTTGCTTTGAAAAATAATAGTACTATTACGAAGAATGCTGCCTGCGGGAGGACACGGAAATGGACACGGGAGTTGGCATCCGCGGAACACCGGGAACAGTCGGCTCGCAGGATTCGTTCGCCGCTACGGAAAGGCCTCAAATCGAACAGAGCTCGCAAACACAACATGCAATATCGACCCCTATTCGAAGAAAACCTTAATTTGATTTACGAGCAACCAAATAGTCCACTGATTCCTTCATGACCGTGTTTTATGTTTATGATATTATTTTCTTGTATCATCGTTCCACATTCCTACTGAGCTGTTACGCATAAGAACAAAACCGTTACTGACACAAGAAGTGTGTATTGGAACACACTTTTTTCGCTTCCACTTTGGGGGAAACTTTGCTGTGAATATGAAAAGTTACACACATCACTGTCATTGGGGTACATTTGACTATAACTTTTCATCATCTTTTTTGTAGCTTTCAACCACACGACAGCGCACTTTGAGAGGTTCTGTATCATGGGAGTCCCCCGAGGACGCAAGTTATGCCATTTTTTCTAGCCCTTCGGCACAGACAATTCATTTATTCGTGGATGACTTGTTGGGGCTCTTTCAATTTGAACGGTAAATTTATACGTTCTCACCACAATAATATTCAAACCACTACGGAAACAGTTTAAATAAATTACAATCTTCCATTTTTGAGCAATCCGTTGTTCAGGAACAAAAGTGTAGCATGATTGTTTTGTAGTATTGTTAAACCTTCCGTACTTCTCTACTGTTGAAGTACATTGATGTCCTTGGTGGAGGAAATTATAATGCAGTTATCATGTTTCAACCATTTGCCCCATCTACCGGGCGGCCGATCCTTCCAGGATACCCAATTACTAGGACGGCGTCCACAAGTCCTTTCGTCCTCACGTCCAGCCATACACTTACGCAACATTCCACGTAGCGGCATCCGGTGGATGATAAATTTCGGTAATTGAATGTCATATACGCCAATTCAATCCGTACGGTTTTTCCGAACACCCCGCTCCATTAACCAACACGCCACGGATAAGCCAACAATAGAAGCAAACCACATATAGTAATCCATAAAATGGCCGCTCATTCCAGCGCGCTCGTCCCTAGCCGAAAGCCGCTCGGTCCTTTTTTCTCATACTCTTTCTACCGACAACAAAGGGCATTTTTCAGGCCACCGGAATTGACATCCTTAATTTAGTGTGACGCTTTCGACAAAAGGGTCCCCTTATCTCTCGATAAGGAGCAGCATCTCCATCACAGGATAATATCCCTTATTTTCCTGCGGCAGTGAGAGAGTGTGGTGCCGTTCGTTCCCATGCCAATCTTGGAACGTCGGACTCTCTAGTTCCCCGCCCCCCGCTCGGTGTGGTGTAGGTGTGGGAAAATATCAAAACAATATCGATCAATAACTAATTCATTACGTATTTACGAAATCCTTGCTCCTCATTCGGCCCAACGGTAAAGGTTAGCGGAAAGGAAGGCGCAGAGAAGATGGCAAACAAACGAACGACCGAACAAACGAACGGGCGAAGCGCCTACCGGCAAGGTCCTTTGAGCCGTCTGACGAATACGCGCGCGATTTTGGGTGAAATGTAGCCGACGGAGGAGAAACAGGGCAATAGGATTTTATGGGGCTAATGCTATCGGGCGAGTGGAAAACCGTAGATCGTAGATTTGCCCTCGTTTGTAATTTAATTATCAGCTCACCGGTTGATTGAAGTGTATAATAGGCTAGAGAAAGGGAGAGAGAGAGAGAGGCAAAAATCGAGCCAACAACCGTCCTGCCAAGGAAGGATAATGAAGGTCAATCAAATGATATGGATTCGATTGCAAGTGAAAGAGCTTCGAAGCTCCGGCTGTTGAAGGCCATCAAATGAGTCGATCGTGCGTTTTATGTTGAAAGCCATCAAAAGAAAGTACACCTCCGTCAGCTTCCGATTTATGCAGACGATCGTTCCCCTTTATGAGTGTGATTTGAACCTTGAAGGATCAATAAATAGCAAGACTGATCCTGTTGATGGACGTTTTAACATCTCCCGCAAACTGACCGGAATCGCATTTTACAACTTTCAATCGATGGTTCATTTTCCGGCAGCAAATACTAGCCCTTAATGGATGTATGTGTACCGACATCCGGTGGTTAGGGTTTCCTTCCTCACGTTATGTCTTAGGCGGGACGTATTAGCGACTCCAGAAACGAACGAGCCACAAAGCAGGGACCGTCGTGCAAGACGGAGGAATACCTTCCCGTCACGACACTGCAATCACATGTTACTTGTTACTACAACATTCATATGCAAATGTGTGACCCTCTCCCCGAGGCGACGACACTCCCGAATGTCCGGCCTGGTAGAGCCGGAAATCTATTTTTCCAAGGCGGCCAGTGGTTGTGGTGGTGGTAGCCCTGTGGCCCAATGTAAGGACACACCGCTCCAATCCCCGGAAGGGCCGGGCTGTAGCAGGGTCAGGCTCGGTGGAAATTTAATTATAATACCCATTTAACGGTTTAAGCTAGGGAAAACATTGTTGTATGCAGAAACTAGTTCGAGTGCAAGGCCTCCGAGGGGTGTGGGGTGTCTCGTGAACAGCGGAGAAAGTAACAAGAAGGCGACGAAACCACTCAGGCATCCGCGGCGGAGGGTGGCCACACTTCGGGGCTGCCAAGAGTTGCCCCCGCTTCCAAACTCGCACTTTGTTGACGTTCTGCAAAAGCACACCTCGGGCGGCCCAAGTGGGCCAAGAGGCTGGGTGAGGTGAGTGCACGAATGCAAACATGACAACTTCCGGTTTGCAACTTCAGCAACCGCATGCATGCACTGTTCGACTGTTGGAGGTGCTGTGTCCCACCCCCGCGTGGGGGTGCGTGCATGTTCCGCCCGCAACAATGCATATAAAGCATTCTTTTGTTTCACAGCATAGCAAAAACAGACCCCTCACGAACGAAAGAAATTTGAGTAAATACCCACCCACACACAATCCGTTCGGAGGGACAAGGACGCAGCTGAACGCAACAAGGTGTGGCGTGAAGCACGGGGCATTGAAATAAATAAAACCAGGCTAAGGTCGGCGGCAGCAACATGTTGCTGTAGCAATGGGCATCACACACTTCTTCCTCGACAGAATTAGAATTCCCATCGTCAGGCCGCCCTTCAACTTTACATAACTTACACTGCACGGCTGTTCGTGCAACGCATCATATGCGGGCGCTGTTCAAATTGTTGCTTCCTTCCACAAAGCCCACAGGTTTCATCGGCCTCCAACGCCATACACACACCAGCGTACAGCACGGGCGGCTGTGGACACGTTTCCGGCACTGCAGAACTTGTAAAAGTTGGGTTTTCTCCTGACAGCAGTTTGATTAACGGACCTCCCTGTGTACCTGCGGAACGGAAACCGCACATGTCATTCACGTAGTGGTTGCATGCAGTCGTGTTTCCATCTGGTCATTTATGCGGAAAACCCTGGTGGGTTATCTTTTGCGCATGCTAAAACTGTAAGCATAGTAAGAAGATGAATTTGCTGCTTCCTTACCAATGTGAAAAAAGCAGCATTTACATCAAAACATGTGCATGTGCAAAATCCATCCCCGGATTCGTCTCACTAATAAACAACTGTATTTCTGTGGAAAAATGCAATCCAATGTGAACAAGGAATTCCTGCTGCCCTTCAACAATTCAATCATGACAACCTCCCGCTTGGTTCCTTGGTTTGAATAAAAATGTACCCCCCTTCATCGCGCGAAAGCGTGAGAAGCAATCTTGGGAGGGGGAATCCTCAAAGGACTCTGGCCCAGTTGAATGGAACACGCTCCTGCTGCTGCTCCTACAGGAAATAATTAAATTGAGAGCTCCATTCGTTAGAAAACATCAATCTTCACACGGGACGGCGCCCGGGCCCTGCTCTGCTATCCTGTCGATGCTCCGACACATGCACACACACGCGCACACAAAAACGGACATCCCTGCACTTCATCCCCTGCATCGTTGCGGATGCTTCATCCGCGTTTCAATTCACACACTCTGTCAGGGTATTGATTTTGCTTTCCGATCTCTATCAGTCCATTGTAAATTATTCGGTATCCTAATTCCATTATCATTTCGTGATTTCAATTTCCCGAAATGAAAACTGTGTGTGTGTGTGTGTGTATGTGTCAGTGGCAGACAAGTTCCATTGTGAAGGGAAAGACAGTAGACTCTCGGGCTACAGAAGGGCGAAACCCAAAAGGCTTAAGAAAAGTACAAAGGTTGGGGCTGGAGCGAGAAAAGTATGTGGGGGTGCGGTAAGTATTTCGTGCGCTTTTCACTTTTCGTTCGACGGTGAATATGAACGTTCGCCTGTCGGTCTCCTCTACTGCCCCCGTTGCCGGTACGAATGCACGACCGTAATCCTGCTCGCTGAGTGATGGGTGTATTGATTTCAGTCTTCAAGTCGGTAGCGTCCCTACACTCCACCGTCCACCAGCTACAGTCGTCGGCAAAGGACGTTCGTCTTCGGATGCACTTACCGCACAGCGCATCCCTTCGATCAAGTGTCAGTGAATGATTCTGTCGTACCCAATCCTGACTGCTCCAGAAGACGAGATTGGAGAAAATTGGGAACACATCAGAGATGAAAATTATCCTCAATACCGGGATGCCTCCTATATTGCAGTACAGACTGAGAAGCAGGAAGACGTTAGGAAAAAAGGCAATTTGCTTTTTATAGTTATGGATGGAAAGTCCTTACTGGTCCCCGAATGAAATTCGTTCACTACTTAATATTATTCTTTAGAATATCGAGGCCTCTTTTCATGAAGTACGCTCTTATGAAGTTGAATTTCTTAACATTTTACAAGAGTGAAAAAATCTTTAAACAATAGCTTTAAAGCGGACATAAACGTTGGAAAAAAAAGAAAAACTATTAAACGACGAGGGAACGATAATGAAAATTCGTATCGTTCAAAGTGCTCGTGTACGGTAGTTCCAAACGAACGAGCGTATTCAAATAAATGGAAATTTCCGATCCGATGGTGCTTCGAGTACCACCTCGACCTCTAGCCAACATTCATCTCCGGTTCTAATAAAGTTGTTCCGCGGATGCAGGATCACCCCATATCGCAAATCCGGACAACAACCAACCCCGCCAAGCGATATCAAACTAATGAATCGCATATTGAGTTTTAACACTGTACCCCCACCCCAGCACGTACACATACTTACAGAATATCCAATGGTAATGTAACGGAACAGTCCCTCAATTGATCAGCGCGTCGTTTCGTGGGCATCGGTCCGGGCAGCGAAAACGCGGCCGGCTGCAGCGATGGCGGCGGCGGCGGCAGCAGCAGCAGCAGCAACAGAATCGATCTCCTATTATTTCCGTTTCCGGCAGTTCCATCTGCTGCGGTGCGAGTAGTGCATCGGAGTGGCGGCAGCTGCCCGGCGCTCGCATTCAGCAGCGCAAAAACCGATTGACCGGAAATGGTGTGTCCTGGGAACTCGGCAGGAAGGCAATCGAGTACGGGAAAATCGTATTGCGATTGGTGTTTGGAGCGGCAACAAAAATTGTCCGTTTCTGCTTCCCTCTACTCTGTTGCTTCTCAGTTCTCCTACTCTAAACGCTATCGATACAGCACAAAATGTGCAGAAGAACTTCCGTCGATGCACGTTGTGTTGAGTTGGATCCAACCGCGCTGTCTTGATATGTATGAGATGTGGACGTTTTTCTGCGGATCAGACCTGTTTGTAAGGGCAGTTTCCGCGGTGTCGCCCTATAGTTCACGGTTGTGCACGGCGCTCTACTTACACTAGGTACCTCTGGGCTAAAGCTTTTAGTATACTACTATTTATCAAAACTTCACTATATCTTTAAAAAGTGTGCAGCACTGTTCACTACACGAGGCAATTGCTGATATGCATTGTTGCGGTATGTCGCCGTAGGGTTTTACTTCATTCTCCTTTCCAGCTCCTTCAGACTTCTACATGATATGTTTCGTTGAAGATTTCTTCATCTGAAATGGGAATAAAGCAAACAACCATTAGTTTGATTGATAAAACACATATCAAATTGCTGGTTAAGCGTGGTGTGGTGAGTTAATATAAATATTTGTCTCATTTACTATTGCATTGCAAAGGGAAATTTGGACCCCGAACACAGTTCGATGCTTTTTCAAATAACGGAGGACCATGACGGAGCTTGAAACATAAAATCGTTCAAATGGCCACATTTCCAAGAGTTAGTACAAGCAAAACCACTTGCCTAGTATCCTGACACAGAACACTGACAACCAAAAATCTACTGCCAACCGCAATACCTTACTGGTCTGTGAGGGACCAATGTGGCCTCTTCTCTAACCATCCGTTTGATAACATTTACAGCGGAAGCTCATTTAAATGCGGCGTCATTAACTGCGCCGCACTGCTCCTTGTGTGGGTAGTGGACCACCACGGACCACAAGGTGGCTTTCCCCTCGGGACATTCAAAATCGCTGCTGGCGAAGTGTACCCGATAGCATAACATTACAACAGCCACCACCGGCGCCCCCTTTACGGAAAACCCGCCCGAAACTGTAAAAGCGACACTGCTGGCGCACCGGGGAAAAGCGGGCGGCAATGCACAATCGACAATGCGGCGGCCATAGGATACTCATTATCCGACCGTTACCCGTTTTCCTTGTCCCGTCTCCGGATAGGTCCGCACATAGATGTGCAAATGAGTGCCCGGCTGGGTCACACTGGCCGGGAAGTCAAGGGAAATGTACAACCCAGCTGCATGGGTTTGCGGTGGTGCTCGTAAGGAAACCGAAAATTTAACCAAATTGCGCCAGCAGCAGCCAAAGGAATGTCAACTCGCGAGTAAACAACATCAACAAAAGCATCCAAAAATTGCCCCGGCACCCAGCACTCCACCCGTACTACCCGACGACCCTGAGCCAGAAAGCATAATTAATGGTAAACGACATTTATTTCTCGTGCTAGCCCTTCCAACCTACAAGGGGTGGTGGTTCCCTTCAAACGGTCAACCCTCCCAGGGGGGTGGTGGGTGAGGGTTCGAGTAACGCTGGCTGGAAAACACATACTTTTTATATTGCAGGACATCGTTGGAACCTGGACTGCGGGAAAACATGAAAAAACGAGTAGGCAAGATGGGGGGGATGGAGAGAGAGAGAGAGAGAGAGAAGAAAAACACGCAGAGAGGGAAATTGTAATGTGGCATCAAAAAGCATCAACCGTTTCCAGAATAAAGCGACAGCCCACGGCAGCACCGTGGGGTCTTATCAGGAAAATGCACAAGCATCACCCTGTGCAATTATGATAATGTTAATTACCCGTTTTTCTCTAATTTGAGGCTATTAATATCCATCCATATCATTGTGCGGACGCGAGCGGCAGTGGGAGGGAGGGTCAGTATCTCGACCCAGTTTGTTGATATTTGATTCCACCGAAGAGATGTGGGCGCTTGTTGCAATGTTCTGTTGTTGGTTTGGCGGGGCTACTTACCATCTATGATAATATTTTCAAACATCAATTTTCAATCCACCATAGTAGTAGGTTTCATAGTACGAGGGTGAAGTAGTGCTCCAAGTTGTCGTGCAAAATTAGTTTCAAAAACACATTCAACCACTCCTCTCCCCACTTTATGGTTTTATGGTAGACGAGTGAAGAAGTGGTTTAACGCGTGTTTCCACTACAGCCCATGGAAATGTTTCATGGAGGCATGTAGAGAAATTTGAAAAAAATGTGTTCACACTTAGGAACTGAAGCATCAAATTCCGGTGGAGCTTCGGCAATAAAAATCACTCGCTCCCTGTTGACGACGGCAGGCAGCGCATTCCAGGACACCACCCCACCTTGAGATGCGGAAGAGTTTGAGGTGATGTATTCAATTAAGATATTATTTGATTTACCGTCGCTAGATTGAGTTCGATCGAGACTCGAGCAAGAGACTGCTGCGGCGGCGGACAATAGTCCGAGACCTGGCCGCAAACACCGCAGCGGCAGTTCACTCTCTGAAGGCAGGCGGCGGCGACGGCTTGGCTTGGCTTGAGCTTGTACAAAAATAGCATTCCAGGGCGGACGCTTCTTCCGAAGGCCTGCTAGCTATGCTGCAATGCGAGCGTCGAGCGGTCAGCGGACTACTGCAAGGACGAGAGGACGAGAGTGCCGTGTTCGGGAAGTTATCGCTTCGCTACCAAGGATACCACGTTCGTTCTTCGCTGGCTGCTTTTTATTTCGCCTGTTTTGAGTCACTTTCCGCCGTTAACGCGAGTGTTTGGTTCAGGGAACACCCCTAGCCACGCTCCTGGGTGGTAGCTAAGGTAGGGAGAATTCGCTCGGGATGCCAATAAAAAATAGCCATCCCCAAGACTGGCTAAATGCCAAATACTTTCGCCTTCCGTTATCGTCACCGTCTTCCGCCTGACCGCCTGAGACCGCGGCCAGCGGAAACGGTTGATTGGTTGCTGGCCAGAACCCACTTGCCGAGGAAGAATTCTTCCGCCGGTTCAGGACGTGGAAGACTTTTTGTTGGGAAACTGGAAGTGTATCGTCGTCGTGTGTAATTTGTCGCCTCGAGGGAATGCTTTGAAGCTGGGTTCTCAAATTCTGAAATCCCGTCAGTCCAAACACGTCTCGTGCCAGCTTTTACCAAAGTGCCGGGGTGGGTGGTGTGCTGTGCTGTGCAGCCCCCACTTGTATGGGAAACGCTCATCTGCTGTTTCTGTATCAACGGCGAAACAGAAATAAACCCCCAGGAGTTGAGCTTCTCTTTATTCGCGAAAGTTGGGAAGATTTTTTGTATAGGTTATCTTTTTTGCTAGTTACTTCTCCGCTACCATGACCTTAACATGTTTTATCTCAATAAAATCACAACAGATACATGAGAAAAACATGACTATGAATCATGCATGTAACACATGTGTGTTATCTAGGACAGAAGTAGTGTATAGAGCAATTTGCAAAAAGTTGTTAAACACTCAAACTTCTAACTTCTGGCAAGTACTTTTTTAAAGTTATTATGTTTAAAAAAGACCCTGATAAATTGCAAAAAACATCTCGATCATCCGCTCACATTTGCCGCCGAATATTGTCGGCAATAATTTTGACCCTAATTGCAGCATCCTCAGTGACATGACGATAGACACTACTGTTAGCTCAATGGTCGTTCGGTGAAGTGATTACAAATTAAACTAAATGATTCACGTCCCCAAGTGCAAATATCGAGCAGAATACAGCCCTTGAGAACGAGCGCCTTTTTTCTCGCTTCTCTCCGATTCTAGAAAGTGCACAAAAAGTGCGCCGTTATGACTCTTTTTCTCCTCCATCTTTCTTTTCCGGGGGCTGAAAAAAACCTTCCGGCAAGCGTCTGCTGTCGCTACTTCCATACTTTCGCAAACTTGGCCACTCACTCTCGAAAGTGTTTCCACAATTTCCACAAACCCCCGCGGTGCTGTTGCTCAAACTCCGGCTGGTGCCAGAGAGTTCGTACCGTTCACGAACTTTTCGATGCTGCTGTTCTGTTGCCCATTTCGCCGATGGGGTCTTTCCTTTCGAGTCCTTTCTCCAATGATGATGTTTGCGAGGAAATTCGACCTCTTTTTCCTCGGTACGGCTTTT
The DNA here is from genome assembly GCA_034621735.1 of Anopheles plumbeus. NCBI lineage: Eukaryota > Metazoa > Arthropoda > Insecta > Diptera > Culicidae > Anopheles > Anopheles plumbeus. The sequence continues at coordinate 18,038,324 of JAOEFI010000006.1, forward strand.
GGTTCGACTAAAGCTCGTGAGGGGCAATCCAGAAAAGGGCAGCGGTCTATAACTTGTCCCAAAACAGTCAACCGGCGAACAAACAAGTCAGACATTGGTCAACACATCCACCCCAAGCAGCCACGTGGCCATTTGGCGGCGTAGAGCAAGACAAAAAACGGCCTAATTAGTTGAAACATGCTGGAGTCGTAAAGGAAACATGAACATCAACACACTACCCGGCGGGCGATGGCGAAAATGAACCCAAACGAATGTCGATAGGGATTTTGTCCAGTTCGAGCCAAAACCGCAAAGCCACGCTCGGGCGTCACACTCGTTGGGGTGGGAAAGTTCGACTGTAACTCAATCAATACGACTGGGAGCGGGAAAAGGAACTAAGAAATAAATAAAAATCAGCCAGCCTCCTTAACATTCCGCCACGATTCTTCTCCATGCTGTGGCTGCCCACCAAACCCTATATAACTCTGCTTTTCCATCTTGAAACCATTGCTCTCATTGCGTACCCGCTTCACGTCGCTATTAAACTTCGCTGAGCGGGAAGTTGAGACGGCGGTGGAAACGCTTTTGATTTTCCTCTTCCGATTGCCAACATCGGGGGGTGCTGGTATCGGTTTATGCAGTATCCGTTTTATAAAATGGCTAACTTCAACCAGCGTTCGCACTGCCTACACATTGAAAAACGACGAAACCCCGTCCGATCCCATTACTCACCCACGGATAGAGAGCGTACGATTCCTCGTTCTGCGCTTTCCCATCAAATCTATGGTCGACTTGACTCGGCAAAGCAGTCGATGCCCCGGGAAGGCTCGAACAGAGAAACCTAATTAATTAAATTAAGCTTGTGCCCTTCCGGTCGGGCGACTTGTAATCGTCGCGTGGAGCGAACGTTGCACGAAGGCCGGCAGGAAGGTGGCAGAAGGCGTTGGGTGGGAATAAAAACGCACACAAAAAACCCCTGGAATTCAGCCCAGATGGGGAGAAGAACTCCTCGCAACCGTACACAGAAACGCACACACATGATAGCAATCCTATCGAAATGTGCAGCCACTCGTAACGGACGGGAACCACAAATCGAACCCTGATGGCGTTCGTACTACCGACCACCCCCCATTGGGGAAACGGAAAAGGGGTACATGCGATGGAAAACGGAATGGTTGAATGAGGAACGTGAGAAGACTGCCAAAACGAGGCGCGGGGTGCGATCTTCCCCGGTGGTCTTATCATGAATTAGTGCCAATCTTATCCGGAGCTCGGGCAAGGGCTGAAGACAAAAACCGAATGGCGCGCGTTAGCCCAGGTCCAGTTCAGAGAGCGATTTTCCGGCGGTGGCAAACTTACGATAGGTCCCATAGGATAGGAATGGTAGAATTATTATCGAACGAAAGCAATCCTGCTAAGGACTAATGGGCAATCCTACAATTCCACTCTCCCGTAACCAATGGTTGGTTTTCAATCGAACGGACCAATTATTTTCATCCCGGGAAACTCGAACTCGGAAAACGCAATCGATGCTACGAAATCCATCACAAAATTTAAACGAACGAAACGTCGACGTCAAACGGCAATACTTTACACGCGTGTCCCCGTAAACTCGTTCGATTTGGCTCGACGTTCGGTAGTGGATGGATGGCAACATTGAACTTCATATGCTCGGTTTGTTTGATATTAGACCTCCACGGCGACGCTAGCAAACCCTGGAGAGGAACTGTGTAGATGTGGTCGGGTTTATCAATTATTACCAACTAGCCATCAAACAGCTGGCAGCAGCGTTGAGAGCGACCACCGTCCCCGTAGTACGCTATGCACCTGCTGACTGACTGACGCTGGCTGATGCAACGACGAAACGCATCCGGAGAACGTCGCATTCCAATGGGTTCGCTGTCATCTGCACTGCGTCAGTAGAGACAGACGCGTTGGTGGAAATTTTAGTGGAAAGAATGTTGTATCACTGAACGAGTCGCATTTCTCCCGGTGACAGTGCGGTGATGATGTCCTTGACGGTAAAATTGCTTTTAGAATATAAAATTTCTTTGGAGTATGAAGTTGTGTTTCGATATTCCTTTTCTATTGCTCCCCAACCCCAAACTCCTGGGGTTGATTTGATACAAAAATGGAAATTCTGAGACAAATGGTTTAAAGTTCAGCTCGAATTCGATCTGTAATGAATTTGCGCAAATAGGTTTGCGGTACCGTCGAAATGTAAACTCTGGCATCGAATTTAGATACAAACGAGCCCTAGCAATCGCAGCTAACAATAGATGAACGGAGCACAATAGATTTGTACGTGTTTTGTAATTTCTTTTGAGGGGCAAACAACGATGCGCCCTTTCCATTGGCTGTACAATAGCCAGGACAGGACACTCTTACATTCCCACCCTGCGCGCTATTCGCCAAACGAAAGCGATACCGCCCGACTGGAATTAAATGGACTGATAAATAATACGCTATCTTCGCTCATTCCCAGCGGCCTCCCGGGCAACAACGGGAAAAACGGGCACCCGCATTGTGTGCGCTACGTTGCGCTTCTCACTGGAAGTCATTCATATTGTAGCGTGTTCGAGGTGAACTGTCAACTCTTTACAAAGTGCATGCCAGTGCCTCCCAGTTCGCCCTCCCACTTGGCGGCCGTGGAAAACTTCCCACCATTCTGCTCAATTTTCCACTGTCCACGCTATCATTCGAGAGACGGACAATCCTTTCACGACCACGACCACGGTTCGGTCGTTTTGTTTTTTTTTTAGTTGCTCTTCGCTTCGATTCAACCCGAGTGTCGTCCTTTTCACAGAATCCCCCCGAGGGGATTGGTGTATAGCGCCCCAACCGACTATCGATTTTTCCGCGCACTATAATTTTTCCACCCGGTTTTGTTTCCGTTTCTCCTTTTTTGTCCTGAACGATGCAGGGCTATTGTGAAGTGTCAAACAAGTAGAGAGGTGGCATTGTACAAAAAAACACTCAACCCGCTGATAAGGTGAGTCAATGGGGGGTGGGAAAAGCGGTTATATTCAAACATTCCCCTTGGGGTGGACGATGGTGGGTTCTAACGTCCCCACGGACACGGCGCGAAGAAAATGTGTACGCCACAAAATCGGTCCGGTCCGGGTCCGGTTCGTTGGGTGAACAAACATCGTTTTCTGAGACCTTTTTTTTTCCCACACGCTACTCCACTTCCGTTTTATGTTTTCCCCCTTCGACCGAAAACAAATCAGCCATAGAATTCAAACGACGATCAAATCGATTATGGTACTAAGGGAGGAATGGCCACGGGGAAAACTCGGTGACGGCGGTGAGGCAAGGAAATAACACAAAAACCGGGAAATAAAATGTGCTCCCTTTATGTTTCAATTGTTCGTCGTGCGCGTCGTGTGCTTGTCTTCTCCGCCGTCGGTTGAAGTTTGTGTTTTATTTGACCCTTTCGTCTGCCCGAGTGAAAGGTTTTCTTCCTTATGTCCACGGCTGGTTGAAGGACGAGATACGCAAGGCACGGAAAGATCTTTAAAGATGAGCACACAAAGAGAACACAAGCCGTTGGCCGACGTGCAATCAATGCAATCTTGTGCCATTTGCCAGTCCTCAGTCCCCTTTTACGCTCTGGCTACCGGGCATGGAAAAGGCGCACCATAAAAGGCCCATTTTCCAACAATAATGTTTGCTTCGCCAGGATATTGCATCAATGTCATCCGAAGAACAGTCAAAATTCGAATAGCGTGTCCGTGGGGGACGGCTGCTTTAAAAATGAAAATAAATATTTATGGCAATGCATAATGAGTCGGGGCACGATTTGATCACTTTCCATAGCACGAAAATAGTGGCCATAAATAAATATGTACGTTTAAAAAACAATCCCCTCTTCCGTATTGGAATGGCCAATTATTCAACAAATCGGGAAGGGAAATTTGTGCAGGAAACGGACAAATGGAAAGATATATCGACCGACAGCTCGATCCGTTGTTATATCGATCGCATGCAACACTTTCGCCAGGGGCGCATCGTGAACAATGGCGCCGCCCGCTGGCCATCCGTTGAAACTTCGCGCGCGCAACCAGTTTTCCATCGGCCGGGCCCCGCATCGCATCCAGGGGGTGCATCATTCGCATGTGGCGCGATAAGGGTGAAATAAAGCGTGAAAAGGAAGCAACAACTGTATTTATGACAGCTACCCACTCATCTCCGCCCTGCCGCCATTCATATCGAAACATATGCTCGAGAGACGGATGAACCGGACGATCATCGGGCGCGGTTGTGTGAACGCGTTTATGCCCTTTTATACTACTTGGTTGCGGAGGGCAAAAAAAAAACCAAACCCATACCAACCGCTTGCCTGTTGTTCCTGATCCGCGGGGTACGACGAATCTGTCCTCAAATCACAACAGAAAAATAAATGGTCGGATCATTCTACTCCTTGCGTTCCAGCGGGTTCCGTGTGAGTGGGAAAAATTTAATTTATTTCCTCAAAGAGTTTAATCACTACCTCGCCGCTTAGTCAAGGAGGAAGGAAGGAGCCATTTTCGCGAGTGCAGTTCCACACGCCGGCTCGGAAGCACTTGAACGCAAACATTCATCAGGCCGCAGCAGCAAACCGCACACGATGAACCACGTTCGCTGTTGCGTTCGGCATGCACATACGAGGTATGTTCGTTCGAGGCCAAATAAAGCAGCAACAGCAACCTGTATGCCAGGTTTTTAGCTTCCACTCATCCGCACGCTAATCCAACGGGCTTAGACCACAGCCTCTGATCCGACTCTAATCCCCAAAAGCGGTGCTGCGATTGCACGGATCGACATAAGGGGGGAAGAGAAAAAAAAGGAAAAGAAGGATCGTCTTGAGCAGTTGTAATCGCCAGCTCAAATTGCATGTATCTCTTTGCACAAAAGTGTACAAGAAAAGAAGGGCTTTCTTTTACTTCACGCCAAGCGCTGCGCCAGCGAGTCGGTGCTGTAAGCTATTTTTTTTATATAGGTAATGCGTTCGTTTTTGTTTGATTCACCCCGTTGGTGTGTTGGGGTTTCTTGTTATTTTTTCCCACCCCCTCGCCTTTGGCGAATCCTTCCGAAAATCGCACCGACGCGCCATTTCTGATTCATTCGCCCGACGCGTCGTCTCAATCGAGCAGCGAACAAACAAAGGATTCACGCCTGCCACACGGCACACTGCTCCACGCGGTGCAATCACATCGAGGATACTGCTTGTCGTTGCCTGTTTCCGCCCGCAGCCGACCACCCATACTTTCCACTCCCGTTTTCCACTCGTGAAATCGTAACGGAAGCGTAACGTTCCGGATTCGAAGCCGACTACCAACACTGTCTCGGCGTGCAAGGACGAACGAACGTAGAAGTGAGTGAACGAACACACTTCGCGACCGTCCATCGACCGCCATCTCAAGTGCGCACACAGCGAGAGAGAGAGAGAGAGAGAGAGAGAGAGAGAGAGAAAGAGAGATATAAATGACGGAAGAAGAAGTCGCATCATCCTTTACCACGCAAAACACCACGCAACCACACAGGAACACGCCAGGTTCGTTCCGTAGGCGAAAGCGTGTGAACGGCCTGACTTGGTGGAAAATTCTTCGCACACCGTAAGAATGTGTGTGGGAATTTCTCCACGCCGGTGCCCACTCTGGTACCATTCACACGCGCACACACACACACACACACGCATATAGCCATGCGTTCCGGTGTGGGAAAATCCTTGACAACGCGCGCGTTCGGATCCATTTGTTGTACAATCAAACGAATCAAAATCATGGTTCTGCTGCTCGCTCCTACGCATTATTAAGGCAGGCTTTCTTCTTTTCCCTCTCGTGCAGGGAGCATATTTTCCGTTTCGTACACACACAAACACACAGCCGTGGGAAGCACCGGAAGCACGCGAGCTTCGCAGTCGGTGCCCGGTGCAGGGTTTAGCGTTTCGTAGAACGGACGGTCCTTTACCGTCCGGATGAATTTGGACGGACCGAGCACCGAATGTCGACACGCAATCGGAGAAAATCTAGAGAAACAAATAGAAGGTGAAAACGCGTGATGCAAAAGGAAATTATTTGGTGGCAAAGAAGCCGATAGAAGGGGGTTTGGGGAGCTTCCACTGATTTCCCACACTCTGGCACACCCCCTCCCGCACTCAACCGAGGTGATGGGGTCCATTCTTTATCAGTGTTTCCGCTAGCTTTTCCTCTTTGGCCAGAACCAGCGTAGTATATTTGTGTTCGCAACTTTGACGTTTCTATTTCGGTGGACAAAAATGAACGAAGCGGAAGAGAGTTTTCATTCCCTTCCTGTTTTTCTGTTCCGTGTCTTGTGTGTAGAGCGTGCATTGAGTTGTTTTCCTATTTTTATTTTTTTAACAGGTTTCTTCCATCCTTTAGTTTAGGTTATCTTCATTAACGCTTGCTTACCTTCGATTTGTAACTGGCCCTTAGTTTGATGGATGCCTTGCCATTGGGTCCACTAAAAGTTGATTACAGCTGAATTCATTTCCTACATCCAGCGTCCACCCGCGACGTTTTTGGCAGCGCCAGACGACTCCAGCAGCAGGCGCCCTGCTGTGAAGTGATCGGAAAACGATGCAGTGGTGTCGACGCTGCTGGCATCGGTAGGCAACACAAGTGAACGCATCTTCACGCAGCGCAATCTTGATTTTTCTGAAGACACACCACCAAACTAGAAGACACTTGCCGAAAGTTAACGGAGGTGCGGTGTAATTAAAGCTTGCAATATTCGAGGAAAGGGGGAAAGGAACGTATACTATAGTGAGATGAAGGAGTGTGTATGTGTGTGTGCTGGCAATCGATGGCACGGTTCACGTGAAGATTCTTCGCCGAGCAGGGAAGGCGCACGTGGCACGATTATTCGCTTGGTTCGCTGTTAGCACGATAGCACCAGAGTAGTTTTGTTGGTCAGGGCAAAACGAGCCTCCGCGTTGACACATGCTGCGTTATTCCTTCTTGACTGAGGCGAAGCCCGATGCGGAGAAACACTTCCGCAGCTTGGTTTTCCTCGTTCACTCACTGTAGCTCACTCCACACATTTGTTCCTTCGATGGTAGCTTTCGCACGGTGCGGAAGTCTGCCATATATGTATATAGCTTCCTGTTGGGCCTGCTTGGACTAGTGGTGTGACGGGAAAGGGCTCCACTACGCTGTCTCGCTCGGGCGGTCCAATACAGGCGCACCGATTGACATCCTGTCACCGAGCGTTGTCCCGGAATCTCTTCCGCGCCGACCAGTGATATTGGCGAGGAAAGTGCGGTACGCGCTTCCTTAAAGCTCGCGCCTACTTTGACAGGCCGCGAATTAACCTTTCCACGAAGCTTCACCTTGACGCAGAGCAATAAACATTCGCACACATCCAACGAACGCACATTCGGACGCGCGCACAGCATACACACACACACACACACACGCTCACGTTCGCGGCAACGGTTTCAAATTCAACACGTCGACGCGCGACTTTTGTGCGACCTCCGGCCCGCGAAGAAGCAGGAGAGATGCGATGTTCGACGAACGTTCAGCGAACTTCCGCCCGTCCCCTGAAGATAGGCAATAATGCTAATCTCGACGTCAGCACACAACACGCGGCAAAGAGGATAGGCGTGCTACTCAGCACACTTTCACGCCGTTGTTCGAACTGTTGTTGCTCTAGTCGCACGCCCGTCGGTCGGTCGATTTTCAATCGAACCCCAATGCCCTAGCCCTAGGGGCCTGCTGTGCCATCGGCATTTTGCAACGCGAAAAAGATGGGTTCAGTAGCCCAGCGGCATCGAAAATTCACCCGGAATGAAGTTTGGCAGCTCTGCCTCGTCGGTGTGGCGCGCACTTCCTCTTTGTGTAGGGTTCAACCGAAACGCTGCCTACTTTTTCCAGAAAAAGTACACGCGCTAACGCGTCGCCTCTCCGACAGCTTCACCAAGTCGCTCGATTCCGGACGTATATTTCAATCAAAAGGGAAGCGTTGGCGTCGCGCGTGAAATCGTGGCAAACGGTAAGAAGACACTAGAGCACCAGTTCCGAGCACACTGAAGGGACACAAAGCGTTGGACCTAGCCGAGCGCTAACACACAGTCGGTGACACATACACTCTACTGTGAAGGCGCCATAATATCGCACACTGCCCGACGGGCCGCGGAGTTTTGTACTCGATGCCTTTCACGGCGGGTAGGTTCCGTACCGATTTCTTGTTCGTTATTGCGACTGCTGCAAACCCGCTTTCAGACCCGCGCGTTCTACCGCCGCACCACGAGAAGAGCCGGAAGCGCACTCCGCGGTACTACCAGCACCAGTGTTCAGTCGGTTCTGAGCAGCGGCGGCACTGGAAAGTGCCTAATATATACACAGCGAACCCGAGGCGCCTTCCAATCCTCGCCAGTATGGCACGCGCTTCTGCAAATCACACTACTACTACTGCACACCTACATCTCCTCTAGGAGTATAGTAGACTGTGCTGTCTGGTCTGAACGTGTCCTGCTCACGTCTGAGCTTGCCTCGATGCGCTACACAATCGCACACTGCCAAGCACATTTTCCAAGCTCGCGATGAACACCAGCCGCATTCAACTAGGGCGCGCGAATGCGCAAAGCCTCCCCGAGCACACCGCTTCGTAATGGAAAGCGGATTTATTTTGGCGGGCGTTTCAGATTCGTTGTGTTTCGGTGTGCGTGCATTTTGTGTATGTGAGAACAATAAAACGACTGAAACGCCATTGAACAAACCGCGACGACGACGACGAGGACGGGTAAAAGCAAACAGCGGACTTTTTCGGAGGTTCACCGAACGTTCCCGGATTACACGGGGACCTAGCCAAGGCTAGCATGTTTCACGATCCATTTCCCAGTTGGCAAGAACTGTCAAACTGGGCTATTTTTCTCAGGAATCCCCTCCCGCACTATATGCTGCCCACACCCTTGGCCTATCATTTTCGATTTGTTTACATCCTCTGCGCGTCGCCCTCACATGCCATCTTTCTTTTTTCTATCCTTCATGTACAGATTTTCGTTCTCCCTCTTCTGGCACTTAGCGAATCTGTCGACCGCTCCAAACGCTCGATCGATCGACAAGGGTGGGAAGGTGTGGCAATTTGGCCTCTACCTCACTTTCTCTGCTCTCTTTCGCATGCATTCGCACAGCGTTCCACGCAGTGTGCATCGCGTCATATGCTCGGAAGGAAAATGGAGTCGATCGCGTTCATGTGCGGTGTGAATTAAATGAAAAAAATGTGTATTGTTCACTGCAAAACAGTGATCAATGATGACAATACGGTAGGTAACAGTGAAGGTGATTGAAAGCAGTATATTTCTGGATGTTCTCTGGAAGAATGCCGAATTCGTTTGTTGTTCGCTTTAATCTAATTTCATTTTCTTTTTCATCCACTCTCATCTCCATCATCTGTTAATCACAATAGTTTCTATACAGAATACTTCTAAATAACTGCAAGACTATTAGCTGAAAATTGCTTTCCTCGATGGAGCCAGTTACGCACAGTTTTCATGAAAAACCAAGTACAATTGCCTTCCACGATGGAGACGCACGATTGTGCGATGATAAACATACTTTAGTAAATTGAAACAAGTTCGCTTCCTGCCACAATCCAAGTAGACCCATGATTGAACCTGTTCGTGTTCCACGTCCCTAGAAGTGTTTATATCTTTCAAAATGAAATTAACCGAGCAGGACCTCCGCATTCTGGAGTTCGACACGTACGAAGACTACCTAAATTCGTTGGTCGATGGCAAAAGTCTGCAGTACTTCGGTGATCGAGAAAATTTAATCAGTCTCTATCGAACGGGCTACAGGTAAGCTTGAAATGTTCCTGTTGAAGTTCGAAATGTCCGACTACCTGCTGGTTGTTTTTTTTTTCCAGGGCACTCACGAGAGAAGCCTTTGAGGCACAACGGTCCTTCTTGCAGGTGGCAAAAGATCCCAATACACTGTTCAGCCGTAACATAACGCCAACCGATGACCTGCTGCAGGAGCTGGCCGAAAGAGAGCGTCCCAATCGTTTGGGTCTATTATCGGTAAAGTTAAGTTATGGTTTACAGTGATTGATTTTAACAACTCGGATATCCTGGCCTCCCTGCAGACAATCATTTACTTGCGGTACATGAAGAGGACGGCGGAAATTTCCGGCTACATCGACTACGAGGAAGCTCTGCGGCGCGTACACCGCGATCAGCAGTACTCAAACGACTGGAAGGCTATCTTCGAGGGCCGCAGCGTCCTCTGCCCCACCCCCGTCGATCTGCTGTACTACAACGCAAAGACGGGCCGCAGTACGAAGAACAGCACGCGCAACTACCAGATCCTGTTCGATGCGCAGCGCGGCGTCATCTTCCGCAACATGTACGATCGGAAGGACATCTACCCGGATCCGGTGGCGAGCTTCTACGGCACCAACACGAGCCGGTTCGAAATTCCGACGGATCTGTACGAGCAGGCCGTCCTGTACGATCACGTTGTGCGGAAGAACTACTAACCGGAAGCAGTGCTTTCCCATCGACCGGATGAGACAACGGGTCACGATGGGTCGCCACCAAGCGTGCGCGGGAATCGATACACGTGAACTTTCAAGGATTCGAATTGTTCTTCCCTCCGATCACAACCGACCCACCATCGCGCGCCCGTTTTCCAGATGAGTTCACTGGGTTTTTGTTATTTATATTTTCGTCCTTTTTACAATACACGCCGCACGCCGCACCCCTACAAAAAACATCCTTTGGTAGCTGCCTGGAAGTCGATGAACGCGCTTTCCACGGTGTCGTGTAGTGGAACACTCCTTCCAGCGCTTGCGCAATTGTTGCTAGTCCTTTTTTCTCCTTGAGCTTTTTGTGTGCACCGCACTCACACACATGCTCGCCAGCAGGCCGAGAAGAGAAAGAAAATGCACCAACGGCGCGGAACATTCGGACCGAACTCCTGGCCTCGTCCTTCTGGCATGATGGGGATGATAATGTGGGGGGAATTGGGGCGAGTGGGCTGAGGGCCAGAATGCATTTCCCCATTCGTTTTACGCGTAATTTACCCCAGTATTGGTTAGCGATAGTAGGAGCATACATGAGCGTGGTGTGCCCGCATATGGCCCCATACTTTTGTCTTGCCCATCGAGGGTCCTGGGTGCCACGGCCACTCGACTGGCGTTGCCGTCCTTCTCGTTCGGCTGAGCGTAAATTTACGGTTACTATCCCGGACGTCATATCCAGCGACTCGGATTTAAACCTAGCTCCCTTTGACCCTTCGTTGTCTCGCTTCCACATCTTCTCGTTTCACGTTGTACGCCTCACGAAACACAGGCTTCGGACTACTGACGTGCTACCGTTTGCGGCCCTGGGAAATGCTCGGCCCGGTTTGTCGTCACAGATGCATTCTGCGTCTGTGGTGGTGGTGACGTTGTTGCACTGTCGTATAATACCCCCCATTATATGCACGGGAATGCAACAGGAACCATTGCTGTCCACCCGTTTGTACGTGTAGGGCATGGGCTATGAAAAGGTTGGGTAACGCTCATGCGGTCCGGACATACTCGCCCGGAAGCAAAGTGGAAATTTCGAACAAACGTACTGCTAATGAACGTAATTAAGCATTAGTTCATTAAAAATGGTCCCAGTAGGTTACACAACAATAGAAAGGGACGAGAAATAGGAGTAGACTGGCCGTCATCAGCGACCGGAAGGCTAATAGCCAGCCAGCTCCGGGTACGGAAATCCGTGCAAATCCCCAATTCAATGATTGGTAATGCTCGAAATATGGCCCTGCTGGCCTTGTCCTTGGTTGGGTCTTTTGTTTATTTTGAACCCCAGATTTTAACGCATGCAGACATTGTTTCGGGAAAGTTTCTCGAGAAGCATTCTCGACTGCCA
>JAOEFI010000006.1:18050268-18065101 GCA_034621735.1 Anopheles plumbeus
GGCGTGGGAAATGCGTGTAGACGATTGGGTACAGCTCGTCCCCATTCACCAGTCCGACATCGATTCCATTCATCCTTGCTAGGAAACATCTAAAAACGACCAAGCGAAGCCCGATGTGAGAGATTGGGATGTGGTCGGATTCTGGGTGCGTTGGCGTGAGCGTTGGCGAAGCGCGTATGCCACCCACGCCGAAACGCGTTACCAGTGGTTTTTACTTGGTTTGTTTGTTTACCATCCCATTTTCGGGCTAGAAGGAAGACGGCCTCCGAGAAGGACATTTATGACGTCACCCACGGAGGTTCTCGTCCGCGAACTTTATCGTATCTTGCCGTTTTGACAATGACTTTTCATCTACCTTTAGGAGGGCCTTCTTCACTTCTCTTCCACATCGGATTCGCAAATAAAATCCCAACGCTGTGCTGGAAAGGCACCGGCGACGGGGTTTAGTAAATCACTTGCAACTCGATTTGATTCGAACGTGAAATGGAGGATTAATTTATTTTCCCCCTCTAGCATGTAGCGAAAGGGTGTTAGCAGATTCTAAAACGCAATTCACTATCCGCAGTCGTCATTGCACGGAAATGATAGGTTATGTACATTTTATGCGTGCTTTTTGGAAGAAAAGATGAACGGACCCAGCAAGGATGGGAAATCAGATAGATCACCGGCCCACAACCAAAGAAAGCCTTGTTCTTGGCCCGTTGGAGGAAACGATGAAATAAATTGCACAAAGATTAGATATGACATATAGTAAAGGTTGTTCCAAGCAGTAATTGTGTTGTAAATTAGAAAGTAGAAAAAACCCAGCGTTGGGAAGTCGTAGAAACAAAAGGAAATATGTCAAATTTAGAATATGTTGGGACTAACCTATATCCTTGTTAAACGTTAAACGTTAATGTTAATACTGGCAGCGCGAAACAGTCAAATCATTAATAATGTACGGAGAAAAATGCGATCAAAATTGCTTAATTTTGAGAAGATTTTGAGCGAGAGGTTGTGTGACATCGATGAGGATGGCACAAAGATGGACCCCTCGTGCAGAAAACGTTACTAAGCGTTATTTCCTTCAGATATTGAACAGTACCAAGGTTTCTATATACCTTACAGGATGGTTCATAGCAAGTGAGTACAATAAGTACAATAAGCAAAGCGATCGCATTTTCGATTCGTAATCGCAATTAATTTCAGTAAGTCTCGCCGTTTATTGCGAATGCGATGTATTGCATTCTGATTAAGATGTTCGGGTGTATAGTACTAATGAAATTGCTCAAATGTTTTCTCACTGGCATTAAATGTTGGACTGTCAAAATGTTCTAGATGAGCGCACCTGTATAGTATCTAGAAACCTTGCGGCAATACCCGCACCGCCATGTTAGCCTTTCCGCTTTTTTTTCTCCTTCGCGTTACCTATCGCCAACGACTTGAATGTGATTAAACGTGCCAGAAGGGCGAAAACAACCAAGCGCAAGCTGGAATTTTCGCATCTGCCTTGTTCCGTAAAACACAGAACACAGTTCTCAAAACGAGGCTTCGGCGTGTGCTTTTGTCTCGTTTAGAACTTTTAATGGCAGTTCACGCAAAATCGTGTTTTGACATGACGATGCGCGAAGCAGTGTAGTCAAAGTGTGAGCTCCAAATTGCCGGGAAATTAGAATCAGCCCTTTTTCGGAACGAAACACTCCAAAATTTGCGGTTGTGAATGTGGTTTTGTATTGTAAGTAACAGACGGTTCCACTCCTCCAAACCGGAGGCTCCTTTTGTCGCGGCTACGTTGTTACCAGCGGTTTGTCCCATCTTAGCGCCAACCGGCTGCTCTAGAACTACCATCCTCCGGGCGGCCATCACTTCGCTGCCCTTTTTCCCTGGATACTTCCTTTTGCAATTCGAGATACCTATTTCGGATGCGGATCCTCCGGTGTCGGTAGAACACCCCAAGAGTCGCGACGCGTTAGTGAGCACGGGCGTGCGTGTGTGTGCGCGTGCTTATCCGGCAGCAGAAACGGCGCTCTTTTGCTGTGTGCAGTGGCGGTCGCCGAAAAGGCGTTGATCGGAGGAAGTTTGCCTGCCGCGGTGTATTAATCTGTTTTGTTCTCTCTGTGTGTAGGTGCGTGTTCAACGAAAGTGCTCTGTTTACGGCGTGTCCAAAAAAGCGGCGCGTGGTTTTAATCAGTGGTTTTGACAAGTTCGCGAAAAAAAGACTAGCCGGCGGGAGTGTCTCTTGAACGCTATACATTTTACTCCCCGTATGCGAGTACATTTCAATTATCTGCGCTCCACTACATACAACAAAAGCTTGTCAGCAAAATGGGTGCATACCTTTCGGAGCCGCTGACGACGAAGGATTCGAATGACGAATCGAACGACAATTTGTCATCCGGCTCCAGCTCCATGCAAGGATGGCGAGTCAGCCAAGAGGTAAAACCTTCTTTTTAATCTGTTCACCTATTTGAATACTTCCCCGAGCTCCACATCGTTTCCGCAACGAGTGGTGTTATGCTTCATAATGCATAAACCGCAGTCGAGAAGAGAACTATGCACAAGTTTTACCGAAACATCGTTCGAACGGAAGCGCAACGCAGCAGTGGATGCAATCAATGATGCAAATTTATGTTTATCCGGCTGGTTGGAAGAGTTGTAAATGACATCGGCGGTTTCTGTTTACTTCATTTCGTTTCAGGACGCACACAACTGCATCCTGAACTTCGGCGAAAATATCTCCTTCTTTGCTGTGTACGATGGACACGGCGGGGCGGAGGTGGCCCAGTACTGCAGCCTGCATTTGCCCAGCTTTCTCAAAACGGTCGAAGCGTTCGGACGGAAGAACTTCGGGGAGGCGCTGAAGGAGGCGTTCATCGCGTTCGATGCCACGTTGCTGGAGGCAAAGGTGATCGAGGAGCTGAAGCAGCTGTCGGACAAAACCAATGGGGAAGAGGAGGCGGAAGAGGACGAGGAGGAGGAGGAGTACGATAATGTGGAAGATCTGTGCAAGGAGGCGATGATGCCTCTGAACGACGTGCTGCAGAAGTACCGCAAGGAGGTGAAGATGACCGTCGCCGCCACTAACCAACGTGTGGCGATGGTGGCAAAGGAGGGCAACTGCTCGAAGCCGGCTTCGCCGTTTTTGAAGAGTAAGCGGCGCGGTCTGACAGGCGATGCCGCTGCAGCCGAGGTAGCAGTGGAGACCAGCGCTTCTGGCTCATCTGTTGCGGCCCCAACTGAGGCTGGAAGCTGTTCCGATGCGGCCGTCAGCTCGGGCGAGGCAGATCCTGCGGCCGAGGGAAGCAAGTCGAAACCCGTAGGAGATGCAGCCGACTCCACTGTCAGCAGCTCGGAGGAGCGAGTTAAAGAAACCGCAGCGCTAGTGCAGGAACCCTCATCTTCATCGTCCTCGTCTTCGTCGGCACCACCACCCCCTGCCGTATGTGAAGTGGCGACTACTGCTGCTGCAGCGACTGATGCAACCCCAAGTGTGGCAGACGCTCCAGCCGGGAGTGGAAGTAAAACGGCAGAACAGAGCAACGAGATTAGTGACACTGATGGGAACGTTGCGACGAAATCAGCCAGTGCGCAAGCGTCGGCATTGGGCGCAGCGAAGGAAAACTGTGCCCCGGACAGCTCCTCCTCGGATGGAAGCAAACAGCTGCTGGCAAACAAACTGAACGGGGATGTTAAAGTGGTCGCATCGTCTGGAGCCGTTTCGTCGTCGTGCTCTTCCTCGTCCTCCTCGGTTCCGGCAGGTTCGACGGCGGGGCAGGAGAATGGAGTGGTTGGCTCGGCCAGTTGCGACAGTGGCGGCAGCTCCGTTGGAGGATCGAAAAGCGTATCGCCTGCTGCCTCTGTGGCTGCTAACGTACACAGCAGCTCGACCGCTGAAAAGACCGAACCGAAGAACGGTCCTAACGCGGCTGATGTGCCCATGAACGACGACGACACAGATGAGGACGACGATAGCGATTCGGACGAGGAGTTCCCACATGCCGAAGAACCGGCCGAGGAAACTTCTAGCACAGAGGATGGCGAGGAGGATCCGTATGGGTGAGTTTTCTAACTTTGGAAGAGGGATCAAAACTGCTTTACCCCCACGTTTTGCCATTCCAGTGAGGATGGAAGCGAGGAAGATGAAGAAGCCGATGAAGAAGGCGAATGTGAAGAGGAGGAAGGCTATATGAACGAGGAGGACGCGGCGTTCATGAAAAACATTACCGACGAACCGGGAAAGGATAGCGGCTGCACGGCGGTTGTGGCTTTGCTGCACGGAAAGGATCTATACGTTGCCAACGCCGGTAAAGAAATGAAAGCCCCTTGTTGTGTTGGTCCGATCGATTCTTTTCACTTTAAATGTCCCTTACCGCTCTTTAGGAGACTCCCGGTGTGTCGTTTGCCGCAATGGTCAAGGGTTAGAGATGAGCTTCGATCACAAGCCGGAAGATACGATCGAGTACGAAAGGATAGAGAAGGCTGGCGGTAGGGTGACGTCGGATGGCCGCGTCAATGGAGGGCTGAATCTTTCCCGTGCCATCGGCGATCATGGCTACAAAACGGTAATAAACGGCCCCAGGAAGTATGTCTCCCCCACCTCGTCTATAATTGGACATCCTGCTATCTCTTTCGTTGCAGAACAAATCTCTCCCAGCGGAAGAACAAATGATATCCGCGTTGCCGGATATTCAGCAAATCACGATCGGACCGGAGGACGACTTTATGGTGCTTGCCTGCGACGGCATCTGGAACTTCATGTCGAGCGAAGAAGTCGTGCAGTTCGTGCGGGAACGAATCCACAAGCCCGGTGTGAAGTTGTCCAAGATTTGTGAAGAGGTAAATGGGGGATCCCTTCACGTATGCTCTACGCGACTGTTAATGGTGCGCGGTTTTCCTGTTTTCAGCTGTTTGACAACTGCTTAGCGCCACACACCCAAGGGGACGGAACTGGCTGTGACAATATGACGGCCATCATCGTTCAGTTTAAACCCAACTTCACCGGATCCGCCTCGCGGAAGCGAACGGCGTCGGCATCCGTAGACACCGTGGGCGATGCAAGCGGTGACGCGACAGGCGTGTCGTCGGCTACCAAGAAGGTTAAAACCGATGGAGCTTCGTCGACGGCGGAAGTGGGAACTAGTAGCAACGGTAAGAAGGTTGCGGACGCCTCCGAAGAGATGGTGGAAGCCGCCGCCGCCGTTGCGTCCATCGCTGGTTCCTCCGAAGCGGCCGCCTCATCGTCCACGTGAAGAAACTAAGCGCAAATGGGCAGCACCACAGCACACCTTGCGAGTTGCGAGTTTTGTACCGCCAGGAGGGAAGGAATAGTTGTTAGTTTTCTTGCGGTGACTGAGGCCCCGCTCTGTTAGGAAGTTATTCGTAAGTCCATTATCATTCTCTATTCGTCTCCCATACTCAGCATTATCATTCATATGTCACCTAATGGCTAAAAACCGCGCGTCAGGTTAATTCAGTTTAATGGAGAATGTGCTAGATAAGAAAACTAAGCTCGCAAACAAAAATAGGAACCCCCAGTAAATGTACTAAAAAGAAAACGATCGTTTCCACTCCCATCCGTGGCGAGTTCACCTGAACGGTTTATTTTACAATCGTTCAGCTTCAGTATTTGCTACGACATAGGACGAGTAGCAGGGATTTTACAGGTGTGTCAGGTTTTGGTAGAGTTCCTATTTTTCATTTTGTGGGAATATTGTAACTTCAGTTTACGGGCGAACATAGAATGGTGACAAACGCCAAAAACGAACTTCATTTCTCTGCCTGTAGGGTGTAGCTCCGGCGCGAAAGTGAACCGCACGAAGTTCAGCTCTGGGCGTGGTTGAATATGTACGACAAACGAGTACAGTAGTTTGCACGAGTAGTCAGGAGCGAATATTAATTTATGATTGCGCATGCAATCGTCGAGCGTGGCGGTGACGAGGACCCTTGATCGTTCAAACAAACGGTTAACGGTTCAAATGGTGTAACAAACGGTTACATATAATATACAACATGGCACTGTCTAAATAAATGAACGTTGAAAAAGAAATTACATAAAGCTGTACATACTGTGTCAATGGAACAAAATGGAATGGAAAAATAGTTCAAACATACGGACAAAGAAGAAAAGCGAACAAAAGAAAAAATCTAATCTACCTTGCCGTCAGCCGTGAGTAGATCAGGTTTAACTAGACGAACTAGAACTAGCCTGCAATCATTTTGGACTGGCAATTGAGCATTCAAACCAAACATCGTCTTGGGAATAAAATGAATTGATATGCAGATTGATGGATTCATACACTTGTATCTAAAATTAGGGGCAATAAAATGTCTTTTAACCGAACTCATGGCTCTAGTGTCATTCACCTCCATTCTTTCAGTACCGAATGGGATATCATTTTGACACGTGCATCAGGAACGTCCTGTGAAACTTCGTTACCATGGCAACTAGTTCACCAAACATGCGTCAGGCAACATCCATGAATTTTCACTGTGCGTTAAAGCAAGTTCGCCATTAATGGATTTGTGTTAAGTTCGTCAAATTGAGAAAAAAAACCTGCTAACAACGATGGGAGAAGAATTCGGTAAATCTGGCCTGTACATTGACGATCTCTACACGATTCGCGTGATCGACCCGGAAGTGGCCAATGAGACAAACGATTTGCGAGACGAGTGTGAACAATTTACTGAAAGTAAGCTCAACGCTTGTTGGCGATTACCGCAGCATTAACGTGTCTAATTTCAAACCGATTGTAACCACCTCGCCGCCTCGCGAACCAGAACTTACGGAATTTCGACGGATTGTCGATCAGTTTGCAAACATCATCGAAGTGTTTGCCGTAGAAGTGGACCAGGAAAAGATGCGTGCGGTGGGTGTGCAGAACATGCTCAAGACATTCTCCAAGCAGCGCGAATCCGAGCAGCAACAAATCCAGGTGCCGTACCGACGGTTTGCAGATGGTTCGCAGAAACTATATATATATATTAATTTTCGTTGGGAAATTATTGCAGAGCGAAATCATCGAAAAAATGGTGGAACTGGACAAGCTGAAAATCGAATACCAATATCTGCAACGGGTCGAATCGGAACAGCAGGAAATGATTGATAATTTCTATCAGAATCAATGAACGGATTTGTACCATGAAAACAGTAATTTTGTATAAAACAGACAAAAAGATGGGGGTTTGAATGCACTATGTTGTTTGTTTATTTATTTGATATCAACATCATTCAGATTTGTTTGTTTTCCACGTGAATCCGTGTGCTGTGTAGTTATTGTTACGTATTGGGCAACCAACAACGCACAGTTCATGGTGGGAAGTAAATATTTTGAATTTCCATTAGCAAGTCTAATGGTATTCATGAATCGGTCTGATCTCTCCCTGCATGGCAATGCAAATAGAAAAGGAAATCTGTTATAAAGAAAAACAAAAATTTCAACCGCAGACTGACGAAATGCGAAGATCTAGTCGATGAGACGATAAAGATGAGCTTTCATTACTGAACCCATAATTATTCCAAATCACTTCCTAATTTAATCGGTGATCTGATCCCTAAACCTGATTTGATTTGACTCGCTGCTAAGCGATTGAATGGTTAATGTTCAAAGTTTTTTGCTTAGTTCATACTGGGTCATTTAAAATTTCATGCATAGCTATTACCATTCATTCTCATAATCTTGCCCACCCGCGGAACACGAAGTTACATCACACACTCATACACACACACACACACACACACACACACACACACTGGAATTCGATTTGCTGTTCGTGCACGAGAGCATGGTAGCCAGTCCGCGATAAAAGACTGTCTCTGACGCTAGTTCTTCTTTGGCAACAGCTTTTTCTTCAACACGAGCTGATGTGTGAATCATGTGGGGTTGTTCTGCTTGTTCGAGCGTAACCTGGCCAGTCCGGTTCGTTCCTCCTCTTCGTCGCTCGTGTACGAGCTGATGCCTCCGACGGCACCGCGCAGCGACGTTGCCTGCATCAGCTCCTGATCTGGGGCGTTTTTGTTCTCGTACAGCAGTATGTTTAACGTTTCCTCGAAGATCCTTGCCTCCGGGAACTCCACCTTGGTGTGCTTCTTGTCGGTCGCGTACACAATAGAGGTGCAGCAAACTTCTGCCACCTTCTTGCCATTTCCGTAGAACGACCAGCAGCAGATCTCACTCGATCCGATCACATCCTTGATGAAGAACACCCGCCCACTGAAGCGCAACGAAAGCTTGTCGAACAGTTCGATGTTCTTCAGCAGATTGTCGTCGGAGGTGTTTGTGTACGAGTACTTATTGTTGTGACGATTGATCAGAAGCTTCACGACTGGCTTCGTGGCTGTACTTATAAGGTACTGCTCCTCCTTTTGGGATGTTATCAACGGCACGCGACAGATCGGTTCCGATTCGCGTTCCTTTTTGGCCAGCACTTTCTCACACGCTTCGATGAGCTCCTCGATGCAGTAGTACTTCGATTCGGCTAGCAGCTCCGCGATAGCTTTGGTGGTTTCCGGAAGCGCGACGCTACCGTCCCGAAGAAAGTTTAATATTGTTCCGAAGTGCGATCCACAGCGATCGATTAGGATCCAGCCTACATAATAAAATGGTATTCATTAAATATGGAGCAACAACACATTGTAGAACGGGCTTGTTACCTTCGGAGTCTGTGAGCACTTCTAGCCGTCCGCTAAACATAGCACGGAGCATGGTATCCTGCTTACAAAGTGTTCCGATCGTGGTATAATGCAGACATCCGCCGACGTTCAACTTCACGTACTGGGAGGGATTTCCCTTGATGAGGGTTTTCTGATCACCCGACATTTTCGACGCGGCTCCGTCGGTCTCAATTTTGGCCTTATTGTGGCGTACGATAAGCACGCTTCACTTCTTCGGTCAGACACCGATTCCGGAGAACGACCCCTGCAATTTTTCGCCGTCCCGTCGTCCCGTCACGAAATTCCCACTTACAGATATGCTGCACAGAGGCGTAGTCTTTAGAGTAGTTTTACGAAGACAGCCGATCTTCGGATTTGGATGCTAGTGTTCTGTGTTCTATTGCGCTACACAAAAACACACCGTTTCGAGGTTGAAAACAACAATGAGCAGCTTAATTTATAAATCACAACATGCAATGTTCAGTTTTTTCCTTCTACCGAACTACAATATTTCTTTACGATATGTCACCCACCGATCTCACACCGTATATGACGCATTTTTTTCACATAGTTAGGGCATAGGGCCTCAACCCGTGTTTGATTGTTTTGTTTGATGTTGTATGGACGTCAAACAAAGGTTGTCAAACGAAATTGTTCAAGATGAATACAGTATAGATTACGCCATAACGACGTTGCGCAAATTTCAATTTCCGTGTTCAATTGACTACTATGAAATGCATGCAAACACAATCGAGGTTGAAATGTTATACCGTTGCCGTTGCCATAACAACTATTTGAATCCGCAAATGTACAGTGGGAAAGTCATAAATTGATCAATCAAACATTCACTAGTATAAAATGGCGGACTTTGAATACTCTGGTAAGATATTAAAAAATAGATTAGAATAGGGGGTTTTTAAGCCTGGATGATTGGTTTTCTAGATATCAATCCTGCAAACGAGTTAGAGAAGCGCATTGCTGAAGCTTTTCTCATTTTCGACCACCATGGAAACAAAACGGTAGATGTCCGAGAACTTGGAACTATTTTGCGCTTTTTAGGTAATTGACTTCATTTTACTGGTGGGGATTCTGTTATCGTCAGATATAATATTCTTTGTGTAGGTTGCGTTCCAACCGAGGCAGATGTTAATGAAGTTATCTCAGCTACGGAGTTTGAAGACTCCAACGGAACTGTACATTTATCTAAATTTCTTCCATACGTTAGCCAGCTGATTGCCGAACACAAGTAAGGCATTGAATAGCCCCTTGTATTATAGAATAGTGCAACAGTTCGCATTTATTCTTGCAGAATGGAACCGGCACCTCCCGAGAAGCTGCTCAAAGCATTCCGTGTGCTTGACCAAGAAGGCAAGGGATTTGTCGACAAAGAATACATGACCAAATTGATCACGGAAGAGGGTGAACCCTTCACGGTGGAAGAACTGGAGGAAATGATGGCTGTTGCCGTGGATATGGCAACAGATAAAATTGCTTACGAACTTTACCTCAATCAACTGCTGGTAAGATTTTTCCTATTATGAACTTTAACGTTCCTTTCCACTTCCCTCTACGGTACTTTATCTTAGCACGAACCACCTGATAGCATCTATGCACTAGCCGATGCAATCCGCAATAGAACCAATCGCTGAATCGAATCTTTATAATTCTTTTCTCCCGTTCCAGGTTGATTTTTGAAACAAACAAATAAATTACATTGACTTCAACAAATGATTTTTTTTATTGCCTCTCTGTTCGATTTGTAGCATGTGTAACTGCAAAGTGGAATATTGGTTTTTGAACAGTTGTACCGTTTAATGTTGGTACAGCTTGGAATAGCGCACATGATGGGTTTGGGAGCTTCTTTTGCCGTTTGTGGTTGCAACGGAAAATCAACATTTGGCGGCAAGGAGATCGAGGCACCTTCGAAAGTATTTATGTAAGTTATCATCGGTACTTTTTCTTTGACTGGGCGGTTTTTCATCGCTTTCACCGATTTAGAATCTTGCTTTTTAAGTAAACGGTCCATGGTCTTCTTTTTGTCCTTCTCTCTTTTCTCGTCGGCCATTTGTTTGCGCTTTTGCGACTTCAGCTGAGCCTTCTGTATAGCTTCCGCGGTCATAACCTTTTCTTTGTATCCCGTCGGCAGAGACATGAGCAGTTCGGAACCTGGCGCTGGTTCCTTATCGCTACTGCGCTCGTACATGGCCCGTTGTCGAGCTGTCATGAGCTTTGGATCTTTCGGTTTTATCTTTTTTAATTCGTCGTCAACTTCCTCCAGCTTGCCCGATTCGATAGCATCGAGCCAGCGCTCCTCTTCGCTCGATGTCCCACTATCACGGCCTCTCCTACGGCTTTTCTTCTGCACTTTGTTCATGGCAGCTGGTGACTTGCCGGGAGATATGGCTTTTTGAGGTTGCGATTGTTGAGAATCGTTCAACAGTTCCGACTGCGACACACTCGTTTCTATGGTGGTTTGTACCTCTGTATCCATTTCGGATATTATTTCCGGTTCTGGGTCAGCCTCCATGTATTCGATTTCCTCGACGACTTCTACGACTTCGTCCAGAGTCTGTTCTTCGATCACCTCGAAGCTTTGCTCTGGTTGGCTCCGAGCTTTCTTATGCTTCTTATGCTTTTTGTGTTTTTTGTGCGACGTTTCTGGTAGAGTGTTACCTTAAAATAAACAACAGTGATTATCTACTGTAACAGCCACTACTATCTTGAAATTACCATCTTTATCGGCGTGGAAATCCCTCCGTTTACCCATTTTGGCTGTGCGATATGGGAATATGTCGAGCCTCCAATGAAGACAGACTGGTTTGTTTACGTTTTTGACGTTTCTCGACGAGGTGCAAATTATAGAGGTTGATAGAAACCATGATGCGCCAGGACTACAGTAAAAATATTTACTGCAGTAGACATTTTTAAAATGTGCATTTCATTTCTTCCACCGGCCATCGTTGAATGTTTAACATTTTATGGTGCAAAATGTGGCATATTCCAAATGTTCCCAAATGTTCCTTATTCCCATGTATGCTACATTATATAATAACAGCAGCGCTGTTGAAAATGGTCGAAAGCTGCGTCAAAAGAGCAGCATGGATAGGCGTTGTTCTTTTTAATGTAATTCCGACAACTAAAATTTTGTTGAAGTTTTACAAACAGAGCTCATTTATGCTGATGGAAGACGGAATATAGTATTGAAATTGAACTTACGTCAGCGTATTCATACTAATAGTACTTGCCACACTTTTTTGGCTCATCGGGTTTTTTTTAAACTTTCGGAGACAAACGATGTGAAACGGTCACGTTCGTCGAAAAGTTAATCTACATCGCGATCAACGAACTGACAATTGCTGTTGATTTACGTTGAGCAATTCCGGCGGATAATTTCAATGGCGATTAAGCCAAGAACAGAAAAAAGGAATTGTGATTGAAAAAATAATGTGGAACTGCAGTGGGAAGTTAAATTCAACAGGCGGAAGGAAGAACGAACGAACAAACGAACACAAATTTCATTGTCCTGTGTCGCATCATGTAGTCGTTCTCTTGCTGTTTGCTTCCGCTCTCGGGAACCGCTGGCAGGCACACGATTTCACGGTAATCCAAACTGTTGCAGAGTTGTTTTATTTATTTCCGGTCGAGGAAAGTTATCACGAGAATAACGTACATATTTTTTGCTGAAACTGTTGAAATAGAGAAATAAAAAGGAAACATCGACTGAACTCCAAGCGAGTAGAACAAACGGATAGAACATCGGATGTTGGGTTCGCGGCAAAACGGCAAAGGCAAAACAGCGCCGTTCTCCAACCAGGCCTTATCTCACTGTTGTAGTAGTGTTATTTATTGGCAGAACTCGGTATTCTTTTGAGTTTTTATTTCTGTCTCGTTATCATTTCCGTCTTACGTTCTTATGGTAGTAGGGTACAACGTACCTTCCAGCAATATTTTCACTAGCGCTCTTGTACCAGTCTTCGCAGCATATTGTGAAACGAAAAAAGTATAAAAAATATATAGATTTTCTATGCGCTTTGTGTCGAGAAAAAAACGGCATAACCATAAACATACGGCTTACTCTTGGTACACGGAAAGGCATGAAGAAGAAAAACAAATCGTAAAGCAAACAGAAAGGGAGCTTCCTTGGGACGTGTAAGGCCCCAATAAGCTAACTAAGGGTTATCTGGAAAAATGCAATCACGGAAGCCGCAGCTCAAGGACGCGTTAATGGTTCTGAACTGTTCACAGTTCCCTGTGCGCCACTAGAACGGCAAAACACGTTTCTACGAACGAATTCACTTTAATTTAATATCCTTCAATCGTTCTTCTTTCTGGGTGCGTTTTATGTTCTAACTTTGTATGGGGAAACACAACATAAAGGGTCTTTGGTGAGACTAGTAGGGACATAAACGAAAGTTTGAACAGTTTACTTTAACAAAGGAAGGAAGAAAATGAAAGAAGCATTGACCATTGGAATACACACGAAGGTCACAAACCAAATATGATGAAAACACAGCAGGATATACGCGTATCTTTCCAGTGACAAAATGTTTCACGGGGCACGGCTATAAAAAAATTCAATTCCATATCCTTTTCGTTTACTAATACTTCGCGATCCACATCCAAGTGAGCAACGTGCAATAATCAACCACTGTTGATAGTTTGTCGTATCCATGGTTCTCCTCTAACATTAGCTGCAGATGCACTTACTGGTGCGCTGATGCACTTTTCGCCTTCGTCGCTGGCCGGCGCGGTAGTGCAACGGTTTAAGTAGATGAGAAAGTCTTAGTCGTTTGGTGGTGGCTCATCACTACTAGATCGCCCGGAGTCTCTGGCCTAACACATAGTGGTATACATCTAACCTAACTACGCGCACTGTGGCAAGAAATGGCGCTACCGAACCCACCTGAACACACTGTTCCGAGTCGCAAACGCAGCGGACGCTGTCCTTAACTAATGAACATTTCTTAATCGGTACGGAGGGGCTAGGAGGGATGGGGCGAGGTGAGCGGAAGGATGACTTGCGTGAGTGGCATATTCGCAAGTGGTCCCCTGAGCGCAAGCACCGAGAGGACGCAGGGTGGAGAACTGGAACATTCCGAACCCCCGCGCCGGGAAACGAGGGGGCCGGGAAACGAGGTTCACTTTCCCACCGGCGGGGCGGCGGGTGTGTCCTAGATTGTATACTAATTAAACTTAATCGGAGGTATGTGGTTGCCGCATCGTGGGAAGTTCGGTGGCACCGGCGGTAGGTCAGCGTGCGTGCCGATGTGCACCACCAGATTCATGCCGATCACTATGTGGAACTGGAAGTGACAGTGGAACAGCCAGTATCCTGCGTGGGAGAGAAAGATCACGTTAGCGGTTAGTCCTCGCTCTTTCTGCCACGCTAGCAATTCCGGCGGCCTACCGGGATTGTCTGCCCGGAACCGCAGCACGACGTAGCCATTGTTGGGCACGGCGATCGTGTCCTTGAGGGGTGGAAGGTTGAACTGCCGGTTCAGCAGACCCCGCCGGTCCAGGTCGAGCGTGTGGCGCAGGTTGATCTTCTTCACGGTGCTGTCCGGCGACCGGCCCATACCGATCACGTGGAACGCGTGCCCGTGCAGGTGGAACGGGTGGCTCAGGTTCTCTTGTTGCACTGCAAAGGGCCAAACAAAGGTACCGATTAAATAAAAGATAATTAGCACCGGCCCCACCCCCGGCATGGACATGGACTCACCTTCGTCGACCATGACGACTTCCACGATGGCGTTCAGCGGGATGTCGACCTTGTGCGTGCACATGCAGTTCGGGCCGCAGTCTGGCGGGCGGTTGTCACCGTTGCAGAACTGCTCCGGCGGGATGTCGTTGATCTGCGACAGCATCGGGGACGGCGGGGATACGTACGAGATTTCGTCGATCAGTGAAATCAAGTGGTCTCCCCCGGGTGCAACTGGCGTTGGGAGGAAATGGCGGAAAATGGAGAGATGATGTTGATTATATTATTCAATTATTTCATCTCGTTTTTTTTCACATATTTTAAGGACCACTAAGAAATGGTGCTTGGAAGAAATAAAGAAAACCAGCGAGTACATGCGAACTGGTAAATACATGGTGGTGCACTCAAGCAGAACTGGCGCATTTCAACTCCGAAGACGTTTTATGACACCAGAACTGACGTTTTATCTCACAAACTTCGCAGTCTCAGTGCTGAAAGGTTATAGC
>JAOEFI010000006.1:18065201-18076188 GCA_034621735.1 Anopheles plumbeus
AAAAGCAAAACAGAAAAACAACTTATGAGCACGGACTCATTTATACTACTCGACAGCCGTTGGGTCGTAAACTCATCCTTTAAATAGCCCATCCGTGGCGCAATGCTATCTTCCGTCCCTCACGTCAACGCTAGCGGGGTTTCCCCTCTCTCCACCGCCGGTACATCCTTGGGCGAACATTCCGACATGTTGCGAATGTCGACGGCGCTGGATAACGGCTTGAAAGCCGGACGTTTGCTGTGGCATTGCTAGAGCATCTGGAGCTGCCGCGAAGTGCATTCCCATTGTTATCGGGCACCCCCGGTGGATACCAGTCAGTGGTGGTGGTGGTGGTGGTGGTGGAGATGGGGAAGGTATTTCCTTTTGATTTCCTTTCTCTTTCTCTCGAGCGCGAACGATTGAGGACAGGATTTAGTGTGCAGATATAAAATGGAAAAGAAAACATCTCCATCCTGTTACTCCATGGCAGGAAAAGGGAATGGAGCTTTTCTGTTTTCCTTTTGCCCATTCTCTGTGTGGCCTGTTGTTTGGACTACGGTTTGCGAAGAGAAGGGCTCGGTGTGGTCCCATCTTTCGACCCACAATTGTTTTAACCTGTTTTCGCCAACCGGACCGGAAAGGCCGGCACCGGGTGGGACAGGCAATTGTGAGAAAGTGCAGCCTTCGTGGGGCAGGATGCAAGAATGGGGTGTCTATTTTTACCCCTTTTGTCCGGTGGCCGCGGGTCGGTGAAGCGAGTGCAATGTCGTTGCCCCAATTGTAGCCAGCCTTTTTTCCCTTTCGCACAATGGTGTGCTCAAAACCATCCCCGACCGACACCACCAGGCGCCATTTTGTGGTCGCCAAAGATGAGGTCGATGGAAAAACACCAACACATTTCTCTACTCGCCGCGAAAGTTGTGCCGGGTAGCGTAATGGGAACTGACTTTTGCTATTTTAAGCGCACTTCCGCATGCAGCAAGTGGCCAGTGTTCGCTATCGCACATTTGCACTCCCCGTTTCCGGGGGCGGAGGAAAAATGGTCGAAGTTGTTTGACAGTTGGCGCGCTAGAGTTGCTGTGAAGTTTGAAGGTTTTTTGTTCTAGCCTACCCCTTTCTTCCGGTGCCACCTGGTGGATGGTGGGCCATACCGTAGGGCGTAATTCATTAATTGACACAAAAACTCTATCTCGAATGTCGAGAAACGAATGGAAAAAGAGCCTTTTCCATTAACAGTTTGAAGTCAATGGAGGATGGAGGTTCAGCCTTTATTTTTCATCTCATCCCAAGGACCCCCAAGGAGCCGTGTACAAAACGTGGTAAACACCCCCAACCCCGTGAGGAAAGAAACATATGCAAGAACGAGTATGGTATCATCATAACACTAATTGGATGGATCTTTACTTGTCCCCCCGGGTTTGAGGGTCAAATTAACATTTCTTCCCGTGTGTTGATAGCCACGTGCTAGAACCATTCGCGTGTTATGAGATTATAATTCAATGTTGATAAAAATTGGCTACACTCGATAGTAGATTTCGTCGCTAGGGGAACCCCCGAAAAACATGCCACTCGTATACATATCCACTAGATGGCACCGAAAGTGCCATTTGCAACGTCACCGATACTTCAGCGAACGCGAATCCACGAACTCGTCTGCCCCGAAAGGCATATGCTCACGTTCGGGACGGCCATTCCGGTGCGGGCCGTATGATTGGGAATGCCGTGTTTGCGAGTGGGAACGATAACGCCCGATGGAGACGCCCGGTGGCTGACGGTTGGCTTACCCAAAAATTTGTTGTACGTGTTCGGCGTGAACAGCTCCTCGACGCGGTAGAAGTAGAACCGGAACGGCAGGAAGATCTTCACGTCGGGCCGCTCGGAGAGGACGGCCTTGTCGGCCTTCTTGGCGTTCCGCAGGTTGCTCACGCAAATCGCATCCGGCCGCGGAACGTTGCAGACGGCATCGAGCGGGTTCAGAACCTGCGAATTGAAAATTAAGTCAATTGTTATGACGTTTGGTCTGGTGAGAGGTTTTTTTTCTTCCGTTCGCTGATGCCGTGATTTCGGAATCGGCTTCGTTGGCGCTGGGTTTGTGCGGCTGAGAGAGTGGAAGAACGTATGGAAAGTGCTTTCTGAGGCGAAGCGTGTTTTCTTTTTTCTTGGGGGTGGTGCGTTGTGGAACGTGGACGATGAACTTTAAACATGAAAACTTGCACGAAAGAAAAAGCAAACGCCGAAAGGAAGTCGAACAAATTGTGTTAGAAATTTAGCACTTTTCAAGCTACTCAGGCGTCCGCTTCAAATGTTTGGAATAATTTATGTTTCAATTGTTAGAAAGTGTTTTGCAATTCAAAGCGTGACTGAACTGTGGCGATTGTACTTTTGTAACCAGGTGAATGAAGAAGCACTGATCATTTGAAGTTTGAATACTGAACTTTGGAAAACTGTGCTGGTTTCGTGTTTGGAACTAACTATTGGCAGTTTTTGCTCGTAAACCTTATCGTCGATGACGTAGGAGAAACAAACACTGTTCCCCTCTTTCTCTCTCTCTCTCGTTTGCGTAATATTTCAGATCCATTATTAATTTATACGGTTCCCTTCGAAGGTCCGTAGATCAAAGCGACTATGGCTGGTAGCAAGTGAACTGATACAAAATCGTGCATTAATCAACAGGATCTTAAATACTGGGGAACCACGGGGAACCACGTAAAACGTAAAAAAACAACTCTATGCAACAGCACGGTGGGGGATTTTCCCTGTCATTCGCCCCGGAAGTAGCCCGGAGGTAAAATTCATTATGGCCTTACGCTCGACAGAGCAATTAGCTTCAACTCAACTGGCACGAGAAATGGTAGCGCTGGTTCAGTTCAGTGCACGTTCAAATAACGTGTATTCCTAATTAATTCCGACCATTTTAGCAGTACTTTAGCATTACAGCTTTAATTATGAATGGAGTTTTTTGTTTTGATTTTGCTTCTTGATTCCCGGTTCGGCCCGTCCTCCACTTCCTTGCGCCCACGCACACTATTCTAGGGGTACTTACCGGTGAGGAAAATGAAATCGCGGAAGGTGCCAGAAAACAAGCGAGAAATACGGGACCACAATGGAGCGAAAGAGAAGGCTCACCACGAACATTTACTATACACATATATTTTACAGTGGGTCGGGGTGGCGTGAAAAACCGGATGTGGAAAAATAAAGCTACAGCAAAGGGAAAGAACCTTTTTTTTTTTTTGGTATGAAGCAAATGATTGTGGCGTTTGAAAAGATACCATTCGATTTTTCACGCGTGGTTTGGTCAGGTGCACTACAGTTTTACGAGTGGAAGCTGGAAAACTGTACATTTATGCTCGTAAAAACCGTACTGGGTCGGGTAGTATAGTACAAAAAAGGGAGGAAAATATGAAGGAAAGAAAAACAAACAAATACTTACGAACTAATTGAAATGGAAACGGAAAGTAAATACAACACAGATAGACACAGATATGTACACATTTTTACAAAAACTCTCTTTAATGGTGGCAGATCTATGCTTAGCTGGTTTACGCACGTAGTTTGCACAATCGGTTGGGATTGTGTTTGAACTTTTTTTAATTTAAAGTAGGTATAATTAAATGTATTTAGTATGATATATGTGGTATGCGGTTTGAGGATTGTAGAAGAGTGATGTCTAAATCTCATTCTCTCGTGCGGCTTTGCACGGCGACAGTCGTGAAGAATCGAGCAGTGGTAGTACGGAAGAGAGGGAAATGGTAAGTGGAAAACGAAGTACACACTCACGGCTACGCGAGTTTATAATATTACACGGAAGTTGATAGACGGTAAGTTGATGGACTGGCCAGCGTCTGCTGCCAGCTGCCATGAGTATTTACAATGTATGCTAAACATTTGAAAAAAAAAAAACAAAAAGAAATAAAGAAAGCGAGAGAAAGAGAGAGAGAGAGAGAGAGAGAGTGTGGCAGTGATAGTGAAGAAGAGAAATAACAGGGTTGCCGTGTGTCCGTGTGTTAGATGTGTGGCAGGTAGGCTGCTGCCTACCCGCTGAGTATTTTATCAAATATTTACAAACTATCCATCGACCGAGTGTTTTAAGGAAAGGAAGCTGTTGTTTTCGTCATTTGATTCATACGTGTGTGTGTTTTGGAATGTAAGTTTAGCGGGTGTTTCGCTTTTCATTGCACAGTATCAAGTTTGTTTCATTTGCTAAAATAATTTAGAATGAGATGAAGGTGAGAAGAAACTAATGAATGAAATGAACGGGTGAGAAAGAAAGTGGTGAAAAAAATCAATAAAGAAATCATGTAACTGAACACGTAGAAAGAGAGAGAAAAGATTATCTAAAACTAATGAAAACCATGAAAACAAGTAAATGAGCATAAAAAGAAGAGATGAAAAATGAAAATCACTTTAGCAAATACATATGGCGACAAACGAGGGCCGAGGACACCCGCTCGTTGGACTCTCGATTTCCTGGTTAGAGGGAGTCGCGCTCAGAAAATGAGTATTCGAAAATATAGTTTCCCTCCCTCCCAATTCGATGCACGAACGAATGTGAGTGTATGTCGGTCTGTACGTGTCTGGTGTAGGTGTGATGGGTTCGAAATAGTGCCGCAATTAACACGCGGGACATATCAATCCGCCCCTGCGTGTTTGCGGTTAACGGATAGTCAAATGTTTGTGACAACAATTTTTTCTTTTCTTGTGGTCAACTTTCCCGGCTAGCTCACTCCTTCTGTCGGGGTTTCGATTCGGTTCCGAAATGCAATACAAAAACAAAACGCCTGTGCGCCTTCTACCCAGCATGATTCCTTTCCCCATTCCACAATCCGCCGTCGGCGATCCGTGGTCGAGAAACGAAGCGTGGCGCATCGAAGGGGAGAGCTTGTTCCCGTCGCCCTAGTCTATCTACAATTAATTTACTTAAACACTGGAAGCTTTGCGCTATAAATTACAACATGAAAAAGGTTGAAAAACAAAATGGGGGAAAACTCGTACATGAATCCACGAGGCCACCCGCACTCGCAGAAATCGAAAAGTTATGAATATTGAAACGTAAAACTGATGAAAAAAAATAAAATGATTTAACTGCCCGGTACGGAGCGGAACGTGTTGCTAGCTGCCCATTCGTTTCCTTTTCCACTACCACGGCGGATACTATGGAGCCAGTCGGTACCGTCCGTTCGTCTCTAGGGTCAGGAGTATTATGCGTGTGGGGATTGCAACTGAATGCACATTCGATGAACGAAAATGTGGACCGAAAAACAAAACTAATGAAAAGGGGAAAAAGTTTATCATTTGGAAGGAGCTCGCTTCGCATTCTTCGCGGGGCGCGAGTGGGGGGCCTAACGCAAGTCGAAACACGATGAAAAAGCGGTAATGGTAAATAATCGCATCTGGAAAAGCAAGAGGAGCAAAAATTTGTTTCATATATATATCGATGCTGGTTGTTGACTTAAATCATCCACTAGTGTTGGGTCCCCTACTGGGACTAGCAGTGTATCGTATCCCTGTTTGTGATGGTGATGCTGCAGTGGCAGTGAGTAGCCCACATTGTCCCACACTCTCTGTTTGCCGTCGCCCTTCAGACAAGGCGGCAGGAGGGAGACTGAGAGCTGACCAGACGGGGGTGCTACATCGACACGAGGCTTGTTCTTTTCGTGGTTCGTGGTTTGCTTTGTTTCGTTGCTCGAAAGCGCTCAGTTGATCGGTGGCAGATGGTCACCGCACGTGGGGAAGTTCGGTGGCACCGGCGGCAGATCGGCCAGCGTGCCGACCTGCAGGATCAGGTTCATTCCTATCACGATGTGGAACAGGAAGTGACAGTGGAACAGCCAGAATCCTGTCGCGAAAAGAGAGAAAGGGAGTGCGAGAAAAAGGGGGTTAAATATCGGGTTTTTTTTTTCTTGGTCCTGACTTGGTCCTGACTTGGTCCTGTCTTGGTCCTTACCTGGATTGTCGGCACGGAACCGCAGCACGACGTAGCCATTGTTGGGCACGGCGATCGTGTCCTTGAGCGGGGGCAAGTTGTACTGCCGGTGCAGCAGACCGCGACGGTCCAGGTCGAGCGCGTGCTTCAGGTTGATCTTCTTGACGTTCGAGTCGGGTGAGCGCCCAATACCGATCACGTTGTACGCGTACCCGTGCAGATGGAACGGGTGGCTCAGGTTTGGCTGTTGCACTATTTGGGCGGACGTGAGAAAAGAAATCGTCAGTACTGGAGGAACTCCCTTAATCGGTGGCCCACACTTACCCTCATCGACGAGCACGACCTCCACGATGGCGTTCAGCGGAATGTCCACCTTGTGGGTGCACATGCAGTTGGCACCACAGTCCGCCGGCCGGTTGTCGCCGTTACAGAACTGCTCCGGATTGATGTCGTCGAACTGCGACAGCAGCGGGGCCGGTGCGGACAGATACGAAATCTCGTCGATCAGCGAAATGACATGGTCTCCGGTCGGAGCGACTGCACGGACACATGGAAAAAAGATAGTGAGCAATCCGATTTGTGTGACCTTTTGGTTTCTTTCTTTCTGTTTCCCCTTTCACCCCTGGTCAACACTCACCCAGGAAACGGTTGTACGTGTTCGGCTGGAACAGTTCCTCCGGGCGGTAGAGGTAGAAGCGGAAGGGCAGGAAAATCTTCACGTCCGGCTTCTCCTGCAGCAGCGCCCGGTCGATCTCCTTGGCGTTCTTCAGCTGGCTGACGCAGATGGCATCGTCCCGTTCGACGTTGCACTGAGCATCGAGCGGGTTCATGACCTACCCGACGGGAATCGATGCGATTCGATCGGAACGGCACACCCACACACACACACACACACACACATATTTTTGTGTGATGGGAGGGTTTTTTTTTCGTGTGTATGGTCAGGTTTTTGGTTCGTTCGAAGGTACGAAAAAATCGAACCGGGGGTTCGTTTGTGTGTCAAAAGTGATTTTGGATTATGAGGAAGAGAAAAGCCATTCGATTAAGATCGGGGAACCGGGGGATGAGCGTTTGATGAGTGGTGGCGGGTCAATGTTGTTGGGAGGATGTGAGAAGCGGACAAAACGACAACAAACGAGCGAATGAACGAACGAACGAACGAACGAACGAATCCTGACGATGGATGGATGCCGGATGCCGTTTGCAGACATGGCAACATGGGAATTTTTCTGCTCCTTTTTGTGATGCTTTCATCCTAGCGGAATACCGTTGTGACGTTGTGAAAAGTTCGGTCAGGTTGTTTCTCTCTTTTCCGAGCGATCGATGGCGAGAAAAAACGACATTTCGTCTCCGTATTACCATTTCCCTGAGCTGGGTCGACGTTAGTTAACCGTCCTCCTGGCCCATGAGGAATCGCAAGAGTTTGTTTTTTTCTACATCCGTTTTTTTTTCTTCAGCAAGTGTCAATCAAAATGACGGAACTGGATGGTTTTGGATTTTCCTGCAGCAACATTCCCGCTGCACAATGAAAGCTCCTTTATGAATCGAACGTATGAAAAATATTTCCACTTTAAAATTATTCCTTACTGAGATGAATTTTAACAATTTCACTGCTTTGGAAAACGTTTTTTCCAAGCATTCCTTTTCCACTTGGGGCATATTGCAGGTCGTAATAAATACCCTGTAATAATATTACAAAACACCAATAGAACGATAGTCATCCTGCTGCAGAGGATTAATTAATCACGTCGCATGAATTTTTGTCGGCCGCATTCAACCGTTTCGCCACCCCGACAACGGTCACACGGAGAGACCGCATTAATGGACGCTTCCGTTTCGTGTAGTGTTACCAAAACTCCTCACCACACGGGAAGCGGGCATTAAAAGTGTTCAAACAAACAAACAAACGCTCCATTCATATCCAGCTCGGGCACCTTGATGGATGGATGCGGGTTCTTATGAGCCGCCGGTCGAACAAGGAACGGCAAACGAAGGAAGGAACGAGGCCCCTCGGGGTTCCGGGTCAGAAAACTTTAATAATCGGCAATAAGTTCATTTATCCGGCGATGCTTTGTTTCTTTTATGGAATCGGGGGGTTTCCGAGGACGAACAATAGAGAAACGCACATACACACACGCACGGAAAGAACAACTGAAACATTCGCCCCAACCTCGTTTGCCCTCATGAAAAGGGTTTTCCTGATAAGTCCGCATCCCGCATCGGCTTCGCTTTGTTCCATTAGGAGGCTTTCCCCGGGAAGCCGTTTGCAGTATGGCCGAACAACTGTCCGATTAATTACCTGTCGAGTCTTCAAGCCTACAGTAGCGGAAGAGCTAAATAAAGAAAAGTGCGTCGCTCGGACACAGGACGGGGCACTTGCCGTTGAGCAGGTAGAGAACGAAAAGCGATCGTTGCGGACGAAAATCCGGAACCGCCAACCAATTGGGAGCGCTTGCCTCGG
The DNA here is from genome assembly GCA_034621735.1 of Anopheles plumbeus. Lineage (NCBI taxonomy): Eukaryota > Metazoa > Arthropoda > Insecta > Diptera > Culicidae > Anopheles > Anopheles plumbeus. The sequence continues at coordinate 18,073,568 of JAOEFI010000006.1, forward strand.
TGTAATAATTAATTCACAATCACTTACCCGCGCCATTGCGCCACACAAGTGTTCGCTCGACCCCGGGAAGGGGAACAAATTCATAAGGGACTCCTGGCCAACGATTCCTGGAATAGACTGCGGTCGTTTGTTTACCTTTACGAGGACGCTTGAATCAATGTTTTCCTACAGTAAATTGCCTCCTGCACGTCCTACGAAACCTAGTGCCAGGGAAACTATTGTTTCCTACGGTGTGTTGTGGATTGGTGTTTTTTTTTTTGTAGTTGTCTTGCACAGACCTGTCGGTCATGGAAAATCGTGTGGTTTGAGGTAATTTTGTTTACTACATTTGATACAAATGAAAAATATAGTGCGCTACTGAAATGAAAAACTTTAACCAAGTCGGAAGAATAGAATCGATAGAATAGATTTCTTAATAAAGTCTACTGTACAGGAAACGATTTCAGAAATAGGAAACATTATAATACAGTATATTACAACAACTGCGAAACGTGGATACATTCTGTACATTCGTGTTCTGTTTCCCGGCGTGCATGGGGAAACAATCTAGTCACCCGTGCGCGGTGGCAAGATGGCGAAAAACTTCAACACATTATACACAAATACTTTCATGGATGAAAGGGTGGAGGATTGTGTTCCCACTGGACATCGAGCGAAGATCGTTGAAGTGGGCGGGTATTATTTACAACCACACTTCAAGCGATACCGATCGAATAAAACTTGGCGGAAAACTTGGCCCCCCTATTTGGCAACAATGTTGCAAATGGCAGAAGGAAGGCACCGTTTCCGGGAAGTCAAAGACAAGTGGCACGGGAAAGAATGTCACCTAACGCACGGATGAATGCAGAGGGATGCTATAAACAGTGAGTCCTATAGTCCTACGGAGCGCTTCCACGCATACAGGGGACACAAGGAAATGAATAGGGGAATAAACCGCGTGAAGTGGGAAAACACAAAAAAAGGAAAAGAAAACGGCACAGCTGAAGAAGAGGAAAGCGGAACGAACGACGGATCTGTACAAATAGTAAAATATTTACAGAAGCACAAAAGGTCAAACCCTGACCTGTGACATGCGTTGAAGGTGAACTGATGTGGTGTTGCGTTTTTTGTTTTGTTGCTGCTTTCAACACGCTTGCAAAGTGGCAGGGCAGAGAGAAAAGGTAGAAAGGAGCGGCGGCGGGGTAGAGTGTAGCGCGTGTGGTAGGAAAATAGATGATGAAGGATATACTGCAGGGCCGTTCCAGGGGTTTTTTTTTCTTCGGCGAAACGATCGCAGGCGAGATGCCTCGGAAAAGGCGGAAAATCTCCCTGGAGAATGGTTTGGGATGGATGGAGGGGTGGGGGAGGGCCGAAGGTAGATGGGTGGTTGTAGGCGGTGTTGAAGATGGGTTTTTATGGTGATTGATGGTCCCGGATACTTACAACGCCCTGCGGAAGACCGACGTCGTACGTCGGGGGCGGCGAGGCCGGCTGGTAGGGTCCGCGGGCGTACCGAAGGATGGCCAACTGCTGGGCGCGCTTGATACCACACTCGCCGAGTCCGCGCAGCTGAATCCAGTACGCACCGACCGGCTGGTCCGCGGTGATGACGAAATCGTACCGTTCACCTAAAGACACACCGAACCAGGACGGGAACGGGAAGAAGAACAAAAACACGCCAAATTGCGGATCAGTAAGGTAAGGTGTGCGTGTGTGTGTCAGACCTGGGTGAAGATTGTGCTCCTATTCGCTTTTTTTTATTTTCCCTTCCTGATGGCTACCCTAAAGGACACTCTCCTCGACCTCGACGTGTTGACGGAGATTTGTGTCGTAAACGGATTAAAAACAGATTTGATTTCGTACTCCGGCCGCCGGGCGAGCGGGCCATTTTTTTTTGTTTGCCACCACCCCCGGGCTGGAATGACTCAGACTCGTTTGCTTTGTAGCCGCTTCACGAGCGGACACACTGCAGTTCGTCCTTTCCGTTCATTCGCGCGAGAACGACTGGGCGAACCCATAATTAACGCTTAAGCCGTACCGAACCGTTCACGCTGTCAGTATAGTAGTGCCGGCGCTGAGTGATGCAACAGGCAACTTGTTGCTATGGTCGCTTTTCACACCCCTCCAGGGGGTGGAACGACAGCGCACGGTGCGAGTGGAACGTGTTGACATGTTTTCGGGATGGATGATGGGCTTCCGAGAGATTAGGAGGGAACCTTGCCGATGTGGGCGATGCGCCAGTGTCAGTGCGAGTGCGATAATTGGTATTTTATTACAGGAATTATTTCGAAGGATTTATTGTGAGTCGGGAAAATGATTGGCGAGAAGGAGCTAGTCGAGTAGGAGTGTTTAAGGCGACTTTATGTAAATATATATACAACTTTATGCAAATATCTAATAAGATTCTGTTTTTCTACCGTAATATTAAACAAAAAATTGAAGAAGTTTCATCTGATAATTTTTAATATTTGTTCTACTCGAGTTCCATAGTAGAACGTAAACTATTGCAATAGAGTTTTTAAAACTATTCACTGCTTCCGAACGTTTTAAGAAAGGCAACTCAAATCAAGTTCAATTATCAAAAAACATTGAATTAAAATCGTTTAAAATCGCCATTAGAACAATTACAACAATTTTACATA
>JAOEFI010000006.1:18076288-18088091 GCA_034621735.1 Anopheles plumbeus
ACATACACACACACAAATCGACAATCCAAATGCCCACATCCGTAAAGACTCCGGATGCAGTTTCCAAGCACCGCTCCACTGCATGCCAATGAGGCGTTGCGAAGTAGTCGTCGGGGTGACTTGGACGGGGCTGTTTTCATCGGCCTAGTGGCCCGTAGCTGACCTCGCAGTGCAGCGGGGAGCACTTGGGAGTTTTCCCCCTCACCACCAGTTGTGGTGTTTGTGGGTGTGTCTAACCTCAGTCGAAACCGACGCTAATTCGGTTGAAGTTTCTAAACTTGAAGTCCATCGAACTGATGCTAATGGGCAGCATCGAATTCTCAGCCCACCTAAGTAGGATTGTGGTCCGTCGGTTGGCTCACACAAACAAACTCCACCACAACAACAGCGCCACCCACACCGAAAAATTGATTGAAAGTTTTGTGCATGCAAGCCACATCGGATTGATGTCTACCATCGTGCCGTCGCCGCGTGTGGACGGCGCACAAAATTGCAACCTCGGAATGTTCCTCAAGCATGCAGAAGTACACACAACAAAAAAAAAAGAAAAAAAGAAAAAGGAGAGTGGCATTTTGCAGTGTATTCAGCATATTCGACATTCCGCAAAGGTCGGGCCACGATTTCGAGGGTTCTGCTTTGACAGTGACCTTTTTTTCGCTTCGACCTTCCGAACGATGATGATGTAGTGAGTTTTTGGATGCAACAAGAACAGGGAGAAGAAAAAAAACACGCACACCACGTACCGAGTGGTGAATAAATTCTCGAGGTGCGCGGTTGAAAGGGTGAGAAAAACCACCCCCGAAACATACAAGCTGCCGTTTCCCATGTGTGCTGGCGGAAGGCAACTATGGAACGCGCTCGCGCTCCATGACCCACTGCCCTTTGGCGTGGTAGTAATTGATTCCAAACAAACTGGCCATCGTGTGCTGCTGCGAGTCATTTGTTGTTGATTACATTAATTAAAAAGAGGGAAAACCAATCAGCAAATTTTTCCACCCCTACCGGGGTACCAGATAATTACTTTTTCCCGTGTGCGCTTTTCCGGAGTGAAATTAATTTTTGATGAATGAACCTTTCGCCATCCGGGAGTGTATTCGCGTGATCGGTGATCGGTGTCTTGGCTTACCTGAGAACGAAATGATGGTGTTGACCTGCACCGGATGGACCGGCTCTCCGTCGGTGGCAATCACCGTCAGGGCGTGCCCTTCGATGGTGACCTGCGCCGGGCAGACGGACGCGAACGCGTTGATCATGCGGAACCGGTAGCGGCGTCCGGGCGTGATGGTGAAGATCTCCAGCGGCGTGTTGGTCATGAAGCCGGTGTTCGGATCGCGGAACTGGCCCTTGCCGTTGATGAGCAGCGACTCCGGGTCCTGGCCGGTGTTGACCGCCAGTCGGCCCGGGTAGCGTTCGGCCGCGTCCTCGTGCAGCCAGTCGCTCACCAGCATGATGTGCGTGGTCAGGTCGAAGTCGTACAGGTGCGAGTTCGGGTCGCGCGACGGTGGCTGCCGGACGACGATGCTACCGTACAGACCGTCCAGCTTCTGCAGACCGGTGTGGGCGTGCCAGAAGTGTGTTCCCGCGTTGCCAGTCCATTGGTAACTGTTGCGGGGCAGAGAAAGAGCGAAGAAGATAGGGGGAGTTTGGCGGTGACCCGTGAAACGGGGGACCAGCTGGTGCTACCTACCGGAAAGTGTTGCCCTGCTGGATGGGACACTGCGTGACGAACGGGACACCGTCGTAGTACTGCGTGCCGCGCTGCCAGATGCCGTGCCAGTGGATCGTCAGCTCCATGCCTTCCATGTGGTTCTCGACGTCGATCACGACGCGATCGTTCTCGCACACCTGGATCGACGGGCCCGGGATCATGCGGTTCACCGTGAGGATACCGCGCTCGACACCGTCGGCCAGAACGCACTGACAGTGGCTCCAGACGGTGTTGGTAGCGTTCGGCGTGCATACCTGGCAGGCGCTGTAAGGATGGACCATTAGACCATCGGCAACCCTTAGCGGGCACGGGACTGACTACTTACGCTCCAAGTACGGTGTAGTACTCAACGGTGAAGTGGTAGTAGCAAATCCTTGGCGGTTCGCCCTCGCGGCACGCCCGGGCACACTCGTCCGGGGCCGAGAGGCTCGGGTTGCGCCGTAGCTCCGCCGTCGCGCTCGTGCTGAAGTCCAGATGGCGAAACGGTGACCGCGGGTTGGGATTGGCAATGGACGGAAACCCACTGTTGAGGGCGGCCGACGAGGACAGCGGTGCGCCCACGGTGGGACTGCGAGCGCCCGACGTCAGCGGCAACGCCGACGGGCTGGCCGGCTTCAGGCCGGATAACGACGGGTGTGTCTGCAGCAGACCGTGGGTGGCCTGGTAGAAGTTCTTGCTCGGTGGCTCCGTTAGGTGTGAGTTCCACCAGGACGAGGCGGGAGTCTGGTCGCGGGAAAACGATTCATCTGTGGAAGGGGGCAGCGGAAACAAGTTGTCATTAGTTACAGCACTCTAAGGGTTGTGTGTCCTGGAAATTAGTAATGCTGTGTTAACGCGCCCCACTGTGGAGTTTCGACACAAATTTACCTGCTGATGTTTATTTAAATTTGCCGTCGCTTTGCTCCGATATGTAAACATTCTTCTTTATATGACAATCATATTCACTAAGCCTACTTTGAATAGCGACACTGATTCAGTGAAGCTTCTCTCGTCGCAAACGCAACACGTGTTGAAAAACTTCACATTCCCAGCATCGCTTGCCGTCGCAACCGTTGAGATCCATTTCAACTTCAACACCGAAACGCGTCCGACAGGGCAACGTCGGAGGTACGTCAGTATAAAACACACGTTCACGATTTCCACACCGTCCAGTTTCCCAGTCTTGTGCAGCATCTTGCAGCGGCACAAAATGGAGTGACTTGACTTCGAATTGCATCGGAGCTCGAAACGTGAACCCGTGACAGGGGAAGCTATTGATCAGCGCTGCACAATGCAGGCCAGCTCGCTTCGATCTCTTCCCACGGCTCGGAGGTTCTAGAGGGACACCCCCGACCCAACCGTCAGCGGGTGTCAGTGTGTGAAATTCCCACGTACTTAGGCTCCCAAAGTGCATCGCTAGCTGCAGCGGGTGCATCGTATGCATGCACATGCCGAGTGCCCTCTTTGAGCCGAGTGGTAGGCGAGCCGTCGGCGGACAGATCTTCTGCCAGCACACAGATGGGAGTCTGCTCGACGGTGGCTTCTCAGCAAATGCTACACGCTGAATGGAAACAAATCCATCCGACCGACTATTTGCATAACAATAATGCAACCATGCGGAGGGTTGCGCCGGGGAGGATATGTGGCATCTTATGTATATTTGTGCAGCATTCGGGACTGTTGTTTTTTATGCTGTCACTGCCCGGTGCGTCATTTGTTTGTTTGCTCGAGACGATTCAGTTGAGGAGATCGTACAGCATAAACGTCGACGAGTCACCTAGGAGTGCCACTTGTTCCTGTTGGCGCTTCTTTCGTTTGTGCAAGACCTTGACATTGCGAAATACACGTATTGCGTTTATTGAACAGCCAAATTCGTGAGACGTGGAGATTTACAATTTACTTCCCGGTTTATCAATAATTTTTCCCACCAAAAATGTTACGCAATAGATCTTTTCACATAGTGATACGTCAAAATCTTTATAATATGATAAATAAACGTTCGAGTGTGTCACATTTTAAATAAACATTCCAATAAAAATGTACTTTAGCTATTTCGCCCTAAAGAAGTTGACATTAAGAGGATGTAACGATTTAGAATAATGTATTGTTTATCCTCCTAATCTGAGCAGTTTCTAATCCTATCCGAATCGTTTAAAGTTTACAATGGCCAACCCTACCAAATCCATTCTCTATCGAAGGACAATAGCCGACCCAATTCAGACTTCAGAATTCACCAAATAAAAAAGAGGTTCTCCCCAGGAAAGGTCAGCCGTCAGTAACGGTCGGTACGGTTTCGGTGCTGGATGGTGTTTCATTTTTTATCGTACCATCGGTCAAATATTTCATCACTTGGACAAATTTCCCACCTCCGCGGTGGGCCACCTCCCCCTTACCATTACATTAATGTTCATTTTTGGTAACAGAAACCGGAACGACGCCGGAGTTGGAAATCGGTAACCGTAAAAGTTCCTACTCTGATTCAGAGCCATTGGCCCCCATTTTGGAAGGCCCGGGGACGGCCGAGTGCCGGGGGGTAAAGCAATATCCGAACGGGAACGGAACGGGAAGATAAATTATACTTTTGCGCCAACGCCGTGTCCATGGGCGTCCAACCGGGGGAAGGGGGGTGTTTTAGCCAGCCGGCGATATCGAACAGCAAAATGGCGCAGACGTTTCCGGGCGCGGCAACCGAGAGCGGCAACTCAATAACACGGCGAACCGCGTGGTTCGCGTTGGTGGTGGTCCGTTGTGCGCAAAGGTGGCAAAGGTGATATGGAGCCACTCCATAAAAATGGAGTGTGTAGCGAACCGAGCTGGAGGCACTGGAAAATGTCAATGTTTGCCATTGAAACTGGCCATCAGGCGAACGGATGGATAGACCATTTCCAGCACCACCGCTACTACTACTACTACTACTACTACTACTACTACTACTACTACTACTGGTGCTACTGGCCCTTGGAACACAAAGTGCGTCCTGCGATTGCCCCGTGCTGGGGGCGGCCACAACCAAGGACACATCGACGGACGGGCGTGTTCGATGGGATTGATGAGATTTCAGACAACAAACCAGGAAAAGGGCATCCGGAGCAATATCGAGCGCCGGTGCGTTGGCGTGATTTTATTAAAATGCACGCTTCGTCCCTTCGTACTACGGGCGGGCGCCTTTGTGTCGTTCGGTTGCGCAAAATAAATTGTTCAAACCTCCGACGACCTTTTATGGGTTCTGTGCTAGGAATCGCTTGCTTGCGTGTATGTGGTCCGTTGTTTCCCCTCGGCCGCCAATGCTATAAAAAGGAACACATTCCGAGAACGATTTTCCAGTCTGAGTGCTAGCAAAAATTTATGCAAACGAGTTCGACTCGAGTGTCGAGTGCGGTTAAGTCTGCCGAAAGTGGCTGCTGATCGAATTAGGTCCGTACGGGGGGCTTGGGTAAGGAGATCGTCTCAAGCCGGTGTTTGGAAGAAACAGAGAGATGACAAAATCTGTTTCCTAAGACGCGCTGACGGCAGTGAGATTTTGCGACCTCCTTTTATATCCGTCCCGGTCGAGGGAATCATTTGCATTCGGAATCGATAAACGGCACTCGTTCGCGTTTGCTCAAGGATCAAGCCGTGTTCAGTGTTGGTTGAAGCGCCTACAGGCAAGCCGGGGAAGAAGCAACATGTTCGATCTCATACGAAAGAGACGAGTGTTCGTTCCAGTGAGTAGCGTCTGTAAATCAAGAAACGTTTTCCGGTGCTTTTCATTTCCGAAATATTTGCCGTTCGACAGTTTCACATCTGGTGGACCACTGCTCTGGGAGGATGCATTCGGATGCAACAGATGCACATAATCAACATTTCATTCGGCAACAGAACTTCATAACTCGATTCCGGTGTCGTGTGTCGATAGAAAAAAAAAAAACCCAGAAGGCGGTGCTTCCGACCTCACGTTTCCGCGTCGACGAAGTTTCGTCCTTCGCTTCGATATTGGTTGTGATTGGTTTTCGAGACAAATGGACAAATCGGATGGCGTAAGGGCGGACGATACGGAAAACGCTGCAGTTTGCTGTCTTCCGTTTGCCCGTTGGCCGAAAGGAAGCACAACTTCGCAAAACCGATGCCGTATCCTCGACGTTCGACGTTTCACGTCGACAAATAAATAAACATGATTAGTTGAAAACCTTATCGCTGCCCGTTTTGAGCGGAAAATCGACTGGAAAGTTTATTTCGAAATAGTTGGCAGAAATGGTCGTTTCGAAAAGGTATGGTTGATTTACGACATCTTCATGCCCAAACCAAACTTCAAACCTGGGCCCGTCTTTCTGGTACGGGGGGAGGGTGTGAGGCGACCGGAAGTATGATATTATAAGCGTGCACATGTGTGTAGTTGTATTGTTGCGTGCCGATATTGGAATGTGCTAACGCGCAAACGATCGATTGGCATGATGGGAAGCCATTAGGGGGTCGAGGGTCGATGTGGCTTTCCCGAGTTTTCCTCTCTTTCCCCACCGCCGTTTTGTGGTTTTATGACTGTTCGGTTTCCATCGAAAGAAGCGACCATTGCATAAACTACACAAGCACTAACTCTAGCGGAATGTTGGCGAATGAAAACAAAATGGTTTGATAATAAAAAACGTTTTCATAATCAAAAACTCAAGTTCAATAAACATTACAATCTGTTTTGAGCAAAATACAACAATGTTTCATATCCTATAAAAGTTAATTCACAAGGAAAACTGCATTCGATATGAAGATTCAATTTCAAAGCGAAAAAAGGGGGTCATTACACACAACAAACTGTAGCTAAATACGAGTTGGTGCAGCTCACCAACACGAGTGGAGTTTATTAGTGAAATCGATACACTCTGCCCTGCCCCCCTACACCTCGAGGATGCACCGGCGATGCATCGATGCACGTCAAATGCAGTCGCATGAATCGTCACCTTAAGCATGAGGAAACTGAGCAAACGAAAAAAAAACTGTAAATCCCCTCCGTTTGCACATTTACACCCTCGGAAGGTAGTTAGTTTGTAGAGAGAGAGAGAGAAAGAGAGAGAGAGAATAAAAAAACCGAAGGAAGGTTGAAGGAAAACACCTTGGAAAGAAAAACCCCATGGTGACGGGTTGGTGTTCAGCGGAGCTCCTGCTGCTGGTTCAGAAATATCACATTCCGCAGTTGCGTCTCTGGGTGAAGTAATCGGACGGTAATTGCAGGAAATTGATTTAATTGGTACCGATGGTACTGACTGCAGCGACTGTCGACTCGGACTGCTAACATCTATTGCATCGTCGTCGTCGTTGTCGTCGTTTAGTGGTGCGTGGCGGGCGAACGAAGAAGTTGCTCGAAAAACTGTACACCACACAGCCCGGGTGTCGGAACGTGCCGGGTCGGCGAGGAGATGGTCGACCATTGGCTACTGATGAGCTAATGGCTGATTATGCCCCGCTAAGCCGTGTGTTTGTGTGTGTGTGTGGTAAAGGGATGGGATGCACATTTTCCGCACAGGTGCGAATGAACTGTTAACGACCGCGTCAATTTCCCTATTCCATCCGGTAGGGAGGGAAGTGGAGGAAGGTTAAGGGCCCGCGCGGAACGGAAGACAAATAATTTTGTCATCCATTTTTTGTTTTGCATTTGCCTCCCTTGCTTTTTTCTTGTTTGCATTCTCACATCCGGGTCTGAGGGCATATGTGTGTTTGATGTGTAATGCAATGTCGCGTATTTGTATGTTGTTTTTTTCTCTTCCTCCCTCCATCACCACGGAAATACAATAATCGGCCCAAATGGAGCGAGAAAAAGCGCCGTAATTGATACGTTTGAACCGGAGCGATCCAATTTGGGGTCATAAATTGAATTCCGTACGCTTATTGCCACAAACTGGACGGAACTGGTGGACGGAATACCCCCACGACGGCAGTTTTAAATTATGCGCTTGATAGACACAACAGAAGAGGGGTAACAAAAAAAGTGAAACTGTCCCGATTGTGTGTGGCGTGGTGTAGGTGAATGAAATATGTTTTTTTTTCTGAACCCTCCGCCCTAAACCTCCCTTTTACGACGTCTTGCCGACGAGAGGATGAGGAATCCTTTCGTCCAGGATGGCGGCGGTGTGTCTTTTTTATTCTTCTTTTCTCCACCGCAGTTGTGTGATGGTTCCATTATTCTCACACCGGAGACGCCGGGAACCGGGAAGCCTTTGGCCTGCCAATCGTAAATCAATCTCTACCCGGTCCGCAAGTTTGATTGAGGGGTTCGGTTTTTCGTCTCGGGGCGCCACAGCTCGAAAGGCGTTCAAAGTGCACTCGATCATTCCGCGCCCAGGGAAAGCAGAAATCGGCCTATCTTCACTGGTGTCACTAATTAGGACCGCGTTAAGACCGCGGAAGCGAATTTTGTTGCCGCGAAAGTCCGCCTGCAGACCGCGGTCCGCCTGCCGGGTCCTTCCCGATCGCCAGGGTCGTAAGGTCGAAAGGGTTCAAAAGAAACGAAAAAAAGGGGAGGGGTGGCAGAGACAGCTACACTCGTACTAGAGTTGATTGGGAATGATTGAGTAGACGTTTCCCTGTTGCGTTGTTATGTTTCTTTTTCCAACTTACGAACGGCGCATGAAAAAAAAAAACAACCGGGTTGGGTGAATAATATTCCCCGACTTCCGGACAATCGCAACCCCACGACTGTTCGTGTTACCGTTATGTAAAGGGGGCGGCACGAAGGGCGAAGGCGATGAAAACCATCGCAACATTTCACACATCCAAACACACACACACATACAGGCAGATTGTGCAGAGGAACATGAGCCCGAGATGATGAGGGCGGTTTCATCACTACTGGGCAGGAATTGAATTCACTTAAAAATACCGATCGGGGGAGGTGGCGAGTAATCAAATAAAAAAAAAACAGGAGAACTGCATCCATCACCTTCACCCGCGCTTCCAGCGACCGTCGGCAAACAACCTTTCGAACGTGGACGTGTGTCCGTAGACAAATTCGACAGGCCCATGACGTGAGCATGAGTGGTTGCTTAATTAATGAGATTTGTGGGCCATTCCGATGATCCGCGCGGTTTCGGCGATTCGGCGATGATTCGGCGACGTAGGGGATCGTGGGTGGGCGAGGCGGGCGGAGGCGCGTACCTACACTTTTTGGGTAATTAATGAAATTTCGATCGAATCGAAATTAATTCGATCCACATTCGATGAGTGGTTTGGCGAAATGGCCGGGACGGGTTGAGGTGGGCGGGAGACGGCAGGCCGAACCCGCCCCCGTAACGTGGCGCAGGGATTATCGCGCAACTCGCCAGCGCCCGCCACTACTACTGGCCAGCTCGGTTCGCAATCGTAACGCGCGAATGTAATGAGGGAAAGATTTGCCAAATTGTTCAAACTGCACCACGAAGTCTGGTCCTGGGAAGGGGTGGGTGGTCGGATTGGGGGTGTTGTTTTTATTTCTGTATTACTGACGAACGAATGAAATTGGATCGGTTCGGATCGAATTTCGGCCCCCACCCACCCGCCCGTTGTAATCGGTCGGAGTGGGCCAAACATAATTGGGAAAATCGCAAACCCGTTCGTTGCGGGTTTTGCGGTGGTTTTTCCTTTGGCTCTTTCGCCGCACGGATAATGCGATTCACTGTGCGGGCACCATTATTGCATTGTGCGCGCGATACGGCTCATCCACCTGGTCGGACACATTTGTGCCAAATTATTGCGACAGAATAATGGGCTGGACGGGCTGACGCTAGGATGTGTGCGTTTGATCGAGACCAATCGCCGTATCCTGCGAAGGACGACGGTTGCAGACCGGTTTTGATCCATACAATTCATCGGCCCCACTCCCTACTCCACCCACCTCCCTGGCGGGGGTGAAAATTGGTAAATATTTTCCACTATATTTCGCCGCCGTCAAGAATGACATGGTGGGGAGGGGCCGGTGCAGTCTCATAAAGTGAAAATCTACGACATGGAATAACAGTTATTTATCCATTTCATCGCGTCTCTTCCGATCCGTGCATCATCGGCTAATGGAATCGAATTGACCGAGAAGAGCGCGCCATCATTTCGTTGATGGATGGTGTCGCAATAACGAACGAGAAGCCTGCCAATGAAATCGATCCGCGTATGCTGCCGGTGGATTTAAATATCCTAGATAAGTGTATGGTTTTATGGTCCGTCATAATTCAAAGCGATGAAAATGTTTCAACACTCCAAGTGTTGGAGTGCCATTTCGAAGGGAGAAGAATGGTTTCCCCATTGAAAGTTAATCATGGGAAAAATATGGAGCCATATGGAAAATTGTTCGTTCCTATATGATTTTCTTAAAGTGTATTTATTTCAAATGGTCAAATCATATCTCTGCGATGAGAAGTTTTCCACACCATTTCCACAGGCAAACTTTCCACTTCATCAATTGCCGGTTTGCCGAAGCTGGACAAACGATTTGGTGCCCTTTTCTGCTGCTTTGCTGCTTTGCCAGATGCTCGTCGAGAAAACTCGCTTACATCAAAGCGTGCTTAATTGAACTAATAACCATTTTCCAAATCGTTCCCTCGTTGGCTCGCGCGAGTGCTAGCAGAGTGTCCTGGTGCACACACATACCCAACATACCCCGTCCGCGATGGAGCCCAGCAGTGTTGCGACCTAATCTTCATTAATCTCATTTTCATCTTGGTTCTCATTTTCTTTTTGTTTTTTTTTTGCTTCCAGCGGGTGCCAAACATCAGCCCCCCGGCCGCCTTGAAGGGGGGTTGGTGCTTTTTATTTAATTGCTCGCTGTCAGCGTGGACCAGCACACGTGCAGGGACCCTGTCTGTCAGCGCAATGGCAGCCGACTGACGATGATTGATGTAATTAAATGCGAGCACAGTACTAGAACAGGTACCCTTTACCCCACGCCCCACGGGCACAATATTGTAGGGCTGCCATCGAAACACACACACACACGAGACGGATGCAGTCCACCTCGTACGGGAAATCATTAAAAAACTGCAAGTGAGAAAAAAAAAAGAAACGATGGTCCGAAATGGGTAGTTGTTTCCACCATCATCTCACCGGGGTAATGGTGTCCAGATTTTGACACTTCGATTCGAACTGTCGAATGAAAATACTTCCAACATTTTCCCGCCCGCCCTAAGGGACGGCACTGCTAGTGGTTGGCCAGGCCAATTAGTAGCGGGAGCCTTATGGAAGCCCTGTTTATATGGTCATTAGTTGGCGCAAAGGGGGCGAGAAAAACACCTCATCTCAAACCACAACCAGAAGATGCAACTATCGATAGCAAAACGATGTAGCTTCCAGTTGGCATGAATGGAATGTTTTCTTTTCGTTTCGTTTCCAAATACTCTTTCCCATGCGCGCTGAAAGTGTATGTAGTTAGCTGTGCCTACTGCGATAACACTTGAACGCATCGTGGCAATTTGCGAATGTGTGTGGCAAGCCAAAAACATGACCCGGGAGTATGTATGTAGCTTCGCGGATCGTTTCTTGCGTTCGCTGGTGTGTTATTTCTTTTCCACCCCTTTCTCTTCGCCCCGCCTGCGTCGATCCAATCCACTCCAGGGGCCTAATTCAGACACCACAGTTTGGCGGCAGCCTACCTTCGCCGTTGCGTTTGCGCTGAAATGCCACTTTTTCTCACTAGGCTAATGTGACCCGGTGCCGGTAGTAAATGATTTTATGTGCCTGAAACTGGAGCATGTGGATGTGTTGCGCCAGCCTAACGAGTGTGCATAATTATCTACTTAGCGGTGTTTTGAAATCGGGTGAGCATTTTTTTTGTTCACTTCAATTTTTGCTCCTTGAGCGGAACGTCGCCGAACGCCTTCGAAGTGTTTGGGCCGTATAAATGGATGGAATATTTATGATTCTGGTTGAAAATAACTCTGCCTGGTAAGTTTATTCTATTACTGGTGCCGTTTAGTATTATCGTACACGTCAGATTAATCGTAAATTGTCTTGCGCGGAAACTTGTCCAGTCAGATTAGACATCCATACTCCATCGGCCAGGAAATGTAAACAAAAACACGGCGCAATGACTCACGACATGTTTAAATGAATTTCATGGGATTACAAAGTGTGGCAAAGTTATTCCTTTAGCCAGGATGTGAGCATAAGTAGTGGTCTTTGACTCCAGTG
>JAOEFI010000006.1:18108847-18125873 GCA_034621735.1 Anopheles plumbeus
CCATCGATTTTCGAAGTGTGCTCTATAATGCGCCCAAGGTTTAGATCACGTCCGTGATTCACACCTCGCCAAGGCTACTCGGAGGCGACGATTTCTCGCCCAAATCCAGTCTTGCAATCCCCGTTTTCGGGAAAAAATTGGTGGCGTCTGATTCATTCACACGACGACAGGCCGATGACGTCAGGGCCGAATGTTCATAGTGGCTAATAATTTCAAAGTTAATTTGCTTTACAAGATCTTGCGATGCGATCCACCGGCAAGCTTGTTATCTCAATTATGCACATCCGTTAGCATTCCGGTATCGAGTTAATGTAATTATGACGAATTGCTCCCATCGCTCAAACGGTGCACGGCTGCCCGAACTGTACATATGTATGCAACTGTTCCACCTGCTTGAATCGCGCAGCCGAGGAAAAGTGGCCCAGAAAACAGCTGGCCGCGGGGTGTGAAATGGCCAGCCCACCCACTCGTGGTGGGTTGTTTGTTTCGTACGTTTACTTAGCTGCACCAACATTCATTCCCATTCGAATACGAATGGGCTTGGAAGAAAGCTCCAGCGAACTCTAGCGGTTGCTTTTACGGTTGACTCGAACTCCTTTACTCTTGTTATTCTCCCCCCCCCTTGTCTTTCTCTTTCTCTCCATCTTTCTATTGCATCTATTAAACCGCAAATACCAGCACCACCACGGGACGTTAAGCGAGTGTGAAAATATTGAGAAAAAGAGGCAACTTAATTATCACACCCAACCCTCCACGCTATCGAAACAAACCCCCAGCCTGCCCGCCGGGGCCGACGGCTTTCTTCGGGGCTTCACACACGCGGCGCGGTCGGTGCCTGCGGTGGAAAGCCCCGAGGCAGCTCACTAGCGTCAGTGTAAACACTACTATGCTAACGAGAACCTCATCGTTTGAGTCTACCCTCGTTGAAAGGTTTCCACACCCCCCCGGGGGGATGAAATAGTACAAGTAGGCTGGCGGTGGTCCCAGTTCCACAGAGTCTAACTGCCTCTGGGGCAGCGGTTTATTGAAATTCGGTCGGCCCGTTTTATATAAGAAGAAACACCCCGCTATACGCTGTCTGGCGGCTGGGAAAATTATCGCCCAACACCCCTTTTTTTTTTTTGGAGTTCCCGCTAGCGTAAGGTTTCCCACCGACGGTTTCGTTCTTAGACGATGAGCCTCATCTACGGCGGTTGCGTATTAATTGCGGTGCAATTGAATTAGTTGGGATTTTGCATAAAGCTCCCGCACGGTGGTGGGGTGGGAGGAGGGCGTGAAAAATTGGGCCACACCGGGAAAAGTGAAGGGGATAGTTTTTCAACTTGCAGCCCCGTGCTGTGCGTTGCATTTCATGCTTGCCTCAAACGCTTCTCTCCACTCCCGGTTGAAGATGTTAAGTAATGAATGAAGAACGAACTTCTCGGTGGCGCGAGAGTTTCCAAAACTATTATTCTCCCCCAACTTGTTGCGTTTCGGGTTTTCGGGTCCAGTCCGGTGCCCGGAAGGTGGGTGGCGGCGAATGGGTTGATATATGGCACTGTCATGGAAATGTGTCGACCCTCTGACCGGTCAGTGGGCAAGGCAGCGGCGAATGGAGTGAAAATTGGAAAAGTTTTTCACTTTCCCAGCATCTGTCGGGCTGACTATTTTTCCTGCGCCTTGCCACTTTCTTTGCACTTTCGCCGGAGCATTTTCGTGTCTACTGATGTGAAAGTGAGATTGGCACTGCTTATTAAAATATTTTAATATTATGAAATTGTAACTCAAGAAAAAATGAAGTAGAATATTATGAAAGTTCAGGTTCTTTCTACTCGCCGTTTTTTTTCTTTTGAAAAAATGTGCCAAAGAAGTCTACTTTCTTCTGAAACCCGTCTGAAAGGCATCAGATGAACGTGGTAGCTGAAGCCACTGTACTTATTTATCTTCACGTTTTGTTCCTCGGCGTGGAAAGAGAAGGGAACCTTTTATGCGACTTACGCAATCGGAAGGACATTTCAACAAAAGGCACATTCGAGAGCTGTTATTGAACTTTCTCGCAGCAGGCGTTGATTGTTTTACTGCCAGTCGCTAATCGCTCGGTTGTGTAATATACCTGTAACGAAAAAGGGGGGGAAAACATAATGTAAGTATTTTTGTATCTCAATTTTCAAAATGCGTATTTAGTAAATGTAAACTGAATTGTGTTTATCTTGCGGGCAACGGTTTTTCCATTTTCCAAGAAATACATCCTCCAACAGCTTTTCTTCCCAAGCTAGCCGAGACCGTACCGCTAGCGCTAGTGTAGCTTATTCAATTTCCAGTATAATAACAATAATAAACGTGTTCTGCCTGTGACACGACTAATTCCTAGCAGTCCCACCGCGTCATTCCGTAAGCCGGCCCCGTGTGCTGTAACTCCACCGGGAACGGGTGGCGGAATTTAATCTATTTTCAATTACGCCACAAACAATATAATTCACAGCGTGCCACCGTGGGGTCGTCTTGGGGGCCGTCCGGCCCGGCGGGTTCCGTGGTCTCCCGAACCGGAAATCCCGCGCCAAGCAAACCGAGACTATAACCGCCTTCCCAATGGGTTAGAGAGCACGTCCCATGGGCCGAGGCAGAGGCGTGCTTTCTAGAAAACGACCAACCCCTTCGCCTGCAGTGTCCGGCTCGAATTGGCTTTAAAATTAAAACCTAAAAGGTGCGAGTTATGAAAGAGTGAGACGGGACGAACAAAAACTAATCCAGTGGGCTTTGACGTGGGCATAATCATGGTTGGGCGTTAACCCGCGCAAACGAGCTTAATGTCGGCGTTTCCGCTCCGTCACCACTCGCTGGTGCATCTGTTTGAGAAAATAATTTGATCTCATTCGATCCGAACCGGTTCCGGTGCAGGGAAACCCAATGGAGCGTCGATTGGAGTGATTCGGTTTGTTTGGCTTTTCTTTATGGCCGTTTTGCTCAACTTCGCCCGAAAGGGGAAGGAGGCATTGCCCAAAACGATTCCCTTTTTCTCGCCCTAACCCCAGCCCCCCGATTGTCTTCAGGGCTTTGTGTGGCGTCGGAAATGAACCGGTTCGGATCGGACGGAACAGTGATGTAATAAACCCTAGGAAAACTTTCCGTATTGAGTGTTAAAGTGCGCCAATTAATCAGGATGTTGCTAAAACACAGCAAACGGCCCCAAAAACGACACCGTCGATTTTAATCGGTTTTAGAAAAGGAAAGAGGAAGAAAAGGTTCGATTTGCCCGCGGCCATCCGAATTGCTCACTCCATCGAGTCCTGGCCGATGTTTATCAGTGTTGTGAAAATACAGTGTACAAAATACATTCCACGCCTCGGGGCTACCGATTTGCCAAGTTTTGCCAGCTCTTCGGCGCCGGCGGGTTTTGTAGGATTTTTTATTTATTTTTGAAATGTGAAACAATTTAGTTTTAATGGTGGCTCCAGGCGCCTCGGAGGGTAAACAAAAGGCAGTTGGAATTGGATGTTTTAGAATTTGCGTACTTTACGAAACGAAGCACAAATCATCGGAAAAGTGATTGATTTAGTTTGAGGCTATTTTGGGCTGATTGATATTATTCAAAGTGTTTGCTAGTTTTCTCTGCCAATGTTTAAATTTAAACTGTGTTGCCGATAAAGAGTTGAAATTATGTATCGGTCATAAATAAAATAAAAAATGGGTTTGGCACGCACGATCAATGATGTTGCTAATTAGTTTTAACCAGCAGCATTACTATTTTGACAAGACATGTCACCCCGAATCTCGCGTGGCGCATGCTTTTACGCAACAACCGTGAGTGATTTAACGAAATGCTACAATATCTGCGTAGCCACTTGAGTACATAAACGCTGAAAAGTTACAGTTCGGTGACTATCCCCTGTTTAAATTATTCACCGTCACTTTCACTTCTGGGGCCGCAAAGCAGCCGATGGTTTCGTAAAAAATAAAAATAAAAATACGCTGAACTACACGCACCAAACTTGAGCAATTCTCTCGCCAGAGTGGGTTGCAAGACACAGGCGAACAGTGAAAAGTTATATCCTTCGTGAAAGTGTTTGATGTTAAAGTAGCGCAAAACAAAAGTCCTTGAAAGCTCGTGTCATTGGAGCTCTCAAAATACTTGCCATTAGCTCCTCGTTAAGGCAATGACAATTTAATTAGTGGCAAAACTCCGAAGCCTGATTATGTCACCCATCGACACATAATCTGATGCTTACGATGATCTAGAGGCAATTACATATTCTGCAAAAATGTCAAAACTTCCTTTGACATTATCATTTTCCCGAAATCAAAAAGGAAATCAAAAGAAAGTTCGCTGGTTCTCTAAGTTATATTCTTCCTTATTTTCACTTTAATTTCCATCCACTTCGGCGAGGCATTTCTCACCTTCATTGGCGAAAAACGTGGAAAAAGATTTAATCCAATGGAAAAGAAAAAGATACACTGGCATGCCGGGCGAAGAGAGTTTGGCCAACGACGGGAACTAGCAGCACCACCCTTCATCACCAGCTTGGTTGTGGGGGCTCCCGGAGTGTGATGTGGGTGAGCTTTTCCGTCGGATTCACGCTCAGCCGGTAGTTCTGAATCCTTTCACTTGGTTTTTTTTTCGTTGGCCCGTATTTTTGGTGAGTCCTTTCCTTATTTTTCCTTTTGTGAATGGAGCAGAATTCAGCGCCGTAGCTATCGAGCAGGCGCTTTTGGTCTCATTTTTTTTGGTGAGTCAGTATACAACACACACACACACACACGTTGATCCAACAGTGGAGGACTCTCTTTCTCTCTCTCTTTCTTTCTTTCTCTTCTAAAATGTTTTCATCTCCTTCCGAAAAGAACATGACGGAATGTGCCAAAGGAGGAAAAAAATTAACTGGTTCAACAAGTTATGTAAATGTGCTCGCTGGGTCCGAGTACTTTCGCTTCTGGTTTTTTGCATCCCTCCGTCCACGAGCAGGATGTGGAGTTGATCCAGAAATCCTTTCTCCGTCCCGGATTTCTTCGTCTCTTTTTGTGCCTCCACGGTACTTGTCATTGTCGCTGTAACTTGCATCACTCGCAGAAGGTCACCCCGTTGGGGCGGACGGGAACTGGTTTTTTTTTATTCCACTCCACTTTACCTCACTCCTGTGCCGACGAACGTCGAATCCCGGAGAGTTGACTTTAATTGAAATTTAAGCACAATCCATCACTGCGCAAGGACGAACCGTAAGCCGCACTAAGCCCATTCATTTGAGTGATTAGGTCGTTTGTTTTTTCCAAGACAAAAACAAAAAGTTCACGGGGTACGATGAAATAATCCCTTTCGGGGAAGTATGTATCATTTTATCCAACCTCGCAGGCTGGACAAAAACTTGAAAGCGGTCAAGCCGTATTATTGATCGACTCAACCGATGCCAGCGTGTGACTAAAATGACCCGCTAGGGTCATAGTAAGCCCTGGAATTCGAATTAGGGCCGATCGAAACTTTCCACGGTTGACAACCCGAGACAGCGGAGGAGAAAGATCAGCAAAGGGGCCTGATGTTTAATTATTATAGTCAGCTGAGCGCTCATGGCGTTTGCGAGCTTGCGATTTAATTAATTTCATTTGTTCTCCAACTGATCCTCTTATCTTTATGAACGATGTGTCTTTTGTTCTCCTGCCGCGACGCTGTGATAGTTTCATCGAAGGAAATCTGTACGCTTTTCTTAATGACTTTTGAAAAATGAAAGAAGATTTCCATGAATTATTCCCTACCTTGCCGGCTGAGTGCCCCCCGGCAGGCAGGGAATAACTTAGCAAAAATCGGGATTAATTATTAATTTAAATCCCCGAAAAAAAAACCAACCTCCGGGTCCAATATCTTTTTTTGTTGCTCTGCCTCGCTTGCTGTATTCTTTGCGCCGTTACGGTTCGTCACCGCATTCGATTCGCTTTTTTATGCTCATGCTCAACTGCTCAACGACCATAGAAATGGATGGCTAATATTGACGCTCGCGGCCCACTCTCTTCATCCGTCTAGCCGGCGCAGGAAGGCGATACGTTCGCCATCGATTTCGGTTATGTTTCCAGCGGCACCGGCACCGTTTGCATAAGCGCCAGGGTATGCGGCGAGTGCACGTAACATGCGCACTTATCGTTGTCGTCGTCATCGTCGGTTGTTTTTTCTGGATTTTCATTATTATTTTTCCGTGTATAATCTCAGGCCATGGCAGGGGGCCCCGTTAGGTTTGCCAGTCCAAACGACAACATCATGGCATGACATCTGAAGTACTCATCAGCGTGAAGCAGCATCGTTAATCGTTATCGCGTGTCGCGTGCTTTTCTTCGCACTCGCCCCAACGCACACACAGTCACACACGATTGTCGGTTAACCAACCGTGTGTACGATGGGAGCGATGAGAAAAACTCTGCAACTCTGATGAAAAGTTGACGGAAGCGCAGGTGGCTATGCTTTCGTTTCGTGGGTCCGGAGTAACGAACGCGATTTCGTAAACGTGCACGTTCCCCAAACAAACTGTGGTTTAGGATAGCGTGCCCCCCCTTATTGGCCTCCCTTGATCATGTCGGGATTATGATTGGCTTTGTTTCAGCTGCAAGTGGCGAGCCGCCCTATCATAATCTAGTCCTGTGCGAAACTGAAACCAATTTTCCGATTGCGTACCGGTTGTAATTGTATCGCCTGTTTTTTTCCACCGCTTTTCCCACTGCCCCCGGGGGGGGGGGGGGGGGGGAGGGGTTTCGTTTTGTTTGGGGTTCGGTTGCCGGGAAATAGGTGGGAAACAAATTCAAACCTCATTTCCTGATCATTTCCCAACGTTCGGTGATAACGGTCTGAGAAAATTATTCTTCAGCCTAGTCAAAAAAGGGTTCACGAGGGAGTAACCCTTCATGGAAACTTTTTCTCTTCACGAGTTGAAGTTTTCCATTGGTATATAAATTATTAAAAGGTACAACGAATGGTAGATTCTTTAAACATAAGGAAGGAAAACAATACTCCTATCGTTTGAGTATCTAAGATCTGTCCTTTCTCAGAGCTTAGAAACTCCATTTTCAATCACAATCAGCAGCAGGAACGCAGTCGTACTAAGTCGTTTCGCCACCGGGCACCGATTATTATCAAAATGGAACAACCGTACGGATTGTATCACCCAGAAAGCTCATAAATTGCAACTACCTAACCGATTATTGGACAGCCATTAAATCATTTAACATCATAACCCGCGTGACACGGGGGAATTCCGTGTGGCCCACTTTTCCGACCCCATTGTTCATCGTCCCGCAGTGGGAGAGGTGGGGCGAAATGAAGAGGAAAAAAAAAACCCACAAACATATATCGATCGTCTCAAACAAGGTTCAAATTGTCCTCACCGTAAGTACCCCGGGGTTTACAGGCTTACATAATAAGGAGGGCGCACAAAAAAAGGCGAACAGGAAAATCATTCGCCCATGGGTGACAATGGGACCAGATGCAGACATGCCGCGGGTTCTGCACCGGCGACAACTGTTACCTTTCTTCAGCACGTTCGCGATCGGTCGTGGATCAGGAGAACGCCGAAAGGGGGATGAAAGGGGGCTAGTTGCATATGTGACATAGCACCGACCGCAATGCTCTCTGCTCTATGCCTCCCCCACAACGGGATCTAGCAGAGATCCGTGCCATGCAATGGACCAGTGCCGGCCCACCGCCCGTTTATGTTCAACCATTTACGCCAACAATGTGTGCACCGAGCGAGCGAGAGAGAGAGAGGGTCGCCCTGAAGCCCTAAATCCCTTGCCACAGACCTCAGTCAAAACACCTGATCCATGCGAACCGCAGAATGGAGGACGGGGCTGGTGGAGGTGGGGAGAAACCAGCACTTTCGATTGTTGGTACGATTAAAACGAAATAAAAACCGTAATAAATCGTACGTCTATTGCCACAGGCATCACGAACCGCTGCATGCTTGTCCGCGCACTCGAAATCGTCACATACACCCGCTCATGTTCTCGTGCACATTCCGGCTTTCCTCCCCAACATTGGGCCCCTTGGATGCCCACGCAGCATAAAATGTTACTCTCTCGCCGGTGGGCGGGCGGGCGGCCCATCCGAAACAATGGGTCCGTTTGAAAGTGCGGTTGTAAAATGGTTGTCGTCCATTAATGTGCCACAACTCTCCGCGCCGGTACAAACCCCCGGGGACATTCCCGTTCGACGATGAAGAGCAAAGTTGGAGGATCTGTTTGAGAACGGGTGGAGGTTTATTGATTGTTGCTGGGGGACGGGAACGGATAGTTTGGAATTTTTCTCGCGTGTTCTGCAAAGCGCCCTACATGCCCTGCAGACAGCTCGACTCCGACGGTAGAAGCAAACGGGTTTCTTTCTCCCTCGAAGCAGTACGTTTTCGCTTTCGTTGATGGGGTTTTAGCGTCGTTTAGAACGTAATAAGATCGTTCGCTTTCGAGTGATCGCATGGTGGTCCAGTTTCCCTATTTTCCCCACCAGTAGGTGGGTGAGGGCGAAGGAGTGCATCCACTTCTCTTTCCAGTTTCGATCGCCAGTGGCTTTCCTGTTCAAACGACCCGAAAGTGCTGATAGTCGTCCCGATGGCGTGTGCCATTTGCTGCCTCCTTAATGACCGTTACAATATCTTTCTTCTCCCATTCCTTCCTCGTTCGGGTCTTTGTTGACCTTTTTTAAGCACAAATTAAGAAAAAAATCTAACGACTACTATTATTTTTTTCCACCCCCTTTGTACCCTATTGGGTTGGTTTTCCCAGCGTCATTCAGGGGAGGTCACATTTTTTGGCCACACTGTGTAATTTTTTGCCATTGCTTTTCTTCCCTTTTTTTCAGTGTAACTTTCGTTTTTCTTTCCGTTGCCTTTTCTCATAGCCTTCAAATGGTTTGGACCCACCCACCTTCGACGTTCTCTGACCCTCTGGCCCGTGGGGACGCACAGACAGAACCAAAATCCCGTCGGTTGTAAATGTCGATCGTCAAAGTAAATTACCATCCCGACGGCTCCGATTCTCATCGAAACGCGGAATCGATCCGTCGGCGGACGCGACCGGCAAAAGGTCGACATGTTAATTTGGACGTTCGATGGCTCTTCTGCGGTGGAGTTTCCCATTTCCCTAGCCCTGCGATTCGCTGTGGACCCGCCATTGAGCTTTCGGAGAGGGAATTAAAACGGCTCCAATGGTCGTCATTGACGGGGCAGCGAATGATCATTTCTTTCTGTCCTTCGTGATTATGTTATTTGACGAAGGTTTTTTTGTCAACATAATATTGTGATTACGAGTCGATCTCGCCAGTTGAGGAGAAATGTTTAATATAAAACTGGGCTTTTCTCCTTCTGCTGCGTAATATGTTTCGAATTCGAAACCAGAAACTGTCATACATAGAGACAATCAAAACAACGGAAGAAATGGCTCATATATTTCCTCCAAAAAACGGCGGAAAATTTGTGGAAGCGAAAGAAACTTGCAATTAAACTACTGCTGCCACTTTCATAGACCCGATAGCAAGCGTATATCGTGGATATGGTTTTGCGAATTTCTTTCCACTGCATAATTGATTGCGTGAAAGTGAGAAAAGCAAGAAAATAAAAAGCAAGTCCGCCAGCAAGTGACCTCGCGGCAAAATTATTCCACCAGCGCCTACTGTCTGCCAACCCACTGCCCGGCGAGTGGATGCACGCACTGCTTTCTTTGATGAATTTAAAACAATAGTCACGCGGCCACAACAATTAACGGATGTGGTTTTCATTTGCACAAACCAGCGGGGAAGTTGGGACTGATTTGCAAAATAAGAAAAACAACGGCCAGCAGACAACGGGGCCCCCGATACGAAATGGCACGGCGTACCGGTGGAGCTGGCAACGTCTCGTACGCCGGGTGAAAGATGATGATGCCCGCGCGCAACCGAGTGAAAGTCTTCGCCGACTTTTTCCACCATCCGTGGCGGCCGCTGACGTAACCCGTGCATGGAAACGAGATCAGTCCGTTTTTGGGATGCAATGCGCGCGAGAAAGGATCGGGCAGAATCAATCGGGCAACAATCATGCATTACGCGTCGGCGAACGTCTGCGTTCAATCTCGGATGATCGAACAAGTGATCGGCCGCTCGAGACGCGCCTCATCTTGCAGACATGTCTCGCAGTGTGTTTATTGCCCGGGGGGCTGCATCCGCTTGTTCGCGCGTACCTCATCGTCACCGTCATAAGTGGGACGTCTGTCAGTCTGCCAATTTTGGAGTTGATCGTTGAAACGATCTGCTACACCGAGCCGGCAGGTTGCACCGAGCAAGCGGCCTCTCCCGGAGCCGTGCTTGAGGCGTTAAAATAATGGACCGAAAATCGATTTCGCAAAACTCCGCCGGCTGACTGAACCGCGGCTCGAAAAGCAACTCGAACGATCTTTGACATCGGACGGCATGTCAGGTGCGCAGGTCGCCCCTGCCGAATCCTGTCAAGATTGTTTGCTTGGGTGCGCGGGTCAACCGACCCTCCTGCTGGGCCGCTAATAACCTGACCTGGCGGATCGATAAAAATCAATCAAATCGCGCGTTTGGAATGCACGCTTTAGGGCGAACCCTTTGGGCACCACACCGGCCGCCCGGATTGTTGCCAATTATTTGCTAGCCTCCGTGTGCCCTCGACTCGGAGCCGTGGCTTCGTGTGCGGTAGGAAAGGTGAAAAAGTCACCGACTGTTGAGGTTGACGGTGTCAGGCCTCGTTAATGACGAAGTTCTACAAGAAGTGGGCATTGAAACGACTCGGGCACGGCACCCTGGCCCGCCATATAACCATAAAACTAATTCAAACTGTCTATCCGGACCATCGGCATCGATCGTCCGCCTTTTCTCCGATGGAGCCGATGGACCGATAGATTCCGATGGGAAGAGGGAACCGGAGCTCAGATTGATCTAGAGGACCCTCGCACGAAAGCTGGCGACTCGCTCGTGTGGTGAGTCTTGCGACATCGGGCACCACATATTTACCTGGCTGACCTAAATAGTCCACCGCCGCGGTACCATCTGCTAGGGCCCTGCTCCGTGGGACGCAGCTGGCTCCAACGATTGACAGGTTACCTCCTGCTCGTTACGCCGCGAGTACCACCGCATGGCCGCATGGCGATTGATCGGGAACTGATCGACAGCATAACATTAGCTCCATTTCGGAGCCGCAGCTCTGGATGATACAGTTCCGTGTGCGCTGCCGAGTGACGTTCCGCGAGGTGCCTTCCCATACTGTTTGTACTACTTTCGAGTCGAACATCTCAACCAACCCGCGGCGGTCGCACGGAGACATAACTATTACGCAATAAATCAACAGCCCGCGGAAGCACTCGAGGAAGCACGAAACGTCCTCTAACTCTCTCTCTCTCTCTCTCTTTCTATGTATGTTTCGTGTCCGGGTCGACGATTCTTGTTAAGCGGTTACTTTCGATCAACAAACAACCGGTGGCTGTCTGGTCTGGCTTCGAAATACCTGGACCACGGAGACGACAGGACACGATTGATTTGACTGCACATCGTTACCCAATTACTCGTCTCATAAATAAAACATATTGGACCCTTTCACCAGACCATTAATTTGAAGTTCGGTTTTCGTTTTCGGTGTGTTCTTGCGCCGTTCGATACTCCGTCAGTTGCAGCATGCGTGGATCTATGGATGGATCCCATAATAGGGTGCCAAAGTAGAGGTTTGCGATACAGTTTTGAGTTGTGGGTTTCCGTATTGGGTACACCATTAGAATCGATAGTTAGTGAATACGGTTCATTCCTCGCACTGAAACCGGTGAAGAATTTAATGAGGTGTACCGTTAATTCTAATAAATAACTTTTTTTTATCATGAGTTTTGCGGGCAATTTGCCCACTGAACAGGCTAGACAATATTAATAGAAAACAGTAAACATACGACGTCCTTGCATTGTTATATGTTTTGCACCATCCTGGGTCATTACACCACAGACGGAAAGACGGTAATAGATTCGCATTAATCGCATTCATAAAATCATCGTAGTAGTCGAACCGGACGATATCACGGAAACGTTTCACAAGCCAAAACTTTGAGCAAACAAAGTGAGACGTGTTCTGATCGATTCGTCGTTCCACTGGCTCCAACCGATACGGTTCGATGGAGTGGAGTTGGAGTTGGAAAGAAACCACACAGCCCAGTCTGACAAGCGCGCACCCTTGACATTGACTCTTCGCGCACACTTACGGGCGGTAGACGGGAGGCGGCCCCGGGTTGAGTTCAAGGTATGTCTCGCGCCAGTTTCGAAACTGTCGGCCATATTTGGACCCATTTGCAACGGTGGCCTTTCGAATTTCGGTTTGACGAAAAACGGAAGCAAACAATCACAAAGCGGCTCGTCTAAAACTGTAGCAATTGATTACGATTTTAAGATTAGTTCACGCGAAAAAAGCCCCACAGCGCTTAAAAGCGTTGCGGTTGGGTCTATAATTACTGCACACCGGGTGGGAAGGGATGCACAGATGTTCCACCGAGTGGTCAACCTGCTCCGACCGTGTCTCGCCGGTTTCTTACGGTGGAATGGTACAAGATTGAAGTCGAATGCCTCGATTGTTCTTGTCAAATGAACCGTTCGAATGAATGCCGCCGGTTGCTGTTGAGTCGCGCTTAGATATTTATGTCCATTTTGTCATTCGGGGTGGCTTTCGGCATTGCCCTCGTCGATAATTTATAGCATCCGTCGTGAATGGGAGGCCGGCCGGGACCATTGTTCGAAACCCCGCCATTGCAGGGGTCGAGATTCGTTATGTCCAATTAATTGATAAATATAGAATCGTATCTCCGCCGTGCAGACACTCGGGCCCGGTGCCATTAGGAAACCGCCATCGACGTGGCAGTGATGCCCTCAACGATCACCAGGGAGGAGAGGCGTATTGAGGGGGACATCATCGTCCGCCATTAGGAGTGTCAACGTAACGGCAGGGACTTTACGTACCAATTAAAAACGCTCCGGCTGAGCCACTACTGCACTGGCCCAGAGAAGCCCCGTTGCAGCGGAATACTCCGACACGTATAGCCGACATAGCGCTGGACTAATTCTACGAATATGGCACTGAAGTTCAGCCATAAAAACCGGTTCTCGCCGTCGCTCGCACATTCGGTGGGCCTTAATGATATCCAATCCGATGTGTGCGATGTGGCTAAGAAAGGCCGAAAGCGTGTTCTTGCTCCCCCACCCCTCCTGGTGCACCGTGCGGGTCCGCGGTCAGTAGCCTTCAGGTCTGCAGCTGGCCGCGGCGAGGTGTTTGGTTTTTTCTTCTCTCTCGATTACTTCCCTGCATCATTTTCCTTCCCACCGGGGGGGCCACCCGGTTGACCGTGTGGCTTGGAGCGCAAGGCAACATGCAAGGCAAGTATACTTTCATTTTTCTTTCCGTCTCGCCCGTTCAAATGCTGGCGCAACACTAACCTCCTTTCGGCACTCATCTTTCATGTGCGGGGCGATAGTTTTTCACTGTCAAACGATCCGTTATTTTCATGGTCATACCCACAGTTCCAGACAACGGCAGAAATCTGTTCTGTCGGAATCTTGAAAATAGCAAAGACCAGTCAACGCGGTCCCACAATCCATCGCGCGCCAAATCTTATCGGATCTGCATCTCGAGATGGGCTTGCGACTAAATTAGCATCTCAACACCTTCAGTGTTACGCTGGCGACTGGTGATGCGGTAACTGGACCGACCTCAAGCGACATCCGCAGTGGAAGCGATCACGCGATCTCCCGCGACAGGAACGGATCAGTGACAGGGAGAGGAAAAATAAAACAACCCCAAATGCAGCCTCGGTCGTGGTGTGGAAATTAAGTAATTACTCCCGCATGGTGACCGGTTTTCGCGTGCCACCTTGAAGCCACCTTGCTCCCGGCATCCCCAAACTGCATCGTGTTCAAGTGTGCGAACCCTCCTACAGCCACGAGCGTTGGCAAGCGAGACGTGACAATCGCGAGAATTCGTTGTCGTATTTCCGTCCGAAAAAACAGAAAACATAAAACATGAAAACCACCGGTGAAGGAAATGGCCCGGAATGGGCTGACCTAAAAACCGATCTGCTGTGCCGGCGAGAAGTGGTCCGCTTCGATCCGTTCTTATGTCTCGCGCAATAGGAGGCCACCGTCATCAGTAGCTGCCGCCGGCACATTAACCTACTGCACAGACCTCGAACCCCGGATCCGGTGTGAACGGCACGCTGCGCTCTGTGGCTGACAGCTTTTAGCAGCATCATGCTGTGCAGGTAACGTTGAGTGTGGACCTAAGAAGGGAATGATAATGCCCCCTCTCTACATTCCCGCCTACGTACCTATCTCTTCCCGGCGATTGGTTTTGCAAAACGATTAAAGGAAGCCTTTATGCTTTTCCCACTACACACACGGTAACACGGCCATCAATCCGGTGTCTCCATTATGCGGCTGACAGCGATTAAAAACCTATTTAGCGGCTCCCACGTAACCCGCGCGGAAAGAAGTGATTTATCCTGACGTCATGTTCTCGTTATGGAGTGTTGAAATATTGACTTAATTTTGTTTCGTTCTTACGTTCGGCTTTGGGCCCATTTCTGTGCCGGTGTCCTTCATCGACACCGTTCGGGCTCAATTTAACTTAATATCTGTGGCTTCTGTCACATTAGGTTTAATTTGTGATCAATTGCATTAAAAGTATGCTGGGAAAATCTGTATGCAATTTAAAATTTTCCCACTTATTGATCCAACTTCTTTGCAAAGTCCATAATCTAAATGACCACAGTCGAATGTAAAAGAAAAAAACCGGTAGATAAATCGAAATGTTCCGCATATTTTTCTCCCTTGAACTTCAGCAGCATAAGTTGCAGTTTTTGTTCGATCGTTCGACTTCACGCGTTCGCTTTATCTGACATCTTTTGAACGTCCCAGCACCGCATGGTTCCGTCAGTGCGCGCAGCAGGACCCGGGACCGCTTTTGGGGCCGTTTTGCGGTTCGCTGGCGAGTTAATTAAGTTCCCCAACAAAGCTCGCCTGGTGGTGGTGGGTGGAAAAAACTTAAACAGACGCTCGCTACTGAAGTTACAGCGAACGACTCACCATAACCACCACTGTGTGCTGGTGGGGGTGTTGGGTGTTCGACTGAGCAGAAAACTAAATCAAATTTCACCTAAAAATTCTTCCCCCCTACGTTCTTCTCCGTTTCGGGGGGGGAAAAAAAACGAATGCTGCTTATAACTGGAGGCAGCAGACTTTCTTCGGAGGTTTTCTCCGATTCCGAAGCGATACGGTTGCAAACCCTCCTCCGGCAGGATATCGCCGTGCCGGAGGTTCCCGCATCCGGTGTCTCGGCATCGGTGATGCGTTCAGAAATAGTGAGGTTGAACATTGTTTTAAATAAATTCACTAACGAAGCGATTTCATGGAACGGTGCGTCGGTAAACGGTGGACGCGAGGGGGTGTGATGGGATGTTATGCAGTCGGGGAGAAGAAACTGGCGACTGGAGCGGATGCTTAGGGGGTGGGCGATTCGCCGGCCCTCCCTGTAGTCGCGCGCCCAAACACAATGCGATTTTGATCGAGCTCCGTTATGAGGCGAAATAAAGATCGGAGTTTGCGCTCCGTAGCGGAGGGGCACCGAAATTTTCCGGACAACAGTGAAAAGGGAGGGAGTGGTCGGTGAAAAGTTTTCCCCCCCTTGGGTGCGGGCAGGAAAATGGCGCCCGCTTCGTTCGCTGGCGGCATCTCCGCGCGATGCACGAAACGAGAGGCGCCACATTTTGGGAAATGATTTAATTTCGTACATTTTACAGCCCGTCTCGGGCCTTACGGGTCTTTCTTTAACATGGCTGCTTACACAAAGTGATGTAACCATTACCATGCGCCGCCTCCCAACCTCGTGTACTGCACCTACCCGACCGGGGGCCGAAGCCGCGCCGAGGAAAGTGAAAGTTTCTAGACCGTCCGCATCTTTTCTGACTTGATGGAGGAAAGAGTGTTGTGTTTGCCTCTCTGTTTTTCGCTAGCTCTCTCTCTCTCTCTCTCTCTCTCTCTCAGTCTCTCTCTTTCTCTTTCTGCCCGGTATCTCATTATCGAAAGTCCACACCGATGGAACGCCGTTCGGTTCCCATCGCATTCCGGTTTCATTCTTGGCCGGCGGCCGGAAGGATCGGGTTGGCCTTTATTTTCCGCCTGAGTGGGCTTCCGTTTTAGGAACGTTTGACATTCTGGTAACTCGTTAAAAAATAAGTAAACAGCAAGTAACAGCGAACATCCCCCGCCGCCGCCGGGGGGCAGGCGGTACGGCATTTTGTGACCACTTAAGCCTTTTCTTTGAAGTGGAAGAATTCGGCGCACGCCACATCGCCGTTGCGAACGATTCGTGATTCTTTTGCGTGAACTCCGCCCCTTTCGGGTCGCTGGAGGAGGAGGAGAGGAGCAGCCGGAGGACGGTTCCGTGATTGGCCGAAAATGGTATTGAACCCACTAATGAAGTTTGCGGTGTGTAGTCACTGTGTGCTACATCCCATGCCGATCAAAGGCACCATTCGAGGGGCTGTTTCTTTTGCCTTTTCGTCCACTTACAATCCACATCAAAGCAACCCGGCCCCCACCCGGGTGACGGGGGGGTAAAATGGTCACCCGCCGCCGATGGAGGGGGTGTAAAAATTTGCACTCATTTAGTTGCGCAATTATTACGCAAACGAATGCCGTTCCGATTTCGTTGACCCGCGGCTCACGTCATCTTGGGGGCCGCTCGAGCACAGGTTCGCGGTTTGTTCTGGCGATTGCGAATTTTCGCGTGAGAGTCCCTAACCCATGCGAAGTGTGAGTCTTTTTTTCCTTCCTTCGGCATTTTTTTTTAAAATTTTGAATGTACTTTGAGCGCTTGCGTGCCACTACAACTTCTCCGCCAACATGTGTCCTTGTCCTGGCGCGTATCCAAAACCGGCAGCGTGTTGCTTTCTGTTGCTTTCGGGTGAGCAAAAAAAAAAGTGCAGATCTACTTTCGAAAACGGTACATTGGAATCGTGGAAAGTATCGCGCGATGAAATGGTGCACTCTCTCGAAGTAACCTTGCCTGGT
>JAOEFI010000006.1:18131289-18154003 GCA_034621735.1 Anopheles plumbeus
GGTGGAGGCCTAGTGGCACGAACCAGCCAGGAGTCGGTTACGGAGGCAAACAGAAAAGGCGGCGTAAAGTTTTCCTAAACTTGTGCGCCCCTGCTAATCGACATAATTTATGACTCCTTCAACGCTTTGATATTAAAACGTTCAGAATGGTTTCAAATTCCTTCGCCTGCAGCCATTCTTTTTCAAGTCGCTTTTGAACGTAGAAAGAAGTGGAGCTTTCTTTTCGCCCGCCGTCCATTAAATGAGAGTTTCGTGTTCCACCGCGGTATCCAAGCAAGCGGTGGCTCGTAACTTCCACACCATAAAACCGCCATGTGTAACCAATAAAACCCCGTTAATTTGAAATTTCAGCAGGTTTCGGGCACCGCTGCGGGGTGCTAATCAAATTTAATCGATTTATGCTCGCATTCCGCATCCTTAGGGGGTTCGCTAATGGTGCAGTGAAATGCAGCCGTGTGTTAATGGCGCTGATTGGAACCGATTGGTCACCGTGGCGAGTGAGTTAGTAGTTGCTGCTAATACCTTCGCCGTCTTACAGTACGTCTGGCTCATTGGGGCACAAATGAGGGTCAATTTCAGTCTGGAACAAACGAAACCATCCGGGAGGTTGGGAGTCCCATACGTAGGATTATGCAAATCGGGCGCATTTTCAGGTGGGAAATTTACGGCTTCACAATGGTCGCCGACGGTGGTTATGATTTAATTTTCGATGATTGAAAATGCCATCGAAGACGCGGAAAAAGGAGGAAAGAGAGGGAGAGCGAGGGAGTGAAATCATTTGCTTGTAACAGCCGGCTGAATGGTGGAGGAGCAGCTAAAAGTCGATTGGACGAGTTGGACCGATTCGTTCTGCTGCCGAAATCAGTAATGGAGTGTTGAGAGCATTTAAAAGTTACCGAAGGGGGAAATTCATTACGCGAAACACATTAGCTAACGTCTCGTTGTGCTGCTGCTGGTGCAAGGGTCCATTCTCGTGCGCCATTACGTGTGAAATGAGATCGTCTGCAACACATGTCGAGTCATTCAATATTCGCCATCCTGAGAGTTCGTCGAGACAGGAAGATAGTACTTGTTCTTTTTTAGTACTAAACAATTCTAACCAGAACCAATTAGATCCATTTTAACGTCCCATTGAACTGGCATTTCTTCAACAACAAGAATGGAACCCAAATTCGTTAGGTGCATGACATTTATTGAAAAAGTGGTTTGCGAAGTCATCGAACCTTAAATGCCTTTTTGCGGCAAGTGGCTGCTTCATGCTGCGGAGCCCACACACAGGTGCAAAAGGGCAACGCATGCCCTGGAATGCAACCGGCTCGTGCTAGGGGCTCGTGACATGAGAACGAAAATCAGATACTGGCCAGCAAAAGGTTGTCTAGTGTGTTGTTTTCTTGTTCCTTCGAATGTTGGGCTGGATCCAGCGGCTCCCCTAACGCCACACGCGCCCTATGCAAATCTTGTACCTCTTGGCAAGTGACGAGTTGCGAACGAGTGTAGTCGTTCTTGTTTGATTAGTGGCGTAAGTCGCGCCTTTTACGACTGGGAAGGGAGGGATTTGAAGCACGAAGCGGATGTGGTCAATTAGCGAGCGAGTGGTTTATGTTGTTGCTGATGGTGGCTATGCTGCTAGTCGAAGGGGTAAAACTAATCGAACCGGATACTGCCCCTACACACTCGGTGCTGTGCGTGCCATCGACGCACCCAACTGACACACGTGTTCAGTCGTCCTCCGAAATCGCGTTTCATGCACAGAGTCACCAATCGAAGCGGAACCATTTTCACCAGCGTGCGGCACACGGAGTTTTCTCTCCACTGCCGGTTTTATTTCTCACCCTAGCCTCAGTTACTAAGTGTACAGTTTCACTACTTAATTTTCCTCTCAGTGCCACACGGCACAAACGATCCGAATCAAATAATTGGAGAAATGGTTCCATTCGGTGGACGATTGTAAAATTTAAAACCCCCCAAAATAAAAAAGTTGCTCCTTTGCGAAGGCGAACCGCTGGCCGTTCATTGCATTTATCCACGATAAATGAAGACAATCAGCCGCCAACCACACAGCTCGGAATGATTAAACTGGAGCTACTTTAAACTCGCGGCCCGTCGTCGATCGCTGGGCTGGAAACTGGTTTCATGCAAGGAAAACAACACTGCCAATTTGTTTTGCGTTTCTGTGGTGGACGGCGTGTGAAGGGGGGTTGAAGTTGCAGACCGTCTGCAGCCTTCGGTGGTTGTGGCCGGGATGGATGATGAGGAGGAGAAGTGTTTCATAAATTGGTTGGCCTAGAAATGATAAAGGAAAAGCATGGCGTACCGGTGACTAGCCAAAAATCATTGCCACGCGCGTAACTTTCGGCACAACCTGTCCGGTTAACGGTGACGCCGATGAAAGCAGCAGCAGCATCACTCCATCGGAAAGGGAACGGTGGAGAGAAAGAGGGAGAGAAAAAAAAATAAAAGGGAAAAGCGAACCGGAGACCGGAGACGTGCGCACGAACGCATGATCCATGAGTCAATCTCAACCGGGTCGGGTCGGGCGCGGTAGTGTGGAACCGGTCGATTTATGGAACCGCACGGTGTAGAAAGGCACCATCCGAAAGGGTGAGACGAATCTAGCCGGTTTAATTTTATGATTACAATCACAGGGAAGATTTAATCAGCAATGAAAAACTTCGCTGATCATCTTCCGAATGAAACTTGAAGTTCATTGTGGAGCACTTTCCAGTGTTTTGTTGGAGGCCGGGTTCCAAGTTTTCATCTTAAAACATGAACGATTGCACGAATGAACGTCAACTTGTTACAAATTCCAATAGCTGGCAGTTGCTCTATGTTCTACTGCGTGCCACTTCAACTTTGTAACCCTCAGTGCCAATGCAGCACCAACCGCGATACAATGTAGCAAACTGTACGTCGAGAATGTAACAAGTTTTTCTTCCACCACCTCGAGCCACCTAGACCCAACTATGTCAGATCGTGGATTGAGATCATTGCATCCGAAGGTTGGGTTAGAGCGGTGCCCATTTTTGCCGTCCCCGCTCGACGCGAACCGGTCAAGTTCAGCGACAACGTTTCCGCACCGTTTCCAAACGCGGAGCCAAAAGGTTCCGGTTTTGACAGCGCGCCCCAACACGCTGCACTGTTTTTCGCCAGTTTGACGTGTCGGATAAATTGTGGCGCGGATGACGGAGATCCGATCGAAAAAGCACTGTTATAACGTGCCACCTCACATTGTTGGGCAGTACATGGCGGACAAGAACAAAAAAAAAAGGGGGGGAAATTCATTACTACTCCGTCCGCCGCTCGCCAAAACACTCTACGCTTTCCGTTCTATCGGGGACAAGTTTTTTGCGTGGATTGACAGCAGCAGAAACCCCAGCAAAACACACAAAAAATTATGTTTGTTTCTCTCCAGCGCCTACGCAGATTCATCAACGGAACGAAATTCGAACGACAACAAACGCCTCCAATGGGAGTCAAAGCTTTGTGGCGTCGTGTTGCTGCCCAGTGTCTGTGATCCTAACCTAACCTAACAGTGCCAGCCGCTGTAGAATCAGAACAGCGACCGCAAATCCACAAAAAAATAGAAAAAAAAATTAAATAAAAATACTCCACTCCGGCAGTGGAGAGCAAAGCTTCCTCAAGTCTCGTGCTAACGCGTCAAATGTCAGACGACCGAAACGTCCTTTTCCCGTTTTCCCCGAACCGGTCCCGCTACTGCTCGAAGCTGGCGGCCGGGTTCGTTGGAGCGGGATGTTGGAGAAGTTCCACTGACACAGTTTAGCTCGGTTACGCTTGGTTCGGTTGGTCGGCTGTTCCATTCCACAATTTGGACGTATATTCCCGTTCGCCCGGTCCCCTTCACCTGGTGGAACTGAACCTCGGGGATTGATTTTGTTGGAACCTGTTAGCTTTGGACACCACCGCTGTGTGCCACGGTCTGTGCGTGGTTGAGTCGCACTGGCCGCGGATTAGAACGCGGATCATTGTAAGGGGAGAGCGACATATTGGTGGCGTTTCATGAATAAAATGTTCCTCCCTATAACTGGAGGTTGCCGAATCGCGTGCGGGCTGAAGCAGCATGATTTAATTTGGAATGAAATATGCTGCAGGAAAAAGCGATATGAGAAGTGTCCATGCCGTCGTGACTGGACGGTTTTTCCCTTCCCGCATATCGCGTCACATGTGTGCTCGTGCGAAGGTGTGAAGCCCCGTTACCGATCGAAGATCTGAACCGTGTCCAATTGGTAATCGGAACGGGATAGAGGGGTAGGAAACATAGCAGCCACATTTTATGGATGAAGTTGGCCCAAAAGTGAACCAACCAAGCTTACCAAATTGCTGGTGAAGAAAAAGTGGCATTACATTTACTTCTTCCATACCTTCTCAACACTCTTTCTTTCTCTCTTTCTCCCCCCCACTATCTCTTTCCATTTCTCACTCTCTAATTGTTGAACAGTACGATACCAGAATAAACTTCTCATCAAGCAGATCCATATTTGCTTTTGGCCAGCTCATTATTAGGCCTATTGGTTTCATCCCCATTAGTGTTCGATGCTCGGGTGCTGAGAGATACACCACACTCGATCTTCGATGCTCTCTCTCTCTTTCTCTCTCTTTTTCTCTCTCTTTCTCCCATCCCAAGGCAAGGCAGATGGGCGCACACGCAGTGACAGAGCTGTTGCATATTCATGAGCAAATTTGAAACGGTCGGTAAAAAGGCAGGTGGAAGCATGTGCAAACACTAGACAGAAGCGAAACACGGAACGGAACACCGTTCGGTTGACCACAGGTCCATCCGGTGCTTCACGGTGCGTTTGGCAGGATAAACAAATCTCCGCGGGACATGTGTGGGAAAGCTAACAAATTGTGTTTGACGATAAAGTTTACGCGTTTAGCTTCCACTGTGTTTAGCATCAAATAGCTTCGTGGGGTCAGTCTTGAGTTTTGCATTTTGTTAATTGGGACATGATTTGGGCTTATGGATAGCAATTTCTTTGATCAATAGCTGTTGGGGAGGTTTAGCAGAGATGTCTTCATTCCAATGCCTACATCAGAAATGAAGCAATAAAGTGGCTTTGCTTGGAAGAAGAACGCGGAAACCACACACAGTATGAGGCAACTCGTGGCCAGACAACATCATCGGACTGCTAGTCACAGAAAAGCGCGCCGGACGCTATTCACTTTCTCGCAAGAATCACGCTGATTGCGCATCATATTTTATCCAGCTAGCGTTCCTCAAGTGAATTGCTGCCTGGCCGGGAAAATCCATTAATCGTTGCGCTGCCACGCGCCAACGGACGGTCGAGGAATGTACCATCCTTCGAAGCCCCGAGTGGTGAACTAGTACCCCGACTGGTTGCAGAACACCTCGAGGCATGAGCATTATCTCTCGCATGCTGCACCGTGCCGAAGCGTACCGAAGCGGGCGCTGTGCGAGACGATCTTCCTGGCGGCAACCAGTTATGGAACGGATGGAATTTTTAGCCTTCCGGAATGTCCGTAAACGGAACGCTCGAGGGGAAAGAGTTTTTTCTCGTTTTTGCCCGTGCGCTAGTGC
This sequence comes from Anopheles plumbeus, assembly GCA_034621735.1. Lineage (NCBI taxonomy): Eukaryota > Metazoa > Arthropoda > Insecta > Diptera > Culicidae > Anopheles > Anopheles plumbeus. Next base: position 18,136,847 of record JAOEFI010000006.1, read on the forward strand.
GAATGATGCCTTCCTGCTGCCGTTAGCCACTTCGGGATAGCAGTAGGAGACCGTTTTTTTTCTCTCTCTCTCTATCTCTTTCAACAGGCGAAACGGAATCGGTTTATTGCTCGCGTTTATCCCATTGCTGGATTTAATGAGATGATGTTTTATTGAGTTTTGCAAAAGTTTCCATAACCAGAAAAACAATCCTGACCACCCGTGTTTAGATGAATAATGAAACGGAAATTGTTGCATCATGTTGAATGAGGTTCTTATAGGTCAACTTTTGTGTATTAAAAACTTACCAAGAAGTAACTAAAACCTCAATATTTGATGTCGTTTTCAATATCGATTGATAGTTTGTTTGGCGTAAAGCTTTCTATTTCAAATTACCTGAAAATAAAGAAACAATAACGGGTAAGTAATTTAGTAAAACTGCAAATTAGCGAGTCATATTTTTAAGTTATTGCTTCACAGTTTATCGTTCCCTGTTTAGAACTCGCGTAACGGGAGTATCGTGGGAACTTAATGTCTCACAAATCCTTCACTTTTTATGCCATCAATTCCCAGCTGATCGCTCTCGTCACGCCAACGCCCAACACTCCCTTTGTTGGGCGGACGAATGAACCATATCATGCAAATTATTATGACCCTTCACAAATTGGCCACTCAAGTGGCCACCTAGGGTCCCTAACGACATATAAATGGGCCCTGCACTCGACCAGCGAACTAGCCTGCGATCACCTAATACGCCACTGAATCAGTGGCCCTTTTTTGGGGTCCTTACATGAGTTGTGAGATTTACGAGACTGGCGGATAAAGGTTGCCGGCTGTTCGCTGGCGGGACACCGTCCGTCGCGAAGGTGGGCATTAAATGATTTGCATTATTGTTTTTTAATAATTAAATTACAATCAACCCGGGGCTCAGTTCCACGGCGAGGCATTCCACACGGCGTGCCGGCATACCCGACCGTTCGGAACCGACGATGGCTTGTCAGCCGAAGGCGGATGCCTGCGTGTCGCAATGCCATTTCCTTTTTCTGCTGAACGCGGTGGCGCTCCATCCATCCACGCCAAGGGCTTACTGGGGGTGAACTTCGGGAGCAATCTCAGCGTTCGCGTTCGTTAATGTGCACCGTGTTGCACGGGCCCCGTGTTCTGGAGTTTCCATTCTCCCACGGTGCGGTCGAGTTGTGCCACGACTCTCTAGCCGGAGCACAACAACAATCACGCCTATGACCACGGGCCATATCAGGGCGTCGCGGTGTCCGATATGGTACCGCCATCGAGCTACGTGGAGCCGCGCGACGCCGGGTGAGGCAATAGGTCGCGTTCTTGGCAGCCGTGTGCCGCTGGAGCCAGATGGATGCTGGAAGCTGTAATCTTAGCGTAAGCCATCGTCATCCGCTGGAGCTGCCTGTCGCTACCTGTTGACGGCGAGCGGGAATTGGAGCGCTCGTGGATCGTGAACAATGCGACGTCTTGACTACCAAAGGGACTCAGCCCGTTCGGTCGCTTTGTGCCAGATGTCCCGAGATGTGGCCCGGATCTACTGGCCCACTAGTGTACCAGGTGGTGCTAGTGATTGTCGGCAGAGATCCATAACAAATGAGGTACAAGAAATCGTGAGGTCACACACGTCGCCCAGGATGTCACAGGCAGCCGGGCTCGTGGAGCGACTCGTGGAAGCGGACATTAAAGGCCACCACGTCCGTGTGATTTTGCGCCACCGGAATGTGTTACCTTTACACCCGCGGTTCCAGCGGTGGGCCAAGATGTGGAGCAGCAACGGGGATCGATAAAAGTCGCACCGTTAACCGACCACACGGCAGTAGTCGGGAGCCGTCTCTGGTGTCCGGTGGGGGAGAAGGAGTGGACACTCGAAGGCGTTCTATGTCACGACATTTTATTATTTTATTACATAGCGTATAATTGTGGCTTGGCGATCGGCTGCTGCTGCTCCTACCACTTTTGCTACCATTGCCTCCCCGGTTGAACCCGATGCTCAATCTTGGTCGCCTTTCGATTGGGGCGAGTTTTCGCCACCGTACAATCTTAATGCTTTTAGGTTTGTTTAGCTAGTTTATTGTTTTTGTTTCTCCAATCCCGTCTCGAACAGCTGGCCGTCTCTCGATGCAATAAACTCACGCCTGCGTACCTTGCCCCGACTCGGACGAAGGAAGTCGGCAAGGTCTCGGAGGAGCTGTCGTAAAATTATAGCCAACCTGAGCGAGTGACGGTGAACGCGCGATGAAGAAACACTTTAAGGGGAGTTCTAATCGCCCCACACCGGACACAGACACACACACACACATACACACAGACACTGAATCGTAGTCGGGTTCAGTGCAGTGCAGTTTTTCTCCTACTGTTGCACCTTGCAGAAGGGGCCAAGAACTTGGTGTTCGCTCCGGTAATGGCGGTTTTGCGCCAAGAGGAAAACTAACAAAAAGTATACCCTCATGGTGTGTTCCCTACTATAGCGTACTCTCGCCGTGATGGTGCCGAAGGGAAAAGCTGCAGAAAAAGCTTCCCTAATGTCTTCATTTGTTAACCCTATTGGCACACGGGTGCGGGGTAAGTGATTTCAAGGCAAAACTCACGGACGGAGCAGAAGGACAAAAAAAAACCCGTACGAAACAAACGAGCAAAACTGAATGGACCACCCACACAGAGAGGGCAAATGGAAATAAATGGATTAATAAAGTTTGTCATTTTTCTTGCCATGCTCGCGGGGGCACTCGTAACGAATAGTTTCTGTCTTCCCGACCCCACACCGTGAGAGGGTAAGATCTAGTCGTACGGCAAATCCGTGGAACTATATTTTCTTCTATTTCCACCTATTGCACTCTAGCTTTTCCTTGAAGTGATTTCCGTGCACCCCTGAAGTCCCTGTTCCGAGAGTCCGTGGGTTGTTAAACTGTAGTGCGCCCGACGTTGGTGGTCTTCGTTCCGCGGCAATCGATTCGGAAGCAACGAACCAATTCCAAGAGGGTTGACGGTGCGAATAAATTGAACAGACCAAAAAATAACAATCCGTTTGACATTCGTTCCACGTTTGTTGACTGTCGAAAAGCAAAATATGTACCGCAGTGCAGTTCCTCCCCAAGCATAAACATAACTTGCGCCGCCGAAGCTGAAGGGGAACTGCAAAGACGATGATTGGGAATTGGAGAATAAAAAGTAAAAAACAAGAAACCAAAAACAAATTAACAAGTAATATAACATCTGTCACACGTACGCACTATTGGCGGTTTAAGTGGTGGCCGGACCGGAATGCTAATGTTCCCGTTTTCTTCCCGTCTTTTCAAAACGAACCGATCAAAAAACCCGATCCGGTGAAGACAGAAACGTGCATCGATCGATACCAGCACGCGTTAGGGCGGTGAACCTAAACCGTCCCCATTTGTTTCGACATCTATAATTGTCAATCGGCATCTCGGGTGCTCTCGGAAAATCACCGTTACAAAATTGCACCGAAAGCGAAACGAAAGTGAAATTTTTCCTTCCCAGTTCAACCCGAAGACCGGATTTTCTTCTTCCCCCGGGTAGGGGGAAACGGAACACTCGAGTATGAAACCCTGCACCGTCGAATTTCGACTGTCGAATGACGACTGTAAGCTTTCGGAAGATATACCGGAAAGAAATCGCACGCCCAGGAAGGAGGAAATATGCCCCGGCCAGCTGGAAATGTTGGCCCATCAAATGGTGGTCCACTTAGGTACACTTTCCCGCGATTAGTGTCACCAGGCTGACCGAGCCCGGGGAAAATGGGGGAGAATAGAAATGGGACAATTGGTCTGCGCGACCAACACCCGGAGGCTTGGATTCCATTTTCGTCTCGGAGTCATGATGGAATGAAAACACACTTTCGTTTCGATGGATCTTGATCCGACAACTTGGCGTTGCTTCGAACCGAAAAAAAAAACTGTAGAAAAATAATAAAATGTTGGACTTCACCGTTCTCAGCAGTTGTAGTGGAAAGTAAACAAGAACGTGGCGCGACCACAGTTTGAAGCTTTCTAACAAACACCCGAAATTCCGCCTGATGAAGATTTGGACAGCAACTGCCTGGTTTAGGGTTGACTTGATACCTCCAATAATGATTTAAGTTTCATCTCGAAATTGACAACTTCACTTCATTATATTTCTAACTTAATCATTGAGTAAACAAAAGGAATAAAAGCATTTCCCAAATTAACTCTTTCTTGAAATTAAGGAAACATTTCCCTCTTTTTAGTCTGAAGCCATTTCAAGATGGAAATGTTTGATAATTTTAATTTCGAAAGAATTTCATGAAAACTATCAACGAGTCTGCCCCCCGAGGAGGAGAAGCAAACAGACGAGTAGCTGAAACTTTATAATTCACTTTTCCTCTAGTTCTTGCTCCTGCTGCTTGACCAAACGCTAATGACATCCTGTGGTAATGCCGTTTTGCCCTCCCCAACCCGAAAGCCCCGGGAACCGTTTCCACCTTCCCGGTAAAGATCGGCTCGATTCGATAAAGTTGTCCGAAAATGTAATGTCAGCAATTTAGCCCGCCCATTCTTTCCACCCCAAAACGACCCCTGGTGGCGAGTTTCGCTTCGAACCTCTGCACAATGCACAGTCGCCCTCTCCCCGGAACCAAGCCGCCTGCATCGAACGTGAACCATCAGTTCCGGTGGTTGTGTTACACCATGAGCGGACGGACGAAACGGAGGCGCAAAAAAAATCACAAACCCTTGCCACGACCTTATGCTTCGTTCTCGCGTCTCATTCTCGGCGCGGCCGTATTTGCTCGGTGGCTGCTGCAAAATGCTGTCCGCTGCAAGGCACCAGCCAGGCCAACGTTTCTTCGTGCCCGGTTCGCGCAGTGTGGGCACCCCTTTAATTGCGAGCAATGTAGCGGCCCTTTTGAGCTCGGCTGGACGCCACACTCGCGCCCCTGACTTGTCCCACCGGAGGAACTGCTCGCGGTGGCGACCGGAGGGACTCGTGCGGACGCATTTTATTGGGTCGCGAGATAAAGAAAACGAAAAATGAAAAAAATAAAACATACAGCACACCGTTGCTGCACCGGGCGCTAATGGGACACATAGCCCACATTTTATGCTGCCGTGTGCCACGCCGAGAAAGGAAGGTGAGGCACGAGAACGAAGTGGGCGAGAGATCGGGTTGCTAGAAATTGCATAACACCCGTTCAAGCCCCAGCAGGGCTCTGAGGGCTCCGTCCATGTGTGTGTGTGTCGTGTTCGGTTCGTTCTGGCGGATACACCGTTGCGCACGGGAGTCACAATAGGGCACCACTCCGTCGTGCACCGAGCCGCTGTTGGTGGATATTTACTTTTTCCTCGTGAACTTTTGCCCCACTGCCACCGAACTGGCACCGAAAACCCCCCGTGGATTGGTGGCCTTTTGCAAGCGGGTCCCCATATTTCGGCTATAACTATTGCACTCTTATGCGAGTTTCGTGTTGTTCGGTTGTTTTTATGTCCCAATATTATCTGCTTTGTTGCAGGTTTGTGAGTCCTTCCCGGCGCTCCACATGCACTTGGCTAACACAGGTTTTTCAGTTTATGTTTTCGCTTCAAATTCAAGCCAGCTTGTGGCCTCTGCGGGGCACCAACTTTCTCACCTTTGAATCTTCTGGATGTGTGCTGCTGAACGCGCACAGCCTCGGCCGCAACGGCAACAAGCAGCAGCATCCCGAGGGACAACATGTTCACACGATTTCGCCAGTCTATGGCCATTTTGATGGAATTGATTTGAACTATGTGTGTGTATTTTTTATTTTTTTTTACTCGAATCACACACGCGCGGTTTCGTGCGGATCTTCCCTTGCACAAGGCCTCTCTTTTTCTCTCTCTCTCTCCCTCTGAGGCTCTACTCTGAGTCGTCACTGGAGGAGATGTTTTATCGCCGACGGCTGGATTCCGGATTTTCCTCTGTCAACTCCACCAGGTACCGGAGACAATCCTCGCGATCGGGTCGGCGATCGCCGGGGAGTTCACTGCGAGCACTTTCGCGCACTAGCGACGAATTCACGCACTGATTTCGCTAAAAAAAAGTGAAACAATCCAATGGATATTTAGAAAAAAAGAAAACCGAACGTCACACGAAAAACGGCCGTGGCCTGCTGAGAAAGGTGCTTTGCCGCGGGAGGACGCGAATTCACCACTGCACACCACCTGCTCGGGCGAACGTATCGAGTGGAACTGCGCAAAATAATTCGCAAACCGCCGCTAGTCACCTTCGCGCGATCGCGATCGCACGATCGATCGATGATCGGGTGTGGGCTGAGCGTACGCGGGCGCCGAGAGTTCCCGAATGTGTGCAGGCAGCCCTGCTGCAAGGCTTCGCGGTTACCGTAACGTTGCTGGTGCCGTGAGTGTGCGCGCGCGCCGACTGTCAACCGTGTAATGAAAGCCGACCGTGCCTAGACGGCGCGTATTCAATGAACGGTATTCTTCCAATTTCTTTCTCCGCCGCACTCGGCCAAACCGAATAAAACACAAACCTGTCGCTGTTGCTGCCCGGTGGCGCGTTCGCGCTGGAAAAACTCCACCGAAAAGGGGAGCTCTCACCCATACAGACGGGCTGGAGTATGTTGGAGCTTTTGAGACCTTCCAGCTCAACGGCGGAGAAGCACTCATTGTATGGAATGATATTCCGTGGAGAAGGCCGCACATTTCCACCGATCGAACACTCACGATCATGCTAGCATAGAAACGTGCGCGGTCGGTTTTGCAGAGGTCCATTAACGCATCATCCGTCGATCCATCCATTCCTAGGTCGGATCAGTCCGTTGTAAGCCATGTTGGATGTTGCACAAATTATACAAAATTCAATGACAAATAGTAATAACAAAACATATTTTATAGAATAACTCGTTGAAAGATTTGTTTGAGGAATTTGCAACGAATCATAATTCATTTTACACCGTCGAACGATCAAGTCTCACTTCACGAGTTCGAAGCGATTCGTGGCTCCATGCTGCGGGAGCTTTTCATAATGAACGAGATCGTTCGATTGAGTTCCTGAGAAACGGCGATTTCGTCGCTATTCTCTCGTTGTAGTCTATTGAATGCCTCCACCATCACGCTTGCGCCAAAGCTGCCATGTTCGGTGTCGTTACCATGCTACTCACGAGAGATAGATCCGGAAAGGGAGAGAGAGAGATGGAGTGAGAGAGATTCGTACAGTGTTGAGAGAGTGCTTTCAAAAGCTACAGCGCGCGAACGATCGCAGCTCGCAGACGGCGCGGCCATGCGCCAAGGGTAGTAGACGATCATACAGTCACGATCGCTGACCCCACCACCATGAGGCAGTTACCGTTCGACGCCTTTACTCTCATCGGCTGGTCTCTCCGACCGCGGCGCAGCTGATCAGCCCGAGAGCCGCACGCGAAGCCGGTTACGGAGTCGAACGAGATCGAAAGTGATTTTTTATTGTTGTTGCTGCAGCGTTTGCGCGTAGTTTTTTTTCCTTCTCCACGGCTTCCCTTTGCTTCCCACGGACCGCTCTGCACCTCGCCGCACCGTGCTCTGTGTCGGGGTCTGGGTCTAGCTCAGTGCTTTTTTTTTCTCTTCCCCATGTGGGCCCCTTGGAAAGTACTGTCTGTTTTTTTCCTTCTCCCCGTCAGGCACTGTTTTTCCGTCATCTGACCGCCTGTCTGCGCTTCCCACCGTATGCGGATCGTCGGTACTCCCTCGGACTAGTTTCGTCTCAAGAGCCGGAGAGAAAGAGAAAAAGAAAGAGAGAGAGAGAGAGAGAGAGAGAGAGAGAGAGGGTAAGCGCTCGATCTCATTTCAGGTGCATACGCTGCAGCACTTGGTAGGCCACTGCAATGCATACGGCTTTGCGGTCGGTCTAGGGCTTGTGCAGAGCGCTTGCGGTGCGTCCCGAGCTCGGGAAGATGATGAAATCGTGCGTCGGAACGTTTCAGAACATTGCGGTCCATCGTGGGTTTTTCAAAGTTTTTAAAGGTACAAAGTTATGTATAAAAAACATATGATTGTAAGTTCAAGTCTATCCAGTGTAAAAGAGAGCAAAAGGTATTAGAAAGGTTGTTTCTGTTGTCTCTCTTAGGGGAAGGCAAACTTAAGGGTTTTTCCCAGATTAGATTAAAAGTTGCCTACCAGCCAGTATCGGTTTGGATTTTCAGGAATCGGGTGTGTGCATAACTTTAGTCGTTAAAACCAAAAAAAAAAAACAGAGAGAAAAAAAATTAAAGAAAAGATTTAAAAAATTGAAAAGAAAGAAAAAAAAACGGTAACAAATCGCTGGAGAATTGTTTGGCCATTGTGTCAAAATGGCTATAAGCTGTTGTTGGTTTAACAAAAGCACTAAACATCGCCGGTGCGTAATTATAAACACAACCAAATCTGTTTATTTACGCTGCAGCTGTTTAGGTTTTATTGGCCAACGGTTCCCACCGGAGCCCCCCTCTCGATATGGGCATAGATCATAAGTCACATAGAAATATATAGCCAAAATTAAATACACCCTTCTAGACGAATGGCAGCCCAACCGATTGAGGCGGATATGGGACCCAAACGGGCGTAGGGTTGCCGTGGTTCGCCTCCGAATCTCGCCTCCGTTTCCACACTTAAAACATGGACTCAACTTTCGGGTAAATTGTTCCGAGACATACTTGTGTCCAGCATCAGCGCATGTGTTATGTTCGCGGCGTTGTACGGACAGATCGGTTGCTGCCGATTAGTCGAAGTGGGTTGCCGTGTTTCAAAAGTGTCAAACAGACAGTCGCCGCTTATCAGGTTTTCCGATCTTTCCGCAACCGACGCGTCGGTGCATTTCGGACTGCCCGGTTGTTGGCAAAAATGTTGTTTGACTGTCGTCGGCAAGTTTGGCGATAAAATATGACACACGGCACCGGTCAGTTTCCGCCAGACTGCGTCACACCAAAAACCGCTGCACGTATTGTTTTCCGAGCATCAACCCGAACCAGCGGGCCCCTTTTCCTAGGGCAGAATGCAAACGACTGCCTTCTATTTACATAATCCTGCGTCAAAAAGAAAAAAGAAAAGGGAACGACTCAGCATGTGAGCGGAATCGAGCGATCGTGACGGGGACAAAGCGGCTTGAACAGCACTCCACGGTGTGAACCTTATCCCGTGCCCTTTGTTACCCCATACAGCTCCAGATTCCGAGACCTTCTCCCGAAGGCGCTACCTATGGGACCCGCGCGACCGTGTGCGACTTCAGCTCCAGAACGAATGTGTGTTCGAAATCCGGTTTCACGGGTGGCCGAGTACGTCGGCTGACCTTAATTAGCCATATCCTGGAGTAAAGAACGGGCTTCGGTGTGGGTACCTCTCCGTAGGAGTGGTAATATGCACTCTCATCCAGCCACCTACCGTAATGGTAGCAATTCATCTTACGAATAGTTTTAATGCTTCCCACCCCGTGGCGTGCAATTTAGTTTGGAAAGGAAACGTAGAAACTATGGGCCCGATAAACTATGGTTTCAATAAACAATATCGAACAGTTCCGTTTCGATTTCAAACTCGAACCTCAGCATAAGCCATCATAACTCGGCTTGAGCAACTCCCGCATAGCATGTCTAATGACCTAAAACACAGTGGTAGAGAGGGACAGAGGCACACAAAAGCATTCGAATTGAAACCCCGAATGCCGGACCCAACCCACATGACATGGATCTGAATTAAATTCTAATAAATCATGATCGACCACCGGGGCCGGTCCACATTGCTCAGCGGCGGACGGGTGGCCGTGTGGTGGGGCGAGGTTCCTTCGCTGGCACGACATCCCGTTCATTGACTTACGATTTTTCGGTGAATGTTGGCGGGCTTTGTCCGGAAGATACGATCGTTAAATCGAAAGGCTTCTAAGTGGATTAGTACACTGCTACGGATGGCGAATAGGTGCCGCTCCGTGGCGTACGTGAAGATTTCTTCAAGGTTTTCAATAATGTTTCATAATGCATAAAGTTGTGTTTCGAAAGATCTTTTTGAAGGAAATAAAAAATAAATTTGGCTTCAGTTAAAAGTTTCATTATGGAGCTATAAATATATTCATTAATATAATAAACAATATAATAAACATTAATAAATTCATTTATATAATAAAATTAATATATATAAACAGAACATTATAAAATGTGTGTGGATTTAAATAACATAAATTGTTTTAATTTAAATTTACTGGAGACTTGTAAATGTTGTTCTCCAGTTACCAAATATGGAAGGGAAACAAATTTCCCACCCCGAACGGTTCTGTTCGGGCGACATTCGATTCCTTGACCGGTTGACGCAGAGTAATGTTTCCAATAGTTTTCTTCATGCTATTTTTAACCCCCTCTCCCGCCATTCCCTCCCGCAGGTCACACTGTCGTCCTCATTCCTTCAGCATCCGCTCCTTCTGTACTCGGTTTCGCCCGCCCGAACTCAAGAGGTGAACCTTGTCGCGAATGCACACACCAGCAGCAGCCGCAGCAGCAACCTTGTGACGGTCACTACCATCTCTCGCAGCCTCCCTCCACCTTCCTCTCTCTCTCTCTCTCTCTGGTGAATCTGTCTACGCCACTTCTCTCTTGTCACGTCATTTTCATAGCGCACGTTCGTGGGGCGATTTTTTTCGCTCCCAAATTCGCCACCATTGGTCTTGGTCCGCTTTCGCTTTCGTCGTCGTTTTTCGGCGGTCTCGGCGGCCGGCACAAGGTTGCTCTCGGGCTCGGACTCGGACTGCTCGACTCGCGCCCAGAACGAATGGTCCGCCCCAAAACGTACGTTCGGGGGAGGAAACGGTGGAAAGAACGGGGCCCGTCGCGAAACGCGGTCGCAATGAAGGTGAATGAAGGGGAGTCTGGTTTCTTGGAGGGCTGAGAGCCCAGTGCTCCAACTGGTTCCACTTGTCTTGGCTTTACTATTTCGGCACACCGCACACTAATTATGCTGGTTCTGCGTACTGCGGTGAAGGCATTCCCGCCCGACGGTGGCGTATCCGGCACTGGGGTTGGCTTGGCGTGGCGTGGCCCCGGAGTGACGTTTTTGGAGCGCATGTCACCGGACTGCTGATTGGCGCACCTTTTCGAATTTGAAGAATCGTTTGAACTACCTGTGGCTGCCGACATAGCACGGTACGGTCTTGCAAGGATTTTTGCGGACCCTTTCCGTTGCACAATGGCCCGCTGGAATGTTAACTCATTTGGAGGAGTCCAGTCGTGAACACGTGGTTTCTTCTGGTTCTCTTTTTGTTAGACAAAATGTTAATTTTCCTCAAGAGTACTCCAAGCAATCGTTGCCTCGGTGTCGTCTCGGTGTCGGTGTCAAGGACCTCCGGTACAACCTGTGCTCATAAATGAATCCGATCCGATTCCGGGTTTGCCAACAATTCAGCCAACAATTAATAATGTTCACTAAGAACACTGTTCTACCGGTGCCAAAGAGGTCCGGCGGACCGAAGCCAAATGAAGCAATAAGAATTCCACTCCTGGGAGGAATTTATTCTTTTATTGACCGGCAGCTTGAGCCGGATGTTAGCAATCGCACCAAATGGGAAGGATTTGACCAGCAGAAATCGAAATCTGGTGTGTATGTTTTTTGCAACAATATAAATCTGCTAATATTGATCAGGTTTTGTTGTCTACCGCATTAAGAAATGTTTAAACATAAAATCATACCGGGCCTTTGTTTCGAATTTAAAATAATCATTGCCGCGCTACATCAACGCTAGTGTTTTTAATTTATCAAGGTTCAACATAAACGACATTCATATGCACGAGTATTTTATTATCAAATTTATTGCTCTACTTATTGGCCCCTAATATGCTGCGGGCTCGTATTTTAATGAGCTTGCTTTTTTTCCTCTGTGTTTCTGCGTTCAAAAGAATTCATTCCGCCAACTACGATTGATACGACCCATTCCTCTGTCTGTCTGTCGTATCCAGTAAACCTAGCATTGCGTCTATGGCTTTCTGTCTGACCTTCCGAATCCTTTCCAATCCGACCGGATTGCAGGATGAGGTGCGAGAGTGCGTGGACGGCGCGGAATTGGCAGAACGGTGCGGTGCACATAATATCGCATAAATTCGCCCGCTTTCTTGTCACCTCACTTCTCATGTGAATAGCGTGACCTCAAGCACTGGCATGACCTCGACACCGGTGTTTCGTTTTTCGCTCACTCTACCTTTAATACTATTCCACCTACACCGAACTGTGGTCGTAATCGTGTAGCGATTAAAGAAAAGTAAAACCGCGCAGCATAAAGTATGATGTAGCCCTTGCGGCCACGTTTTTATTTGTATTTTCCCCCGGCCTAGACGCACTGCCGCTCCGACTCGGCAGGATCGTAGGTCGGTCTTCGGAAGGTGCGCGTCTGACGTTGCCCTAGAAAAGGCAACTCCAAGCAAGCCCGTTTTGCCTCGCCTCCCGGGCGACGATGTGGCCGCCAAGACGCCACGGTCGGCCACGGTCAGCGCGGGTCCTCTCGGAGTCGTTACGGGCGCCTCGTTTGGGTGAAAAGGTCCGCCGACCGTGACTCCCGTAACCTCCAGCCAGCGGCCAGCTATGGGTGCCCATCAAGCGGCTGTGAAGAGTGCTGCAATCTGGGCCCGGCACCTGGTGTCCAACCGGAGCCACCGCTTATCGTCGGTGAGTGATGCCGGGGTTGACGCGGCGGTCAAACCAGCGCCAGACAGCCGTGTGACGAGAAGTAGAGTGACATGCGCGCGACCCTAGAAGCCCTGACAGGAGAAAAGTTGCAGATCGAACACTGCTCCCTCTAAGAGTTCGCCCAACCCTTGAAGGTTTGCATATTTAATGTTTGAAACGATAGCAACCGAGGTTGTTAAATAACCCAAAAAAGTTATGTAAAACCTTAGTGCACATGTGAAAGCTATGATTACTGTAAACAAAGCATACAAATTGTGAATAAACATTATTGAAAATTGTTTGATATTCTTACAAAATTTTAATTATTTGAAAAGAACCATGACTCACGATTTCCTGCATCGAATAGTGGGAAAATGAAGATTCGTCTTTTATGACCCAAAGTTGGACTAACGGATTCACAAGCCCTAAAAGGTTAACGACAAGCATCGCGTTCTATCAACAGGATTCGTAACGAATTTTCCCTCCCCCATCCGTCTCATAACGCACGAATGCAGGACACTAAGTCACCACCTTGCTACCTTGCGCCCTCAACAGTAACCATCACCAGCCTATCGTCGCGGGAGCACCCTGTGAACCTAATTGCTTATCCTTCGACCGCCGGCTTAAGCGGCCACCGCCGCCGCCGACACTCAACGACACTCGAAAAAGCGACCCAGCCCTACGCCGGCCAGCGTTGGTGATGTGTGCAGTGTCTATACAAGTGCGATAAGTGGACCGGTGGCCTCAGAGGCGTGCGTTTATCATACGAAAAAAAAATTAAGTGTCTATCCGACCACCAACGGCTGCAGACGTGGCGGCATTAACAGGCAGCACAGGGTTCGAAGTGCATAAATGCACTCTTCAATCAGCCGAGAATCGAGAACGGAACGAATCGCAAATGCGTAAACAGTCAGACAAAGTATGCTGCAAAGGCGACAGAAACAAAACCACGCACACGAAATCCTTACCACTCCCCGTGGTCGTTAAACGTCAAAGTGATCGGTTCTCGTCGATCTATCGATCGCTGATCGATGGAAATTAATTTTACGATTTGACTACGATTTGATTACGCGAGCGTGCGCCCAGACCCGACCAGAAAGCCTAGGCTTCGTACATGCACCTAGGTCCTAGAAACTGGGACCGGGGCTCGTACAGAAAAAAAGGTTTGTGAATGGAATTCCTTCCCCGCCCAGGCGATCCAGTTGTTGTTTCATTCTTCCCCGCCGCGCGCCTATCCAACGTGTCGATGGGTTTGTGCGATAGGTTTCTTCGATTAGCTTTCCGGCCCTCCTCCTGCCGGGTGGAGGTTGGCGGTCCGTTCGGGCTGCAGCAACATACCCTGAGAAATTAATCTGCTCCCCAGGCCAGAGCTCGGGGGGAAGGGCAGCCAGAAAGAAAAATCAAGCAAAACCTGGCAAATATCGATTATTCTACTGACCTTCCACGGCACCGCACCGGGCTGTTAACCTTCGGGGTTGGCAGTGTTTTGCTTTTCGCGCGCGCACAGGAAACGTACGGCCGGGCGGAGATACAGTACATTGTTGCCTCCACAGGAGCGTACCGGTGTGGCGTGCTACGGGCAGTACGTCATCGTTGTGGCCTGTGGGCAAACGCGTTTCACGTTAACCCCCGAGCCACGGTGGACACTAAATAAGGGTTGTTTAGAGCAGTGCAAAACTACCCCCTGCGGGGATTGGGCGTAGGGCAGAGCGGGTGAAGCTATTTGTAGCCGGTCATGTTTATGAGTGATGGGGTAGGCGCAGTTTTGTTGGCGTGATAACTGTATCACGATGTGAATCGCAATGGGTGGTCGTTCGGATTGATTTTAACTTCTCCTCGGCGATCCTGGTGGGTGATACTTGGCTCGTTGGCGTGTCCTAGAAGCCCACGTAGGTCTGGTGGGTTAAAGAGGTTGAAATTATGACAAGAATTGTCTAGAAGATGGAGACCAATTTATTAGTTGAGAAAATCCATTTTTGTACATAAATAGAACGAGATTATCTTTAGAAAATATATTTTCAATCCTTTCTTTACAATGAAATTAGTTCATGTCTTTGGTAAAGGATGTCCTTGGAAACTCAACTCGGCTAAACATAGTATGAAATGAATTATTACCAGACACACCGTATGCGTCACTCGCTAAACGTTTGCCGGTCGGTCACGCTAGCGCCTCGAGCGATACACGAGAATACAAATGCTTATTACTTCACCGCAGGACACGTCGGACATATCTTCGCCAGCAGCGGTTTAATGCGATCGGTGGAGTGATTAATCAAAAATGGATCCTTTATTTGCCCTGCGAATGTAAACAGACGACATCGGGCGGCATTTGTGTTTCCATTTTCCCACCGACCGCCCAGCAACACCGATCTAGTTCCTCCGGTCTGTAAATGTCCGTCAACATTTACTGGACATGATCTGATTCGCGGAACGGTGATTAAAAATGGCCCATTGCCCGTGGGTGGGGCTGATACCCCGACTGGATGGATGGTAAAACCGACTGGAAACGAAAACGAAACCGAAACGATTCGTAAGGACTCGCTGCGCTCTCCGCCGGATCCTTCGCTGTCTGTCTTCACGCGAGGGACACACGGCTGTAATTATGAGTGCAATTCACTTGCGCGACTTCTGCGGGTTGCCATCCGACGGCACGGTGGACTACGAAATAGGGAACCCGGTCGACGGGTACCGATCCTGCACTCGCCCGAGCTGAATAAGTAATACGTTCGGTGGACTGTTGCTCCGTGAGGGTGGCATAATTAACTTTCCGTGCCCTCAGTTCTTCATTCGCCGCCCCGTGCCAAGGATATGAGTTATGCACCGATGCTGCGTTTCGCTCGGAAAGGGACCCTTGTCAAGCGAAGCAGGAACCGTAACTCGCGTAAATAATAAATCATACATCCTTGCCGCGCGCATTCGAGGAAAATTGCTGCTAATTGTGTGCTTGTTCGCAGCTTTGTAAAAGGTCATAAATTATGGACCGATAAAAACGGTTTTTGAAGCCGGACGATACTAAAAAAAAATTTGAATGGGGTTTCCAGAGTGCCAAGTGGTTCAATTTTGGGAGACATGAAATTTACCCGATTTGCAAATGAAGTCATTTGTTCATTATTTTATCTTGTTTTGTGACATGAAATATTGCAAGCAGGACAAGAGAAAAGAAGGTTTGCGCTGTAGGAATTAAGATGGAAACATTTGTACATTTGAGTTGGTAAATGAATTTGAATACGAAAATAGACAAGATGAGATCCTTCCATCAACTCCAAAAAAATAATTATAATAAACATAAACACATGGTTAGATCGATCGGATTTCAAATGAGTTTTCTTACGTTCTGCTTTAGTTTTAATTCTATATAAACAACAGAAATCTCGTTTCCAATCTGATCCGAAACTCTATGATCATCGATTACACAAAATTAAGCCATGCTCCAAACGATTGAGAGCTAATTCTACGCCACCTCTTGTGGAGAAGGTCGATCGTAGGATTCGACGCACACCGATGTTTGTCCGTTTGGCTTCAGGTTATTGAAATGAACTAACGTTGCTCTAAATACTGCCTCGCGTTTTGTGTGGCAGGTAGTCAAGAATGTCGTTTCGTACTGTAACCGCCTGTGGAAATCCCACCGAGCAAGTACCGTTCAACAGGGCCTCCCTAGGCGACCAGGTATTCGAACCACGCATTGCAGGACATTAGAAACACCCTTCGTTCGATCCCTCGCAACGGTTTCGTGTGGGGCGTTCCTCTGTCTGTCGCCGTTACAACCCGTTGACATTGCATCTCTAAGACGCCCTGCACGATCCCTACACCGAATGGTGCTTCTAGCTGGGCAACAGGTCCGTCATACAGCCTCTGTGGTCTGTTACTAACCTGGCTCTAGCTTGAACCGGAATACTTCAATTTCCTCCCGGTGGGGTAGAAGCGTTTTCGGCCGTTTCTCGGATTTTGAAAGTTGAAACCCCCGGAGAGACCCGCACGCTGGACGAGGAACACACGAACCTCTCTTATCCGGGTGGGCCGGCTCCTGCACTCTGCACCTGTCACAGCCGATGGCCTTGACTGGTCCGGTATGATTATCAGCGATGGAAACGAGTTCTCGTGTGTGTTACGATGCGATTTACGAGATTTTCAATGCCCCATAGCCGCGCGTGATTGACTTCCTTTTTATCGGGTCGCAAGGTTCGCTGTTGGTCGAACTGTGTTTTGTTTCTCTCTTTCCCTCTCTCTTTTGTGGGTCGACAGGCCCCTTTCGAGAGGGTTTGTTTCGGTAGGTATTTTTTGGTAAAAGTTGTCACACCACCACCGCCTGCTCGCTTCTAAAACCGACCAAGGTCGTACCGGGTTCGGTCCTCCTGCTTGGATACTGGGCAGACCAAATGGTTGGGGAACAGAAACACACAGGATGGTGATTATGATAAGCGATGGAAACAAAAAAGCAAACATTAGGTGTCCTATCTGATCCGCGTCCTTCGACCGCACTCTTATATGCATCCGTAGCGATTATCTGCGGGTCGTCTAAATTTCTTTCTTAAGTGCTCCTTTTTGCCCCAATTTCGGCTGA
>JAOEFI010000006.1:18154103-18169688 GCA_034621735.1 Anopheles plumbeus
GCACCCAGATACAGGTGGTTTGATTGCTTCGCCATCATCCAAAGACCCCCTCCGCTTCGAGAGTGAACCTCCCTGGCAACTTCCGCCTTTGTTTAGTTCGCGGGGTGGTCTAGGGACGGGGAACGGTGGCTCTCGACGTGATTTGACATTTCGCTCCACGACGAGGCGGAGCTAGAGCAGAAACGGCAGAATCTCACGCGATTATGATCACTTCGCGGACCACACCTTAACCTCGGTCAGGGGACAAAGCACATCGAGAGCTTATCGAGAGGTGGGACACGGAGGCGGTCTTCATTAGCGGAGGTGCTAGCATACCGGTGTGCAGTTCGCGAGACGTGAGACTCCTATTATGATTAATCGCCATTGCCATTGGTCGTGTGAGCTTTTTGCGCGACGTCAAAAAACAACGAGAAGTGTCTTCCTACCCCCGACCCGGAAGGGCGTAAGTATGAGAAAAAAGGGTGTACCGTTAGCGGAATGACTGGTCAGTGATAGATGTCGAACCACTTTTTTAAATAATCAATCTTGCACTCGTATTCGGATGTGTTGCAATTAATATTTAAATTGATTTAAAACGCACGTCAAATATCCTGAGAAATTAACTACCAAAGAAATGATGATACTCATGATAGGAATGAAACACCACAAACCCTAAATCCGCACCAAACCGTTTCCAAGGAGACTTGTTAAAGAGTAGGCTCCGGTATCGCCAAATCCTCTAGAAAGCCTATTCGCTTCGAGCAAGGATTGCCTACACACGGCACCGTAATGAGACGAGGGTCTGACAGCTGCTCCTTCCGGCGAAGCCGCTGTCATGCAGCCGGTGTCGGATGGATCCGGGTGTCGGGAATCCAGAAACTCCGGAAACTGTCCATTGCAGATGCGAACGTTCGATGTCCAATTACAAACACGAGAAATAAACAGGAAGACGTGCAGGGAGGCTGTCATAACCTTTGGGAGCTGCTGCTCATTAAATTCAGGTTCGTTGCTTTGGAAAGAGTTGTTCCGTTTTGTCCGCAGCGGAATTGGAAGCTACAGAAATTGGACATTTGTGATATTTGACTTTAATTAGATGGCATGGTTGCTTCATAACTTCAGAAACAATTAAACGGTTACATTTTATTTTCAAAACCCAATTTTGCGCAAAGTCTGTTTGTGAGTCTTTTTATCAAAAATGTAATGGCGTCCGACTGATTTTTCAATCAATGTAAGATTAAGGTAGGCAACGTTTCATAGCTTTATTTCACATTTCAAATCGCTCAAGTGTAACTACAAGTCTTTCCAGAAAACAGCCGTTTCATGTTTCCACATCAAGATCGTGACATCGTAAATATGGCAGAGTTTCATTGATTCGTCGGTGTAAACAAATTAATTTTAATTTCGACATAAAAACCCACCAGCGGCCGGTTTTGACAGTTGCTCGTCGTGGAAAGCAGATTGTATCTCGAACACGTTCCACCGCTTGGGGATGTCTTCATCTTACAACCGGCGTGGACAACACGTTTTCGGACGATGCGGCTGGGGCGGCGGTGGCCACCTCGGGTACATCCCAAATTAACCTGCTTTTTCCAGCCGAACGCATGTACCGATTGCCCATTAAGTTAATCTATATCGATCCGATCGCGATGCGTGACAAATCAATTAGTGGCACGATTGATCGCTCGGGGACGCGACTCGGGGTGTTGCGCCCCTCGGCGAGATTCAACGCGTAGTAGGAGTTCATTGGGAGTCGCACCGGAGGATCTGGTGACCAGGTTGATGTACACGACTGGTCCCCGGTGCATTCCGACTTCCGCCAACCACCTGCGGGTCGCGAAGGGACCTAGAAACCGAGGTGGTGGCTCGGTCGAGATCTCTATCGCCCGATCGCGCCTAATGGTGACCGTTCGATTCCAGCGGATATCACTTGCTTCACCTACCAATTGGCCACTGAAAGCAGTCGCTGCCTTTACAGGGCTCACGTTTTAATCATGGCTTCTGAAGTTAATGCTATGGACCGATAATCGATCACCGGGGACTTGGATTGGCAAGTGAAGTGTTTTAAAGTTTTATGACCGTGCTCCACCGCCCTTCCACGGAGGTCGAGGTCCACCCTTTATTTCGTAACAGACTGCGCTGCTGTTGGCGATGTCGATTATCTTCAAATCGACCATCTAGAACAATTAGATAATGGTATTTGAAATGAATTCGCTGCCGTTCGGACGCGGGTTGTGTTTGAATATTGTAATTTAAACTGTAACACGGTGGAACCTGAATGGGGGCCGGTAACCTGCGGGGAGGCGGCCTGTTGGTAACACCTGTGCCAAGAAGGAAGTGAACCCAAAGAGACTGACCGGGCCGCCCAATTGGCGCGTTGTTCTTTCACAAAGCGATTCGTAGTGAGAACTGCGGTGTCATGTCACGGTCATAATTGGCGAACAGATTAGCACCGGCAAGGCCAGCCAGAGCCAGCTGCCGCCGCCGACTCTCCACTCGCGATGCAGGTGCCCCACATCCCGGCACAGAAGGAAATCATATTCGGACGTTCGGTTGCGCTCGTGAGAAACCGGAGGCTTACATCCGGGCGGCGGCCGGCAAACTTATGCAACGTTGGCCTGCAACACTCGGCCGGATGATGGATCAGGTATCGGGCTATAAAACGGTCTGCAAATGCGCGGCCACGGCGAAAGTGATTTGTGTACTACGCGTTTTTAATGTGCGTTTCATAAGAAAAACGAGATCTAAACCCCAGTGCGCGACCACGACGGATTCCATTGTGCGTGTTTTCGGTGTCGTTTTTCCTGCAGATTTTCTTTTCTTTCTCTATCTATCTCTCGCTCGCTCTCTCTCTCTCCTCATTTCTTTTCCCATGGGAAGTGGAGCTACCGGAGGGTCTTTGCAGGTGGAATGCGTTTATTTTATGTGTCGAGAGAAAGGGTCCGTTTATGTGCTCGGTGTTTGTCCATGTCAGCCAACTTTAATGGATCTTTTCCTTCGGTCGTGTGCTCGAGTTTTTTTTTCAATCAAATTTCATTCCGTGACCCTGGCTGCGTGCGCGCGCGCAGGTGGCTCAGCAATATGACTTTAGACAGCTCGTTACGGATCGTCAACGGTTAGGAAAAACTAGCAGCAACTGTGGAGTGCAGCTGGCGCCCGCGATAGTCTCGAGAACGTCGCCCGCGATACGGGCGCACTTGGTTGCACTTGGATGCAGGCGAATCGAGAGAGAAGGGGACAAGGATAGGGTGTAGATATAAAAAGCGTGGTGCCGGTAGCCCCATGATTACACTAATTAAGGTGATGTCGTGCGCTGAGATTAATCTAATCAACGACACGTTTGCTTCTCCTTCTCGATCCCCATCCTTGCGTCGACGAAATGATAGACACGCGCCTGGGCCTGGGCCCAGGGCGAGAGACTGAACTGTGCATATACCTGTGTGGTTGGATGGTTGCCCTACATTTCCACGCCGGGGCTTTCTGGTTGGGGTTCGCATTGTGTGAATTGTGCTTTTTTTGTTTGCTGTGTGCTGTTTTCGTTTTGCGTTTGTCGGTCCCTGCACGAAGGAACTCGTAATGGGGGTAGTGGGAAGAGTCGATATAGAATGAACGCCACCTGTGTGAGAAATGCAGTTGCAGCAGTGCGACAGAGAGAACGTGATAGAGAAGGGTATTTGTGTGATTTGGAAATGTCGCCATTTTTCTTTGTCGTTCGACTGAGTCGTTTGAAGACACACATAAATGGAAAACTGGAGCGACGATGGCTGGACGGCATAATAAACTCATCTAAACTGCAGCGAAATAATGAAAAACCTTTGGTCCGCCGGTATCTCCCTTTGCCAATCAACCAAACGAGCTCCCAGAATGCACTGAAAGAATTGTTCTACAATCGCTAATGAGGCGTGTTGCAACACACAACGACACATTAATTAAAGTGTCAACACTAATTGCCGGGTGCGATAGAGTCAAAGGAAGTGGATTTTCACAACCGAAACGAATTTCTGAATGGTAAATATGGTGAGATATGGTGACGGGCAAGTTGCCATTGAACGGGCCAAAGAATTGATAATGTTTCGTCAGCAGGAAAGAGAGAGGGAAAGAAACAAACAATGCGGAACACATGAGCGGGTGCGGATAAATCTCGTGTTGCGACATCTCGCCGGCGCAGGAAAGGGATGCCGATTGATTGGATTGATTTCCAATATGTTAACAAATTTCGAACCGATCCCATCTGCCGCTCTGTCAATAAATGTCGATTAAGTTTCACAAGTTTCTTAATTAATTCAACATATATAGACGTTCGGTTGTTCGAATTTGTCCGGCACTCCATCGGCGAACGGCCCGTTCAGTATCGGGTGCCGATATGATTGTTCCTTCCCTGCCCCCGGTCGCGAAATCGTTTCGTTGGCCCAATTTTGGCTTTTTTTTTCCGGCACACAACATAGTTACAGCGGTTTACGTAAACTGTTCGGGGAGGGTAGTTTTTCTGATTTGACTTCGTACATAATATCGCACGGTAGGTATATTACCACACGGATCGCGCGCGTAACCCTGCCGGGGGGGGAGGTTTGTGCGGACATACATGTGAGGGCAGAAGCAGCAACGGCCAACTAACGGGAAGCAACAGCCGAAGCGGCATCGCCGTCGTCGTCGGAAGGCGGATGTTATAAAATATGTTAAATTGAATTTGGAACTTTGGCGTTTTCTGTACCACCCCATCGGTAAATTGAGCCGTCGGCCTACGGCGGAAAACCGTCGAGCTAAGCATCACCGCCCGGCGAATGAGAATGGCGAGGCCCCATCAAACATCCTTCTCAAATCGAGTTGGAGGAGAAAAACGGAAAAGTCCGATTGGGGGGGAAAAATGAGCGCCACATGTTGGAGGAAGAGAAAACCCCATTCATCAGCGGCATTTTCGTCGTATTTCAGCCACCCGCGAATGCGGTTCAGTGTACTTGTAGGTGAGGTGGGGTGGCTCGATTTGGGGTGGTAGTAGAATGTGCCTACAACGCAGCCCGATCGGGCTTGAGCGTTGGTATGCTTCGATTTTATAAGCTGAATGTGTACTAGGCGTCCAGTTGTTGGCCTTTTTTTCCGCCCAACTCTTGTGACTCGATGCTCCGTTACAAAAAGCTGATCAAGGATGTCAGTCCGTGAGTGGGTAGGCCAGTGAAAGGGAGAGGACCCGCTGCCGGTGACGGGTGCAAGGGTGCGTGCTGCACCGGGCTAGCATACCTTCACCAATTCGTGGTGGCTGCCGGTGCGGAATGCAAGGTCGGTTCAGTTCCGCCGCGTGCCGGTGTGTTTCACTGGTTCTCGCGGGGTTTCCTGTTCCTCTTTCGTGCCAGGGAGACCACGGTGCGTACGGGGACAGTGCGGAACGGTGGTACGGTACAACCCACAAAAACAATATTGCTAGTTGAAACCGCTGTGTGTGTGTGCGCGGTGGCGGAGTTGCGTGTTCGGCTCTATACCACCGGGCGGCCACTTAAGGGGGTTCCTTTCCTTTGCATGTCCGAATCCGAATGCAAAGTGCAAAGGACCGAAAATGTCTCGAATTCGACCACTCGATACCGCGCGGGCCAATTACTTCCCCACCGAGCGAGCCGATCGTCGTCGTGGTTCGAAATCAATCCGATCCGAAACGAACCGATTTGGAAATCGCAAACTGGCATTTTTTTTTTTCCCCACTATTTTCCCCATCCAAAACCGTTCGAGCCGAAATCGTGAGTTAATCAAACGTAGGCTTCGTTCGCGGTTCCGCGCGCTCGAGTTCCAGTCGCTATAGCGATCGATTGCTTCGCGATAGAACATCAAATTGATCGATCTTGTTTTGAATGGATGGCGTTGGAAAAATGTTGTCCTCACGACGCTATAGGTTTTTTTTACCCCCTTTTCAAGTCGCTCGCCACCGAAGAAGGGTGCGTTTGGAAAAGGTATTTCCAACCCTCGAACATCATGGACATGGCTCCGGCTGCGAGGTCATTATCAGGCGGCTGGCGATCGATGCAAAAATGGCGTCAAAACACGTCGCCCCGGTTGAGATGGAATGGCCTCGGCTGGTTGAGTGAAGGCACGATTTGTGGCGCAAATTCTCTTTCGAATTCCACTGCAGTGGCTCCACCCCGCAAGTATTTAGTTTTCGATTAAAAAAAAAACACCCAAACCCTCCCACTCGAGATGCCTGCGGAAAGCAGCCGAACCACATTTGTGCCGCCTTCGAAAAGGATCGTGCGCATTATCCTGCGCACTGCTTAATAAATACATGCCGCGTTGCGGGCCAAACATTCGCCGTCGGCGGTGATAGTGGTGACGTTTAGTGGCACTGAAGCCAGCATGCCCTGCTACCGGCCACGGACGGTGGGAACGCGTTATTAACACCGCACACCACGAGCAAATCACGACAAACCTGCGAACTACGAACGATTCGCTCAGATGGTAATTAGGAAATTCGTTCGGCCGTAATTTTGCGTCGCGCTGGGAATGTCCCAAGGGGGCCGACTGGCGATTTAATGAGTCTTGGCGGTTAGATAAGTGATCGTGTGTCGCCCTGGGGAAAGTGGAAGTTGAAGTTTTGAACACATTCTATCGAGTCCTTCGTTCCACTTTTCCATGAAAGCGAAACGCAAAAATGGTTCACCTCAAGTTTGATGCTAAAATATATTTCACGGCGTAAAATCACCAACACACAGCTCTAAAGATAAATTTGTACACACGAAGCTTCAATACGGAATGATGATACAATAAACACAGTTGTTAACACAGTTTAAACTCCACAACTTTGACAGACCGTTCTAGTTTCTAAATGTTAGAATTTTTCATCGTTGTAGAACACCTCAAAGTTGCCCTTCTTCGCCCGGGTGCCCGAATTCATTTCGCGATAGAGTAGCAGAATGATTGTGCTCGCGAATGTGAGAACCACTGGAAAATGAGAGAAGGAGAGAGGGTGAGAAAATAAAATCACTTTGAATAATTCCCCCGCGGCTTGTTTACATGTAGCCCATATGAAGGCGAAGATTCCAAATTGGCGTTCGCCGGTGACGGCTTCGAACAGCATCCAGTCGATGTGGGCATGGCCGAGGAAGCCGGTCGCCGCGACCAGGAAGCACAGAAAGGGTAGCAGGTACTTGGCCTTCTCGCGCCAAATCCCCCAGAAGAAGGCCCCACCGATGACGAGGTACACAATGGACAGGATGACCACGAGGCTGATTTCCAGATTGTACGCCGCTGTGGGGGAAACAATCGAGGAGTCGCATAAATCCAGTGCTGCCAGCGAGAGGACCATCGGGCTGTGGCTACTTGGATGCTACATACCACTGTTCTCGGAGAAGCACGGACTGCTGCGGTCGGCGAACCCCAGCGACCGGCCGGCCATGGTCAGCAGGTAGAGGCTGCAGGCGGTCGTCCCGCAGCCGGCCAGGTACGCGATCAGCTTCTTCTCCTCGTACGGGATGTAGCACCAGGCCGGAACTAGCGTGAAGCGCATCTTGAACATCACTGAACGCCGTGTCTGCCCAAAGGGCGTCGGGAACTCTCTACCCCAACTGCCCGAAGGCGCCAAAGGCGATCCGTCTGGATTGATTAGGCTTATCAGCGTCTTGGATTCCCCGTTCGGTTATGTCGCACCCGAACCTTTATCGCGATTGACCGGCGATTACGCGGGCCCTTTTTGTTTACTAATGCAAAATGTTGGGGTAGACGGAGCGAATGCATCATAAGAAAAAAAAACCAAGATGATAAGGCGTGCAATTGCACTAACATTTTGCAATAATCCGGCCACAAGCCGGAAGCAATTTGTGTATAATATTTATATGGTTTAAGAAATTAAATAGATTTAAGTGAATCAGGCCTTCATTTTCTATTTAAATAAGTTGTTAACATTGTTCAGTTTTTGTTAAGTTCTGAAAATTCTATCTGTATCATACTGGTTGATTTTTTATACATATGTGATCATACACTCAAAGAACAGTGAACAAATTTGGCAAAATTATCTAATCCTTCCTCTATTTGTTACGATGTTCCCTATTCTTGCGAGCTTACTCAACAGTTCGTCCAGCAGAAAGTTGAGAAAGTGCATCTTTATTACCGTCAACGGAGCGAGCTGTGTAATAGAAAGTGCACCCAGATTGCACACGGCCGTACCGTGAATGACAATTGTGCTCGAATGCGGTCGGCCTGCATCTTCATTTGCTAACGGTTCGACATTTCGCGCGAGTCGTAAAATCGGAATGCCACCCGAAAGGAAATTGCCGTTTGACGGGAAATCCATAAAAATTCGGCTCCATTTTTACTACGACTGTAAACTGCTCCTATTCGTGCATAAAATGAAACGGGTGGCGCATCAAGTGGCGCTGAAACATCGCGACCCCATGTTTCAGTCTGCTAGCGGTACCCGAAAATTGGGCGAAACGAAACCTATCACTTTATTTGTGCAGGCATGACACAACCTTCCTCAAACAGTGCTCGGTTTTCTCAAACCAAATAATCTCGAATCGCCGAACAAGCGGCCAGAATCGATTTCCGTGCGAGCTTCCGTAGATAAGCTCCCGTTCGTTTCAGCTCCCGCGCGGCCATCGCCGAAACATATCGCACCGTCGCTTGTCGTATTGGTTTTGGGCGCCCTAATAAAAAGAAAAAAATAATGATTCCGCCTGTCCCGTGGACTGGGGACTGGGGACCTGAGACTTGACAGCGAATAAGCTCGTTGGGATCAACTCGCGTACGATACATATCGATTTATGATTTACGACCGTCGGCGAGCAGCAGCACCTCGGAAAACTAATGAAGAAACGAAAAAAGAGTGCGTACGTACCAACCCTTCTCTCGCAACCCACCCCTTCTAACACTTCCCTGGAGCCAATTTTCGGGGCTGACACACGCATGGGCGGCCGCTCCTCCAGCCGCGATTGATTTACGATCACCCCCGGGCGTCCGCGGTCAAGTACGAGTCACTTGTATGCGTGTGTGCGGCTTCAAATTTTGTGTCTCGTCGCCCGTCTGCTCTATGGACACTCTGTTCAATGGCGTTATTATTGTTTTTCTTTTTTTACGCGTGATCGTGGAGATACCAATCGATTTTAATTCTTTTTCCATTCGGGTGGGAAAGAGATCAGAATTGTAATTAAAGTCATTAGTTCCGCGTGGTGACACGGTTCGTGACAATTGCGTTGTTTGTTTGGGCAGATATTTAATTACATTCCAGCCTAAATGTAGCAAACCTTTCCCATTTTATTGCAGTAAAGCTTAGAGCATGAATTAGCTACTAGTTTGCAAATTCGAGCGGTTGATCGTAAAACTACAATGTTCAATTTTATTGTTTCTTGCCTAAGCCAATTAAAATGGTTGATTGTTGATCTGAACGCACATCCAAATGAGTATCTGTCTACCGCACGACGTGTCCATATCTGTCCCTTTGGGCAACCCCTTTCGAAGGTGCACTGCCATCACGAGCAACAATTCATTTTACGCTAATGCCCTTAAAACTAACGTGCGCATGCGCATGCGGCGACTGCGATTTGCAAATCGTTATGATCGGCTATCGCTCACCATCGACTTTGGCGATGTGTGCGGGCCTCTAGCAGGCAAGGCCCGCACCATTTAGGGGTGTTTTAGATTAATCAAAATTTCTTACATTCTTCACACCAAAAAGTGTATGAGAAGGAGAGTCTGGGAAGGGGGACGAAAAGAAGGAAAACCTAAAACTGGAACGCGCCCCGTTCAAGCGACGGCGAGCTCCTGCCGGACGGGGTGGACAAGTATCGGGTGCACAAGTATGGGGTTGACTCTAAGACCGTCAGCTTATCCGGTTGCGCAGGGGCCTGACGGGGGCAGAGTGGTGGTCGCTGTCGATGGCGCTCGGGAGAATAGGCAGATTAATGACATAATAAAGCCATGATTACATACTCCGTTACACCTTCGCCTGCCGCGTGCCCCAGCCCCAACCCCGTCAGTATACTGTCGCCGGTGTACATTGTTCGATTTTGCAACGGCGACCGAACCTCTCGGACCGCGTGGAAGAAATGTAGCAGACTTCGCCGAACGGCGCACGTACGTACGTCTTCAGTCGAGCGAGCAAACGGTAGAAACGAAAAGACCCCATGTGGAGTCGATCGAGCGCGACCCGTGTTCACATGTGTTTGTTTCGTGGAAGTATGGTTTTCTTCCGG
Source organism: Anopheles plumbeus (assembly GCA_034621735.1). Classification (NCBI taxonomy): domain Eukaryota; kingdom Metazoa; phylum Arthropoda; class Insecta; order Diptera; family Culicidae; genus Anopheles; species Anopheles plumbeus. The sequence continues at coordinate 18,164,246 of JAOEFI010000006.1, forward strand.
AATGCTACCGGCGCGATCTCTCGATGCCAATGATGCGTGGCAAGTAGGCCGCCCAAAGGGGGCCACACTGCAAAGCGCCACCCTCAAGCTGGTCCTTTGGTATGTTAAGGTCACTCGAGCAAACTTCCAGTGTGGCGTTTGCGAGTGTGTGAGCTGACGATCGGTCGGCTATCACCAAGGGAACTGCGCGCTCTCTCTCTAGGGGTACTTAAAACCAGTATTTCATGTATTTATTAGTAAGCCGTTTAATGAGTAGAAAAATGGGTCGAACCGTGTTTGAATCCCACATGGGTTGTAAAACCTAATAGCGTGGATAAATAAGGGAGAACATTGTAAACTTCGAACGAAGAATAACAATACATAATAGTTTTTTTACTAATTGCTGAAGGCATTTTGTATCTTAATGCGATTTTTCAAGTACTATTCTTGCAACGATTTGTTGGATTTAAAGCAGAGTGTTTGCATACTTTATTTCGCAATGTCAAACCACAATCAATGTGTAAAAGATCATATATTAATTTCACTTCCAGCTGTAGAAATTCACGCCGAAACAGTTTCTATCCGCATTCAATGACCAATTTTCACTTTCCATTTCCGGGGCAACCTTGCGAACAATCGATTTTCGATTTCCCCCTCGTTGCATAGAACAGCTCGTTGGCGGTATGCTTTTCGACATCAAACCACATGGATTAGTGTGGGCTTAGCCGTAGGCCACTCTAGAATGTACGGATGTAGATTAACGCGTGCCTCGGTGCGAGGTATCTCCGAAGGGAGGTTTTGTGTTGATGTTGTTGCCGCATTGATTAACGTTTGAAAAACACACAAAACAGCAAAAATAAAACTATGTTGTCCCCGAGACACGATGGTGGCTGGTAGAAGGAAATAGCGGACGGGCGGAGGTATCGCTGATTCGGTTCGAAGAGAATTCGGTTCCGAGTTTCGAAAACCAAACATGGGGTGGTTCCCAAGAACGCGGCCGATACTTATGGTCACCGCACGATCGAACCGTGCGACCCTATTTTTGGCGCAATCTTACTTGAAATGTGATTGAATTGGACGCGGCCCGATGGACACACCCTCCGGCGACGACGACGACGTGCCGACAATAAGTTCCATTAGCGCACACGAGTACCTACGTGCCGGCTGGACTGAACTTAATTATGCCAATGACCCTCCGCCGGACGCGATGGCGCGTGTGTAAGTCCGCGGATTCCGGGCCAATAATCAGCCATCAGAGTAATTTGGGCGCACGATACATATGGCGAGAACATTAACGGTTCCACCCTTCTTCCGCCTGCGAGTCGTGACATTTGATTCATGCCGGTAGATTTATCATTAGAGGAGTGATTTTAACGAAGCGTAACGAATTGCGGTTCAATAGGAGAGGTTTTGACATTTGAGGATTCGGTATGTTCTGTTTCGATCGAACCCGAGCCATTTTCTTATTTGTTCAGGCTTGCAGAACATTCTACACGACACAGTTATTACATGAAGTTGATATCAGAAAGGCCATTCCATTAATCGTTGCATCGAGTAGGACGAGTAACACATGAACAGTATCTCAAACACATATTTCGAATCTAAATTAACTTCTTGCTTAGTGGAAACTGTGCACGATGCTTTTTAGTTTCGAAAGATTGTTACAAACAACATAAAGGAAAATCACCTCAAACAACGCGAGAGACGTGGCTTGCTGGGGAGTAGATTGCTATTTCTATTCAACATGGCTGCGCTACAGGACTTCCTCAATCCAATCATAGCGTATCACGACGTCAGCAGCTCATATGCGACCAACAGCACGGGCTCCTACGATCGACTCGGATTACATGCATCGTGAAAATACAATTTCCCAGTGGTGCAAATAGTTAGCGGTGCAAGAGTCGCGGTATCAAATTCAATACCGGGCGGTTCTACCCTTGAATGTAAAAGGTAAGCTGGTCCATTCATTTCTGAGTTGGTGCTACCACTGCTGTAAGGGAGGCCGTATAAAAATGAGCGTTCAATTGAATTGGTACAGTGGTATTCGGTCACTAATACTTTCAATAAATTGTCATTACATAAGAAAGTAATTCATGATACCGAAAAGTATCATTAATCTAAGCATTTCGAAATCTGGTACGAAATACAAATTCTTCGATAACTGGAATTCGTCATCTGCCCGCGGAAGGGTTCATCGGGTTCCAAACCCTGCCGAGTTCACATCGACGTGTCCAACAACTCAACAAGCAATGATGACATCGGACCACATCGCCTCGTGTTCACCCGCCCCCTCTCCGTTTCGTGTGGTCAACCGACGCTCTGTAGAACAATATCGTGTTTCAGCGGCCATGTTCCTGCCAAAAGGGCACCGCGTTTTCGAAAGGTCCAGCTCTGGCTCTAGCTTTTCTCCGGCAAACGGTTTGTACCTACTTGCCTGCACCAGCAGCGCCTGTTAAGTCGGGCGGCGCGTGTCATGCGAAGCCTGTCACTGGCATGTCATAGGCCATTCCGAAGCGCGCAGGGAACGGCGAGGGAGTGGATCCCTTTCGGAAAAGCGTCGGTTGAAAAACTGCGCCACGCTTCGGACAAATCGTAAAACAACAGCCGCTACGTTCGGTCGTAGTAGGGCACAATTGTTGGGTTTGTCCCCCGGCCCAAGCGCAGACACACACACACACACACACACACGTTGCACCTCCATTGAAACCTGGTTCAGCGTGTATGGCTCCGTGGGAGGGAAACTGTTTGCGTGCAGCGGAGAATTTCCACGCGAACCGCCTCCCGGCGCATTGGGTAATTGATCTGTCATCGGGTAGATTCGAATTCAAACTAATGAATCTCCCCTCGCCGGGTTTTGTTCCAAGGGCCGAAGAAGGACGGTACGCCACCCGGGAGAGAGAGGGAGAAAGTGATGGCAGGCCCTTAGAAGGCCCCCCCAGAGTCCCAGGGAGCGTCTCGATGGTTGAGGTAAGCCACGAGTCTCACGTCAAACTTTCGATTGGACAATTTTCCCCCTGAAGGTGGTGACCCAGACTTTCCAACCCCCGGGGGGAGGGACCCCGAATCGGCCTGGCCGAGCAAAACGCGATCGGACGGCTGCATCGTGCGGCAGAACTGAAGTGACATCGTTTCGAGTGTTCCTCCACTGCTTCAACCATCTTGCCGGTTTCCTTTCGCTGGCGTGCCCCAGAGTTCGGGAGATGGCCGCGGAATGCTAAGTTATGCGAAGAAACGGTGCCACACAGGGCGAGCGTATAGAAGTAGTAGCGCCGGTTGCGGGCGGCCACCAGGGGACGCGGGTCTCTGCGCGGTGACACGGTAACACATGTCGGGCGAATTAATGCGCGCAACTTTGTCCAACGTCAAGCACCGAACCGGGGAACTCCGCCGCGGACCGCCACGGGGCTTATAATTATGTGCGATTCAATTGTATCGTTGTATAATCGATCACCATTTGGCCAGCCGCTTGTTTCTTCCCTCTATATTTCAATTTTTTTTGGTTTGTCTCTCTGTCTTTTTTGCGCTTCCTTCTACGCGACCTCCGAGGAGGAGAGGTCTGCTTTCGCTGCCGCCAATTTGGCACTTTGAATGGCGGACAATCGGAGCCGAGCTGAAGTCTAACACGCGTTCGTGCGCGAGAAATTCTCCAGCCTCCCACCGGCCGGCCGCGTCCGTGACGTGAGTGTGTGTTCACTTTTCTTTTCTCACTTTTCATTTCGCACAGAAAAAAAAGGAAACAAAAAATACCAGAAATAAACCGAGTTTGAGCTGCCGAGTTTTGACCTGAAACCGTACGTGTGCATGTGCCTTCTATTTTTTTTTGGTTATCTTTCCCCTGATCTTAATCACGATATGGGAGAAAGCCGCGTTAACTCGAATGGCATGCCGAATTGACGTGATCATTGACTTATGTCAACTGGTTGAATTTGAGGATTTGAGAAAACGAGAGACACGTTGCTTTCAAAACCAATCGATAAGAATCCATTTCTTGCTATTGATCACTTGTTTGGTGAAGACGTAATTGTTTTCCTTATTGCTTGAAAGCCTTGGCAAGCTCTGTTAAGTTAAGAGTTAAGTAAGTAAAGTCGGATACATGGCAACAGTTCAAACTGCTGATGCCATTTCCACTGATATGCTACAATACATACTTCATAATACATGTATGTACGGAGAATCTACGCGGTTTCCTGTGCAAGGGAGGGAAAAAATCTCCTGAAATTCTTAAGACCCGCTCTGACACTAACGAGCGCCGTCAAACTTTGACTGGCTGCTGTTAAAACTGCCTGACCAAGCAAACGACACCGACCCAAGCCACGTCGTCGTTTTGTCGTGTAGTGAAACCTATTAGGAAGAACCAATAGACGTCAAAAGCGGACGAACGGAACGAGGAACGAGTCGAGAAGTCGTCTGACAATTTAGCTTACATAACTTCATCGCGTTCCGCCGTCGCCTGCCAATGAACCGTGACGGCGGTGTAGTTCGAACACTTTCCGCGAAGAATGCAACGCTCTCCGGCGGTGCACGGTGGAGGAGAGTTTTTCATCTATTCTACTTAACCGTTTCCCCACCACCCTCCCCACCCCTCTATCCTTTAATGAGTCGCTGATTGGCTCCGTAACACCCCCGTCGCTGGTCTTCGTCTTTCGGCCACCAACTGTCGGGCTGTCGCATTTACATTGTGCCCATTTTGGAGTGTATGCGGGTTGCATGGGTCTGCTCACCGTCGGAGTACTAGGGGTGGTCCTTTGCAGACCGGCGGCCAACTGACAGAAGTGCATCGATGCACCACGCTATACACTGATTGATGGTTGATCTACCCTTCCCTCGCAGGGGCAGACTCCAAACCGGCGGACCCGGAACGTGGCATACTGACAGAAGTCTGACAGCAGGCAGCCAACAATAAGCAGGTCTTCATGGGGGCACTTTTTCGAGGAAGCACAAGGTGGAGCCAATCAGCCGCCACGCACGCACATGTTGCGAGTGGAGAGACCCTGCATACTGCACCCCGCCCCCATTCCTCTGTCGGTGGTGATGAAACGTACGAAGAAACGACACAAACTGACGTTTAGCTGAGACGCGAACCAAAACCATCGCCCTCCCCACACAAATCAATCTGGCTCTAATGAGGTGGAGCGCCAGCATCTCAAACGGTAGCCATAGTAACGAGGGGGTGGCAGGCAGGCAGCAAACGAGAAGCGATGGATGAAATGGACCGACCGGGCTTTTCTTTTTTAATTTACTTCGCCTTTTAATTGGTGGATTTGAATAATTAATCTTTTAATTGTGCACGGGCGGAAAGGGCGGCGGGATGCTGTTTGCGTACGAACGTTTGCGGGCATCGCGTTTGTTTGGCACGCGCCCGATTGCAACGCCGAGTGCCGCGCATTGTGTGCAGCTGACTGCAGAAGCATAATCGAAATTCCATAACCGTTGGGCAATTGCATCGTCGTCGTCGTCGTCGTCG
>JAOEFI010000006.1:18176001-18196106 GCA_034621735.1 Anopheles plumbeus
GTTGTCGATGGTCGGCAAGCAGTACATGAAGAGATCGCAAGTGCATCGAGATCAAACGGAACGCAACGGAACGGTGGAATCCGTGTGCGCGCGCGCAGTTCGCTGCGTAATCGTGCGTGACCGTAACGAGAGACGTCCACCGACAGAAGGAGATCCCAGAAAGGTGAGGCAAGTGCACAATTGAGCTTTGTAATGCACATGCTTCGCGAGCTGTGTGTTAACTATGGAATGCTGCCCGTTTGGGGGTAGGGGGTTATATTGAGTTGTTTTTTCTTTTGCGCACAACGCAAACAATGTGCGATTTCAAACAGACAGTCTCACTACATAAAATGTTCGGAACTGTACTTCAACTTTGCTGAAATTTCACAAACCGTTTATCATTAAACACCTGCTGCTCGAGATTTTCCATTAATCAATCAAAATGAAGGAAGTAACTGTTTTGATAAGAAGATTAGACTCTAAATCGAGTTACAAAATGAATGAATATTTTCGAAAAAGCTCGAAAGCAAGAAATGAGGAAAAAATCAGAAGAAAAGCGAAGTCTTTTTTCTCCTCCCACAGTGTCATAGAGCGGCACGGCTGAAGGCGATTTTAGAAAGGATTCTTTTAACGACAAATCATCCGAATCGTCGGTCTGCCGGTGGTCGATCGGCCCTCCTTCGGACAAGGTGACGGACGTTATTAATTGTGTCACCGTGGCCCGGCACTGCACTATCGCAAACATTAAATGAACGCCCTCGCCCATCGTGAGTATCGTGTGAAACTTTCCGGCCCAAAAACTTCGTCCCCGAAGACGGAGGTGGCTGAGAAGAGCCAAGTGCTGCCGACGTCACGAACTGGGTGTGGAAAAAAAGTGAGAGACGCGGAGGGAACCTTGAAAATTAGTGGCGTGTTTTTTTCTTTTCTTCTTCTCTTGGTTCTTCATTTGTTTCAAGTTCGGATGTAAAGCAGCATGTAAAGCGACCACTTGGCGTTGGCCAAGGCGTCGATATTGTAGCAGACCAAATTGACCCTTTTCTTTATTTGGAGGGCCTTCTCCTTCGGGTGGCCAACGACGAAGACGACGACAACGGCGACGACGATGGCGGATCGTAAAACGACTCCAAACGCCACCTCGATGGTTATCTCCGAAAAGGCTGGGCGCTGCGTTGCGCTGTCCGGCACGGTTTCCCAGCTCGAAGGGACACAACCTTCGAGCCGGCCCTTCCCGTCCGTCCGCGCATAATCGTGCCGGCGCGTCCGTTCCGAGTCCAACGAAACCATTCATCGCAATTAGCCATTAATCTCAAGAATCTTCCATGCGCGCGGGCAAGGGATGAAAGGGAGAACTCGACGCTAATTCCCTTCGTTTGCGGTGCTCGAAGTTAATCTTGTTAGCAGCTGTGAAGGGGGCCACAAAAACCTCCTTTAATCTCTTTACAGTCGCCGGGCGGCCAGCCGGTCTCCGCACCTGCAACATTAAATCTCGAGAGTGGGCGATCTGCGTACACTATGGGACGGCGGCGAACGTTTTACAATGTTTTTATTTTTTGTCTTCTCTCCCACTGTCCCTTTCCAGCACTCGGGGCGGAACTCCCCCACACAGGGTGCTGACGTGTCGGGTTGACGGAATTTTCGTCTCGATCGGATCTCGTCCGAAACGGGGCTGGTCAAGCTCAAGACCATCGGTTCGCGAGCGTCAATAAATGGATTGCTTTGATAGGCAAATTTGAAACGACGCCTTGTCGCTCCCATTGGGGCGCATTTTTCCACCAAATTCCACCCACCGCCACGGCCCGTCCGTTAGCTGCATCATTTATCACATTCTCATAAATCATAGCTTTCCGGTCGTACCGAGAGGCGGGTGAGAGATACGGCGAGGAGAAGGAAGCATGGGCATGGCCAGACGCTGTTGACCTTGCCAATGTCTCAGCGACAGCTTACCTGCGAGCTGGAAAAAAAAATCTTAAAAACCAACGCCCGAAGCGTTTCACGAAAACGTTCGAGAGCTCTTAAACTGTTCTCCAAATTAGACGAAATGTGATTGCAAAAAAAAGAGTAGAAGATAGAAAACGGCTGTGTCTTATCTTAAAAGACCACGTAATGATGCTCATAGCGATGAGATAATTTTTTCTTACTTTGGTGGCACTCATTAGCTAGTGAATATCCTTTAAAAAAATGATCAAAATATCCTGGGGCTTTTGATGCATGTTTTACGGGGTTTTAGCTGTGCTTCGTTGTTTTAAATTATTTTCATGTTCATAACTGTAACTGTACGAAAAGTTTGAAATACCGTTTTAATAATAATAGTGAATGAAAAACATAAAACAATTTTAAGTTTAATGTAAAACTTACAACTTATGAAGACCACTTATAACATTAGAACAGACTATTCAAATATGATGAACGAAAACGAAAATCAAAAGCTTACACCCTCCAAATTCAGCCAAAATGCGTCCATCAAAGCACAACGGGGAGAAAACACTCGCAGAAACCCAAAACGTGTGTTGCACAATTTTTAATGCACCTGGATCAGTTTTTTTTCTCTTTGTCGTCCACGCGGCCAATGGACGAATGCAAAAAAGTAGAAACCCACCAGACAACCAGAGGGACGGATGGTGTTGCTTCGGTCTGCGGTCTCTGAAATCCAAACACTCGCCGCCGGAGCTGGTCCGCAGGCTACGCACGATCACGCGCCTCGACCCGGCGGACGGCTGGAGTCGGATGAAAGGAACGTATCGGGTCAATCGTGAGAGCTGACCATGAATTCGACATGAACTTGTGATTTGTGGAAAATTTATCGATTTTCCCCCCTCCCTCCAAGGTAATAACGCTGTCCGGGAGTCCTGACGGCTGCTTCGCTCGTACGTTTCACTTTGGAGCTGTCGTTCCAAAATTAAAACGACCATTCTGTGTCCGCCAGCCGAAGCGGGAGCGCTGGCATCGATACGCCGTTTTGTTGTACGATGACCTGGCGTTCCGTTCGGACGTGAGTCTGCAGCTTTGTCATCAACACCCTGCAGGGAACTGCGGCACCCACTCGGCAGGGGGAATCGGGCTGACCTAGTTCAACGGCGCACGACGGCGCCACGGCTTGCCAAATCTTCTAATGATGTGTCCCCAGCCCCGCCGCCTGCAGTGGAGAGAAATTTGAGACTCCCCCAAAAGCTCGGCCACCCTTCCCTCGGACCGGAGAGGCTGTCCGAGTTCACAGTCGACGATTATTGCTGCCCGAGAGCAAGGAGTCAGGTTTTAATTGATTCCCCCTTGGCGGGCGGCTTTCTGCAGCCTGGGGTCGTTCAATTGCGCAATCCCACGACCCAGTACCCTACTGTCCCGCTGTCGGCCGACCGTAATGGCGGTTCTGATCGTCGTAATTTTTCCCTTTTTGTTTGCCAACTCCACTAGATTCGTCGAACCGCGTCTCGGAAGTAGGTTAAAGTCAATCAGCTGCAGGAATATTCGCCACTCGTTTGGCGTTCCTTTCGCCAGCAGTATGGTCCATTATTTTCGCTATGTTCGCTTCTTGGTGGACATGTGAGCATTCCGCCGTGACTTTGTTCGACTCTCGTCGAGTCGCTCGAGTTCCATTGCGACCCGAACCGAGCGCACGATTAGCGTTTCTGGCCGGAGATGATGATGATTACGGGCTGTTTCGATGGAGGAGTTTCGACACTGGACCGGTCACCGGGAATGGAGCTCCTACCTGGACTGCTGCAGTTTGACGAGAGTCACATCGTCTCGACGACAAAATGGGTTTCCTGCGACAGTCAATTAAAGTACTCGAGCGAATGTTGTCGTGTGGGACCGGACGGATCTGGTTGCATTGGTGGAATAAAGCATCGCGGACAGTACGGCAATGGCACGATGATGATGCTTTTGACGGTTGAACTGCATACTGCGGAACTTTGGGAGAAGTTTGCCAAAGTGAACTAAGAAATGTATGGCATTATATATTGGAATCGGTTCTGAATAAGAAGCAGTTAATTGATTTCCGAGACTTGGATTAACATCTTTCCCTTTCCTGCGAATAGTGAATGATTTCTTGTAGTAATCCCTCAATGCGAAGCTTAGCGAAGGCCAGCTTAATGATCCGGCTTCTACCATTGCTTACATACACAGAACTTCATTCATTTATTTAATGTAATAACTGCAGCTACGCTTAGTTGTAAGATCGGGTTCCATCCTGATTGTCATAATAATATGCTTTGTTATAAACATAAAACATCATATCGCTGAGATAATCTTTTCCATTCAGTGAATATCTTTTCACGGTTCAGGAAAATGACTCGGCTTTGCTGACCTCCCAGTTCGTGCACTTGTAAGATGGTTGGAAAGGTGCAAAAATTAATCAACTATTCACGAAAGATACTTTCCGCCCAGACTAGAGAACCTCCTCAACCCCCACCTCTTTCAAGTGCTCCACCCCGCCTATTTATCACTCCACGGTGAACCCATAAAGTTGCAGCACAAATGTACGATGTTTGCAGTAGACTATCGGCACCTGCTAATGGCCCTTTACCTTACACAGGCCCCCCCCACCAATACGGAGCTTTTCAATCCCAGCTCAGGAACCAGCTTCGCCTCGTCGCCTGCAGCGAGTGAATCGAAAGGCGCGATCGATTCAATTTCCCCCTCGCTTGCTGTTGAGCCCCACGGGCCCAACCTTGCAAGAACACCGTTCTGATGCCATTTTTATTTGCATTCGTTTCCGCTGACAGGTTATTGCAATTTGCCCCCAAACGTCGGTGTCAAGTGTGGCGTTTTGGAGGCGGAACGTGGCGACCGATGGCGTAACCAAATTTCGAACACATTTGTGACTATTTTTGGTGCTGCACTCAAATCCAATACCGCGTCGGGACGACTTGTCATTCGCTGAGAACTTTCTGATGTTGATAGAATCAACCTTGGCATTAGCGGGTCAGATAGAAAGTGTTCTCAGGTTTCCAATTTTAGATTATTACACATGATAAAACTTTATGTTAGGACCGTTGCGGATAGAAGCGGCTTATACGGATTGCGAATCTGTAAAATCAAGCTTTTTAATCTGCGCAACAACAGGCAACAGTCATCAAAATTTCAACCCAAAATCCCTAAACCCGGAACCGGGTATCTAACGCTGGCTGGTTTTATGATCCGAACCACGGATATGGCCCACTGTCTGGCCCAGCTCGTCCAACCCAGACCTGCCTGCCTGTGGCGTGTGGATTTGAAATTTAATTGCCGGGTTTTATGTGCATGTGTTTACATTCGCTCGTTCGTCTCTCCGCCCGTTTCATCTTGATATAATTTTATACCATCGTGTTGGTATTACACGTTGGGTCCAGCAAACGTTCGGGGCAACAACAGCAAAAAAATCCATGCATTTTTCAGAAGCTATCTGTAAAAGGTTCGTAGGGGCACCTAGAATTGCCAATTAGGGATGCCGAAGTTTGTTTGTTTTCATGTCACTTTTGGAAGAAGTTTTTTTTAATGTTAAAACACTAGAAACGGTTTAATTATTTGCTCGTACGGTTTCAGAGTTCTTTTGAAAGCAACACTGGATGAGGTTCCATGCCGACTGTTTTGTTGATGAGATGGACACTTTAAAATAGAATGCACTTTAAAACACGCAGAATAGAAGCGTAGTCCTAGAGAGAACTAACTTCAAAGGAAAACAATGCATAAAAACCCTGAACAGATTCAACAAGTAAACCAATTTATTAGGATTTTGGTTTACATATAATAATATTTGCAAATGTCCGACAATGACAGCCATGGTTTAAAAATATAATATCAAAAATACGATTTATTCAAAAAAGTATATCAACATTCCTCGCTCTGATAACTTACCGGTCATATGAACCAAAATATACAAACAAATTAAATGATAAATACAAGTGCTACCTAGTGGAAAAAGAACACTTATACAACTTCACTCCACAAACTATTCGAACGTTTTCCCTTTCCTTAGTCTTGAGTCTTAGTTGATCGCCACCTGCCAACCTCCCACAGCTGGACGCCAAATGGGGAAACTGCCGGTTTTCCCATCAATCATCCGTACGCCCCCATCATTCATCGGTCGTATCGGATGGAGGAAAAACTAAAAACGCCACGCTGACACCGATCGGCATAACTGTCAGCGCAAAGTGCAGCTCGCAAATCATCGCGCGCGTATCATATTTTCTCCCGCAATTATCTTATCTCGGGCGATTTAATCGAATTACAGCGCGCCAAGTTCCGACACCAACGGCACTTGAGAAGGCATTGCAGTGGGGTTGGCAAGAGAATCACTCCAACGAAACGGTTGCGCCGGGTGAAAGATCGCAGCCTACCGGACAACGTCAATTCGCGGCTCGGTGCGGGTGTTTGTGCGCAGCATAATTTTCCCTCCCTCCATGACTAAGGAGAGGGCAGCAAACACCGTTTGGCGATCCGCCTCGAGTGGCGTCGTTCACGATTCACGGTTGCAGTCGACGTGCAGTTTGATGCACACAGGCGGAACAACAGAAAAAGAGAGCGCAGCGGCTTAAAGGAGGATAACGAAAAAAGAAAAAAAAAAGATTCCAATCGTAGTGGGCTGCGATCGGTCGCCCCGGCGTCCAATTACTAATGCGACAAATGTGCACAAAATTTCCGTCGGTTGAAGAGTGAGTGAAAACTCACCGCCAGCCTCGCGTCGGGGCCCTCCATCGTCGTGGTCGCATTTTCGCCGTCGACAGGTTGCCGTCAGCAGCCATCGATCTTTGTTCAGCTCTATCCTTCTTCCCCGACGTCGAACGTGGCCGGGGTACGTAGGTTAGGTTGGTTTTATTTATTTTTCCACCCGCCGTTAGAGCCGTCAGACGTAGGCGAGACGTCGAAGAGAGGGGGGCTTTACCGACCGGTAGCCGTCGATGTCTACTTTGTAGGCAGCTTCGTTCGCCCGCGGGGTCCGATCCTTTCCTCTTTTTTTATTTTTAACGAAATCAATTCAACAATGCTTTCTCTGTGTTTATTTGATTTAAAATTTTCATTCCCCTCCGCTTTATTGCCCCATCATTTTTCACCTTCCCTTTTTCCGGCACGTCGCCGGCAGAGGCGCAGACCGTGACCGTGGTGGGTGGTGGGAGGTCGTATTTGTTGTTTCCTTTTCTGCTTCCGCCTGCCCTCCCTCAGACGGCCAGTTTCTGGCCCCTCATCGCGTCGCTTCACGGGTCACGATGTTGTCGGACCACTTGCGACGGCCGTTGGCGATTTGATGGTTGTTTGTCTCAAGCTGTGAAGCTTGCGCACATGACACAGTCGTTCGGAGCTTCGGACAGATCCCAACACGAGAGGGGGACCGGCGGTTTGGGGCATACATATCCGCACTACTGACCGGAAACGAGTGCCTGCTTAACGCCTTACCAATGCGCCACGTTTTCAGCGGAACGGTTCGAGCCGTGGTGCGACTTCACGGAGGCGGTGGAGTTTCGAGATTTTGCGCACCGCGTCTGGGGCCGCCGGGGAAACAAGTCGTCAGCTGCCAGATGGAGTGAGTTGTTGGCGCAACAACCGGAATGAAGGCGCACATGAAGCGGAATTGTGCAATAAAAATGTCTCAAATCGCTCGAGACGTATGGAAGCAAACACAGTCGAGCAGGTCCTGCCAGGCCGTCCGAACTTTCGTTCCCGTTTGATAGTGAAACACGTTTAATGACAAAACATAATTTGAGGGACGGGTAACGCGCGCGCGCGCGTCCGTTCGAGTTGCGCTAGATTCGCGAACGGCCCAGACGCAGACCAGTCCGTCCTTTGGGGTCCGGTGGCCGATGTTGCAAACGAGCGCACTGACGCTCGTGGGTTGGTCTGCAGCTTTTGCTTAATTTAAATGGACTGATAATGTGGCCGGACTCGGGACAGCGAAACTGGTGACGTCGGGTTGCAACACGAAACGGCGAAAGCACCCACCATCAATTTGGGGCCAAATCGGTTTCTTTCTACTCCGACGTGGAATTAGATAACCTAAAGTAATGCGCGAAAAAAAAAACTCTTCTCCTCGCGGTGACACAATAATTAAACCTGCTAATTTCAACGGTTTGAAAGTAGAGAACAAATGAACACATAAAGCTTGCATCCGAGTAGTAAAAGTAGCTAGGACACAAAATGTACAGTGAAATGTGTGAATATGGTAGAACCTTGTTGGGAGTTCATTGAGATTCAAGTGCTTGGAAAACCCATGTTACCCAAATTAGTTTCCATCCTTTCGTTCGAAGAATATTTAGTAAAAAGCGGGTTGAAACATACTCGCCTACCTTACTATCCCTTCACACTGTCACAAAGTGTGACGTTTCTGCCCACCACGACTTCATCATGCGAACCGCGGTGACAAACGAACGCTAACCGTATCCGACGTCGGACGCTCGATGAATGACTTCATTTTTCACTTTCTACCGAAGAGTCTGTCGAACACTCTGGCTCCGGTCGCTGGTAGCACTTGAGGGCTGGTGTCATTCACTACCGCTAGCCCCTCGCACATGCCCCAGCTCCTAGGAGCCCGGACCTCCGCCCTCTTGGGACACCGCAAAGGTGGTGTCAGGTCGCGGTGTACTTGTCTTTCATTTTTTAAAGTCGTTTGTTTCGTTGCGGTTGGCGGCTTTTTTTTTTCCACCTTCCCAGACCATGCTTTCCTTACGCAATGCGCGACCCTCGTCGCGGGGTTCGGTCCTGCGGTCCTCCTGACGACCGAAGAGACATCTGACAGACGGCGGCTAGGATGTGGTTCGCGGGTTCAGCCGCAGGCACTGCGAACATTTGGACCGATCCAGTTTCGCGACTCGGTCTGATCGAGAAGAAAGGACGGAGTCTCCAAGGGGAGAAAAAGAGAAAGGTAGAGAAAGGGCGAGCCGGTGAAAGATGTTTAGTATGTAGAGAATCATTTTTACTTGCTGCCACTTTTTATCCATCACTGTCCAGGCCAGGTTCGGACAGTTTCAGATGTTGATGACGTCCAGCTAATCGTGAGGATTGACAAAGTTTCCACCCACTGACTGTACCCTTTCGGACAGGCAACGACTCCGCTGGAAGGTGATCTCAATTTCAACCATATGTAACAACACCGAGGACCTCTCTGTTTCAGCAGTTTTATGTCCCTCCCTACCGCTGAGCACGCTCCGTCGGTGGAGAGCTGTTAAACTTACGCCTGGACAAATATGATTTATTGACGCCGCGAATGTATGTTTTCGGGTGGAAAAAGCGACGTAGAGAAAACAAAGCATGAAAAAAGACCCACGAGACCACCGACAGAACTACGCCATGATAGCTTAATTGCCATGACGGGGAGGCCAGAAATCACGCAGGGCGGACCCCGGGGGTTAGGCTCCGAAAAAGGGAGGGGGCTGGCGGCTACTCGGCGGCGCGGGCCGAAAGTTGAATTTCATGTTCCGCAAACCACTTCCGGGAGCGGGTTTTATTGGGCCCGCCAAGGATCAGCCCGGGTGCGTTTTTTTATATACCAGTTCTAACATTCACTCGACGCGTAAAGTGCGGGGTATACTAACGTTTACTATCGACTTAGTGGTCGCGAAGAGCGGTCGCCATATAATTGCGAAACGATTAGGCTTTCGGTCCCTTGTTCAACTTGTCAGTGACGAAAAGGAACATGTCATCCAAGCAAGCTGTGTAGCTGTGTAGCTGTCCTCTTCCGTTTTATCGGGGGGTTTTGTGCTGGAATGGGTCATATTTATCGCATTCGTGTTTTCCGCCATGTCTTGGCAAACAATTTTGTATGTGGCGCCAAATGGCCGGTATCAAGGGGATCAGTGGAACTGCCACACGCTCTTAAATACGTTTGCCCGTGATTTCTTTCCCTTTCATTTATTCTTTCGAGCGATGAAGAATGATTTTCGAAACAAAGTTAACAAGAACTATTACGAACAATTTTTAAGGAAATATTACAAACAGATTTTACACGATAAGATGACATTTTCTTAATGGAATTGCAAGGAAGTGATGAAATCGAGGAGTTCTTTAATGATTTTCTTTTTAGAAAACACAGTTCAAGCAATTACTTACAAATAAAATTTCGATGGTAACGATTCGATTTGATTGGAATGTCGAAAAGACTTGTGAAACCGGGCTACCAAAAAATCGTTCTATGTAATTCGACTTTCACTCCACGAAGTGCTCCGTTGAATGCTTTTGTGTTCGCAAAATGTCCTTGTGAGCTGATCGTAGTTGAAACCGAAATTATCACGACAGTTGAATGTGCTGGAAGGCGCAGAGATTGGGCATGCACGAAAATTCATTCGAAGCTCAATGGCAAAGAGACTCCGGGCTGAACTTTTCCACTTCAATCTCGCCCTCCTTATACCGGCTGCATTGTTGCCAATTTCATCAAAACCGCATTACGGTGTGTGATGGTGTCAACGCAATGTGTCAATACCAAATTGTTCCGAACGAGCGTGCGTGTGTTTCCATCCCCAAACGGGGAAGGGAAGAGTGAAGCAAAAGGCACCCAGATGCATTGTTGAAGGAAAACACCCTTTCGCAAACGCGTGAAACACAATGTAGCGACTCGTGCTGGTTAGGTTTTCCCCGTGGAAAATGGGGAAAGACATTCCAGCGGCAGGTGCCAGCTCGTTAGGTTGCCTGTAAGACACCTTGGAACAGATCTCTGCATTCGGATCTTCATTGACGACTCGGCGAATGAGTCACGGAGAAGGTTTCTGGTTCGCCCAGCCCCCCCCCCCTCCCCCCCTTCTCTTAATCCGGGTGCGATGAGGAAAAGCTTCACGCCCTCAACGGTGGTGCAGCAACAAGCAACATATGCTCGTCTTGCAACCCACCGGTGTCTTGTAGTCGTTCCCAAAGTCAATTGTTTGACGATCGCTTGGCATCTGTTTGCGTTCGGTGCAGCTCGCATGTCGGACTGATTGGCAAATGCGAGTGTGCATATTCAAACAATGAACAAGATTGTAACATCCCTCTTCCCACATAATTGTTCAGACCCATCAGCGCCTGGGAAATGCATTAAGCGCCAAATTTAAGGGCGCCTAATTAAGGGAAAAGATGCAACTGACAAAAAAAGCTTCCACTTTTCGTGTGTCTGAGTGTGTGAGTGTAAAACATATTTAATAAACGATTTCAATCAGTGTAGGATCCGTTTCGCCATTTTCTAATAAATCTTTAAGATGTTCTACTACATTATTTTCTTTCTCCACGTTATAGTTTATAGTTATAGATGTTCTTGTTATAAAGTTACATTCCTTCCATTTACTCTTCTCAGCAATGACTGGTTTCGCTTCCATAATATCTCAGTGAATCGATTGAATGTTACATCGGAACGATCGGAACGGCAAGGAGTCCCCAGAGTGGGCCGTAAAGACCGATTGTCGATTTAATATTCATGCCCAGTATGTAAATTTAATTCTGCAAAATCTAGATCATACCCCCGGATCCGTAGGGCTACGCTGGACGGCGCGACACGGAATGTCTCCAAGGGGTCCGCGTCGTCATCGTCGGGCAACATAAATGGTGCATATTTATTTGATTAATTGGCTACAGATTCCATCGCGCTTCGCTGGATGTATGGAAATTCGACGCGTTCGACTGTGAGCTGTGTGTTTGTTTGTGTTTGTGGGTGTGTAAACATTGACGCTTGGCATGGATTGCCTCCCAAGGGATTTACCGCCCGGTTGGATCCGGTTGTCCTTAGCTCGGTGACCCGCGTGTGGAAACCGCTCGGACCAAAACAGGACCAAGGGAACAAAAACCCGGTTTCCACCCGGCGTTGATGGATCGTGTGATGGTCGCGAAGGAGAGCTCCGATATGTCATGTTTGAAGCCCCAGAAACTGAAGCAAACCTGCTCGCCCGATGAAACCCTGAACTCCGGCGACAAGAAATTGGCGCACGAGCGTGACACAAGCGCAACATGAGCCGGCGCATTAATTACACCGTTATACGCTGTTTATTTGCTGTCAATTGCACATTTTCTAGCAAAACCCGAAACTCTCACCTTCCCTCTTCGAGCGCCGCCCGACGGATTAACTACGGAGAGGTCGAGTTCATGTTCGTGGTTTGCAGTGAATTTGCAGTAAAATTTAATCGCCCACCGCAACGAATCCTTCTCGACGCTGGATTTCGATTTCGCCCGCGCGCGCGCGCGCGCCACCAGTGATCCATTTGCAAAACTCGGGGAGGATTCGTGCCAGGTGAATTTCGCACTAATCGACACGAGCTCCCGCAGTAGCCTTGTTTGTGGGCCGTCTTTTTTTATATTTTACAGCCCCAGCTAACATAAAAGCTTAACAGAGGCGTTGCTCAAAGGCGGCCACAATAGCATCGCACTCCCATCGCATCCGAGAAACGCGTTATGAGCCCGTCAAAGTGCAACCCCCCCGGGCCCGGGGCAGGGCAAGGTCCACCACACCCTCGGAACGCGCCCGGCAGCGAAAATGGATTCGAAAACCCATTTCACGCGCGTGGCCCAGTGCCAGTGGAGGCCCATCCGAAGAATCGCGTTGCGCGTGCACGCCTCATATCGGTGGCCACCAGATGCTGGTAGCGCACCTCCACCGGCCGAAGTCAACCCATTTGTCGTGTGTGGAAAGATTTTTCTTTCTCGTCTTTCAGCAACCCGCACGCATGACAATAGGGCGAGGAGGAGGAGGAGGAGGCTGACGCGCCAAAGGGGCGAGGAGACTTTGCGGATGATTTTGCAAAAAGTTATGCGAAAAGGCAAACGAAAAACACACACACACACACACACAACAGGGCTTCAGCGTGCATCGAACGATCGAGATTTATGAACACGTCTCGCTGACGATGTTGGCCGCACCATGTTTCTCTCCTCGGCGTGACAAGATTAGTGCATATGTGTTGAACCGTGGTGTGTTAGTTGATGAGCCCACTGAGGAGGGGCCCGGGTGAACCAGAACCACCTGACGGAGGGGTGAAATGTTGCTAGCCTTCCGGTTGCAGCAGGCCCGGTGTTAATGTGTGCTAACATACACACTAGCTTGCTCTAGATTACTCAATTGTTTATCCACCGAACTAGATTAGCGGGTTATTTTGATTTTGAGTTATTTAAATTGTAAATTTGATTTTGTCAATCTTCAAGGAAATATTAAAAAAACGAGAAAAGTGAAGAACCAACCGATTTTTACTACTGGAAGAGCAAGTGACTCAATAAACGTTGACTGACTCGTGACTCAATAAAGCATTGTCCTTTTGAAAATGCTTGATCAAATTATCCTTACCATCATCGTGAGGGAAACATTCATCGTAACGAGCATATCCACCCACATCTCAGAAATAACTTCTTTCCAGCGGGATTCGGATGTATTCGTAAGTAAAAAGAATAAAAAACTAAACTACACTCCATTATACCAACTACGGTAGAATATATTTATCCTTCATCCTTTTCCACTTCCTGATGCTCTTGACATTGCGTGCGATTTTACCTTAAGTGTGTCTGCGTGTGACGTCTCCAAAAGTTTGCTTGATGCCTTGAACCACGCAAAATTACGTATTTGTAACGATGTCCTGCTTTGAGCAGCTTCGGTCTATCTTCCTCGTCCTGTTCCTCATCTTTCCCATCGTTCGCTCTCCCCTTCCATCTTCCACCGAAGCCGCCCGGGGCGAACACATACTCTTATCCTAAAAAGCATGAAACATTTTCTTCAGTCAAGTTGTATTCAGTGTGTATTTTATGTATGTGTGTGTGTGTATTCGCCGAGCGAACATGAAACACTGGCTGAGCTCTCGTCTATTCAGCGAAAACATGATTACTACAAAAGCGCAAAATGCTGGAAAAGACGAGAACCACTCCAAAGTCTATTGTCTCTCTCTCTCTCTCTCTCTCTCTCTCATTTTCTCCCTTATATTCATTTCTTTTTTTTTCCCACCCTCTGTGGGCCGTTTTTCTTGTGTCGGTTTTTCCTATAAAACTATTCTCTAGAAGCAACACTCCAAACAGCATCCTGTTTTGTTCATGCAGGCGCAAGGACATCCGCGGTGCACATCCTCGTGCCACTCCTGGCCCTGTTAAATGTCGGATGGTTTCTGTTTTGCAAAAGTGGTCGGGCAGTTTGTGGCCGGTTTTTTGTTTGCCGATTTGTCTTCATGCAGTTGTCGCCCAGCCGTGGACTCGCGTGGCGCATTTACGCATAGTAGTCAGCTAAAGCAGGACGGGAAAAAGAAAACAAGTGGCCCAGGACGAAAAGCGTATTAGAGTAGTTTCCTAAGCGAAAGCAACACGGTACACTTGAGTGGGGGGAGGAAAATGTACACAACATGTACAATGGTAATGCGAGTCGAGGTCGGGAAGTTGGGCGGGAGGTTGGGCTGAGTGCAATGCACTCGGAAGATAATACACAGGCACAAAGAAGGATGTTAACTGTGCCAAACCGAGCAGCAGCTTAGTTAGTCCTTGAGTGGCAGTAATAGTTAGTAGCGACATTGCTTGGTACATAGTAATTAGTAGCATCTGGGTGGTGGGGGACACTTCAAAGCAACACAAAGGCATCCGGTTGCACACCGATGCACCTACCTGTCATTACTTCCATGAACTCTGTCGGCCGGGCATGGATTGTGTCGGATGGTTCGTTGTTTTGCCCCCGGTAAAGTGATTCACCGAGGACGTTGTGTATTGTGCCACGGAAAGAAGAAAAGGGAAAATAAGGAAGAGAATGACGAAAACAAGATTAATGAAGCTTGCATCCTGCGGCGGCTCGAACGACGAAGGATGGCCGCAGTGAACAGCGTCTACCTTCAAAGTCCACCGTGCCGGAACCGTCGGCATCGATCTCGTCCACGATGTCGTCCAGCTCCTCCTCCGGCACCGCACCGTCCAGCTCGCGCAGGATGGCTTTGAACTCTTCCACCGGCAGGTACCCCTTTGCTGGAAATGGTTCAAACGAAGGCAATTGAATCTTTGAACAGTTGAGTTTGAAGTTGCTTCGATTAACGGCAATGTATATTAATGGAACGTAAAATTGAAACTAAACAACCAATGAAGAATGTAAACAGTGCTTTAACGATCCTCAAATATTGAGACTCTCGTGTACGAGACTCGCAATTACTTCTGATTGTAGTAGATCGCTGATTTAGTATATCATACAGTGCACATGCTTCGGAAAACGCGACCCTTAGAAAAAACACTGACCCAAAGGACTCGTGCCAAAAAGGACTCGTAAATCTGGTTGGGCGGTCGCAGACACCTGTCCTTCAGAGACCGCACCCGAAACACGCGGTGACACCGAATCAAATTTATTCCTCCGATTGAATCCAGTCCACCTGGCAGTGCTGCCAGAGCTTGGTCGGCTCCTTTTTCTATTTATTTTAAATAGTTGATGCTTGCAATCGCATCGCAGCACGCCATGTGTTTTTTACGCGTTCGCCAGACACCTTCCCAAACGCTTCGCCGCCACTATTCATTGCAGTAGTCGGTCGGGTTTTGGATGCACTGCCGAAGCCTAACCCTAGGCAGTCAGCCTCGACGAGTAGTTTTCGCACGCCACTGGCTCATCGCCTTTGGTACGATATGCTAAAAATAAGTTGACATAGATTGCAACCGTTGCCGAACGGAGCAATTTGTAGTGCCGGGAAAACTGTGTGGCGGGGAAAAGAGGGGTTAGCAAAAAGGAAAACAGCGAACGAAAGCCAAACTGACTCTACATTCGCTCCTAGTCCTTTGCGCTGCCAACGGACGGACGTGCCGACCGGAATGGGCCCCGGAATGGCACTTCTCACTCCCGGAAAAGTGTTTTGCATAAATTTTCCGAAACAGATACACGCAAACGGAAGCAATATTTGCATAACGCCGCTCGCTCGTCCGGCCCGTTCCTGCGGGACAGTGTCTGTTTATTTTCGCGTGAAAAATGGAGAACCATTCATCGTTCTGTTTTGAAAAAAGAAAATGCGAAGCATCCTTGAACCGCCGATCCTTTCGGTTTGCCTATCGCACACTCCGTCGCCGTTCCACTTACCGTCCTTGTCGTACATCATGAACACTTCGCGCAGTTCCTTCCGGAGCGCGTCGTAGTCCTCTTCCGGCTCGACGTAGTTCGAGGCGAGCGCGACAAACTCGTCAAACTCCAGCTGGCCCGACTCGTCCTCGTCGTACTCCTCGATCACCTCGTCCAGCTCCTCCTCCGACAGCTTGTGACCGAGCAGCTCCAGGATCGTGCCGACCACGTCCGTCGAAATGCTGCCCGTTTTCTCCTTATCGAACGCGTTGAACGCCTCGCGCAACACTGCGAATGGGGGAAGAAGGGTAGCATGGATCTCGGCTGGCTGGCTTTTCTTTCTCTTCACATTTCATCGCCCTCCTCTTTTCGTCACTTTATTTCTCCGAAAGAAAATCAAATTTCCTGCACAATCACTGCCCGCCAATAATGAACCCCGATCGTGGAACGAACGCACTTTCGAATGGGGAATTTCCTCTATCGTTTCTTTAATTCGTTTTACCGATTTTGCACCATTTTGCTCGTACGCTTCACACCCTATTCTCCCGGTGTTTGGTAAAACTTACCTTTCAACTGATCTTTGCTCAATTCCTGCTGCAACGTGCGCGCCCGATGTGCGAGAGTAGGCGAATTAAATTCAAATCCATCACCAAAATGCAGCCCACGGCCGGTGGGAGGAAAT
The DNA here is from genome assembly GCA_034621735.1 of Anopheles plumbeus. NCBI lineage: Eukaryota > Metazoa > Arthropoda > Insecta > Diptera > Culicidae > Anopheles > Anopheles plumbeus. The sequence goes on from JAOEFI010000006.1 coordinate 18,192,573, forward strand.
ACGAAGAGATGAAAGAAAAAACGGAAACGTCAGTCGTAAATGGGAGGGGGGGCAGTAGGTGCAGAAGCATTAGGCATTAGGGGCGCATCAACAATCACTATTAAGCAATTAGCAACAACGCGGAGACGAGAAGCTGTCGAACAAAGTCGAAGCCCCGGCCGAACTTTCCACGGCCAAGCGGAGTTTAAAATTCGCGAATCGATCGATTTGGCGAGAAACGCAGGTAAGCCTCCCCATAAAAAGGAAACAACAGTACGCCTACCTTGCCTTGCGTGCTTTCCCCTGCGTCCGACATTGTGTCTGACATTACTCGGTTGGGCTTTTGCGGTAGGTTTTTCGGTAGATATAGTACGCCGTTCGCTAACTGTTCGCGGGAAGTGACGACGACGGGAAAACGGTACGGCTTTCGACGGCCAAACACCTCCACCAGCACGGAGAAGAGTTACACAACACCGACAGGCACTAAACGTGGACTTTAATCCGACAGCTTTACGTCCACCGAAGGCTGAATTGAACTGCGCTTCGGTGCGTCCCAGCCAGTCTCTCTTAAGCGGCAACCTACGACAACGCACGGCGACGACCGACGTTCCGTTTGCACATCGATTACAATCGATGCAGTTGCTGATGGACCGATTGGCCAACGCACTTTCCTTTCCGTTCCTTTGCCGCACCGAATGCAAGCGACTAGAACAGCGCCAACGTCACCCCGACTTCATTGTATTCCGCCGCGAGACGAAGTGGGGGTAGCCCCCGGGTGGGGGGAAAGTGATCGTGATCGGATCGTGGGACAGAATTAAATTCACTATCACGAGCCGATTAACGCGGGGAAATTAGCGGCACGCACGTGACTTCGAGTGCGTGAAGTCTCGTCCCACAATTTTCCTCTCAGCAAAAAAAGAACACCCTTCTTTCTGTCCACACGCGGAAAGGGACACTTTTTTATTTAAAACACTCAACTTTGGCGGCCTCCTGGTGACTCCTTGGGGTGCGCTCCGGGTGCGCAGCTGCTCTGGCGCTGCTGAACCACTCCTGTGGTTCGCGTAGCGCGCGCTCGGCATCGAATCAACACCCGGATCCGGATGACGGGACGCGTGCAGCTCGCGCGAAGAACACACCCGACGATGCTCGCCTTCGTCCAATTTATCGATTGTGGAATTTTTGGGAGCGATTCACATTTTTCCTCCCTCCCCCGCCGCCCTCGTGCTGTCTCGCTCGCTTCTTTTTCCGTACGATTTCGAGCGCACACCTGATTTCGCAACTGACATTAGCTGACGGGTGGCGGTTTTGGCTGCAGTGCCCTTCCGTTGGTCACTGACGCATCGGTGCCAACTCCTGATCTGGTTCACCATGCGCCTCGGTTCACTTGCTGTGCGGTCAAACTAGCACCCCCGGGAAGAGGACGGAAAATGGGTTCGTAAGTTTAGCCGAACCGAAAAAAATTTGACACAAATGACAACACAAAATTAGTTCTATAGATTCATTTTCAATAAATTAAAACGTTCTACGAATACTCATCAATGGGATGCATAGCATTATAATTATGAAAAATATTCATTTATTTCTATTTCTATTTATTATGAAAATCGCGGAAATTTTGGTCGCTTGTAGCCCACACTCGTCCCACACTATGCGAACCGATTGCTGCAACCGATGGGGCGCACGGTGACAAAATGGTGCAAAATTAAAAAGAGAAGGAAATCAGAACGCTCATCTCAGCATTAATCATAGAAATTAAATATAATAAATAGATTCCCGGATTCCTTTCCCGCGGTCGGGGAGGAATCGCGGGCACCGGCGACGCATCACGGTACGGATCGGCATATTTTTTGGCTCGCGTGATCATTACGTCCGTAAGACCTTCTATCTTATTTGGCCCATCTTGGCCCCAGCCTGACCCGGCGATAGCGCCCGTACGGGAAATCTCTGGGAAAACATGAAATGATTTCGGTGCAAAATCGGTGCCACAGCTGGTATTTCGGTGGTGCAGCTGGTACTACTTTGTGCAGAAAGATGTTCACTTGATATGGTAAGTTTCATGGAAAAGTTAAATACACAAACTCTTAAATATTCCATACTAATAACTAAAAGAACAAAGAAAATCATAACCCTCCCATCGTTATTTATCGTGTAGTGTAAGCCTGTGGTACGATAGCGGAAAATCTGGTAATTTCAACGTCCCGTGGAGCTAAGCCCGAATTTTCGCTATCCATGAAAAATAAATATCCCTTGAAATCCCATAAAAAGGGATCGATTTTCCGACGTGGAAACTCCTAAGCCTCCCGTGTATCCCTCGGCGGACTTTGTCGGGCCGTAGGAACGAGAATCCAGCCTTAGCCTGTTCGAACATAAAACACATCGATCTGGAAAGTTTCACGCTTCCCGGTAGCAGCTGCACGCGGGCTCCAGATGCGAGGAAGCGCCGGGGTTCATTAATATTTTACTGGCCAGCAGTACGTTACTGTATCAAGAGATTCACCTAATGAAAAGATGATGAATGTCGGCATCGGAAACACAAATCCCGAAGAGGATAATTTCATAAATGCAATGTTGAAGGACTCGCCAGAGAAGCGCCCATTTGAGCCAGCCAACGATACCAAGCCATCATTTAGTGGGTAACATGGAACCAATTTACGGAATGATATAGGTTCTTAGCATTTTCATTCTATTTCACAGCGGTATAGTTATCGTGCTCGTGTGTCTCTACGTTGTACCTCCACCGGTGGAACATGTCATGTGCAACGCTTAGCTCCCGGCCGACTTTGTAATCCCATCAAGTGAATGGGTTTTGTAGTTTTCCCACCCCCGCCCGAACGTTCCGAAGCCAGCGTCCGACGGGTTCAATAGCTTACCGTAATCCGGTTGCCGGACTGGCGGACTGCATTGCTTTTATCGCCCGGACCAAAGGAAGTGGAAAGTGGAGTTTCAAAGCCGGAACTCAGTAGAACCCCTTCCCAATGCTGTCAAAAAGGATAAGGAAGTGTATTCTACGTGGTGTCATGTACAAAATCCGTATCAATGGAGCCGACACCGAATACGATGGGAGGGAAAATTTAAGGACAACTTTTCCCACAATGTAAGCCACTTTGCACGAACATGCACGGCACACTGGGAAAGCTATTTATAAAGCTTTTTCTTTTTGCGATTGTACCTATCTACTTATTTTAAATTAAAATGTATTTCATATAAAACCTATTCGGTTTCGAATGGAAATTCGCTTCGGTCGAGAAAGCTAGGAAAAAGGGAGCTAGGAAAATTTGCAGTATTTCCCACGATGCGTAGCGTTCCGCTCTCAGGCTTCAGTTTAGTTTTTCATTGAAGCTCAATACCCAACTTTTTGCTCGTATGCAGAAACGCGTTCCGCTTTGCCGGTTGCCGCTTGTGCTTGCTCCCAGGATGTCTGGACGGTAACGGAACATTTTCTGCGAACTTTACGGTGCTGCGTTTCCGAACCAACCGGTGGGTGGGCGCACCGAACGAAGCAACTAGTGAGCGTAAATACATAATATAGTATCCCCCCCCCCCCCACCCCACCCC
>JAOEFI010000006.1:18214167-18235459 GCA_034621735.1 Anopheles plumbeus
CGAATCTTTCTACTCGTTTTCCGTCCCTACTCAGTTATCACTTCCTTCGCTCGAAGGCATTCGGTTTTGCGAAAGCGGCCAGATGTTGTGCCGCTTGCTACCTTCCCGGGTTGTGTTCCACCGACAAATACAAATATAACTCCATTTTCGTCACCCCCGCCCTGGCGGCCGGTTGCCCAGCTACACCGATATGTTGTTCTCTGCACGGAACTGACCGTCACTATTCTACTTGATTCTATTCTGGCGGCTCTATTGCTGCTCTCTCTTTCTCTGTGTGTGGGGGCATCAGGTTTGGCTACCGGGCATTGTGGATTGTAGTGGGTGCGAGTGTCGCCTACCGCGGTGTTGTGTACGAGTTTGGCTATCTGTTCTACTGCTACTCCCTAGCAAGCTACAGTTTTGTGTTGTTCGGTTTGTTTTTCTATTTCTATGTTGTTCCTGGTTTCCTCTGCTGGATACGTAGTTTAACATTCTGTCACTAATTGATGCATTTGTTTCGTCAGTTTCTCTTTCCTCCTCGCCCATTTTACGAAATTGATGTAAATTACATAGTGCTGTGTAAACGATTGAGAGTTCGATATACTTATGCAACGGAGTGTTGGCGGTTTTTTTTTTTTAGTTTTGGTTCAAGCTTTTAATCGTGGGAAACGTTTTCAACAACAACAAGCATTTGCATTTGTTTGTAAATAAACGAACAGTTAGAGTAATTGTTTTGTGTTTTCTTTTTTTTTTTTCCTGTAGAGTAATATCATTTGCATGTGTTTTTGTTTTCGTCCATTTAATCGCGTTTAATCGGCTTCCTTCCCCCATCTGCTTATTCTCTACAACGATTCGTTCTCACATAGTGATAGAATTTAATGATTGCATGAAACAGCTACCTCTCCCAGCGGAGGGACACAGTAAATCGTTTTTTTTTTGGTTCATTAGACAGTGCTTATACAGTTCGAAATTTAGCTGCCGCTGCGTTGCGAGCAACAAGTACATCGATAGAACGGATGAAATGCACAACTGCGAGCAAAAACGCCTCCGTCACGGATCGATTTCGATGCCGTTCGATGACCGGAGGCATTGGATGGAGAAATGACTGGGGTGAAGAAAAACACACATCACACACGAAACATCTAGTTGCAAAACGGTGACAAAAAGGTGGCTACTGGTGCACCCGCTCCGTTGAGTGTTTTCCATCAGTACTATAGATTATTCGCACATTAGTAATATGTCGGCTGTAGACGCTTCCAAAACACCCACCAACTTGCGAAAGTATGCTGCCTACCCCATCTGGGTACATTTATAGTGAAAAAGGGTTTATAGTGAAAATTTCAAGTGGACAAATTCACCGTACAGCCACTGATCCGATGAACGAGCAGTACGTGGCGTAGGAAATTCGTTTTCTTCCAGTGACAAATGAGACCGTAAAGGCAGGAAGATGTAAAACACTCAAACTCAAACATTTTTACACTTAGCTTCGCGAGTGCTCATATCGTCTTGATACATTTCCATCCCCAATCTCACTTACGTGAGCCGACATCTTGCTTTGGAGCAAAGTTTCACCCCACGGAAGAAGAGGTAATATAAACATACATCAAGTGCGCTACAGAAAGTCGTCCATATATGTATGCGAATGTTATATTAATGTAAATTTGGTTTCATCCTTCATCCGGCTATCTCCACTCGCTGGTCTTCCGCTTCGCGACGGGGCGGTAAGCAACACACTTACAAGCTAAATGTTTAGTTTATGTGCAATAATATTTCTCAAAACTTCAACCGAACCGATCTTTCTCGGACGCACTTCCATGCTCCATGATCCACTAGCGACTCGAAAAAGTGAGTATATCCTCGTAATTTTCCCTACCATCACATCGCTGCCGCGTCATACTGTTATACTATTTTTTGGGTTTGCTTCATGATACTGATTTCGCATTACATTTTACACCGATTTGACGATTTATTTCTTTTTTGTTTGGGGGGAAACAGTGAAGGCAATACGACATTGACATAGCTGATGTAGGAGTATACGTTGTGTTTTCAAGTTCATGATTGTTTGTCTTTGGGGGGGTTGTTCAAGCTAAGTTTTCTTTTCAGAGTGACGTCGAGCGTAGAAATGTATGTTATAAATGTGACTCATTATGCTCATACCATCGTTTGCATCGATTTTGCATTGCTTTACATTTGTTTGGTTTTCACCAGTTATTTATATCCCTTCTACCCTTGACTATGATCGGAAAGCGACCGTTTATTTATTTTTCTATTTGCCAATGGAGATTGGAAATGCTACAGATTAGGGTACGTTTGGACTTTCGAGTTCTCTGTCGGGCACTCCACAGGGCCTATAGATTTACAAATACAAACCAAACATTTTCTACCGACCCATCCCGGGTAAGAAACGGGGCTTGGGAAACAAAAAGACTTTCGATCCCTTTCGGAATGATGGTGTATACGTGCGTTTGATATGTAGCCTTAACACTTTAATGATATGTGTTTGGATATGTTGGGTGCAAACATGCCATGTAAATTTTCCTCGCGCGCCGGCTCCTTTCCATCCATTGGACGTCTGCGAGCCGCTACGCACAAGAATCATTTCCGCAATGGGAGGTTGGTATATAGCGGAGGGGGGTTTCTGGGAAAATCCATTACTTCTAGAGAGTGAGAAGCAACATTTGTTTGCTTTATTCGCCACGACGCACAGACACACATCAAAGAGCCGTGTGCGTGCGCCCGTGGGGAGTGTGAGTGATATGTTACGATTGAGTGATTTTATTAAGATCCGTGCAAGACAAATCCTCCAGGCGATGCCCGGGACAAATCCCGCCGAGTGATTGATATGTACCTTATGTTTCGTGGAATACACTTCTAGACTCCGCCATCTAGGGTCGCACCGGTCCCTATCACTATCCCAACGACTGAATGTCTGTGGCAGAAAGGGGTTCTAGTGTCTTTCCGACGTTTGGGGATGCGGCGTGTATACCGTCCAGGATCAGGAGAAACCATGCTGCTTTTTGTGGGTGCGATTGAGAGGTCGACACCTCGGCTACGGGTGTATATATATAAATGTATCAAAATGTAATAACATGATTGTTTCGTTTGGGGACCTTCCGCCTCATGTTGCGCCCATGTTGGTAAACGGCGTCCTTGCAACACTCTTATCTAACCGGTATCTTATGTTATTTTAATGCTCATCATTATCATTGATATTTATGTTGATATGTTTCAAATATTATAGCATCCTTTTAACGTTTCAAACATAGACATCAAGAGGAAAGTTTTTTTTTTGTCAAAGAGTTTCCATTCATAAAGTATCTTTTGTTTTGTTTTATTTGATATGTTTGATTTTTTTTCCATGTGGATAGGGAAGCTTTTAATAACTCCTTTTGGGTTTTTTTTTTTGGTGCAATATCATTCGCGCAATTATATGCGTACGATGCAGTGGGTTAGATATTATTTAAACGTCAATCTTAATTTGTCTTTATACGCATATAGTTTGTCTTCAAAGTGATATGTTTCATTACTTTTAGCATTCCGTATTCCGTGTTTGTAAATAACTTTCTTGTTTTGTATGTGCTTCGAAACACGACACCAAGAGAAGCCTTGTTGAATTATCATTGGAACATTGATGTTCATTTTTTGTTTTTTTTGAGTGTTTATGTGTAAATAGGATTAAATACATTCATCTTTGCGCCGTATGTACCTGCACACCATGTGCGGTGGATATGTTTTGATAAATCGGGCTTTATGGCCCCTAGCCTACCCCTATCGTCTAGTGTGAATCAAGAGGTTGTAAGAAGCGTGTGAGTAAAGTAAATCTGAAATGGTTCTCATGGATTATATATATTTCATATAGAGAAGAATTCCGATGCACCAAACTGGGACCGTTGCACCTGACACTTGACAACGGTCCCCGTTTCGTTAAACATCCGGAAATCCCCTTTCTCGCTGTGTGTCGTACGTGTCATGGAGCAACGAATGTTATGTGATTCGTTTTCCATTCAACTCCTTTTTCATTTTCACTTCTTTGAGATGATTGCTATGAGTAGGATTCGATTAGTCGATACCCCATGAATGATTCAACTTAAAATTCTACCATCGAAAATCTCTATTGTAGGTTGGAAAATAGATTTTCCGCAACATACGCAACTACGTGTTGCGAAGCCAATGGAGGAAAAATAACTCTCTCGCTAGCGTGTGAACAAAACGTTCTATTCTGCAATAAAAGTGCGCTCCGTTGCTGGAAGCTAACATCATGTTCCCTTTATCCGGAAGTTTTCCATGCTCGCGGTGACCGAACCGGAGCGTTCCGGAAACGAGTGTATAGTTTACTTCATTGAAAGACTCTTTGGTAATGTGATTCATTTTCCGTCACCGATGAGCGAGTGCCGGTCGAAGGCGACCTTCGCTCCCAGCGCGTGGGTCCGGGACAGTGGGCGGTTCGGTGTGTTCCCGAACGTTCCCAGACGATCGGCTGCACGCGGACGACCGGGTTCGTCAGCAGCGAGGGTTATGCGAATCCTTTATGGGAAAAAAACTTTTCGGCCCACTTCCGCTAGCCCCCGTCCTGCTCGCTGCGTCCATCCGATTCAAGCAACCCGGCGTGCAAACAGCGATCGAAAAGCAAAGCAAGCGTGGAAAATTAAAGTGACATTTGTATTTGTTCCGTTCAGTATCCTTGCCGCCTTGGAGTCCTTGCCAACTGTCTGCCTTATCCCCAACCCGATGTGTGCTGCTACATTCCTATGGGTTGGCTTTCCCTCATTCATTCTTAACCTTATTTCTTACCCTACGCTAGCTTCGCTAGCTCGAAGCCTCCGACTCGAATGTTCTTAATAGTTGCGTACTACTACCACCATGGTGGATGGTGTTGGAGTTTGTTTTTTCCCCTCCTCTTCTTCTACTGCCGCTTCCTTCCTTCATTTCCACACTCACACACACCTACCTTTGCGCTCCCTTCTGCCGCACGCCACCCTCCGGGGCTCTAGCGAAGCCGGCCGTGGCCAATCAGTGCAGTTCCGGTCACGAACGTCACCAGCGACGTCATGAGCGTGACCTTGCACGGGGCACCGTTGCCGCTCAGCGACGACGTGTGGTACTTCTTGCCGACGCAGTTCATCCGCTCCAGGGGCATGTTCTGGACGTAGTACTCGCGGTGCTCGTTCGGCATCGTGCACATCGGCCGCTTCTTCTGGGTCATCTCGTCGTCCCGGTTTTTCAGATCGCGCAGCAGGTTCGGGAACCAGACGAGCTCGCAGGAGCACACCAACGGATTATCTGCGTGGCGGTGGGTAGGAGATGGGGGATGGTTTTTGGGAAAAAGAAAAACGTGAAACAGAGGCGGAGGTGTGTTAGGTTTTCCATTCAACAAACCACTTCCTGTTCAAACTAATCAAAATATCTTTCGAGTAAGTCAACGAATGTCTGATTCATGCAGTAAATAAGAAAGAAATTCCCTTTTCCACCGATTTCATTAAATACAGTGAAAATGTAGCGTTGCTTACAACAAGTTGTGAAAGCTTACCGCACAGGGAAACTTTCCTGTCGGTATTAAAACTTTTACAGTGAACGTGAAAATAAGTCCAGCTTACATTGACTTCAATTTTTCACCATCGATGGCGTGCCGAGCGGCTTTTTCTCATTCTTCCGGTGAAACGGAAGGTAAAAAAATCCCAATTTCTTGCCTCGTGTTTCGATGGCGTGCGAAGTAGCTGTCGATAATTCGTATCGATCGGGCACGAGGCCAAGAAGGCGGCCGACACGGGGGGAAGAAGTCCTGTTGCCGACAAACCCATGCAAGCCCATCCGAAAAGCGGGGGTCAGCAAAAACCATCACACAACATATAGAGACAAACGAAAAATGTCAAATCAAACACCGAATCCAAACACACACACAAACAAAAAGAAAATGCGGAAAACAAATGACCCATTCCACTATCACGCATCGCATATTTTTTCATTAGCATTTCGAAATAGCCGACCGACCGGTGATCCTCTAAAAACCTTTTATGGACCGTCGGGGTGGACCGAGCGGAATCCACCCGAGACAAATTAAGAGAGATGGCCAATAACACCACAGAACGACATACGAACTCCTCGGAGGAAAATAAAATCCTCCGATTGATCTTCATTTATCTAGGGTTGCCCCGGTACGACAGCGGAACGAACGCCACTCCATTTCCTGCGCCATGAAAATGCCCATTCCAACATCCGGTCGGTCCGTCGTCCACCGTTCCACCGAGCCGGGAACCTGACGCCAAGCGTGTCGAAAAGTTAGTTCGTGCCTCAAAAACACACATCATCAACAAGGGGGAAAAAAGGAAAAACTCTCGGCCGACACTCTCGGCGAAGTTGATTGAGTCGTCACCGGAAGCGGGACGATTTCGAGCTGTCCTTAACGATTCCTGGTGACCTCGTCCGTTACTTAATCACACGACTGGTTTTCACGCAATGCCAGAATTGGAGCTTTCCATTCGGGGAGAAGAAATGTTTGGAACGTTTTTGTCCCTACGTTTTTGTGAACTGCGTGTAAAATATAAATTAATTTCATTTCTATTAAACTAAGAGCTAAGGGAAGAGTATAAAACTGTGACACTTTCGCGTGAATAGCAAGAAAATATGTTCAGTCAGGTTAACATTTTGTGCAGTTCACTTCAAATTCCTTACTCAGACACTCTTATCCATGGTACCTTAAACACTTCTTCAACGTAACTTAAACACTTCTTCTCCCCAGGTATCTACTGCAGACTGTTATTAATGATCACAGAAATGGAACTGCTTACGGAAACTCAATTTACAAGTCTAACAAGTTTGTCACAAGGTAGAGTGTCCTATTCCCGCCCAAGTAAAGTCCCTAAAAATGTGCGATACGAACCAAGAGACCCTCGTTTAGATAATGATCTTTCTTATTGTTTTGCCGTAACAGTTCTTACCCCTTCTCCCGCCTACTGTTTCCACAGTATTCCCACACGTCGGGCGGCTTCGGGGATATACATAAATTAAGGATTCATCCCGGTTCGCGGGCATTCATTAAAAACCGTTATCTTCCCCCGAGGGAGCATAATAATTTAGACAGCGGAAACATTGCGGCCAGCGCATCGGCACAAACACGGCGAAGCGGTCGGGATGGCTAACGATGTCTCTCATTCTTTTGTGCGAAATGTAAATGCCAAAATGGAGTCAGTGTTTTTCCCGCAGGGCCTTTTCTCCACCGCCAACCAACCAGCCTCTAGGGTGGGCAACGGAAAATGGACCGAAATGGGACCGGCACCTAATGCCATTGCCGGATTCACTTACCCATAATATCCACGACACGCAGCGAGTCCATGATCGGCTCCATCACCTCCTCCGGAATGCGCGTCAGCTTGTTGTTCTGAATGCTGAGCGTCTCGAGCGAGTTGAGATTTTCGAACACGAGCGCCGGCAGGACTTTGATGCTGATAACGAGATCGTAAGCAAACGGAGCAAAGAATGAGAAAAGGCGACACCGGCCCGGAACGCTGCACACGCCGTAGGGACGAGTTCTATTAATTAATGTTGAAACCCGCCGCCCGGCTTCAATGGCCGTCTGAAGGATGCCATCGTCGGTGGGAGTGGTCTCTGGTAAGTGTGTCCATTGGGCGTGCTGTGGTAAAGGGAAAAGAAAAAAAAACCCCAGATACCGGTTTCCGGCCAGAGTTCCGAACACGGATACTTACTCGTTTTTCTGAAGATTCAAAAAGGTGATGGAGTCCCCGAAGCCCACAAAGGCGTCCTCACTAATAACGGAGATGTTGTTGGAGCGCAGATCCAGATGCCGCAGGCGGTGCAGGGGACGCAGGGCTTCACTCGGGATGACGTGCAGGTTATTGTCCCCCAGGCGGAGATATTGAAGGTTTTCTATGAACGAAAAAGGACGATGGAAGCAGAGAGTAAGAAAGAGAAAGGGAGTGGTGGGAGTAGTCGTTAAAGTTGGCGGTCAGACGTTCCTTCTGTCGGCCGCCCCACAATCCGACTTCCAACTTCCCGGTGCCGGTCCCCATTCCAGCTTACCTTCCAGTCCTTCGAACGCCTCCTTTGCGATGTACGAGATGGAGTTGCCCTCGAGCTCGAGCGAGTTGAGCAGCGTTAGGTGGAAGAACACCCGGGACGGAACTTCCGTGAGCTGATTGTGCGCCAGAATCAGCGAATCAAGATTCGTCAGTCCTGTGGCGGAGATGGCGAGTTGGGAGGGGAGAAAGAAAACCCGATCCGATTCATTAGAAAATCCCAGTTGTAAGACGATTCCATTTAATCCCAACCCCTGCCCGCCCCCCCCCCGTTCTTTGGCCTCCTTTTCTACGACCCCTTGCTGCCAATTACAGGCAGTACAGGCCACGTAACATCTACCCTGTAATATCGTACCTTCGAAGTCGCCTTCTTTGATCGTCTTGATGCGGTTCTCCTGAAGCTCGAGTTTCCGCAGGTTGTCCAACATCGAGAGCGCTTTCTGCGGCACGGCCGTGAGGTCATTTCCGCCGAGATTCAGCCGCTTCAGCTTCCTGTGGCGAAAGGCGGCATACGAGGGATACACATTAACATGAGGGTTAGGTTCTTGCTGCCCTGTTCTATTTCCCGCCCGTGACATTATGGTACTCACTTGTCCAGCCCACGGAACGCGTCCGGCTCGATGAGCGTCAGCTTGTTTTCGTAGATGGTGAGAATTTCCAGCGTGTCGAGGCCCTCGAACGCCCGGTTGTGGATCTGCGTGATGCGGTTGTGGTTCAGGTTCAGGATCAGCAGGTAGTGGAGATTCTTCAGCGCACTCGACGGTACGATCATCAGTTGGTTCTGGGACACATCGAGCTGGGTGAGACCGCGCCCTGAATATGATAGTTTTAAAACCCCGGGAAGGCAGGAAAGGGTACAGAAAGGTACGAAAAAGCGGATAGATTAATTACAATGTTAATTGCAACGCATTCGCCGAGGGTTTTTTGTTGGGGCAACTTTCAAATTGGATTTCCAATCCCTGTTCCAGGTGGTCGCTTTGAGATTGCTTTGCGGTTGCTTGCCTGACTAGTTGAACCGGGATTCGATTGCACACAAAATGAAATAGTGGTGGGTCCTTCCGAGACCAGCAGATTTTACATAAAAAGGTATCGTGCGCTTGATTGTGTGCACCATTCGTTTTAAACCCGCTTTCGCTTTTCTTTATTTAAATAACATTCGAAACTAATGCCTATTTAATTGCATTTTTCTGCGCTACTGCCTCGCCGTCAATAAAAACGTAACTACCGTTCGTGACAAGATAATCAACTTGCCGGATGACTCCATCGCGGCCGGAGTGTATGAAAATGTTAGCTCTTCATCGCCCGGCATTAGTAGCAGGTGTTATAAGAGAGTAATTTAAAAAATAAAGCTTCATTAGCAACAGCTCAAGGAATACTGTTTTTTTTTTCAAAACTTATTTTCATCGAAAACGGGACAGAAAAAAAGGACGAGGGAGGCAAACGTCCATTCATCAGCAACATAAAAATGCTTCGTTCAAACTCCAAACCCACCAAAAGCACGAAACTCCATTTTGCCGTCTATCGAGGCAGTAAACATATTTACGCCAGACAATCGTAATATTTTTATTGGATTAAAGAAACGCCACCGAACACGGGCGGACAAGCGGACTGGTGGGAAATGCTCACGGAATAGGCGAATAACGCGGATGAATAATTCCGTTTCGTTTTCGTTCCTTCGGGTGTCCCTTTTCCCTTCCGCTGAATCCATCGTTTATAATTCCCAGTTTAATTACGGAGCGTTGGTGCAAAATAAGATTCAAATAGGAGCGTCGTAAAACTTTAACAGCCATCAACAACGTGCTTCGGTGCTGTGATTCGTGCTGCCGCGCCATGATGCCGATGCTTCGCCCAGTACGGAGGCGAGAAGGACAATGGGAAAAACCTTGAGTGTGCTCTCGGTCCGCCCCTCGCGTCAGTACACGACGGATGGAAATGGAGGAAAAGCTGAAGCTGAAATGAATTACGTGAAAATGTGTCCTTACCCAGCGAGCTAAGGGACGTCTCCTCGATGGTGGCGAGACTGCTGTTGTGGATGGTCAGGTGCCGGATGTCGAGCGCCAGGAACACGAAGCCCTGCAGCTTGGGCAGGTTGTTGTGGCGCAGCTTCAGGTAGAAGATGATCGGACTCTTGCCCTTCAGTGCGCTCATCGCCTTGGTGATGTGCTGCACGTCGGTCGCCTCGCACAGGATGTCCAGCCCGTTCTTCTTCACCTGGCAGACGCACGGGCTGATGTCGCTACCCGGCGGGCATGTTTGCGGCGAGTTCGATTGAGCCGTAACCAGCGTGAGGTCCAGCACCGCCAGTGCCAGCCCGAGGAGCTTTATCCACGTCCATAGGGCATTCCGTGACGGCATCTTCCCGCCGCCGTCTCTGTCACTACTGTTTTCTTCCTTCGTCTCGACACGTTGATTACGACCGCATCTGTGTGGGAAAGCGGGAAAGTAACGCCGGAAACTAGATTAGTCACGGCGACAGATTCCCTTTTTTTCCAAACCCCCCATTTGTTCAGACAAATCCCGAGCTGAAACATTATTTATGTCAAACAGTAAAGTCCCACCACCGTCGTTACTATCCGCCTGTCGAGACGAACGCAATCAAATCACACCAAATCATGCGTCAATCATAATTTTTCAATCGCTCTAACCACACCAGCCAGCCAGCCAGCCTGCAGGAAAGTTAAATCGATTCGAACCTCTAATCCGTGCGACACGAGAGAAAATCTCCTTGAGCGCCTAAAGGTATGCTTCGCCTGCTGCACCGCTTCCCCTTCGAGAGTTCGGAAACCGGTGGGCGTTTTGATCGGGCACACATTAGGTGTGAATATTTCATACTGCCTGCATCTCATTATGGCCTCATAAGGCCACAGGGGACGTGGGGGCGGTTCGGAAGTTGGTAACGACAGTAAATCGCGGTTTGACGAGCGATGGGATCGTGGGACGAAACCTGCAAGCGGATGCCGAAATCCAATCAAACCCAAGTGTGCGGCGGCCACGGAAGATGTGTCTGACGAGGGGTAGATGCTGACACAAATCATCCTTAATGTGGAAATTCAACACGCCCAACTTTCGAACGGAATACGCTCACTGATTGATTGTGAGCCACATTGACCGAAACTTTTGCCCCAGCCAGTAACATTCCCTACTTTGCGCGAGCTTTATTTCAAGCAATGAAAAGGAATTGACTATGTTTCCTTTCCCCAGTGTGTTGAATTTGTTATGCATTCTTATATGCCAACTATAACGTGTCTATCAAACATATGTCTCTGTGTGCTTTCCCTTTGATAGTCACACAAATCTGGCAGGCCTCATGACCATAATCATGAGCAAACGAACCCTTTTCGGCGATTTATGAGCGCTTTTAAAGTTTTTCCTGCAACGACTCACCCGAAGCATATTTCGCGCACCCCAAAAGTGCTTCAAAAGAAGTTACGATCGCAGGGAGCGGGGCAATAAGGGCTAAAATATGATTATTATTTCTCGGTAATCAGATTATCCGTACGGAGGCCAGTTCAGTGAGTGAGTGAACGCTGCCACACACCCGTCACGGCCGCGCTGGAATGATGTTGCGTGCACGGTACAGCACGGTAATTTGTTAACGTTTCGTGCGTCCGGGATACGGGACCGAGCCGGACCTTATAGAAGCACAGTTAGCACGCAAATGCAGTTAGCCGAGGGGTAATTTGTGTAATTTCCTAGGATGTATTACACACTGGCACTCATTGCCCTCATGGTTCAGCCGCACAGGATGATGTGGATAATTGTGCCACATGGACGAGATATCTATGATGCAAATAATTGGGCACAGTTTTGTCGATGCGATGTGGGAAATCTATTCACTTTTCTATCCTCCATCGCCAGTTAAATTATTTTTCTATGAAGTCTTAAACGATATTCAGAAAATTCAATCAGTTTTGTTACCTAGAAAAAGTAGTTAGATTGCGATTTTATCAAAAAAGCTTAAATACGTTTTATAATGGAGACGCCCAGTACCCCGTGAATTCATGGCACTCTTTGTTCATGCTAAAACTCTCGTGCCATGATGCAACTTGCATGTGCTCAGAGTCTACTTGACGATGGTGCTTCTCCTGAAAAGCTGCGTCACCTCGTTCTCATCCACAGTCGCTTGTCCCTTTTAACGAACCTTTTCCTGGGGCACGTCCGAGCATCCCATGAAGCTACTACCCGGTTATCGTTTTATGGATCGTTAAGCATTAGTCCATCGTCTCGGGTTTGATTTAGTAGGCATTAATTACAAGATGGAACATGGTCGAGAGTGGATCCGGCCTTGTGCAAAGCTCCACTAGAAGCTCTTTAGAGAAAAGGGGGATTCTCCGTTCGTTCAAACTCTTCGTACAAACTTTTGAAACTAGGCCACTAGCGGCATGTTTTATTCAAGTACGAGTTGTTCCAAGGGTCATAGCAATGGAGATAATGTAACGAATATAATTAAAATCCCAATGTAAACATATGTCACTTTAAGAGTCAGAAATGGAACGATTTATTCGTTGCTTCTTCGACCCGATTTCATGCGAAGATAAACGACTCTCACCGGCAGAACGACTCATTAAAGCAGATTTTAATCGAAACGATTATTTATGACTCCCGTAAATGGGGGACCCACCGAGTGCTGCGGCCTATACCGACCGGCCAAACCCCGAAATGTGTGGGTTTCGGGAAAAGGAAAATGTGAATTACACGGCGTAAATATCTGCAAGTGCCCGAGATCGGAGATGGAATCGCTCCCAAGATGGTGGAAAGGGCCCGTCAAAAGTGGCGTGGCAGTGGCATGGAATACCGGAAGAAGCCAAAGGAGTCATGCATTATTCATGCACAGCATTTTGTTATTTATCCTTCCCTCGTTGGCCAAGTCGAGCGCGGGTCTTCCTCGGTTCACCGTTGACGGCTTTCACCCGGCAGCGCCCGTCGGCTACTTCACCAGTCGATGACACAGTCGTGGTGGTGTAACGATCTTGCGAACGCTTGCCTTGGTTCGTATGTAAATGTGTGAGTTACGCGTACACACCGTCGGCCGGATTCCTTCGAACCTAAAATTAGACTTCAACCGGCATGATGATAATATCGATTTTGAGCCCATCCATCCGAGGGCACGGTCTACGGCAGCGTCGTTGCCGTTCCGATTGACGTGCCGTGCCGACCAGGTTGGTTCTGGAACGCGGCGACGAGGCTGATAGTCGATAATGGGCTTGCCAAGGGTCGTCCTTCCCTCGTCTACGGGACGGCCGCGTGTAAATCAAGAGGGCAACCGAACGTTAATGCAATGATGTACATGGACCATATTTACTTTACGCAAAGGTCTGTGGCTTCAGCAAACCCATCAGAATCCACCGAGTCAAGCTACCAACGAGCTTTCCTCCTTCGGGGCCGTTCGTCATGTCTGTTGGCAGCGCGGTGTCATTTTTGTGTACATTTTTACCGCACAAATTCCATTACGGCTGGGACGCCCGAATTTTGGGGGGAGGAAGAGATTCAACCGAATTTATTATTAATGCAGTAATGTCTTCATACTGCTACTGACAGTGACAGGTGTCACGCGTTTAGGAGGGTGCTATCTAGTGGAGGGCGAAATATAGGCCCGAAAGCTTCAAATGAAAAGCCGCTGATGCTGTTGAGTGTGTCAATTTTACATTCAATTTCCACCCCTTTTCAATTGTTTCAATTTTTAATGTTGTTTACATCGATGCTCACGCATTTTCCCAACAGGTAACTCACCAACATTGGGAAATTTGCAGACCTGAGAGGTGAAATCGAAAAAACGGAGGAGGAGTATGTACACATCAAGGTCATACCCCGCAACTGGTGGATGTTATGTTACGGTGTATGCGATATGTTTCAGCCTGCTAGGAACGACGAGATGTGGAAATTGGAAAATTGTCAAACAAAAAAGACTTTTGGGGCGAGTGCCAAGTGCGGGTTGATATTTTTAAAATAATGACCCATAGTTTGAAAATAAAACTAAACAGCAAAGTGATGAACCAAAAATATAACTATTGCAATTTTTCTGGTCCTTTTTACAGTATGTCTCGAATGGAAACTATTCACATCAATTGCCTGCTTCTGGCTGAGCGTAATCGTTAACCACCGAGAGTTTTCCAGCGTTAAATCGAATGAAAAATGCTTCCACCAGAGCTGTCCACTTTTCCACCCCGAAAAGGCATTAGTCTAATTAAACGTCACTCTAACGAGCCGTGAGGCAGCAGGCAGACGGAGCGCAGACAAATGGTTCTCGGAAGCGTACGTTGCGAGCCCCTCTCATTGACCCATTCTTGGTGCTTCCCTACCGCCCGCTTTTGATAAATACATTTGCTCAAAGCGACACCACCCAACCGTCGGCCTCATGGATGACTTGATGAAGGCTTGCCATCGATTCGATGGCGATCTCGCGGATGTCGTGCTCCGTCGGGTCACCGGTGCCCGAAAGGATGAGGTTTGCGTTGGCGGCAGGTGTACCGAGTGTGTAAGGATTCTGTCGTTTCTCCGCCATCCCATGTTTCCGGCCCCTTCTCTTCGTCGGTGGGTTTTGTACAATTTACTGCCAATTACTGCCGGCTGTCGCTATTCGTCAGACTGGAGGAACATAAACGTTCGCTTCGGAGAACCGATTCCATCCATCGTTCACCGGCATCGATTGGGCCGGTAACGGTACATTGCACTCCGGCGCGCCAGCCGGGGACCTCGGAGCCAATCGTGCAGAAAAGATGGCGGAGAAACATGTCATGCATGAATTATTAGCAGCCCAACCGGAAAGAGCGTACACACGGTGCCGTGCGTTTTCCGTGTGGCTTTTAGGGCCGAGGTTGGAAAATGGAAATTGCTGAAAATCAAACACTATGGGCGGATGTAGGGAGTTTGATTGAAGCGGAAAACCGACCCCCGGGATACTTACCAATACCTTTGTGGAATGTTGGAATCGGTTGCCGCCCGTCCCATAGCCCTATATCATGCCGCAATGGAGTTCCAGCCTTGTGAAGCGTTTCTCGTCGTCGTCGTCGTCGTCGCCGTCAGCGTCGTCAAATCTCTACTGCAGAGACGACCACATACACTTGCGGCTTTCAACTTTTTTCCCTTATCATTCACTTACTGAAAAGCCGGCTCACGGGCGCGCATCTGCACGGCCTCGATCTTTTCTTTTCTTTGCGACACTCTGCCGGCGAACATGCGATGCGAATCACTTCACTGCCAGCCGTCACGTCACTGCTGGCTCACGGCTCCAGTAATCGATGCCCGCCGAGTTTGGCCAACCATTCAAGCACCTTCACTCCCCACAACTTTCTCTCACTCACTCACTCACACTCTCTCGCCAACGACGTTTCTACGACTTCCTGTTACATAAACACAGACATAATCATTCGACAGTAATGGAATCTCATTGGCCTAACTAAAACTAGTGTCCACTGTGGGATTATGGGTTTTCTTCTCCATAGGAAATCCTCCTTCACAAAACACAACACACCAACGGAGCGCTATCGAACGTTATCGAGAGTTCCGAACGCTTCTAGGGGTTTGTGTCTAAGGTCAGATTTTTGGTCGATAAAACCATCACAACCCACAAAGTGTCTGCGGAGTCTGGTGAGTGGGCAGGTGAGGGGATGGCACGGCGGTGGAATTAGAACACTATCATCGGATTATATTTCACTGCTGTCATCCTCCCCCGCATTGTGGACCTTTTTTGGGATCGTTCGACATGATATCGGAAAACCATTTTATTAATCCAACGTTCAATTGTTCCTCTTTTCGCAACTTTTCCTTTTGTATTCCGTTGTTTTTTTTGCGGTGCTGGAAAAATACACCACTCGTTCGTTTGATGGTTGCTTTTGTTCCGATTACTTATTGGCCTTCGTTTCATTGTTGTTTTCCCTTTGGTGGTGGACTACGGGAAATGTGACTCCCCGGTTGGGGTGTCGGGTGTCGCAAATATGCAACAATCGGAATGATTGATTGAAATTTGCTTCTATGTTTTCGTAAACTCGATGACACGGGCAGGGGCGGAGAGAAGTGATTAAAACCGAAAAACAAGCTCAATGAAATGTATCAGATTGAGTAGCGCCGGGATTTCTGAGAATAGACCCGACTCTAAACGAGAAATTATTCGAAAATGTTAGCAAAATCAAGTCAACCATTCACTGTCTAATGTTTACACTGTAAATACCACCCATTATTGAAACATAAACGTATCCTATTAACACAACAAGACCCCCGACCAAAAGTCCATTTTATTTATTTACAATGAATGTACATTGAGAAGGCGACTTCAATGCTATCTTTCGAACATTATGGTCTCATTCCAGAGGAAAAACATAGAACACATCTGGCGTACGTCGGCGGAGTCGAATCTAAACGACCACCGAGTGCTGACGCCGACTACCCACTTTCAACGGTTTGGTTCATTCGCCGTGGAATGATTCAACCGACCCTGCCAAAGGGGCACGGAATAACAGCGCAGTGACAATGGGCCCTTTTATAGTATGGCAACGAACCGAACGAACACGTCACCTGCTACCAACCATTCGATATCGTCTCCGATAGACGATGACAGCGTGGTTTGTGGAAATTGTCGTCGTTTGTCGCTGCCGCCGTCAGATGCAGATACGCCGTATGTTACGCCCTCCATCGAGGGTGCACTCTTGGCAACCGTCACGCAAACCCACCCCGCAACCCTTAGCAACCTACAGTTCGTCCCGGATCCAGCAGGCGAGCATTTCTAAGCCGATGCATCTACCGCTACTTCCTGCAAGTGCCACTGTACGAGCAATGGAATTGAACTCTCCCAGGGCGGGACCGCACAAAATTCCCATAATAATTTTCCGTCCCAGCCGTCGTTCGATTTGCCGGGGGGCAAGCACTTTGCCACCACTCCCGGGTCTGACATTTGATCTCACGCTCCATGGCAAACCGGGCTCCGTCGGTATGCTATTATTCCGTAGCACCGAATCTTCTGATGTGCAGTTGCAGAAGCATCCCTTCTTCGATTTGGAACACAAGAGGCCAACGAAGAAAGACGGCAGGATCAAGCCGTTCGGATTCCCCGTGCTATCATTGTCTCTCGCATCACACAATGGAAGCAACAGATATTGATTAAACTTCTCCACGGACGACAGCGATTTAAAGCTTTTCCGGGGTCAAACCCTATAAAACTTTGTCCCCTTTATAAATCTTACACTTTGATATCAGTTGTTAAAAATATGGATTCGCTATTGCAAAGCTCTACCTGCGGAAAAACATAGAGAAGGAATAGGTTACTCTGTGTGTGGCTAAAAGGATCGAAATAAAAGTATCTTGTTTCAAGGTGACATTGGCAAATGTGGTCTCCCTCTTACGTGAACACGGAAGTCTGTTGTATCATTTCACCGTCGCATTGGATACCTCTGTAAGAAGAGCCCCCTTTTGCCAGCATAACGCACAGGTGGACGGAGAGTGGACATTTCCTTCCTATAATTTTGTGTCCGATTCCGTTTTTAAACTTTAAAGTGGCAGGTTATTGAAGAGAAATAAATATTTCTTTATCATACAAGTGTTCGACCTTTTTTTTTTTTATTCGCAAACAATTTACAACAATCTTACGAACTACATTTAGTTTTACTCAAACAGTCAACTAGCGCAGATGTTAGGAAAAAAAAACAGATTCGAGTGTTGAGTGAGTGTTTTTGAATGAACAACAAATACAGACAATGTCCTTCCATTTCTTGGAAACCTTCCCATCGTACGGACGCCACGACGCCACGACGCCATCAATAATGCCGCCATACTTCGCACCGAACGAATTAATCAACGTGTCGCAAAGCCAACCAACGGCTGAACTCCGTCGCTAAGCAGGAAGTATCAAATCAACGCTACAGCGTTCGCTGTCCGTAACAGCCGCCGATCGGCGGACACAAATGTCTGCCGGCTTCGGGCGCTCACAATGATGCACGGGAGGGCGACGGGGGGCCCGTCTGGCGGGTGGAAGCAGCATGATTTTGTTCTAAACCGGCAAGCAGCATACGGCACCAGCAGGTCTCAAACGCCGCTGGCCTACGACGGTTGCTTTTCTCACCACCTTGCCTGCCACCTTCCTACACGCCTTTGCTGGCCGTGTTGCGCGTTGAATGACACGGACACATCTACCATCTAACGTACACGCCATGATGGCGGTACCATTACCGTTGGCGACAAATTCAATTTGAGTTGGAGAAGATGAATTTGTTTAACAATGGAAGTACGAACCAGATGCAAACAGATCGTGCTCCGTGGCCGGCTCTGCTCGAGCATTTAAAGGAGCGTGCACCGTTTGTCGTTGGGAACCCGATTTTCAGATGCTCGCCCTAGCTGCTTTGGAAGACAGCTAGCATCTTTCGGAGCTTCGGCCGCGCTGTAGCCTACACGGAGATAAATTAGAAACAAAGTGGCACCGGGTCGAGAGACGCCGGATACGCCGACACTTGTCGCTGGCAAATTGAAATTCAATCCAACGGCCAGCTGCCATCTGGAAGCCATCGAAATGCGGGTTTTGGGAGACTGGAACAACCAAAGCATACGATACCAAGAAGCCGGTCCAATTAGAGGTTTCGAACGTGGCTGTTTGGTCACGCTGTTTATTATCATGCAACCGGAGCACCTAGTCAGCAATTAGGCAGTACACGTTTCAACCGGCTTAGTACGTGACTTTTATGTTCCGCCCGCGCGGAATCCTTATTAAGGGAAATACAAGAAAGCAAGTTTATCAAACATGGAAATGGCACCAAAAAACATCAATGACAGGGTATTTTCTTCAGCCCTTTTTTGCTCACCACGCAATCTGGTGAACGTTTGCGCCACTATAGATGTGATAATATTCTGAACAGCATGAACACACCATGGAGCGTGTAAAAGTAAATGGAAATGTCTTGTATCTACCGCCAGCAGTTCCAGTGACGTCAGTGCTTAAAGTAACCCGACGTATCCGCTACCAGTGGCTCCGTTGAAGTGCCATCCGAGACATTTTCAAAAATACATACATTTGTACATCATTTGTTATGTTTTCGATTCCATGAAATTTAATGATAACATCGTATCAGTTCCATAATCCAAATTTAATTCCTTTTCCCGTTCGTCCCGCCTTATCTGACATTTGTCAAAATATCTCAGATCTTCTTACTTTATTTATAGAATTTGCTGCAATATAGGAAATTAATAATAGAAACTTTGCTTTTAATGTTTCTCCATTCTATATACCACTTCGCAGCACTTGCCATTTTTGCATGAATAATAAAAAGTTTTGCTGAATTTTTCATATCGAAGCCGGCGAGAGGAGCGAAGGTTCTAGGTTATAGGCGAAGCGCTAGGTGACAGCCGTCTGCAAGTGACATAATTCTCAGCAAATCACTTCCCTCCTGCCTAGACGGGCAACGACCAAGACGGAATAGAGGAAGACATGAACGAAATGGTATCCCAGCATGGTATCCCACCCCCCATAATTCTACTCTATGCTGCTCGTAGGCCTCGGTCTGTGTGCCGTCTGGTCCAATACAAAAGGCCCCGCAAAGTAAGCAAAGCTGGGGTCAAACCAAGACAAAGAACCGGGGGTGAGTTTTACGTTGTTTTGATTTTCATTGCCTCCGCCACGGCCTTGCCCGAAGCGGTACCCGCTTGCCACCCCGGCCTGCCATCGACCGGTGTCCTTGGGCCCGTGCCCATTCTTCCACGCCGTCGGAGGGCGAAGGGACCTTTTCAGGCGACAACAAGACTACGAAGAAAGAAACCGGATATTTTTTTCTTTCCGCTGTGACGACAGCCGGGCATAATGGAGCCCGGAGGCTTTTCCGGGGCTGTTGTGGGAAAGTTGTGGGAAAATTGTTTATGCGTGTCCTGGTCGGTCGGTTGACACTACCGCACTTGTCGGACAGGACGCGTCTATCCGGAGGGAAGTTTCTGCCCGGCTATTATTATGTTTCCGTACATCTTAAGCAGCAGGGAGCTTCCGGCGTCCCAAAAGACAGCGGAACTCGAGTGGACGTAATGGATAAACCACCCCCACCTCACGGTAGACAATATGGACAAACTTTCACGAATGCCCGGATGGCCTGGGGCGGATGTTTGCTGGTGAAGGAAAAACTAAACCACAGAAAAGAAACACATTGCATGTTGGCAATTTGTCGGAATGGAGTCGGCTCCAGTGGAGCTCCGGCAGAGTCCATGAAAAAGAAATGAATGTACCGTGTAAGTTTTTCGGTCGATCAACAGTTTGCTTGATGATTGCGGTAATGAGAGCTATGGTCACGTGTTGATGTTGCTACCATTACTTTTGCAACACGTAGCAAAGACGGGCCCGCTATCAGAAGTAATCGAAAAGTTTGCCAAACGTCTGTCCCCTGTACGATCTAAGTTAACCAAACTCTAGCCGAAAGTGATCAACAATTTTCGGTTGATGGTGATAATGATAGCCAGTCAGTTCTGCATGCATACTGCATAGCTGCTCTGCCGACTTTCGCAAACAACTTTCCTCGGTTAGTTGGGTAATTTTCTCTCCATCCAACTCTCGAATACCGTAAAAAGAATAAATCGAACAGTGGTTACTATGATATTTCCACACATAGTGTGAACTGTGGAGCGTCAGTGTGAACATATGCAGGCATGTGAGTCGAATAGTTCCTATGCTCTGCGCCTCAAATTTAGTACCGCTGACCTATTGCCGATAAACAGAATGCCCCAAGTGGCAGGCTTCCGAAGACCCGGAGATACGATAACAATAATGCTTAGAATGGTTAGAAATGGCTGGAAGTAAATTCCAACAATGGAGACGCCTGGTCATTCAGTGTGAAAAACCGAAAATTATGTCAAGCCAAAAAAACGGTCGCTGGTTGTGCTTTTCAAACCCAAAGAATGTTCAAAATATGAACCCCTGCTGCTGGGAAATTTCTTCGTCGCGAAGACCCGTATCATTGAATGTCTTCTCGGAAATGCTTGTGATGAATGCTTACGCAACCGTATAACCATTCAACAATAGCCACCAGATCATTATCATCGTAGTATTCATTGGTTCACACAAGCGTCCCCTATGATTCATGTAGCCTGATTCAAATGATTCAAATTGCCCCGTTTTCAACGAGTGTGTGAGTATGGGTTGGTACATTTGTGTGAAGTTTTTTCAAAGCTGTGCATATGCTAATATGAAGGCACCAACGATGAACAAAACAGTATCAATCGAAATATTTCCTCATAATTAACGTACGATTTGATAGTTATCTGATAATCGATTAATTAGTTTATATTGTACCATATAATTGAACTGGATCTAATCCACTTCGTTT
>JAOEFI010000006.1:18254924-18267768 GCA_034621735.1 Anopheles plumbeus
AGAATTGTGAGATTCATTGATATTTTTATGGCAAGCTTGTGCCAGTATCCGTCCGCCCTGAGAGCGTTCAAGTGAATTCCATCTCAATCCTATTAGTCAGCGAAGGGTTAAGGATGGTTCTGTGCTCTATGAAAAAAGAAGAGTGATACAACGAATGGTGATTATCAAACAGCTGCAAGTAAATTCTTGATTTCAAGCCTATTGAAGTGTTCCTTGTACAAAAAACTACTCATGAAAAGCATATGATGTGGCCAACCGTCATAAAAACCAACAAGATTACGAAGCAATAATATAACCCCCCACTCGAAGAGCATAGCAGTAAAACCGGAGCATCAAAAGAACATAAGGAATTCGAAATCGTTTCGAAACTATACCGAAAAGAAATCCAAAGATTTTCGATACTGCGAACGACACTATTTGCATCTTCTCCAGAGAACTCAATGTGTCTTCAAGGGGCGATCTTTTCATAAGTGGTCGAACGACATCGCCCGCGCGCGCACGCTTTTGATCTGGATGCTGACGTAACGTTATCAATGACATCAGCAGTAGAGTTTTATGGCTGAATTATAGATTCCTCGCCTCGGTTCCGGCGGAAACGTGTGGGTGGGAAATGGCATTTGCCTGTCGAAACGTCCTCGTGGCTGTTTGGTTCTTTAAACCCCGTTAAACCCCGAAAGCGGCGTGAAATCGTTAGCGGTCCCGCGAGTTTCCGCGCACCAAATTCGTGGAGACCAAAATTCCCCGAAAAGCTGTCCATGATTCCCTGGTGTGAATGGGTTTTGACCGAGTTTGAGTGGACGCGAAAACCGCGCTCGACGAAGACGTGCAGAATGACGAGTCGTGCGGGCCAGATGCTGTGCACGGAACTCTTCCACATCCGCAAACTCAACAACCGGGCAGCGATGTTGATCCAGTCAAGTCACATAGTGACTGAAAAACCTGCCCTAACCTTCAACTCCGCCATCCGTGGTCTTTGCGAGATATGTGTTTCACGACCGCCGTCGTCGTCGTCGTCGTCGTCGTCGTCGTCGTAGTCGTCGCTTGCCATTTATGGAATGCTCATGGCTTTCCTCCGATGGCGATGGCAACAACCGTCCCTCGGCTGTCGAATCGATTCATTCTTGCCACCATTTTCTTCACTCTCATTATTGGCCTAGATGGCGCACGAAGCGCAACTCTTTCGCTGCTGCTTCCGCTACACTTGACTCGATTGTTATGCTCGCCACAACACCGCGCCGCGTTGCGGTGCGGTGGATGCTGCACGCCCCGAGGCGGTCCCACCCGATGGTTCCGGGTTTCCTTGACGCTTTTCGATTTCCTTCTGTAAAAGGAGCGCACCGTTAACGGGCAAAAATGGAGAACCCATACTCACACCGACCAGTGCCAGTCGGTGGCAACAGGTTTCTGCACCGCGCTGCCATGTACGACTGCTGGTGGACTGGAGGCCACGAGAGTGTTGACCGAGAGTGGCGCAGCCGATCGCCTCCGAACACCCCTTCCGGTCACCCCTTTTGCTGCGCTTTTTGGCCCGATGATCTCATTAGCACCGATGCTGCCCGACATTCGGTTGAATTCCCACCGGACCCCGCCATCTAACCGTCCGATGAGGGAGGAAGAATTGTGTTGGACTTCTTCACGCACCGAACCGAAGTGCGTCATTCGCGATTGCAGTTTTATTGCGATTGATGAGTTTGCTAAATCACTTGGTCGATTACGATGGCGCTTGCTTTAGCAGTTTATGGAGCAGGGAGGTGTCCGCTTGACGGATGAATATATTAAGAATTGACCATTTCATTTCTCGATTCAAACGGCTGATGGAAAACTGTGGGTGCATCAGAATGGAAAGCACTTTCGGCAAAAGAAAGCCAAGCAAAGAAAATCCATTCACTAGCACTAAAACCTTCCATTGCTTTTTAAAATGTTTTAATTTCGTTTTTTTTCAATTGCTGGATGATATCCGTGGTAATTAATCGATCTCCATTTTTTCTTTCGTTTCACAGCATTTCGATCCAACAATGACGACCAGGGAACAACGGCGGGAAGAATATTCGTCCTCGAACGTGGTGCGGGTTCTTTCGCCCTCGCGTCCACTCTCCCCGGCGAATCACGGCAATCAGTTAGATCACAATTTGGGTAAGTGGGCGGAAAATTGTCATCGATACACCGGTACTGGATCCGGTGCTCGTTTTAGCGGAAGGAAAAGTAATTCAAAATGATGTTTATGAATAGTAAAGCGAATGATGACCTGTTTTGGGTAAACTGGAGTGAAATCAAAGCAGCTGATTTTTATTCGTATGTTTTTAGAAACTCGAATACTCTATCATAAATAATAAAGTAAGGACAACTGCATCCTTCAACGACAGGATGCTGCGAATAATTCCTTCACATTGCCAAGGGTATTGCATTTCATAGCACGGAGCAGAAACCCGATTGAATCATCGGAACGAAAATAACTTTCTCTGTGGAATCTTTCTCACCACAATTACCAACATACCCGGGGGCATTGGATACATATGAAGTACACGAAAATCATACACTCACTGGTTCACCGGTTGAGGTTATCGTGGTATCATTGCTCGGACCGGAACCGTTTTTGTTAGCCTCGGCGAGCACAATGAGAACTCGTAGCAATACGAGTATGTAGACGTGCATAAATATGCAAACCACCGCATGGAAGTGAAGATGCATTCCAACCACGGGCCATTATCTTCTCTGCCATTTGCAATCATCCGCTCATTCTGTGGGTCGAATGGTTTTCCTTTTGTTTCCTCTTGTCTGCAAAGTAATTGCTGCGCACCAACCGGTAAACAACTCAGATACAACAACTGCTCTCCTCGAGCGTGATATTAAAAAGTAACTCTTCTTTTGTTTGAGTTGTTGCCACCCGGGTGAGGTTGCAGGAAAGGGCTCCATTAAGTATTGGGGAAATCATTTCTGAAAAATGGAAAAGAAAAAGTGACGTCTTCCCAGACCACAACAATGCAAACACAAAACTGCACTGCGGTAAGATTCAACGGATGCATGTTGAATGCCATTCTGAGGAATGGTTTCGTGTTCTCAAAATAGAGCAAACCAAATTATGATGCTGACATTTTTTACTTTTCGGACATGAAGCAGTAGCAGGGGATTCTATAGGTGGAACCGGGGTACTTGCATCGAACCTTAAATAAAGCATGAAGTCAATAATCGATATCAGGTGGAAATCTTACTTTCAATGTACGTCAACTCTGTCTTGACGTTGCGACGTTGCGAGTCAATGTCGAAATCTCTGTTGGGACGTTCAAGCACTTAAAATAATCGAATTTTTGAATCGCAAATTTTGTTTCAGTCAATGTTAATAGTTGGATTTGGCGTTAAGTTTTCTTCATAAACCACCACCAGGATGGAGTGGCCCTTTGAGGAACTAATTTTAAATGATAATTATCGTTGAGCCAAACGCGTCATTTCTCTACTTTACCAATTACATCATTAGCATCGACACTTGATTTACAACGAGAGTGACTAAAAGATGACGACGAAGTTTTGTCTTCAATCACTAATGGACTTAGACGGACGTTTTCTCTTCGTAGGAAGTAAGGGAAAGGGGATGGATGAAGAAAGCAAAGGTGGATCGTCCTTCATCGACCAATGTTTTACTAAGTTATTTATTTATCATCGTTTGGGCTATTGAATTTGTTTTATCTCTCTCTCTCTCTCTCCCTCTCTCTTTTTTTGATGTTCCTCACCAAACCAGACAACCTCCTGGAGGACCTTCAGGCGAGCGTTTCGCGCCCGGGAAGCTCACTCGGTCAGCCGATCGGTAACTACTCGTCGAGCCGCGAGGTGCAGTATCTACAGCCGGCCAATGTAACCACCGTCGCACGCGAACGCTCCCTCAGCCCGTCCATCGCCACGGTGAGGTTCAGCCAGGCAACTGTTGCACCACGGCGACGTGTTGTTCAGGATGCTTTTGTTTTCATTTGGCCATCGTGCATCGTGCAAAAAAAAGAAAAGAAAACATCCGTTCGCAACGACGAAATGAGATTTTAATGTTCTTCTCCTCTATTTATTTCTGTCTTTCCCGTTTCGGCCCCGATTTTCTTTGCGGCCATCCACCGCGCGCGGGTGACTCATGCAGAACGAGCGCAAAGTCTACAAGACGGCCAAGTACGAGTACAAATCGAGCGGAGGCGGCACGGTTCCCCCGGGGTCGGGTGGCGTCGGCGGCCGGGCGGATCAGTCCGTCAGCGAGGTGTACCAGCGGAACATAAATCAGCTCGACACGCTTCTGAATGATCTTGAACGTGAGCGCGACTCATCGCTCGATCGAAGTAAGTAGCCGACTCCTTCCGAGCGATGGCGTTGTCTTCGTTTGTGGTAAAAAAGAAAATCGACCGAACGTCTGTCTCAACCGTGCGTTGTTGCTTCCTCGCGGATGCGCAGGACGAACCGTGTCCCTCGGCTGTGTGAATTACGAAAAAATATGCTGGCTGGCGCTAAAAATAGATCCTGATGTTTTGGCAAGAAAGTGATCTCCTCCCGCCTCGATGGGAGGAATCATAATGAGAGCGAAAGGAAGAGGGGAGAGCTTCTGACTGAGAGAGAAAAGTTTCTGACTTATAAAGTAGTTTTGGACCGTGCCACTCCGTCGAGGCGCACCGGCTAGATCAACAGAAAGTAGCACAATGTCAACGCTACCAGCGCGTTGTGCTAAAATTAGCGGAGAAAACTAGCCCACCCGAAACTAAGTTCACCCCGCGACCGCGCGCGCGTGCGGTCTGCTTCGGCCACGGAACTGAGTCAGCACATTTGCAATCGGTACACTTTCACGATACAACTAGCTTGAATTTGTTTTCTAACCCCATCCCCGTTTCAACGTTCCGTGGCAATGAAATGTAAACAAAGTTTTGAAACCATTCCATGGCGAATCAGCTGACATCTGTCATTTGCGAAGGGTGAAAAGTTTGTCTTAGTCGTTTGTTGAGTGGAGCCGCCTGGTAGCTTGTGCGGTACTAAGGATTCTTGATACTACAATAGTAAGCTTTTTTTTCTAGTTGATGTTTCAAAAAGAATTTTAAAAATGTATACACTAGTTCATCCTTCCAAACTAGTCTGTCCTTTACGAAATTAACATCATGATTTAATTTAGATCTATTTTTTATTGCAATCGTAATTGCACGAGATGCAACATTTTCACGACAGACTTTGAAACACTATTTATACTATGAAGCAACATAATGCTTCCAAAGGTCACGAATTGTTGAATATTGGGTTCTTCTTCGAGTTAGTCGTTGAAATACGGTTGGGAATCCATCCCAACATCCCGTCAGTTCGTCACGTTATTCTCAATGGACTTTTATTGCTTCGATCCTTCCAGATAACAGGACTTTGAGCCGTGACGGTATCGATGGGGGATTGTAGTAAGTATATTTGAAAGGTAGCTACGTGACGCGGTGGTGCGGAAGTTGCTAACAAGTTGCGCCCTTTTCACCCTTCTTCCAGCGAGCCCGGGACGAAGGTGATCAAAACCACGACCACGTACAGCACGGCCGGGGGCAAGCCAGTGAACCGCGAGCTGGTGTTCGATTCCCCGAACGGCTACGAGGTGCGCCAGTCGCGCTCGCGCCACCGCAGCCCTTCGTACGAGAACCAGTCCACGGCGGCGGCGACGGTGAAGAATGTCTCGTACAGCTCGGACAGCTCCGGCGGCATCTACGGCGGCATCAACCGGTCGGCGACCCCGCAGCGCTCCATGACCCCGGCCCGCTCGGACGAGTACTACACGGAGACGCGTACCGTGTCGCCGAACTCCGACCTGCTGCCGCCGGCCCGCAACGTGCGCTACAACGAGTCCGTGCACGTGGACAGTGCGGCGAACGTGCTGCAGAACGTCTCGCTGTCCGACGACATCCTGCCGCGGCCGAACACGAAAGTCACCACGACCGTGCGCACGTACACGTACGAGCTGCCGCCGGACGGCACGGGCACGCTCAACCAGACCGTCGCGTACACCAACCAGGCGGTCAATCAGACCACCAGCACGCTGCCGGCGCCCGTCGGCTACCCGGAGCACCCGGCGGCGCACGTCAACCCCGGCACCAAGACGGTGCTGGTGAAGAACGAGTCGTTCAATACGAGCAACAACGTGCAGGAGTACCCGGTGCCGACGATACTGAACCACCCGCTGCCGCCGAACACGGCCAAGACCATCTACTACAAGAAGGACACGAAGCACTCGACCACGAACTACTACCCGGACCAGCCGGGCGAGCCGGGCCCCTATCCGAACAGCTTCCGCGCCATCGAAGCGCCGTCGCCGACGTTGGGCCGCCCGGTGAAGTACACGGTCGAGGAGCCGGTCTATCCGCCCGGCAACAACGCCACGTACGTGTACCGGGAGGAGCGCACCAACACGAACAACCGGTACGGGTCGCCGGTTCCGGTGGCCGACCAGCACTATCCGCACCCGCACGGACCGGTCGGTGTTCCGCCGCCCACGACGGTGACGTACAAGTACAGCTCGACCACGACAAACGCGAACCGGACTCTGTATCCTCCGCCGGCCGAACGCGAGCCGCTGTTGCAGCCCTTCCCGACCGACGGTATCGACCGGAGCGATCTCGACGGCAATCCGCCCAAGCGGCTGGACGATCTGATGGCCACATTTGGTGAGGTACGAAATTGCAATTGTAATTGCACGCTTTTCCAGGCCACGAGGTCTTTAATACTTTCTAATCGCTAATTTTAAGTCGTTTTCCATGCCATTATCTCTTTTTTAAACGTTTTGGAACATTTTAGTTCATTCTATCTTTATTGCAACACAACGCAATTGCCTCTACAAACTCCTCCTTTTATGTATCGATGAATTTCTCAAGATTAGAGATTTGCCTTTGTTTCATTATTTCTTACTGTCTTTCCCATCATTAACTTCGCAGGACGGCCAGGTCACCTATCAGACGAGAATGGTCAACACGTCCCAGACCGATAGTGCGGGTCCGAGACGAAACGTTCCGCCGTCGAACGGAACCGGCCCTAGGCCGGTCGACGATTCGATGGACTCGAAGTCCGCCCCGAACCAGCTTTCGTCGAAAAATATCGCCGGTCCGCCCGTATACTATCCGCCCGGCCACGAGATGTTCGCCAAGAAGGAAATGGAAGCCAGCGGTTGGAGGGCACAGGTTGGTGTCGGGCAATATGGCGTCCAAGATTCGATTTCATTACCTTCTTCATGTATCTTTTGTTCCTCATCATTGTAGGGCGAATACGCGAAGGCCAGCGGCATGTACAAATACGAGGCGGAAAGTAAATCGAAGAGTTCGAGCAAATCCGGGGCCGCCGTCGTGCCCGTCTGCCTTCCCCTCTGCTGTGCGATGCCCTGTACGATCATGTAGCGTGTCGCGCACGGCACCACACACGCCATCGGGGTTGCCAACCCGCAACTCCGCCGGGGCAGCTTTAGGATAGGGTAGAATAACTCAATTATTATGTGTTAACATGCTATATCTCCAGTAACAAACGCCTGTGTGTGTGCGCGCGTGCCTGTCCCGGGCAGTAGTTTCGGCGGGCGGACGCGGTACACGGTGGAAGATGAACGGGAGGGAGGGGTGAATTATGTAGACGCGACTCGAACAAACATGTGCCAATTAACGATATTATTATATACTTGCTGTTACGTTACTCCACAATAATGACTCTCACTGTTGACATCCATTATTGGTCTAACTTCCACGAGCTAATAAAATGAAATACAAACAACCGGAAACCCGTCCCCAGGGTGCATTCGACTGATCGGACGCGAATTACTGAATTCAAAGACGCAGTTTGAAATGGAAAAGAAAGAAATGATGCACTCTGCAAATCCCATTTCTGGTACGCAATGTTATATAACATGAATGACGGTTTGCACATCGGGTAGTTATCAGGATTCAGTGAAAGTACCTTAAAACTGTCATGAGTTATAGGATTCGGTAGCGAAACTTAGCTCAAGTAAACGTACCGCTTATTGATACACACTCTGTTAGCTACATGGAAATCTCGCTTTGATTATGCTATTTTATATCTTCTATCAGTTAATGTAATTTAAAAAAAAAGATTAGAAGTCGAACTGAAGCAAGGTTGCTTACACTCAATTATTAATTAAAACAGTCAGAGAGCCATATCGTACTATGAGTAAACTGTTTTCTTTCTGGTGCATATAACAATGAGACACTCAATCAATTGCTCATGGATTTACTTTCACTCATGAGGTTTTTTATTTGATTCATTCCCTCGAGAAGTGCAGATATCGATTGTTTTCTTGTTTAAATAAACGATAGGCATGCTGACATCTTATCACCATGCAGGATAGAGTTAGATCACTCATAGTACATGGAATGTTCACATTTTGATCACATTGGTAGATGTTGCTTCAACAACCCGTCCCGGCGCTGACAGGATCGTATTTGATGGATCAAATTAAAAAATACCGCGGCCCGACGAAATGTCGACAGGCGGGAAAATCGCTCGGAATGTCGAAGTCGCCGGGGTGCGTGCGAACGTTCAGCACGACGTCCAGGCCACGGGACCAGCGCGGGGAACCGATGTCCCGCAGCAGCCACAGTCCAGCACTTTTGGCAACGAACCGCACGGCGACGATCGAGTCCCGCCGTACGACGATTGTGTCTCGCTGCGCGGGCCGCTGCAGGTTGCGCGTCAGCTTCCCCAGCCCGGTCCGATGCCCGGTGGCCATTCCGACGACGTACACCGTGTGCCCGTGCAGGTGGTAGACGTAATCGTGCTTCGGATCTAGAAAGAGAGAGGGAGAGAGAGAGAGAGAGAGAGAGAAGGCGAGAGATCGAACGGGAGCTCGTTGGGATCGGGTTGGTGGGGGCAGATTGAATTGCGGGTCGGGGTCGCGCAGACTTACCGCCATTAATTAGGACCATTTCCACCCGGTGACCTGCTTCGAGGTGCTCGACGTGGACACACTCGCACCGGCCCATCATCGGGTGACAGCTTTTTGGCAGCCGCCGATGGCCGCAAGTGTGCGCCCGTACCTCGGCGCTGGCCGGCTCGCGTAGCATCAGCACCGACGGAAAGGCGAAGGTGAACCCGTTTACGGAGCGCACCGTCTCCCGGTGGGCTTCTGTGGTGTGGTGTAGACGGGAAGAAAAGGAAGAAAAACAGGGCAGGTAGTTCGTAGCAGATAAATAAAACCATCCCGCGTCGGGTGCACATAATTATTATTATCTCATCGCCGTCACCGGTTCGGCGCGTACCTCCGAAGGGTCCCTCCACGGTCTCGGTGCGCGTGTTGATCGTAAACTCGAGCCGCGTATCGTACGACAGTAGCTCCTTGGGAAAACGATCCCGTGCGCCCTGGACGTCCTGCGGGCACACGGTGCCACGCTTTGGCTGGCATTCACCTCCAGCCAGGTCCAACGTTCTCGCAGGGGCCAAATCCTCGCTCGCCGACCGCTCTGGTGGAAACAAATCGTATCGGATACTGTCACCATCACCGTCGTCACTTCGGCCCGTCATGGAATCCTCGCGGGGATGCGGCTCGTAGCGGAGGTGAAAGGTCGCCGGCTCGTAGCACCGTAGGCTAGCGTCGTTCGCTTCTGTCGGCGTGAGGCGAATTTCGTAATCCAACTCGTTCGTCCCACCAACTCGGACGAGGGCCAGGTCCGCGCGGAGACCGTCGTGCAGCAACATTCGATCCACCACCGGCCCGGGCTCGAACTCGTCGAGCGCATTTCCATCGAGGGCCAGCAGCTGCAGCTCGTGTCCTGTCACCTCCAGCCAGTAATTGCAGTGACTCCCGGCGTACAGCAGCCGGATTCGGTGGGCGCCTGCACCGGTCCCATTCGAGGCAAGCGTCTGCCGCCAGTCGTGTCGCCCGTTCACTGCCACGCGTCCTAGGAGCTCCGTGACGAGCCACACGTTGTCCGACAGGGAGTCGTTGCGCACGCTGGAGTTCGCACGGCACTCGTGGACGGAACGGACCACCAGGGCACCGAGCAGGCCCTGGGTGCGCTCGGAGCCGGCGAAACCGTGGTACAACTGAGTGCCGGACTTGTCCACCTGGAATTTGTACTGGAACCGGGTGTAGCTGGCAATGGGGCATTGCGTTATCCTGGAACGATGGGTTTTATGCTATAATGAGTTTCATGATGCCAGATATAAGGTAATACAGTAACACTGAAAGACAAAGCCTATCTAACGCTGTATAAGGCGTACAAATATCAAATTCATTTGTTTATTTATCGAAAAGCTGGTTGAAAAATGGGGATAATACAAATAAATCTTTGTTTCGTTGAATATGATAACTGAACTACATAAAGGTTTCCAAGGCCATCACTTCAAATATTGCCGGGATATATTATGACAAGAGGGCGTCACGGAAGAGTAAGAGAATCATTCCCAAAGCATCCCATAAATCAGTATAATTGCTTTACGGTGCAAACACGGCGCTAATCGTTCACACCGTTTGCAACGCGGCGTGATTTACAGCATCGCTACTCACATCGGCACGCCGTCCATGAAGGGCGTCTTGCGCTGCGACTGGCCGGTCCAGTGGAGGGAAATGCTTTCACCGGGTATCCGATTCTCGACGTCCACCACCAGGAAATCATTCTCGCACACGGTCAGCGTGGGGCCCACGTAGCGCCCGTTGATGGTGTAGTAATGGACGGCAGTCGACTCGAGCACTAGGGCCGAAAGTTCCGTAGGCGCGTCCGACAGCGTGACGTTGCTGTGGATCACTCCCTGCTGCAGGTGGCTGGCTCTACAATGCGAAGAAACGAGGGGCCGTCAGTAAATTGAAGAAATAAAGAATCACGATGGATCTGCTACTCGATCTGTTTAGAGTTTTTGGTATAAAGTCCGATGTCCTATAGGGAGTTAGAAGGGACAAGTGAGCCCTGCTAAGTTTAAGTTATGCGACACTCTAAACCTGCCTGACGATACCCCGAACGATTTATGTGCAGTCGAGGAGGGGGGAAAAGTGGCTAAAAGAAGTCGTCCGTAATGGCGTAAGGATGAGAAATTTGTCAATATATCAAACGCCGGGCGTCTCCATAAATCAGTTCCACTGTACGCCTCGAGGTGTGTTAATTCTACATTCAACAAGAAATGATGTACTCGATACCTATGTTGATTGTTTATTTTCACCCTTAATCATTAAAAAAATATTTATCCGTCCGAAGGTTGTCGTAAAATGGACAAAAATGCCCAAATATAAACTCATGTAAACTGCGAGTAACCAATTTCACACAATCCTAAAGAAATTTACATTTATTGTTCCTACCTGCCCGGGGGAGTAATATGAAACTTAAACAAACCAATATTTATCAACAAGAAGACGGTTGATTAATATGCTGTGCCAGCCCCCGGCCCGACCTACCTGTCATGATGAAAAGTGCGTTTTTCCACCACCAGCTCGAAGCGACATATTCGTGGCCAGTCCGCCCGGCGACACACTCTGTCACACGAAAAGTCGCGTTCTTCTGTAAATATATGGGGAAAGGAAAACATGAACCTACATCCAAAGCAACGAGTTCTTGAAATTAATATTTCCGAAACACCAATGTGTAACAAACGCATAGTAGCAACAAACCCGCGGCATGCTGCGATGGCCGCAGTTTCGGTTTCGCTTCTCACCACGAGATCGCGACCGTGTCGCCTTTTTCGAGTGCTTTTAAAAATATCACCCCTTTACCGGCAGTTCTGTTTCATCTGTTCATCTTTGCGGAAATGCGATCTACGCCTGTGGGTGCGTGTAGGATTTCCTCAAGATCCAACGAGTCGACTGATGATCCTCGTGCTCAATGCGGCTCAAGACTTTCGGAAACAATTTCGAACTGGCTTGACAAAGCAGCGTCGTTGGTTCTCCACGAATTTTTCCTCAATCTTCAAAGTGTTTTGCAACTCGTGCACGACCAATAAAAAGAATTAGCACAATTTGTATCGGCGACATTTTCCCACCATAAGGGGGAGGTGGAGGATGTTGTTGGTAATTCGGAGGAAATTCCTGTCCGTGGACATAATTTCGAGCTAATTAGACATCGTTGGCGCAGATCATCACTCGGAAGGACGCACGCTAACCTTTTCGGTTAGCAACAACCAAGGGGGCAGCACTTTACACTTTGTACCGTAGCGGACGCTAATTATTTGTTGTTGGCGAAGGATGTGTGGCCGCAAAAGGACACAGGATGAACTTCTACAATATAGCACGTGCAGGGCGAGAAGAACATCAAGCGTAAAAAAATAGTAGCAAACATAATTGAACTTTACAATTTAATTGCAAATGTGTTTAAAATTTGAATTCTACTCGAATAAGGCCATTGGAAGGTGGATGAAAATTAAGTCTTCGTTAATACCGTCAGGTCAAGAAAGCCAAAACAATTCGCAATGTTAAATAAAAAGCGCATAGTTATATGACAAGCACGCTCTTCAAATAAAACCTTCAAAAAAAACCGAATCTACTAATTCACTCAACGTCAATCGAACATGTTCCGCTGACAAAGTGCTCCGTCTGTTTACTACAATACGATATCATTCCTCGGTGAAATCGGTACACATTGGCTTTTATCCGACGGTGATCTAAATTATGCAAAGTGCTCCATTTAACATGTCCGCAACACCATACATTATAATCGCTTTCCCTCGAATGCCGCAAACGTTTTCGATTGCGCGGCGGTGCGGTTACACAATCTTACGTAAGCCACCAGGAAGCCGGGCGGGATCCGATTCCGATTAGTGGGCCATTTTCGATAGAACCGTTGTAGTCTAGGTTTACGACCCATCTGCGCCCCAGTTTCCCGGTCCGGCCCGGCCCGGACAGCTGCCCTCAGGGTGTGGTAGAAGGGATTCACCTAGCAAAGGT
>JAOEFI010000006.1:18283556-18294737 GCA_034621735.1 Anopheles plumbeus
AAGCGTGTTAGATAACCATACCCTCCAATCGGAATATTATTATATTGATTGCCTCGTTAATGGGCAAACGTGGAAATGGCAAACATGACCCAACGGGGGCGGGATAGAACTGCGGAAAACCGAAACAAGTTGTTGAGCTGTTGAAAGCTGATCCTGCTTCCCGAGTTTTCCCGAGTTGTGGCCACCGAGTCACATCGTTTGTATTATGTTTTCCCAGCAAAACGCAAACAGCACGCGGCGTGTGTGTGCGTCAACGAGCATGATTGGATTACTGCGGCTGCCAGCGGAACTATCGTTGGGGCTGTTTGGAATCGGTTCAGTATTTTCTTTTGCCGTTTGTTTTCCGTTCCACATCCACCGTGTGATGTATCGTAGCGGAGAGAAACTTTATCCACACGTGTCACCGAACCCTCGGGTCATGATTTTGGAATCCGACCGGGAGATAGTTTTGTTGTTGCCAGGTTCGGCATCGTGCGATAGTCTTCCCCCTTCCACTTTTCCACATCGCTTTCCATTTTTGGTGGTGCAGTGTGTCCTTTCTCGAGCCGGTTCTTTTTTTTTTTTGTTCCTTGCTCTCGCCCGGCAAGGGCAAATCATCTTCAGTTCATCCGTTGGGTTCAAGTACGCGCAACTCCGTCGGTGCGAGCTCGGTTGCTCTGTTTTGTTCGCCACCAGCATCAGCTATTTATTTATTCATTCATTTATTTCCCCTCGCATGTTTCCAGCCATTCGCTGTCCCGCTACAAACGCCTCCCGCCTCCAACGAACGCTCTCTCCCGCCCGCGCGCGCACGGAAAATGCAAATAACGGAAAAGCGAAATAACTATAATTCAAATGGCAATGAAAATCATTTTATAATTACTTTGCCCTCGTTCGGGCGCTCGCACCCTCCAAAGCTCTCAACAGTCGCGTCGTCCTGTTCCGAAAACACAACACACTCACAGACAGACAGGCTTTGTGGTATGAGCTGCGAAATTTTTACGACTTTTTCCGCCAATCGTCACTGTTTAGGGCCAAGGGATCGGAATGGAGAAAACCGCAACGGGGGAATTCCGACGCTATTCCCATCGGCTCGGGGCGAGATTTTCCTGCCACCACCGCGGGTTAGATGGGCCGACGGGGAGGAAAATGCATTCGACAAACATTGCAAAATAAACGGAAAGGATTTTCCCACATGGAGCTCGTTTGCCGTTTTCCGAGCGTGAAACGAGAATCGGCGGGGTCGGGCGCATGTTGACGGTAATTGGACGTAGTTAAATTTACGCCTCACTGAACAACTGGATCGGCGAGGACAAAAAAAAACCAGACTCATTCGGTTTTATGAAATAAAGGCAGTTTAATGAATAAACTATGTTTGTCGGAGTATGTGCCTACCATATTTGGTATTTTAAAAAGTAAGTGTTTGGTTTTGCAATATTTGAATGATTGATGTTTTTCTTTCCTACGCTAGAAAAGAATCGCCGTGATTCTCTCCTCACGTACGCTGCCGTGCCAATGTTTCGGCATCCAATTGGCATAGTTCTCCGCGTCCGGCTTACGACGATGCACCCGGAGCAGCCACACATACCGGCGCAATGCGAGTGGGATTATTTTATTTTTAAAATAATTTATCTGCACTCTAATATTAACTGCACGACCCTGGGAGTGGGGGGGGTAAAAATAATTGACCGCATGTTGTGCCTTGCGGTTCAAAGATTCAATCGAACCCAAAAGTACTTTGATGGAACATGTTACGCGGGAGGGAAGACGTTGTGCGAAATGGTTTCCTTCGTCCGCTCCTCGAGGATGCGAATCGGTCACGCTGGTGAAAGATTTCAAGTGGCTCGTTGGTTTCGCGCAGGCCACGCAGGTCTTGTCTTGACTCACGCGAGGAAGCCGGACTCCCGCGAGTGCGGACGAATCGATTTCCTCCCATTCGATCGCCTATCGTCACTCGTGGCGTGCTAAGGCCGGGGCGCTATCTCGTACGCGAGCGTGCGCGCGCGCGCGCTCGTCCCACACCACATGGCTGGGAAGGCAATTTTCGAACCCGCCCGAGCGGTGCGCGAAAACTCCGGAAAAACTCACGCACGAGAATGACGGAGGAAGCGGTACTAGAGACTGAAAATCAATAATAGCTGGTACACTTGCCCGGTACGGACAAGACAAATGGGGTGCACTTCGCTAGTAGCGGAAAACCCGCCAGGAAAAATCATCCAAATCAATCCCCATCAGCATCCGGGCGGGCATGGATTGGGGCGGCTCGAGGATAGAAACTACTCGAGCGTACAGTAATTCCCGTGTTCCGCCAGTCCCGGCCAGTAGCTGCAGAGACGGTCCGTCCCAGGTCCGTCTCGAGCGTTCTAAAAGTGGTACCTCTTTGCCCGGGGACTCGATGACTTGGAAAGGCCATCTGGGCTATGAGGAGTAGACGAATAATTTTGGCAGTCCCTCCGCCACTGCGCATGGCACGGGTTCTTGAATGCTGCTGGCGCACTCGCCCCCTCGTTTTTCTCTATCCTTGCTAAAAACGGAGTGAGCGGTTTCCTCCGGATGTCGCGAGAGGAAAACGGCTCTCGCACACTCTCACGCTCTCGATCTAGTTTTCCCCGGGCTGCTGCCATGATCGTGAACCATCTGCCAGTCCCATGGTGCGATCGTTTGGGAATCCGGGAGTGCGCCAGCATCGCCAACTATTGGTTCACAGGTTGGCCAAAGGTAGCTTGCGTTTGGAAAAGTCTAGCCCAAGAGAAACGCTCTCGAGCTTAATTGCGCCGCTCGCGAGTTGGCCGTGCAGGGATCTTCGTCGAATGTAGGAGGAGTACGTCAGTCGTTCACGAACGTTTCACCGCTGTGCACAGGATCGTAGTGAGTGCTGCTGTTGTACCGTTCGCCACTGCTGCCTCCCCTGAAAAGCCAGACGTCAAGACCAGCAACAGCACCATCTGACCGCGGCTGGTTGGCTGCTGCAGAGGTCTGTTACATAACTCGGGCAGACTTTCGCACAGTGTTCTGCCCTGAGAAGCTGTCCGGGGATCTCGCAGTAGATCGGTGACCGATCGGTGGCTAGTTTTGATAACATTTCACATTGGATCCATTTGTTTATGCTGTAAGTGTGCCTATTAAGCGTTTTAGTGTTCTAGTGGATGCCTGAAGCTGCTAGGAAATGTTGATCAGTGCTACTAGCTGCTTCCCATCTAACTGATTTTAGGGCGGGTTCCATTTTCGATTTCAAAATGATGAAAAACTTAAATGATGGCGCATGTAAACTGATAGGTTGTTTTAAGCCAACGGACAGTCGAAAGGTCTAAAGTAGCGAAGTGCAGGGATAGCAATTGCGTCGCCGTTAAATAACATATTCCACCTGGGAGTCAACAAGAGGTGGAGGTTTCCTTCGTTCGGCGAGGATGCTGTTGTTCAAGTGAAAACTGTTTTCATTTGTGTTCGGCTGTGATCAAACAGAGTCGGTCAATGGCAGATGCAGTTTCGATTGGTGGTTTTCCCATGCAAAACGTGGGCTAAAAATAAATGCAGCCCTTTGAACCGCAAATGTTTTGCTATTTTTTTCCCTACTTTCACTTGGTCTAATTTAGTGTATTGAAAGGGGCTGGTGCTTTCGGAGGACGCAATTTGTAGAGCAATGTGAAGCTGCTCTAAATTCTAACCTTAGCAGACACATTCACCCATCAACGTCTCGCGAGCCGTTGAAGCTAAAGATGCAGGGGTTGGGCGAGAAGTAGTTCAATGCCGTGCATCCAATACATTTTCAACGAATCGCGGAAATATTTTGAGTCTGTCTTTACTGTAGACGTTCATACACTTCTAGTAAATTGGTTTATGCTAGTTTTCACCCATCCTATACAAGCTTGTTGAATAATTTAGGATATTTGTTCACATGTGAACAGTTTTGTCAGTGTTCCTGCAGGACGTAGTAAAATTATAAATCGAAACAAAAACGACGGCAGCCGATGGCCCCCTTAACTTAAAACAAACAGACAGTTGGACATTCAGATCCTATGTCGACTACACGTTTCCATCGACTTCAAGATGGATACAGTATAGAAGTTGAAGTTCGAAGGGTTCGTGTACCTTCTATCGTCTTATCTCTACATGCACAAAAGTAGGACCGAGTAGGAGATGAACATAAACGATAGTTCGTCCTGAAATGTTAACATTTTTTCCGATTTGTGTGCTGGTTCCGCTTCAAATCGTATGGAACAACCTTTAGTACAGTATTCATCTTGATCGAACTGTTTCATCGACTGTCATTCGTTGACAGTAGCTTTGCTAGCACGAACATTCTCACACACGCAACTGACGGTACACACACACAGCTGCGCACAGGCCTCGCTGCTTCGGTGTAATAAGCAGCTGCTCGGCGTTCTTCGAACTTCAGCATCTCCCTGGGCTGCAGTACTGTAGTTGTTATCCGCTTGTCGTTCGCTGCGCTTCGCATTTTTTGCGTCGAGGTCCGTTCCATGTCGTAGGGTTAA
Source organism: Anopheles plumbeus (assembly GCA_034621735.1). Lineage (NCBI taxonomy): Eukaryota > Metazoa > Arthropoda > Insecta > Diptera > Culicidae > Anopheles > Anopheles plumbeus. The sequence goes on from JAOEFI010000006.1 coordinate 18,288,029, forward strand.
TCGCTTCCGTTCAATTATTTCCTTGTAAGGCAAACGGCTGTTTCATCTGTGCTGTGCTGCCGCGTTGTGTGTGGTGTGTAGTTTAAGTTGCAGTTTCCGTGCCCTTTCCCATTGAGCGGGGTGCGAGAAAAGAAATCTGGTTAGTAAAAAGAACGAGCTGTCTAAATTACGGCTATTTAGAGTTTGGTTTGTAGAAAAAATGATGTTTTATTGTGCCTGGAATAAGGACTATCTGATAAGTGGGGCAACTTTTGGCAAATTCGCTCATCCGTTTCTCGCTGTTCCCAACGGCGCGGAGTGGTAGTAGTTAGTCCTGCGTACGGTTCGGTGAACTGACGTGTTCAATGCTTGTCAGCAGATGTGCGATAGTTGGTCGTATCGATGAAACAAAGGTGGCCAGTAGAAATGGATGTTTTTCTCTGGCTGTAAATCCGGTGTAACTGTAAACGTGACATCCGACGGCCAGTTTGGTTCCGTTGTCGGTACTGCAATGTGCCGCCGGGGGTGCTTTGCGCCCGTTTGTAAGTTATTACGTGTACCAGTAACTCACCCGCGGCAACACCATCAGACCACATAAGCGGCTCTTTCGGTGGCCACTTCTGTCAAAGCTGTTGGTGGGAATCTTTTGCAGAACCCGCCGCGGAAACTAGTCCCCCGCGCAGGAAGAAAAGAGAAAGCAAGAGCTGGATGAGAACGCATCGCACCGTATCCGCGGTGTGTACGCACCACCCTAGGAAAGCGAACGGTCTTGTGCGCACACGAGTGTGCGTGCGATCCAGCAAATCCGTTAGCGCTGTCGTGTCGCAGTTATATTGCCACAAACGTACGGTGTGTGCAGAGCGTGTAGACGTGTGTGCGTGCGTGTGGTGGGAATGCGTGTTTCCTTTTTTGCGGTGGTGGGGAGTGCGGCGTGACTTTTCTGCCTGAGCACACCGTGCTTCCATCAACGCAAAACACAAATCACCACGTAAGTGTTTATCGGAATCGGCTTCCAGAACACGGCGAGGCACCGCAGCATGCCTTTGCTAGCGATTCCGCAAGCAGCGATATTTCGCGAGATTATTTCCCAGTGAGCTGTCAGTTTTGGACGCTGGTGCAATAAGTTGGTTGTGTTGGCAAATGTGCTCACTGGTTGGTGCTGTGCTTTTATTTTATTTTCCTTGCCCTAAAAATCCTCGGGTCTATCGAAAGGATCGCGGAAAGTAAAACATATCCGTGGCAAGTGGCCTCTTCGAATCCAGTGAGTAGGAAATGTCGTTTTCTAGGTTAAGGTGCGATATTGACGGTATAGAGGTTCGGAAAAAAAATCGTGTGGCGCATAGATTACTTTGATTCCTTTCTTCGACGGGGATAGTTCAGTCGTGTGCAATGATGCTGTTTTCCAAAAGCTATTCTGGAAGATGCTGTGGAAAATGGAAAGGAAATCGTACATGGAATCGCCACCCGTTCCCTTCCACGACCAAAGTGCCACATAGCGCCAACAGTCGGAGTTGAATGAACTCCAGAAACGGTGCCGGTTGTCGGAGCTTCGCGAATGACGAAAAAAAGGGAAATGAAAAAAGCGCACTGCTTAGTTGACATTTCGTCAAGGAACGTTTTCTTCAATCAGGGCCCGGCGCTTCGGTGGCGGCGGTTCTCCGTTGCTTACGAAGCGTGATCGATTGCGCTTTCGTTTGCAAAAGAGAAAGAGAAAGAAGGAACATGTACTTGTGCCCGAGAAACAGTCATCGTCACAATCGCTCACAGTGATCGCTAGGTGATACTCCTGTTGCTATCAGCGCGCGCGGCGCTACCATTCCAGCCAGCAGCTCTAGTGAATTTCCATTTCCAAACCACAAAGAAAAAGTTCTCGAAGGGTCCATCGACGTGTTCGTTTTTTGTTCCATGCTCACGGTTCATCTTTGATTTTTCGTTAACAGAACTGCCGGTAACACAAAATAATCACCCACCATGGAGGACGGCCATAGCAAGACCGTCGAAGAAGTCCTAAGTCACTTCCGGGTCGACCAGGAGAGGGGTCTCTCCTTTGACCAGGTGAAAGAATACCAGAAGAAGTGGGGTCCTAATGGTAAGTGCAGAGTTGATATGATTTTCCCCATTAGTAATCTCTTCGCAAGCATTTCAAGGATGGATTTTCCACCGGATCGGGCACCGAGTGTCGGAGAAAAACCACGAAAGGACCGAAGAAGGGAGAGAAAGAGAGAGCATGGTTGAAGTACACCTCTGCGCGAGGGTTGATTATTTCGAGTGCAAATTATCGTGTGTTGTCTATTTGCGGCAACGCAATAGACTTGATTCGTGGCACACCAGAATTGAGGACGGCGGGTGTAGTAGTAGTTGCTTTTTTATGCAAGGTTACGAAGTCGCGCCTGGGAGTGGAGAGTGGTCCGGTGAGTGGGTGAAGAGCAAGCAAGCAATGTCTTCTATAGCGCGGAGTTTTCTTGGGTCGATCTGCTAGACGGTGCGACGGAGCGTCACGATCGTGTTCGCGATCCGCCTGGCCGGTGCCGACCGCGTGTCTATGGGCGGCAGATTACGTCGCGTTCGTCAGGCACCCATTAACACCGAAACCCCTGTGTCATTCGCGGATCTGGTGTGCAGCTGCATCGGGAGATGGTGGACAGACTCGTGCAATAAACGTTTTTGTACGGTTCCTACCTGTGAAGGTGGAGTCTCGAGATCCGTTTCGTTGGCCGTGTGCGGCGACTGTTCTCCCGAGATAAGATGCCACCCGAAGCGAGAAGGCCACTCTCGCGGGGATGCAAATAAAACCGAGGTACACGCCGCTGATAAGTTAAACGTGAGTAAGCCGGCGTGGACCAGCAACGTTTACAGCCCGAATTGGTTTACAAACCATTCCCGTACCTGCATGAGTTGAGCAGCAGCGGGTGGTGCACAATTTCGTATGCTAAAGGGACTGGCAGTTTGGAAGAGCCTGCTGCACGGTGGATAATAAGTGTGCCGTTTTATGGCACCAGACGTCCAGACGTGATAGTGACCTCGTTTATGTAAAATCGGTCCACTAAACATTCGTCCTCATTACCTTGTCTGGAAGTACAGAGAACGTTACATGAACTGTTTTCAATGTGCTTCCCCGAAATGTCAAGTTTTGAATAGAAACTGAGCAAATTTTTAGCTCTCCCCACCTTTTTTTCTCCCTTGGTAAACAAATTTCCCTCTATCCTCGAAGCTTCATTATTTCAGTAAACCTAGTTGTTTACTTCCCTTCGAGCGCGCCGTCCCTGTCCCACTTTATTTTCCTCAAAGGGCCACAAATTATTACAATACATCACGAAAAATCAATTAGCCGAACGATTTAAGACCCTGCTAAATATAGACTTGGCGTGGCGCGATTTAGCATTTCTCGGAATAGCGAGCAAATGGAAAAAAGGGGAAATTATGAAGGTGCTCCATTCTCTTCAGCTGCTTAGTAATGGATTTTAAAATGTTGTCGATGTATCAGAACTCCAACTTTATTGAGCTACGATACACGAATAACGAATGTCTATCGAAAACGATTAACGATCGATAATCAAATCGTTCGCTGCACCGAACAAGCATTCGAGTAAATACTTTGTGTCTTACAAAATTATTAACCGCTTCTTACTGCCCGATAGCGCCGAAGCAAAACGTACGCTAAAGCGATATCGGGCCGCAAGATTACGTTATCAGTAGCCGCCCGAGTCCCCGAGCACCTGCTTCCCAGTAGCGCACCGTGATAGGGCTGTACGCTTCGATACGACCCGATTCAATTCGACGACAAGACTGGTTCATTCCGCTAACCGACCTTCGCGCCATCGTGAGGTATGATGATTCAATTAGTAGACCGTCGCAGCATAGATGGAGGCACGGTTTCACGTCCCGTCTGGCCCGGCTCCTGCCCGTCCTGCCTCGTTGCAGCATTAATCAAGCCACGTTCATTAGCGGACCGCTAAACTGGAGCACGACGAACTTGTTTCGCCAAACCGCAGGAAAAACAAAGGCGCACATTTAGGACGAAGCTAAACTTTCGGGCCCGCAGAGTTGCGGAGCGGCCCGGCGCAGTAATGACTGTTTGTCGACGGTCAATAATAAGTCGAAGATGTAGTTGGGTCGCTAGAAACAGAAGAAACACTTCGCCACGGTAAATATCTCCGCCTGGGGGTAGTCAAGAGTGGGGCGCCAAAAGGGCAGAGGTTCTTTTTTCGTATGTAAATTTTATTTAAAAAAAATGTAACACCATTCTTTGAGGCGTAGCGCGAGGGAGTAATATTGGTATAAAATATTCCAGCACCGCAATAAAGTGTGTAATCCTATTAGATGGGTCAGGTTGAGTGGAATTGCGTCAAGGTTCCTTGGCTGCCCTTTGGGAGAATAGTTTTGGTGAAACATGGAGGGTTTTTTGTATGTAAATGATATTCATATCGTGCCCCGCACAGAAGTCAGTCGTCTTTGTGCTGCTCCGTGTTGCTGGAACATTTATGTGCTGTGGTAAATTCTGGTAGCAGGGCGGCTTTTCCAGGCACACTATTGGGTGCAGCATAAGTGAACGTTTGTGACTATCTCATAAAGTGCACTTTGGCCATTCAACGATTTTAGCCACCACCACCATAGGAGGATACCATGCAAGTGGCGGACACTAATGGAAGAGAGCGGGTAAGAACCACCCCTCCACACCGCCACCGGGTCACACTTGAACCCTAGCCTTGCAGCCGAAGGACAATGTCAAGTGGGAAAAGACACTTTGTGTCGGAAGCCCTTCGAGTTCGTGGGCACTCGAACGCTCTGAACCCGGTGAGCTCTCTATAGACGGGACCGCAAAAGCTCACTTTCGTCCAAACGGTGCGACTGTGATTGATAACAGCACCGCGCGAAGAAGGGGAATCGGGTCACCTAGTGTATGGAACCAGTGGGGGCGTGGTGATGTAAGGAGGATTGGGTCAAATAAACCATTTTCTTGTGTAGCTCCACTGCTTCCTCCTTCAGTCGAGAGGAGGGGTTGGTATCGATTGAACAGTTTCGCGCCAGCGTGGCCATCCTTGCACCGTGTTCTCCGTGATATCTATCGAGCAAGGTTGAGTGCTAACTTTTCAAAACGCATCGTTCACAAGAAACACATTTTCCTTTTGTGTGTTGCTCCTTTCGCTGTCCGGTACGTCCGACCCGCGCATCCTTGGCTATTTTGCTCGACCCTTCCATTCAGTCCACCCTCTACACGTCTGTCCGTGCGAGAGGACGCGAAGCGAACAGGTGTACGTTGTAACCGATTTTCCAAGGTCAACAACAGGACCGTGTGTAGACACGGCCGCGAAAAGGAACCGGCTTCAATCCGGAGCGTGGTTGCTTGCTGGCTGGCGGCTGTATCGTGAGGTGTGATCTATTTTCAAGTTGCCTCAGCGGGCCGGCGGGTTGGGGGTTGCGCGCGGATCATCTTCCACTACGAACGGATCCCCCACCCTCCCCGGGGAAGCGGGCAGGACGGTGGAGTAAGTGGTGGCAAGTGCTAATCGATCGTGTATATCCGCACCTTTTTGGCAGTTTGCGTTGGTCAAGGCTTTCCACGTTTTCGATATCGCGAAGATTGGACGATGATTATCGTATAAACACCTTGCTGCTGCTGCCATCCGGTCGGGTTCGGTCTGGCGCCACCCCGAGCGCACCACCACACGGGGCAAGTTGCGTTCAAGTCTCTCGCTGTTCGCTATCTCTCTCTCTCTCTCTTTTCTCTCTTTTGTCAGTGTTCATGTAAAAATTCAAGATTAGGATCACGTAATCTGCAAGGCGCAGGTTTGCTGTTTCTTCCTCGAAGTAGAAGCATATTTCACAACGCGTTCTTGAAAAATAAGATGGTAAGAGATGCGCGAGATACCGAGAGATTGCGAAAGGGTGGAAGGGGGGGGGGGGGTGAAACTGTAGCTCGTTTCACTATGAACACACGTAGACACGTGCGTAAGCACGATGTAACCGCCAGCGCAGGGTCGCGGGAACGTCGCGACGGCGTTCGTGCGCGCGCCTTCTTCTTTTCCCAACCGAAACTCTGCGCGCGGAGGCATCCCGTGCGAGCCGAGCTGCGCGATCACCCGCGAATCAGTTTGACGTCAACGTTAGTCGCCGCCGCTCTCCCTTCCCTTCTCTTCACCCTACGAACACCTACGATCATGTGGTTGTGCGGTGGCAACACACACGCGCTGACTTCGCTCCGCTCGCGCGCGCACGGTCTTCGCTCAGAATGACGACCACGACGCCGGACTGACAAGGTGTTCCACTAGTTGCTCCACCGGCGGTGTACGGCTGGTTTCCTAAAAGCTCGCCAAACCATCGGGAGGGCGGCCAGGCAGGCCAGGCCGTTGGTTGGCGTAGAACGACCGGCTGGCTACCGGCGAATGCGCCGACTTTTGTCATCTCAATCATTTTATGGAGAGACCGAAGTACGCAAGATAGCTGCAGTCGCGAGGCGGCAGTAGACAGAGTATCGTCGGACAATTTCGGAACGCCCCACTCGTACTCCACCGGAGACATTGACTTTAACGCGCGGCGTACATCGAAGTGAGTCGCACATGGATCGATAGAGAGACAGCGACTTGTTTATAGTTGTTGTTTTTTTTTGCTCAGCAAACGCGTGAAATGTACTGCATCGCGCAAGCATTAACCCCCTGGAACCGCAAGAGGAGAGCCGCATTGGTAGTCAGTCCAGCCCCCCGTCCGGGGTACCGGATTGGGGTCGTACGGT
>JAOEFI010000006.1:18294837-18310222 GCA_034621735.1 Anopheles plumbeus
CTGGAACCGCAAGAGGAGAGCCGCATTGGTAGTCAGTCCAGCCCCCCGTCCGGGGTACCGGATTGGGGTCGTACGGTGCGACGAAGTTGGGTTATGAATAATTCGCACCGAAACGAACCAAAGTGGCACATTGTCGACATGTTGTCGGGTGTGGTGTTGTGCCTGGAGTGGTGATGGTGGTGGTGGTGGTGGTGGTGGTGGTGGGTACTGGCGCGGCACTGCACCGAGAACGCAGGACTGGTTTCGCTACGGTCAAGGCTCGCGTGGCTCGAGTTCTGTGACGAGACCACCCCCTGCTGGTGGACGCATATGTTCGCATGCTGGTGTGCAACATACAATAATGCATTAAAAAAAAAAACCTGCATCACAATCCGGCGGCCGAAGTCGTAAAACGTTGCTTGAAACGATTGGGGCTTGATGCTGTTTGATTTTCTTTGCGTTTAATCTCTGATAAACGAATTAAGATGGAGGGTGGAGATGGAAAAACTCCCCCTAGTCTGCCTCCCTTACTGTTGTAGTATGCTCCGTAGAACAGGTCGGTAGTAAAAATCGAACTTCAAGCTGCATTAGAAGGAACAGCTGTTTTATTACTCCGCTCGAAACCAGAATATACCGACGGAAGTAGGCGCACACACACATGCCCGCATTCCCAACCGTGTTTGTCAGTTCTTCATTTCCATTTACCCCTTCGAGTTGTGTTTATGGGTTGTAGCCCTCACGATCGCTCCTCAAATAGGGCCCTATCAGTACCTGCCATAGATCTTATGCTTCTTTTTTGTTGCCATGCCATTCGAGATTGTCTCACGACACAGTGATGAGGTCTTTTTTGTTCGGTATTTCAACACGTGATTCACCAACTACCGAATTTTATACAAATTGCTCATTAAGAACAAATATGCTGACGGGTAGAAAAAAAAAGAAACGCATATGATGATTGTTTTATGACGTTATTTAGGGAAGGTAACTTATACTAAACCGGGCGAAGACTAGGAAACTCCTCCCCCCGCTGCTGCTGCTAGAAAAGAGGGTCGTGCTTGAGATGGGGATAATTTAATAATCGTGTTTTTTTTTCGGGCCACGGCCTGGCGCATGGGGTGGCGTCGTGAACATTTACTCAACGATAAATCCATCATCGTTTGAGAGAACGGGGAAGGGTAAACAGAATCTTGCACGTGGGGAGAACGTTTTATTACACACAAGACGATCGGCATGCACGGGGGCATATTTTGCCCACGCATCGTCATCATCATCATCATCACACGCGAGTTTTCTTTTTTTCAAACGGCTGTGAACAACGACCGGAACATGATTCATCCGAGCGAGCATTACAGCTACGGTCCCAAGCCACTGGCGTTTGGGATTTAACCGCAGATAAATTAATCTTCTATTTAAAAAAAAAACTCATTCTCGCAGCATTTACCGGAACGTTTACCGCTCTACCGTCCATGGTACAACGATGAGCTGGAAAACGGTTGCGCCTGGGAAAGGTAGAGAATGAGAACGGCATCGACAACCCACACCCACTTGGAGCGAAATTATATTAACAGATGTTCGATGTTTTTAAAACAACATCACTCGACACGTGTTCCCGCAGCCGCACGGACTAACCGAACCTTCCATGGAACTGAGGAATTAGTAAAAAAAAAACGTGACACTGGCGCACCCGGTGGCGTATCGGTTGGTCAAGAACGCCACCATGAGGAAGAAGTTTGGACAAGATCCATCCGATAGGGCAGGGCCTTCAGGGGGATGCTATCATCGTAAGCCCGACGACCGTCGCTCGCCAAAGGCCGCCGAATGGCAATGGATAATTGAAACGTGGTGTCTCGTTGCGGCTGAATATTAATTGATTGGCATTTCGAAGTGCGTCTGGGGTCGCCGGAGCAATACACTACCGGGTGTGGACCGACTCAGGTGTCCTAATGCGGCGGGTGTTGTTCTTCCATTTCAAGGTATCAGGTTTTTCCCATTTGCATACCGGCAGGTTGAAATGATGGTATTTATAACCCCCACTAGGCTTAGGATAACCACTGACAGAATGGCTCGAAACAGTTTGATGGTATTTTCTCGCAATCGAACGTATCCCGAGGGCTGATCTGTGGAAAGTACAGCCCGTGCTGGAAAGTACCCCATATAGTAGCATTGCAAAAAAAAAGACACATACATTCTCGATAGGAGCTGTGGACGACTTCGGTCTCTCAACGGTTAGACATCAAGAAACCCCCCCCCCCCCCCGCCCCCTGCGTGCGGTACGCTTTCGCTGGGAAACACCGTCCAGCCCGTCGTGAACCCTGCAACCTTCACATCCATTCGTGGCATCTTTGTGTTTCCTCTCCGAGATCGCGGCCATGTGCGGCATGATCATAAAGAAACAATAATTTAATATCATCATCGCGATATTGTAGTAATGTGTGCTTATTTATAAATATACACAACTTTCCTCCCTCCCTATCTTTCTTGCTCTCTATCTCTCTTCTCTTGAAACTGAAACAACCCAGCGTGCGTGTGTACACTGCGCCGGTTGGCGTGAACGAGATTCGCTGTCATCTCCGTAGTGGGTTTTTTTCTTCTTCCTGCGCCTCCCGATTTTCCTACCGGATCTTCCGAAGCCGGACAGAGTACAGAGGAGAAGGAAATCACAACGGGAAAAAAACTCTCCGCTTAAGAAAAGAAATTAGGAAGCGAACGAAAAGCAGCAGCAGACACACTGACAGTCTCGAGATGTGTTCGGTGTGTTTCGGATTTTTTTTTTTTAATTTCGTGAATCGTAAGTTTGTTTTTGGTGGCCATTTGTTGGTAGCCTCGAAGTAAGCATGGGATGCTTGCATAGGACAGAGGGGGTGGGAGGCATGTGGGACTGCCGTGTATAAAGGGGTCCCGGCGCCCTTTTGCCCACTCTGTCCCTGCCCTTCTGGACAGTTGTTGCCGTTGTTCCGGGGAAGTCTATTTTTGGGCGGACTGTTCTCGCATTCTAACACCGGCTCATCATCATCATCATCACGATCAGCGGAGAGAACCGTGCCGGCAGCAGAATGGTTGTTTCCTTTAGCTTGGTTTGATTATTTTTCCTCACCGTGGAAAACCACCACGAACAACACAACCAGAAGCAGACAACTCGTATCCATGGCTGCTGCCTGCGCGGAGGAATGATAAGACTGTGCGTAACGCACCAATAAACTTTGAAATTGAATCGTTTTCCCTCCCACCACCATCACCACCCCGGTGAGTAGACGGTGACGTCTATGTTCAGCACTCGACATGCGGACCCACGGGTCCGAAATATGCTGCAACTGCGATCCCATCGAGTGGGCAGGATGGGTAGGCTCTTGCTCCAGTTAGCACGTGAACGATCGATTGATCTTCGCCACGGCTGCCCATAGGAGACACGGCGCGCGAAGGAAAACCACGTCGGAGGAAAGAGAACGGCACCGATCCGATCCGGTGGAGAAATTCCACATCCTTCGCATTGGGAATAATTAAGATCTATTTTCGTACCTGTACTATTTTACGAAATGTTAATCAATTTCTTCTTTCTCTCTCTTCTCTCTTCGCTTACAGAACTCCCGACTGAGGAAGGTATGTATCATCGATCGGCCGGCGGCTTGGTCAGTCCATGTCCAGCGCACAGCTTCCTTGACCGAGTTGCGTTACGGGTGCTCTGTTTCATCAGCTGGTATAAATATGGCAGGGACTCGGGGAACCGGAGCGAGAAAGCGACGTTCAAGAGCGGCGCATCTGTGGATTTCTTCCGTTAAATAAGCTGTGTCCAATCTGGGATTAACTCTTTTTCCGCTCATAACGAGGACGTTGATCAGCATGACTTTTCTCGTGCAACTGGCAGGGCAATATGTGTGCAACACATTTACCACCATTTCGTCACTCGCCGACCTTCTAATATTAACCATGACAATCGGAAAGGGAGGAAAAAAAGTCATCCGTTTGTAAATTAGTACACCCTTTCGCCAGTCTTCCACCCGCTCGATTCCTTCACACGGCACATTGACAAATAGCAAACGGGTTCTGGAAGCTGACAGAACTAGCGTCAGAGAAGCCGTGGAAATGTTACACTGATAGGTGAAACCACCTACTGGAGGCACTGGAGCGAGCGATCATCAAACAAAGCTTTCCGTTGTCTAGCACCCATGGGTTAGTGTATAGAGTAGGCGAGAACCGATAGCGGGTAAGATGAGTCAGTGTAATCAGTAATTTCGTTGCACCAAGATGAAACGGTTTCATAAATCCTGGATATTTGTGTTTTCGAAACACAACCATCTCGCGAGCTCCTTTCACTTACTGACGTCAATAATGACGTCCTAGCATCCACTTTTGTTGCCTCCTCTAGCAATCCTAGTCCACCGAAGTGTGGCTGGCGCGAGACCCTTTGTTCCCTAGCCAACTGGAAACCACGCTTGCATAGCTTTCGGATCGTGTGTGGCGCCGCCGAAGATAAGAAACAGATGAACCATCCATCCGCTCACAGGTCTCTCAGGTTGGTGCAGCAGCAGCATACGGATTCGACTCTAAAACCACGGACGCGGAGACTAGCACGGGATCATCGCGGAGTTTGTATAACTCTGTGTGTGTGTGTGCGCGCGTTTGTGTACATACTACTATCGTATGCCCACGAGTCGCACACCTCATCTCTCGCCATCGCGTAAATTGTGATAGTCGCTGTTCATGTGCGATAGGTACCGAATCATGTGCAACCTCGTTGCCGCGCGAAAGACAGAGTGCGACAAAAAATAGGCCATGTAAATACAACGTCCCCTTCCCTTACCCCTGCATGGTTGTGAGGATGCAACGGCACACCAGAATGGAGAGAGCTACAGTGCATCTTTATCGCCGAGCCGGAATGAATGATGGCCTATGATGACGATGGGCGAAGGTGATGTGGGCATTCTGAAGGATGAAAACATTTACACGACCTACGACCGGATCTGGCATTACTTGTGCACACTTGCTTTTTTCTGTTTGTCTCGGAACGGAAAATTGGGGAGAGGGAAAAGAAATAAAAATGCTGCTGCTGGTTCGAAGCGCGAAGAGGGAAACTGATGAAAGCACCAGTCATCCATGCTTTCTTTCCGAGAAATGGAGATTCGTTCAACAACAACCAAACAACCGGGCGCTTTTTGCCGTATCGACCATCTATAAATAGTCTACGATTTATTTATTTGTTTTTTTAAATCGCCGGTAAACTACATCGTATCTAAATCCGATGTTGGAATGGTAGACCATTTATTGGCGCGGTGTGTTGATTTGTCTACACTTTTGAAGCAGTGCGCACTTGACTTCGTTCAGTGGAAAATTATTTCCTTTCCCGTCGGTATGATAACCCACGAAACGATACAGCAGATGATGTTACTTATTAGCGTGCCTTCCTGGAACCCCCGAAGCTGCCTCATCCGCCCGTACCGAAAATGTTTGCACAACCGTGTTCGGCATCGTAACAAGCTCTGCAAGCGCTCCTATCTCAATTCTTGCTGAAGAGCAAGCGTCTTCCTCTCAAGGGCCATTGGATTGTTAGGGTGGGGACGGCATCGGTAAAGTGAAAACAAAAAAAAAAACCACATCGCCTCACGATGGGCGCTATTTTTGTGTGCGCCCCTGACAAAAATAAGTATTACGTGCCAAGTACGTACGTGCGTACGTAGTAAGGTAGCCTACCCACCGGTTGCGTACGTTAACAGCGCACCGGTCCGGTGCGGGGGTGGCCGAAAAACGGAAAAGGAGTAACCTGCAGGTTGTTTGAAGGGGGAGGGTGGTCGGCGTAGTACGTACGACTGCGCTTCGTCGTGTGACCTGTCCTCATCCGATAGCATTTTTAGTAGAGCGCGGTTTCGCGCATGAGAACGCATGAATGCGAACTCACGCCACGCACCGAAGGACGAACTTTATACCCACACCGAACCGCGGGCTGGGTGGGTTTGCGCCACATAAACGAAAGGTAGATATTCCCTCGCGCAACTGCTCCGGCCAAACAACAGGACAAAAGTCTGCGTTTTGTTCCGAGGGCAAGTTTTTGTCATTCGGATCATCCCCAGGACGGACGAGGGAGGAGTATTAGTTTTGAATACGCGCATGTTTTACGGAAGAAATTAATGCCATCGTAGTCATGCCCCCCGACGACCGTGTGTGCTGTCGGCATAGCGTTGATATCCTTAACCGAACGGGTCCGTGGAAGGATGCTCGCGGGGTGACCTATCGTTCACCGCAGCACATTTTACATGCATATTGCATACGGGCTGATGGGACTTCATAGGTTCATGGGGGTCCGTTTTCCCGCTCGGAGGGAACCAGAAAGTATACGAAATTAAGTTAATGCAATGCGCACCCAGAGCGCGGGTAGTATCGATCGGTTGAACGATGAACATTACCGCTCTAGCATCACCGGATTCCAGGCGTCACAGACGCAACACTAGGGAAGTCTGCTGGAAGGGTGGGAAAATTGCGGCTGGGGAGAGTGTGCATCGGCACCGACAAGAGTTAATTGGATAGCGGAGAAAACAGAGCGCCGGTAGAGAAACAACAGCAGCACGATGACGAGCATCCCTAACGCAACCGGATCGTAGGACCGGGCACCGCGCCCCTTGGTCGAGGAACAAGCGATCCGGAGTCGGTCGAACACCGGAATGAATAATTGTGTAATTTGAAGCGCACTAATCGGACCGTCTTCTCTTTCTCGCCCGTTCTCACCCACAGGAAAGACAATATGGCAATTAGTGCTTGAACAGTTCGATGATCTTCTAGTTAAGATTCTGCTGTTGGCCGCTATCATTTCATTTGTAAGTATAATCAACGGGAACCGGCTTCACTCTGCTGAACAAAAATAGTCACGTAGTCCCAATCAATACTCTAAATAATTGAGATACTGGTTTAAAGAAGCGATTGTGTACTCCTTCGGGAGTACTGTGTTGAAAGAATTGTATCCTGTGGAACTGTTATAACGTCAATTTTTAATCCATTCCATTTATCGATCTGCGCCAAAGTGCCAGACAAAATCTGTTTACGTTTTGCTCGCGTTTCATGGCGCATCCGAGCGCATGGTTGACATGTTTGTAGAAGTTTACTAACCAACGTCTGCGCCAAACCATTTGTGGTATTTCTAGCCGTTGGTTTTTCCAAAAATAACCACCCTTTGAGAAACGGACAAGAAGACATGCGGTGACAGTGGGGCCGAAAATTTGGCCCACAGAAAAAAAAAAATATCGAGGAGAGAAGTTGTTTTCGGTTGACACTTGGTATATTTCACGGCTCGCTTTTTCACGGTCACGACAAAATTAAAAATATAAAATTATCCTCCAGAAAAAATCCCCCGAGCTCGTTGTGCAAAACTGTTGCGGGTGGAATGATAATAACTGTATTCAAAAAAATATATGTTTGCCGTCAGTTAAAAAAACAAGTCTGGAATGCTATACCGAAGTAAAGACACCTCCCGGCAGCCCACAAACTAATATTTTCGACCACAGACGTGCGATTCGTATTTCGTCTCGTAAACTATTTGGAGTATTTGAGGGACTACCATTGCTAAAACGGTTCATTGCAAAACGGTGACTGGAAACGTAAAAACTGAACTCGAAAAGTAATTCCTGTGTTTTCTATCCTCTACAGGTACTAGCTTTATTTGAGGAACATGAAGGTCCGGAAGCTTTCGTTGAACCGTTCGTCATTCTGCTGATTCTGATCGCCAACGCCGTCGTCGGTGTGTGGCAAGAGCGCAATGCCGAGTCTGCGATTGAAGCCCTGAAAGAGTATGAGCCCGAGATGGGCAAGGTCGTCCGCAGCGACAAGTCCGGTGTGCAGAAGATCCGCGCCAAGGAGATCGTCCCTGGTGACGTCGTGGAGGTGTCCGTCGGCGACAAAATCCCGGCCGATATCCGCCTGATCAAGATCTTCTCCACCACCATCCGTATCGATCAGTCCATCCTGACCGGTGAGTCGGTCTCGGTGATCAAGCACACCGATGCCGTGCCGGACCCCCGTGCCGTCAACCAGGACAAGAAGAACATTCTGTTCTCCGGTACCAACGTCGCGGCCGGTAAGGCGCGCGGTGTCGTCATCGGAACCGGTCTGAACACTGCTATCGGTAAGATCCGCACGGAGATGTCGGAAACCGAGGAAATCAAGACCCCGCTACAGCAGAAGCTCGACGAGTTCGGTGAGCAGCTGTCGAAGGTCATCTCGCTGATTTGCGTTGCCGTCTGGGCCATCAACATCGGTCACTTCAACGATCCCGCCCACGGTGGCTCGTGGATCAAGGGTGCCGTGTACTACTTCAAGATCGCCGTCGCGCTGGCCGTCGCTGCCATCCCTGAGGGTCTCCCGGCCGTCATCACCACCTGTCTGGCTCTCGGTACGCGCCGTATGGCCAAGAAGAACGCCATCGTGCGCTCCCTGCCGTCCGTCGAAACCCTGGGTTGTACCTCGGTCATCTGCTCGGATAAGACCGGCACGCTGACCACCAACCAGATGTCCGTCTCGCGTATGTTCATCTTCGAAAAGGTCGAGGGCAACGACAGCAGCTTCACCGAGTTCGAAATTTCTGGCTCCACCTACGAGCCGATTGGTGAGACCACCCTGAACGGTCAGCGTGTCAAGCCCACGGACTACGAAGCCCTGCACGAACTGGGAACGATCTGCATCATGTGCAACGACTCCGCCATTGATTTCAACGAAGTGAAGAAGGTATTTGAGAAGGTCGGTGAAGCCACCGAGACCGCTCTGATCGTCCTCGCCGAGAAGCTGAACCCGTTCAACGTGAGTAAGCAGGGTCTGGATCGCCGCTCGAGCGCCATCTGTGTCCGCCAGGAAATCGAAACCAAGTGGAAGAAGGAATTCACTCTGGAGTTCTCTCGCGATCGTAAATCCATGTCAAGCTACTGTGTCCCGCTGAAGGCCTCCAAGCTGGGCAATGGACCGAAGCTGTTCTGTAAGGGTGCCCCTGAGGGTCTTCTGGACCGTTGTACGCATGCCCGCGTCGGCACCTCCAAGGTTCCGCTGACCGCCTCCCTGAAGAACCGCATCCTGGACCTGACTCGCCAGTACGGTACCGGCCGCGACACGCTCCGCTGTCTGGCCCTGGCCACCGCCGACAACCCGATGAAGCCGGACGACATGGACCTGAACGATTCGACCAAGTTCTACACCTATGAGGTTAACCTAACCTTCGTCGGTGTCGTCGGTATGCTTGACCCCCCGCGTAAGGAAGTCCGCGACTCGATCGTTCAGTGCCGCGCTGCCGGTATCCGCGTCATTGTCATCACTGGTGATAACAAGGCCACCGCCGAAGCTATCTGTCGTCGTATTGGTGTGTTTACCGAGGAGGAGGATACCACCGGAAAGTCGTACTCTGGCCGCGAGTTCGACGATCTGTCCGTCTCGGACCAGCGTGATGCCTGCGCCCGTGCCCGTCTGTTCTCGCGTGTCGAGCCAGCTCACAAGTCGAAGATTGTTGAGTACCTGCAAAGCATGAACGAAATCTCCGCCATGACGGGTGATGGTGTCAACGACGCCCCTGCCCTGAAGAAGGCCGAAATCGGTATTGCCATGGGTTCCGGTACTGCCGTCGCTAAGTCCGCCGCCGAGATGGTGCTGGCTGACGACAACTTCTCCTCCATTGTTGCCGCCGTTGAGGAAGGTCGTGCCATTTACAACAACATGAAGCAGTTCATCCGTTACCTGATCTCGTCCAACATTGGTGAGGTTGTGTCCATCTTCTTGACCGCCGCCCTGGGTCTGCCGGAAGCTCTGATTCCGGTTCAGCTGCTCTGGGTCAACCTGGTAAGCACATACCATCGGTAGATTTGTCTGCGGACAACCGTTCTCACCTACTGTTCTCTCGTTTCGTACAAGGTCACTGACGGTCTGCCAGCTACCGCTCTCGGCTTCAACCCACCGGATCTGGACATCATGACCAAGCCACCGCGTAGGGCTGATGAAGGTTTGATCTCTGGATGGTTGTTCTTCCGGTAAGTTGTGTGCTGCCATGGACGGACGGAGAGAATCGCTTCTAACCTGCTTGCTTTCCCTCAGTTACATGGCCATCGGTGGATATGTCGGCTGCGCCACTGTCGGTGGTGCCTCTTGGTGGTTCATGTATTCCGATGCTGGCCCGCAGCTAACGTACTGGCAGCTGACTCACCATCTGTCCTGCCTTGGAGGTGGCGACGAGTTCAAGGGTCTTGACTGCAAGATCTTCCACGATCCTCACCCAATGACCATGGCTCTGTCCGTGCTGGTCACCATTGAGATGTTGAACGCCATGAACAGGTGAGTCCTTCTATAGCCGCTCAAGGTGGAAGAAACATGTTTGCTAATGTCTTTTTTAATTATCCCTCCTCTTCACTCTACTGTACAGCTTGTCTGAGAACCAGTCGCTGGTCCAGATGCCGCCATGGTGCAACTTGTGGCTCATTGCCTCCATGTGTCTCTCCTTCGCCCTCCACTTCGTCATCCTCCACGTTGAAGTTCTTTCCGTGAGTATTCCTCAGCCAGGCGATTTATGCCATCTCTGGTATGCCTTGTATATTAATTCTCTCTCTTTCCCATATCTTTCTCACCACATTGCAGACCGTTTTCCAAGTTACGCCACTGAACGGAGACGAGTGGCTCACAGTCATGAAGTTCTCGCTGCCGGTCGTGCTGCTGGATGAAATCCTGAAGTTCGTCGCCAGAAGGATTTCGGACGGTGAGAGCTATATCAAAAATATGCATGGACTAGTGTTAGTGTGGGCAGTGTTCTTTGCTTACATCATATGGGGTCCATAATTGGCAGTGAGATGTTGATGATACTAGCACATCCTGCTACCTACTATAAAAAACTACTGTTAGGGCTAATGAAGGCGTAGGTAAAATACGAATATAAACACACATCCCCACATACACCCGACTAGAGCAAGCTCTAGGGGGGCAAACAGAAGAGGGCTGGTACCGGTAAAGCCGGACTACCAGAACATCTAGAGTACCGCAACATCTTTCCTTCATCTGCACGCCACATAAAGACCGGTCTTGAGCAATGCAGAAAAGTCCAGCAAAATGGACGCAGCACCGTCGTTCATCCCGATCGATTTTTCACGTAGGAAAAAAACTATTCATAAGATTTTTACCCATTAATAAAAAAAAACACACACCCTTTCCACGAAGGCCCGTGAAGCATGTGCCCTACCTCTCTGCACAGTTCTTCATTCCTACGATGATGCAACAAGAACGAGGAGAACGTGGGGATGCTTTTCGTCCCCCACATGAGCAGAGGAGCAGATATGCGCAATGTAGTGGACATCCATAACAAGTCTTGTAGCAAAACAGTCGATAGCAAAAGCGAAGCCAATCGAGAGATAGAGAGAGATAGAAAGGGGAAAAGAGAGAGACAAGACACAAACGCCTCCATCTTGATTGGTACGCGTTCTATGCGTGTATCTTCGATCTCTATGATATTGGGCTATTGTAAACGAACGTTTTCTTTCCGTTTTCTTTCAATCTTTACTATACTACTATTTCTACTGCGAACGTACCGTTTCTACTACTTGCGTGGGAGGCGCATCTATTTCCAATGTGTAGCGAATACCTTGTAATGAGACTAGATAAAAAAAAAACGTTGAGCGTGCTCAAGGTGGCGTACAGGTCCGGTGTCTCAAGAGAGCTAAGTTTAAACTGAATACGTAGGCTATAGGCTACTATCGAGAATAACGCAGGTCGGTTGTTTTAACGGATGCCGATGTGCACGGGAGGCGTTCGAGAGAGGAAGTAGGAGGGCATGTGTACGTACACTCGGCTGTTAGTTCTAGCGTGCGTTTAGAGATCGAGTTGCATGGTTGTTGATGCGCGGTTGCAGCAAAACAGGATCGGTGATAGTTTAAATATTGTTTTTATAGCTGTATAATTTTCCCTCCGGCGGACGTTAAAGTCAAAATGCCGCCGTCGTTGCCCCGAAATCAATCCATTAGAACACTACATCTTCGAATCATCATTACACACATAGCGGGAAATAGCAGCTGTTAGGAGGGAGCTTTGGTTTTATACGGCTCGCCCCACCCGATCGGGCGGGCACGAAACGGTATTGTGTAGAAAAGCGAGTAGGTTTAGCTCTTTTAAATCTCAGCATTATGATGGACCCCATATAAGGAACACACACACACACACAGCGATCGACCGACCCGTCGTTTAAGAAATAAGGCTTGTGGTTGACGCAAAACCACCCCAAAACCACATACTCCAAAGGGCGTGCGAGACGCCACCGTATGTGCGTGCGAATGTGCGTGCGTGAACACATAATGGCAGGAATGAGCGAGCAATAATGCGCTGTTTACCATACTTATATCTACCACCCGCATCGTTCTGATTGTGTCATGCAGGAACGACGTCGTTGTTCCTTCTTCACCTCACCACCCGCCCCAAAACAACAACAAAAAAACCCACCTTTCCATCCTCCAAACCAAACTTCATTATATTAATCTCTCGCAAAGCGTTAAACAAACATAGATTCCATTTCATGTAGAAAAAAAAATAGAAGAAAGATGCGCAAAATTTCCATACGCATTATTAACAGCAGAACGAGAAATATGAGAAGCTTGTTGTAAATTGTTTTATGTGAAAACAGGTTTTTCCCACCATGTAACAAAGAATGGTGCGCCACGAAAAGTGTTTTCCTTGTTTTCTTTTTTCGTTCTTTCCTTCTTTATGGTTTTATCAACGCGGTTGAGTTTTGTTTGTTTCAGCGTTTGGCTTTGGTTTTACTATTGCTTATTTTTTCCGACTTATCATTACTACATGCCACTTGAAAATTGCTGAACAACCCGATTACAATTGTACACAAGATGTTGGAGGAGGTTTAGCTGTGAAACCTAGAGTTCATAATATAGCATCGGTTGGTTTTAGTAGAACGACCGACATCCAAACCACGTACACAAACCAGATGCCCTCCTGAACGGGATTCATCCTCGCACAGGACCCTGGAGGTCTTCCTAGAACTATATATATACTTTTTTACCATTCATCCCTGCATCATTGAGCACACGCACACGTGTGTCTCGCTTGCCCCTTCTTTCTTTCGTTTTTATTTTTTATTTTAACCTGAACAAATGGCTTCCAAGTTTGATGCAATATTGAGAATGACAAGCTTCCGAGTGTCCCTACATCTTACTATTTCCTCTTCCTCACTCTACCTCTCACTCTCTCTCTCTCTCTCCCTCGTTCTATCTGACTAACTTCCGACTTAAGTTGTGAGCGTGAATTACTTAACTTATTTAAAAACCCAACAGAATACGAAACACGAACGTGAATGATTGTAATAGTTGTTAGTGGTCTACGTGAAAAAAAAGAAAAGAAACTATACAAAAAAACAAGCAGCATTAGATAAGAACGGAAAAAGAGTGCGCCAGCCACAGAGTAGTCATACGTTCTCTGGCTGGCATTGGGTGGATCTTTTTTTTTTTTTTACGTTTCATATTCGGAGATAAAGAAATCACTGACGAGAGAAGGTGGTATGCGCGGAACACATAAGCACTGGAATCATGCACCATCTTCTTTGTCTTGAATGACGATGACAAAACGGTGGACCACGGGTTCTTGTTGTGGTCCATGGAACAGGGGACGCGTTTTCAAGCATCTCAAGAAGACCTCTATATCCGTATACAATATTATTGTAGTTTATCCTGCAAAAAAAAACCACACCAGTAGGGCAAATGATCAAATGGAAACGAATGTTGTGCGTCCGTTTGCTCACTTTGGTCATGTTTTGTTTTATGATACCTTGTTCAGCATTCGATTGTTTGCGGCCTGAACTGAACGCTTCTATTACAACCCGCGACTCTCAGACGAGTCGGCGGTTTTTTATGGCCTTTCAGTTTGTTTTTATTGTTCACTACTATTCACGCGAATGACACGGTGGCGGCGGCTGTGGTGCGCTTCCGGAGAAACTGAGACTAACAGATTGTGTGCCTAGAATTAGGGGAAGGAACCGCGGGACGGGGAGGAAAAACTAAAATTACACCGTTAATCCATCCAGCGAGAATGCTAACAAAAAAAAAAGGAGAAGAAATATTTAAATGAAGGATCGCGTTTCTTAGGTACATCGTAGATAGGATCATGCCCTTAAACCACACGAACACCAAAGCCCTATTGACTACCGAATGGAGCAATATGGAATCACATGTCATGCTTTAGTGCTGTATGACCATCCGTTTCCGTTTTTCGTCCCCTTTTGTGTTTTATGATTTGGCTTCTCTTCCGTTTGCAAACCAGTGTTCTTCTTCTCCTGGGTTCCATTGTACGTACTATATACTACCTACAAACATACACAAAGGCACACACACACACACACACACAAATAATTCTGTCTTCTTCTCTCGTCGTCGGTTCGTAGACGTTTTAGAACGTCGCGTGTTTGCGGACACTGTGTGTGGGAATCGATTATTGTCGATCCGTTTTTCGAAAACTGATTTTTTATTTATAGCAACAATAACATATACGTGTTGGTGTGTGTGTGTGCTTGTGAATGTCTGCTGCGGCGGCGGCGGCCGATTCTATTGCGGGTTTGCCGCCGGTTCGCGCATGTATGCGCAATGAGGAAAGTTGTTATTTTCATACGAACCCTGCAGTTGTTAGAAGCGAGCAAAAAACCAATAAAAAAAAAAACCGATTGAAAAATAATAAAACACATTAACATATTGAAGCATAAAAACAAATAAACAAAACATACTGTTTAGGTGGTAAGGTAGGAACGAAACGAGCGATGATAAAAGATGAACAGAGTACACAACTAGACAAACCATGATGAAAAGCGAAGTCCAATAAACCAATACACTGGCACAAGTAGGGTGGGGGACACGCATCCTTCTAATCCTTGTGCAACAAAACAAACACATTCTAGCAATGAATCTGTACATTGTGTTAAACCCCTTGGGAAGAAGGTCCTTTACAATGAAAACAGTAGTAGGCGACCATGGAGCGAGTTAGTTCCAACAACGGTTGTTTTCTACCCTTCTTGGCCCACACTATTATCTCACACACTCACACAAGTATCTGCTTGCAAGGGGTGTGACGGTGGACAACAATGTTCGCGAGTGGAGCGAGTAATAATAAAAAGATGACTTTAAACGAATATTCGTTTACAAAAAAAACAGGAAAGGGGAAAACAAAAACTAATTTTCTGTCAGGAAGAAGATCAGAACTCTAACGGAAGGGAAAAGGGTAGTTCTTCTTTTTCTTCCGGATCGGCTAGTGGAGTAAAATGGAGTGTGGCATGGTGGTGCCCTCTGTCGATGGAGATAGAATCGAAAATGAGAAAAAAAAAATGAGTCAAAAATAAAACAAACAAAACTATTAATAAAAAAACACATTTTAAATATACCGAATTAATAATAACAGCCTTTTTCTAACCGAGTTTTTTTTT
>JAOEFI010000006.1:18329219-18366582 GCA_034621735.1 Anopheles plumbeus
CGGAGCTAGGAGCGGTTGAAAAATAGCACAGGAAATCGGTAAGTCCGTCGGTCGAATATCAACAACAAACGGCAACGAAAGGCTGCTTTCCTCTAAGCTAGCCCGAAGGACGACCTCACGCTGGTTTGGTGGGTTCACTTTCCGGACCGCACGGTACCGCCGTCACGGGCGCCATTTACCCGATAGATCAGCTCCAATTAATCAACCCTGTACACACCACACCACCAAGGACTGACGGACTGATGGGTGACGGACGGAGTGTTGCAGACGCCCGGGAAAAACACAACCCAAACCCCGGCCCGACCTTCCACTGGCGATCGCGTCCGGATGATAAGATTACAAAACGAATTCAATTAATCAGTCCTATGCTTAGGAATGGCGCTGGTTTGGAGTGGGGTGGGTAGTGGGTGCTCGCGATCTTGTTACGGTGATTACGCTGGGAGGGTAGAAAACGCGACCGCGACGGTTGGTCCCGGGGGCCGGAAACCGAAAGATGGATGCCGAATGGAAGGAACACACTTTCGGGCGCGGGGTTTTTTTTCTCTCTTAGGGAAGTGGAGCTAAGTCCAGCTAAGTCTACCATTAATCAAACACCGAATGCTCGATTTTCCGCGCTCGCCGAAGGGTTTTGCGTCGAAAGTGAGAGTTTCTTGTTACGCGCACGAGATCGTACGTAGACCGATTGTTGCAATGAGGAATGATTTTTTTAATGAAATAATTCATACAGAGTTTAACACCTGCGCCCTTCGTGAGAGCATTGATGTGGAATGGTTTTGTTTGGGATTATATGTTGGCTTACTGTGATGGTTTGTTGCATCAACTGTACGATCAAATGGGTTTGTAAGATCACAAAACTCTCGGCAAACGGCATTTGAAGAGCAAAAGGAAACAGGTTCCCTATCTTGATAATACTTTAAAGCGGACGATTACCTTTGAGGGAGATCCTTTAGCCGCCGCCGCTACCTAATGCGGCCTTTCACCTTCCGCCGCAGCAGCAGCTCATCAACAAAACATTCATCCACCTGATTCGTTCAATGGCCCGCGCACCAAGGTATTCAATCTTCCATCCCTGCGGATGACATACTCATCGCTCAAAGACGTCCCGTCCAACATACACACACACACACACTCGCAAATGGCAAGTCAATTTGGTTTCGCTTAATTTATGATCCTTAGCAATTATCGTAATTACTTATTTCAATTTTCGCTCGCCCGCAGCAGGAACGTGAAATGAAGATGGGCGCTCTCGTCTTCGTGGGGTCGTCCGCATCGGGAAAAGCCTCGGTTCGCGTGCCCATTTCCTTTAGGCAAGGTGGAGTCACATACGGCACACCGAGCCGGCATTCGGCTGCAGACATGCCAACGACTAATCAGTTGTTCGCCCTCTGCCGGCGTAGTTGGATATTATGCTACACCGCCGGACGACGACGAGTAAGACGACGGACAGCATTAGGGAGGCGCGAGCTCGATCGCGAAACTTTTCATGTTTTCCATTTTATTTTTCGCGCATACCGTTGCGCCGGCCGAGTCATCGCCGTGAAGGGTCGTTTTTGCACTTTTTGGACGGTTTATTTTCGTTCGCCCGTTCGTCCAGTCCCCCCCCCCGGGGGAGGCCGACGTGCAGAATGATGATAAAGTATAAAATAATTCCACGGAAGAAAGACGCGTGGTAGCTGAGGGCGAGGACGAGAGACCGAGGGCGAAATTAGCTATCGTTTGCAGATCACCTCCGGACGGGTGGGAAGTTGGCACGATACCGATACCGCGCCGTTGGCTGACTAACGGAAATCTGAACCGAACCGCCTCGAAGGATTTGAATGAGACGTCACGAGGGAAACGATTAGTGCGTCACGTCAGGACTCGACGAAACCCCTCGAGACGTCGGATCCATAGCGCACAGTGTGTTATGCCAATTTTATTTTATTTTCATACTTTTTTGCTTCTTCCTTCAAGACGGTGGGTCCCGTTCTCCCGCTGGGGCACCGAACGCATTTCATCCTATCCCGCTGGAAACGTTGCGTAACCGCACTCTCCCGCCCCACCGGTTTGAAAAGGTTGGATACGGTAGCGTCCCGTGGATATGACGGTGCGGTGAAAATTCAGGATGCCTGGCTGTCTGTAATCGCAGCGATGCTCAAATATGTATTACATAAACGCGGCGCAATTAGCGTTTGATTGTCGGGCGGCGAGTTATGTGCGAAATCCTGCAGGATCGATTCATCGGTTGATAAGGTCAGACGTATTTGAAAGCGTGCAATCAAACGGATAATTAAGCAGGAAAGTAGAGGTGTTATCAAATGTTTGGGAATCGTTTGGAGCCGTAAATTAAGCAGAAGGAAATTAAGTGGACCATCACAAAAAAGAACTTGTTAATAATGAATGGCGTGTTGTAGCAATTATGTTCGCATTTTTTTTTTTTTGCAAAACCTTCATAGCCCTGGTCAATTTTTTTTTTCCAATGGGAAGTTCTCCGTACACTCTTATAAAGTGATCGAAGAAAATATGATACATCACTTATTGATTGACGTGTTGCTAAAGTCATTACTAAGCTCCTTCGCTCCACAAACGTAAACAATTGGCCGCACCAACAATGTGACTGTCAAATCAATTTCAACTGCCACTATCAGTCCCGCCTAGGCAAGTGGCAAACGGAACTCCTGCAGTAGCCTACCAAGGCCTCACCCTGGTGCCCTTATCGGTGCGACCTCCATAGAAAAATGGCTGCGCAAAATAAAAGTCATCCGATGGACTGGAAAACATTGCGCACACCACCACCGGCCCGGCCGCCATCTGACGCGGTGTCGGAACTTTTCCTTTCAACTCGCGGGCTCGGACGAGACCACCACCACCGGCGGGTTGCCACCATTCCGTCATCGCATCGTCGCGTCCCGACATTGTATAACAGCCGCAATCTGTGCTGCTGCTGCTGCCGCTCCAGACATGCCCCATTGTGCAACATCTGGATCACGAGCGACGGGTCGATCTGCGCCCGGCATTGGCTTTCTTACTTCTCCACCACGGACGGGGTATATATGTTGCACCCTTGAGCGTGCAGCCGCCGAGCAGAAACGGGCACCTCTGGCGACCTTCCCCACAAGTCTTAG
This sequence comes from Anopheles plumbeus, assembly GCA_034621735.1. Lineage (NCBI taxonomy): Eukaryota > Metazoa > Arthropoda > Insecta > Diptera > Culicidae > Anopheles > Anopheles plumbeus. The sequence goes on from JAOEFI010000006.1 coordinate 18,332,324, forward strand.
GAAGCCGTCGCTGTACTACTTTGTTGCTCCGGACTCGGGCGAACCGTGGCTTATGCTCGGTCGCGTTTGCAAGTCCACCCCACACAGTTTTGCCACAGATCAGCGAACGGTGTTGCACCTTTCGGCCGCGAGAGAAGTTAATTTCAGCTTCCACGGGATCTGGGGTACGATCACAGATCGAGAGAGAGAGAGAGAGCGGGCGGGAAGGCGGCTTTAGTCAATGTTTAATTTTCATTTGCCATTTAAAACCCGCGCCGTCTGCCAGGTGACAGGAATTGGAGTTCAAGTGTTAAGCGAACTCAGTAATCAATCGTCGTCGTCGTCATCGCCGGCGTTGTTGTTAGCGTGGCGGTAAAGGCCAAGGATTGCGCCCGGTAAAGAATCGGCCAGCCTTGGGTTCACTTTGCGTTCCCATAATTATCGCGGCAAACCGACAGGAAAGCCCCCTCCTTTTACGAACCGAGAGGGTAAATTAAGAAATTTCCACCGTTTCTGTTTCGCGTGCCATTCTTCTCCTGATGCCTCACCATCACAGGCGGAAAATAAGGGCTCGCATTCTCGTGCACCCGGTGGATGTTTGATAACCGCATGGTGCCATGCTGGGCTCACGAGAGATCGCAGTCCTTATCAGATTGTAATTACCATACATTGTTACATAGCGGATCAAACGGTTCGGAACGGTTCGGAACGGTTCCATCCCCTGCAATCACGCTAATGTTCACAAGGCTTTAAAGTTCTTCCCCTCTTCACATCCAAAGAAGGATTGTCCCCGGGATTGCAACGGTTAACTAACTTCTCGAGAGGCTATGATATCCATACTGCGTAAGGGATGCATCGTCGGGGTTGCATCCGTCCGTCCAAAGGGGAAATGGTGCAAATGGGCACAGGCTTAGAAATCAATTACCCGTGCAAGGGTGCCGAGTTTCGTTGCGCCACACTCCATCGACCGGTCGACGGCGATGAGAAAGTGGGTACAAATTTGGGAAAATTAAATCAAAACAGTTTGCCGGGCAAGGTCCGTAAGGGGCCTGGTACGGGTTTTGTAACATATTGCGCAGAGATTAGCGTAATTGATCCGATTCAACGATTCGATTTTCAATCAAAGATAAACGTAACATAAGTTCTGTAAACCATAAACGGTACATTAAGGGCCCGGAAACTTAAATATTTGAAGCAATAAAAAAAAAATTGTATAAACTTCACAAAGATGAAAATGAAATCGTCTACGGTATTCAAAAAATGTGTGGAAATAAAACGACGTGGAGAGCAACAACACAATACAGCATTACAGCCTTTCATAGCATACCAATCATAACAAACAAAAGAGACTCCCGAAAACAGAATAATAACAACACAAAGAAATGGCCAACAAACGATTGATTCCATTGCCAAGATCAAACACAAATGCTTTTCGTTGTTGTTTCCCATCTTTCCCACTTTCCTCCGTTCCTGTGGTGGGTGCAGCAGTCTTTCGGAGCGTCAGCCGGAAATCCAATTTCCACAATGCACCGGAAATGAGCAGCAGTAAACAAGCAGGGAACACCGGGAGCAAGCGGCGGCGGTACGGTGGGAAGGAAGCGCGCTCGCGAATGAATGAATAAATATTTTGCCAGCGCGCCCCGCCCGGCACAGATGGGAGAGAGGGCCGTCGAAGCGAAGGAAGGAAGGAGCGAAGGAACCGTCCGGCCAGCAGCGGTTGGCATAATGTTGGAATTAGTTCTGCCGCAGGATTTTATTGCCCCTTCGCGCGATTCGTTCCCCCTGCGGGTCGGAACCGGCGGACAATCTGTTGGCCCTGCTGCGAAGGGCCCGGCCCGTGCCTTTCTTTCCTCGGCCAGTGTTTGTACGAGCGAGGACGGACGGGTTCGTATCGATGCAGACGATAGGTCCGTCCGGTGTTCGGTGCGCTCCCTTCGAACATGTTTCGCACTGGCCAATTTTGGGCCTCCATTACCTTGTTACATTCCCGGCTTCTTCGCCGACACGTGACGGGAGCGTGTGCATCTCGTTTTCGTCGCTGGTTCCCTTAATTGGTTATTAACTTCACCGAAAGAGGTGGCGACATTGTTAACAGTCGCGTTTGAGAGTGTTTTATGAGTAGAGTGTGGAAATGTATGGAAAAGTGTTCCTGCGGTTGTCACTGGCAACCAATTGTCGTTGAGCGTTTCATTTGCACAATGATTTGTTGAATTACCTACACGCCACCACACGCAAACGGGAGAGGTATTTGATGGACTGCCAAAAGAACACACCAGAAGAATACTGAATGGCGGAAGGAGTGGCCAATAGAGAGAAAAAACGGGAAACATTGCATTGAAGCAACAATGTTTCCCTTTAGAGAAGATCCTAGGAGCACAGACACACGGTCGTTGAAAGCAGGAAAAGGGACAATTGATTCACATGAGAAGCGCTTCAGCCAACCACCCGAGGCAATAATCCCTCGGCTGAGTATGCTGTTCTCATCGATGAGTCCATTCTGTATGTTCTTTCTTTTGTTTGCCAACGGAAAGCGAAACGGCCATTCAAATAAAGCTGGCGCGCGCTGCTGACAGCAGAACGGCTCGGAATCGGAAGAGTAATCGCAAACGTCAAAACACGTGCCATCTCAGGTCGGTTGATTAAACACTGCCATCCCCCCACCCTCGGGGGGCCCGCTCGCCCGTCACCGGCCGGATGTGAGTCTTTCCCGGCTGCCGCAGCTTATTAAGTCTCCGCGGCGTAAGTAATTCGGAAACGTGTCCATTCGCCCGTCGGACGGATTTGTGTGTGCGAGGCACGATCGCCGGCCGCCTGTCGGTATGGCATGCATATACCGGGGCGGTGGACGGAAATCGCCTGCCAAGCCCTGCCCTGGCGTCTCGGAAAACTGCACACGGGCTGCACAAGGGCCCGCTGGCGGTGGTTCTCTGTCAAAACAAAGTCATACACCATTAGGCTCGAGTAGCGTGTGTCCAGCGGGCCGGAGTTCCGTCCCTTGACGACGGGTATTTCGAGTGGTCTTTGACTACGAAACGACTTTGCGAACGAGCAGGATGGCGGCAGATGATGTGCTCGGTGCAGTTGTGTGACTGCATCCCACCCGGAGCTAAGCACGTCCTGGCGCCTGCCGTTGTTTCTGTCCCCAGAAGTGGTCAGCTCAGGCGCATGCGGCTTTTTGAGACGTGAAAGTGAAATCGCACCTTCCCCAGAAGGGGCCGAGTCTGTCTCCAGATGGTGTCTTACATCTCGGTGTCTGTTTGTGCAGCAAACCCACCCGAGAGCAAATAAAGCTGCGGCACTTTCGTTCTTGATTGGGAGTGGGCTCACTGGAGGACGGGAGGCCGCGAGAAGCGGTTTGTTCAAATGTTTGAACCTCGACTCAACTGAACGGGAAACGAATTGCTAGCAGGGATGATATCGGTCCATGCAGTATTTCGAATGTATTCAACTTTACCAAATTAATATAAATAACGACATCGCATGGGAAAATATAATTTAACTTTATGAACAATATTCAGGTTGCAGGTCAAAAGTTTATGAAATCAAAGGTAAATTAAATTTACTGCACCACTCTCGAAGCCACTGAATGACTATAATCAAGACGGTGAAGGGCGCAACGAAACCCTTCCGGTTGAAACAATACAATTGTTAAGGAAATAATCACCTTCCGTGGACCGCCGAGCGCCAACGCACCGGAGTTTGTTATCCTTTGACCGTCCCGTTCTTCAACGATGCCTCCGATCAACGAGCACAGGTGGACGGGGTATGATTTTCGGGGGAGAGAAAAAAAAACCCCACCACACTCACCGCGTTTCACTTTCCGACCAAAAAACCATAATTACACCCGGGGTCCCGGTGCAATTTCGGTGGACTTGTGGTCTGCCCACGTGATATCGCGAACGTATGACGAATGCCAATAACGAGCCGTTTCGAGTTAAGAGCGGGGCACTTTTATCTTTTATCAGGACTCGCCGTTGAGGATGGTGCCCTTTTTTTGGCCGCCGTCACACAGTCACACACATATAGGCACACCATATGCTGGGGTATAATTTCTCGATGGTCACTTGCACATCCTTTCACTTTCAACCGGCGAAAACCTGCACAGAATATTTCCAACGGCACTTCTCCGCGGTCCTTCGGCTGGGCGGGAATTTCACCGTGGCCGTTATGTGATTTTTATGGTGCACTAAATTTATCGCGCCCTCCTGCCCTTACCGTCACGGAAACAAAGAAAAAACGACGGTCCGCAATTCCAACATGCGATCACGCCAACGAGAATCGCCGAAAAATGCACCTTCGGGGCAGCTTCGATCATTAATCATCAAAACATGAAAATGTCGAAAATAAAAGTATACACACGTACGCCGTCGTCGAAGCACGTCCAGGTTGATGGTTCGATCGTCCGTCGGTTCGGTCCGTCTGTTCGTTCGGTTACGTAGCGTCCGGGAAAAGCGTCCTAACCGCGCCGTGGCTTACCACAAACTATACCGTCCCCGGGCGAACGGCTCGAGATCGGCCCGCACGGGCTCTTCGGAGGGTCTTTTTCTGTTCCCTCGTGTTCGTTTCCCTGTTTTTTTTCCCGTTTCCGTTCTCACATTTGTTCCACGCACACACACACACACACACACACAGAGGGAGAACGCGTTCTAGTGTGGGCTACACTGTATCGCACACGTGTGTCCTTTATTTATTTTGATTATTCTCTGCATCCTTCCGCTTTCTGCGGAAGGGAGAAAACGTCGCCGCCCGGCGCAATTAAAGGGCACCATGCGCCACCCTCGCGCGCAAAGGAGTGGCGTTTTCCCCGGTTTGCGTGTGAGTGATACGTGCGACAAAATAAGCGCGCGTTCCGCAGCAGTTCCCCTCACCCGTGACTGCGATTTTCTTTTTTTCACTCCTTCGATTATTCTCCAGCTTTCGGTTCTATTTCTGCCGTTTTCTCCCATGTTGCCCTTGACTTTCGTTCCCTCTAAACACACACGCAGGCAGACACTCGTTCCCTTCGGATGCATCTGTCACCTCATGCGTTGGTTTGCGAAGGTATTGGTACCCTTCAACGTTGGCCCATTCCTTGCCACCTTCCCGACGAACCTCCACCCCGGCTTGCTTCCGGAAAGATATTTATAGTCCGTGCGCTCCAGCCGAATGACAACTGCACCGTCCCGTGCGTCACCAGCATATCAATGTGGCGCTGGAGAATGCATAAACATACGCATGCACTACTGCACGGCGGAGGTCGCGAACACGAAGTGCAGCGAAGGCACGCACGCAGCATGACGTGCCCGGCGCAGTATTGTCGATCGGTCCGGTGCGATATCGCCGCCGTCCGGAGTCTTCTCCTTCGTCGGCTCCTGCGCAGGAACTGCAACCGCGAACGCCAGCGACAGAATCGTTCTCTCCGCAGCGTTTGGCCCAGCGCGCCGGAGCAACAGGAAATGATGTTTTCGTTTTTATGCCCGAGAAACGCCATCGACATTTGTCCTAGCGAAGGAGCCTTCGGAGTCAGTCGATGCGCGTATACACGCCGCTGGATCGTTTCTTGGAACCGAACCGGGGAGGAGTTTGATGAGCCGCATGCGATAGCCGGGCGGTCGGTCGGTCGGGACACAGGTTCACCCCGCATCCCGGAGATTATCGGTGGCAGATAACTCGCAGGGGCAGACGCGACAGAGAGAGAGAGAGAGTGAGAGGGAAAGTTGTCCTCCTCCGTGACGCAGGGCTTCGGTGTTTGAGTGGATTAATGGTGGATGTCGGTGTGATGGATGTACGGATGGGAAATTAATCAACTGTGGTCGATGGGATTTTCGTCATGTGCACCGTGGCGCGCTGGGAAAGGGGCCCACCGAGTGAAGATAGAGACATGAAGTCGATGAAGTTCCGTTGAAAAGACGGATCATTTTCGAGTGATATTCTAACCCACGGCCAGAAGCTGACAGCAGGGGCCATACTCTTCCATAATCGGTTTTACAGCCATGTTTCGGTGGCCGTTTTTTGTTTGTCAAAAGGGAGTATAATGTTACTGGATCGATACGATGTTTTATTCTTGGTAGATTGGAGGGATGTCTACTATAATTAATTGATACATAAAATTGTGCAGGTGGAAAAAGATTTTCTCAACAATGTTTCCACAAGAAACAGATCATCATCCCAACTGTACGCCATCCCTTGGCTGTACGCGCACGAGTCTCATCATCGTTCGCATCTTAAAGATTTCAATTAACCTCATGAAATATCTATTCACTATTTATTACTATCCGATAACAGGTATTTTAACGCCGTCCCTCTCCATCGCTGCAAACCGGCCGGTAGATGCACCGCAACATTATGTGCGTAATGCACGTCAGGACTGCACGTCATCGATCCATGTGCTGCATCTAACCCAGTGGACGACGACGACGCTGGTGCAGTTGATCGGTAGGTGGTTTATTTTCGCCGATCACACCCCTTTTCTGTTTTTATACCAAGACACGGGCGAAGGAGCTTAACACCGGCCAGATCCTCCGCCTCTTCCCAGATCCGTGCCCGGTGTATGTTCACGCGTGCCGTGCAGTTTTAATTTTCACAATTTATAGCGAGATAACGTGAAATTAAAACGAGGAATTGAATGAATGAGCATATCCACCGGGCGTCTATGGCGTTTGCTAGTGGAACAGATCCGCGAGTAGCGCGAACGAAGGAGGTAAGAGTGGCGCAACGGAAGAAAAGACATCGACCCATCGTCTGCGAAACATGTTCTACAGGCACACAGCGAACTGCACCTGGAACGGGTGCCCCTCCTCCGATGGCCGGCTCCTCCTCGTCGGCGGTGCGAAGGAAAAAGGTTAATAATTCAATTAATAATCATAATTAAAATAATCAATTTTAATGAATTATTGTTGTAAATTAAAGCTTACAAGCGATCGCAAGTCTCGTACCGCATGCAGTACTACAGTGCCGTACAGCGAAGTTGGCAGCGTGGAAGGAATTTGCATAAACCCCCGGTACGCACGCGGAGATTCGCGAAAGTGTGTTTTGGGTGAAAATTCTTTGTTTGGCATAAGAAAAGAAAGCTGTGCATTTGTCTGTGCTGAGCTTGTTAACTAATAAACCTTCTTGATTGGGAGCAATTTATCTCCGATTGTCATTACTGCAAATACGCTGTTTTCTTGGAAATATGCATGCAAAATGCATAATTTTTGTTTGTATCTTGAGTTATTCGTTAATAATATTAACTATCTAACGAAGTTTTAAAGCAGTATTGAATCAAAATAGGTTTCCAAAGCAAGAATAACTATAGTTATTTAATTAGTTTCTTCAGCAGAAACTTAATGGAAATTAAGTGAAACGAAAGGAGGATTACTTTACTATCAAAACAGCAACCGTCAGCTAATCGGTACAACAGCATTTTGTTCGTGCTCTTGGCCTCCCTACATATGCGCATGGCTATGCCGTGACGGTCGTTTACCACCCACCCTCTCTATCCCTTTCCTCTTCTCCTCCAGTTGATTTGATAACTTTTATGGGTTGTTTGTTTTATGTACTCCGGAAGCCGAAAGTGCAACCACAAGTGGGATGCAATGGTGCGGGCAACGATTGTGGTTCTGTTCACTGGCTTCTTTCTCCCCCTCCCCCTTCCACGGTCGATAGCCCATAACTTTCTCCGATAGTGCGTTCCTACCGCCTAGGATGATGCTGGATGCATACACGCACCGAAAGTGTCCCCTTGCGTTCTAATCAGTCCCAAGACCGGGCGCGCACAAGAACATCTGTTTCGATTTTTGACGCTTCACCGATTTCACGTACATGTGGCCGATGCGAAAGAGGGCGAAAGAGGGCGAAAGAGGGGGAAAAAAAACAACAACATTGTACTCCGATTGTCGGATTCTGATTTCGAAACTGTGCTCTCCTCGAGAGAAGGGTACGTTGCAATGTTTCATCATGTCGTCGAAATCAACTGTTGATACGGCCCAGTGCGCGGCTCGGCGCGCCAACGGAGCGCAAAAAGTCCGATGTGTGTCAGCATAAAACGGTGTCGCTCTATGCTGGCTCGACGCGCTACATTGCGAACGTGTGGAGCAAATCTCCAGCTCCGCGGCCTCGACATTTTGCACATGTCTCAAGCCGGCCGAGGTCATTAAAAAGTAGCTCAAAGTCAATGTTAATGAAGGGAGGGCTCGAGTGTTTGCTCGACTGTCACTTCTTTCTCTTGTTTCTCGGCGGCAGCGCTTTTCGGCGGAATCGGAAGGCGTTCCGTTGGCTTCTGTGCTGTTCGCTTTTCGGCGTTCTGCACCATAAAGATCTCGTCCACTTCGGTGGGCGGAACAGGGCACCAGCACGGAAAGTCAGCAAAAATCATAGCCGACAGGGAAAAATCTGGGCAATTAGTTTCGGCGAATAATTTTCCGAAAATAAATAAACATTCCCCCTTTTGGAGCGAACGCCGTTGCGCCGGTGCCGAACGGCTTAATGAAATGTTATGGCTGGCACATTCTTCTCCGGACTCGAGATGGTGGTATTCTTTTCGCTCCCTTTCTGCTTCCGCCCAATCTCTCGGATGTTGTCTGGTACAATTGGGCTGTGTCCTTGTTTCTGGACGCTTTTCCACCGCAGCACAACACGGTGATCGTATTTTTTTTTTCGACTTTGTCGCAATTATATCGTGCTCTTATTTATGACATGTTTTTCCTTCCTTTTTTCCTTCCTGTCAACAATATTGTTGCTATCGTTACGGATACGGATTTTATCAATCCAACACAGTGAGAGAGAGAGAGAGAGAGAGAGAGCGGAAGAAGTTTCGTAGGGGTGGCTCAGCATGAAATTTGCGAGGGATAAAAACCGCCATCGTCAGCTGGTAATGTTGTGCCCATTGTCCACGAGCGATCGAAAGTGGGCTCGAAAGGAGAGTCGTTTTCGAGTGAACAACATAAGTCAACATTAAATCAATAATACGTTTTATTATGCTTTTTCCCCGGGATAAAGAAATAACATGACTTGACAACTGAATGACAGTTCGGCGGGAGTGCTTGCTGGGCCATCAGCGAACGATGAGCATGCTAAAAAAAAGGAGGTAATTTCATCCGTGGAACAATGCTCGTTTCGTTCCAGCTGTTGGCTCCCAAAAAGTACGAGGTCGTAAAATTGCATTACACATCCGCCCATGTTTGTGCGTGTAGCGGAAGGAGAGTGATTTTGGAAGTAAAGGACTGACATATTAAAAAACAGTTGACAAAAATTGCAGGTGTGGCAAATTAATGTTTTTTTTTCTTCCGTTGGTCGCATTTTATAATGCAAAGAATTAATAGTTACATAATCATCGACCCATGCGGGTACCAGGATCAGACGCAACCCAATGTGGAAAGTAGAATCGGCGTCACAAGGCGAACTGATAGATCATGTGTCTCAAAGTATTTTGCTTGGAACAACACACTTTCTTTCCACGAAAACAAATGATATCAATCAATGTGACATTTGAGCGGTTTTCGGACGTAAAGATAAATCATCTATCCAGACCTGGTATAAAGTTCCCGGATATGGGTCGCTAAACCAAAACCACAAAGAAAGGCGAAACGCACTTTTAGGACGAAATTTGAAATCAGCAAACCGCGTATCAATGAAACGGACATGTTTGATTTGCTACCGATAAGGGGCCGATCATTTTTAACCATTATCCGGTTTGGGCGAACAAATCGTTCCCGTTGATTTTGCACATGTCGATCGTTACGGGGACGATAAAACAAAATACGCCGCGGGTGGGCGAAACATGACACCGTTTGTGTTTTGGGACGGGAAAGGGGCAAGCGGCCACAGGCTCGCTTAATCGACAGCAATTTAACGGTAGCCAATTAAACTGTTTGTCCTTTCGGATAGGTTTGTGTTTCGCTCCTTTCCTTAATGGCACATAATGTGGCAAAGCCGGACCACCCAGTAGGGCCTCGACTCGAGAAGATGGCAGTGCCGTCCGTTTTCTTATCACGCTTTCCGAAGTGCCGTAAAGAGTGATAAAATGTTTATGACAGTCATATTTTCTCGTCCAAAAAGCGCACAATTTTGATACGAATCGAAGCTGTTGTACCATTAATTACGGTCCACCGAACTGGGGAGACCGCCGGGAACACGGAATGGAAATGAAGCACGCGAGCGAGCAGGGACATAAAACGCACTGGAAATCGGAAGCATGGAAAAATCAGGTCACCTGCGGTCCGATGAATTCTCCCAATTCCCAAGTGTCGCTTCAACCGGGGCCCACGGTCGACGGGTCTGCGCCAACGGTTGGTGCCATCAATTACGCATAAGCTTCAGACAAAAGCAGCGTCCTGTCTAGCGGTGCAGAAAAGAACCCTGTCCAAGTCTCGAATGGCGAGCGACGAACCGCGCCGATCTGGAAGAACCTGTTCCGCGCGCCCCGATTCGCTCTGGGAGGGAAACGGAGACCTTAAAGTGTATGTTATCAAGTCCAGTTAACAAGATAGCTGTCACAGAGATAGCGATCTACCCGCAACCAGCTGGGAGAGACGGAAAAGATGTCTTCATAGTTCATAACTACCGGCCGCCGGTAAATGGGGATACGGGGGCTACAGAAGAAAGGAAAAGCTTTTGAAGGGGGGCCACGAGCGATTCCGATGGCGGTTTATTATAAATCGGTGCCGTTTAATATAGTTGAGCGTGCCTTCTAGTGGATGAAAACGGACTAACCGAACGGGAAAAGACACAATGTGGCAGTGAAACATGTTTGCATCCTGCGGATGACAAGTCAAGCAACAGACAAAGAACAGACATCCTCACAACCGAATCGTTAACATGCCAAATAATATGTAGTAACCATTTGAACCAGGTTTTCCCTCGATGTGAGATGGATGATGGACGCGTCGGGAGCTGCATACTTGACCATGATGTACCATACGCGCATCGCAGCTTGTCAGCTTTGAACTAAATCATTCACTCAAAAACTGTCACCAGATGACAGCTGACACCTTTATAGGTTGGCGCCGGGGTTCATTCAACAGTTTTCGACAGATGGCGTGCATTCAAACAGTCACATTATCATAAATTATTGTCATTCTTAAGACAATGGCCCGCTGGAAAAATGGGAATGTGGGAATACTAGACTCACCAAAGACATATTTAGACTTGTAGGACAAGAAAAACGAGCACAAGACGAGCTTATAAATCATGTCTAACATTTACTTTTGGACAGGAATGACATTCTCGAGGAAATATCTCGTATGAGTATGCTTGTTTCTCGTTTGACCAAAAACCAGCATGTTGATACTTTTATAGCTCAGTAAACATTATTGTTTGTGTTATTTAAAAGTTACAGAAGGGAAATACTACACAGATAAAGGGAACTTTATATATCCTTCGGTAAAGAGTTACCTGCCTTCTTGGTAACTTTTAGCAAACCCTCACAAGACTTATAATGATTGTCTTCTATAAGCTGTGCGTAGCAACAAATCACACAAATCATGTCATGTTATGCGACATTGAATGCGCAACCAATTTATAGATTCCTCGCTGCCGGCAAAACGTGCGTAACGTATGAATCGCGCCGCAGTTTTCCCTTGCTCCACAGACGATGTGCGCATGTTTCTTGGAGAATTCAAATCCGTCGTTTCGTTTGAGGAATACGCGAAACGATTGTGGACACATCTTGTTTTCTTCCTCTAATCCCGCAATCCAATGGTGCTGCTGCCTCCATCCGGGGGGTTGCTGAATCGTTTGCATACGCGGAACTTGCGCACGTTTGTTACATCTTGCGCCGAAGCCTCGATCGAACCGATGCCGATTCATTCCCTCACACTCTTTCTCTCTCTCTGCCTCTTCGGAAATCCGCAAACTTCACCACGATCGGGCGACACAATCAAGCGATAAATCCAATCACCACAATAAACATTTCGTCACTCTTTAAATCACGCCGTTTGTGGTCAAATGGATGCGGCCCCGGCTCTTTCGGTCCAGCATGAATCGCGAATCGATCCGCCGTCCGAGGCTGTCTGTAAATGGCCTTTCTTCGACGCGTGGACCGTCGATGAGATGGATTTTCTCCTTCTATTCCTCTCCCTGTTCCCCTCTCTCCCTCTCTCTCTCACTCTCTCTCTCTCTCTCTCGAACGGGTGGACGGTCAAGTGCGTCTTCCGGTTGGCGGGCTGGCTAACCGGTTGTGGCTAATAAACTCCCGGATCGAATCAAATTTTCATACAATCGGACAAACAAATGAAAAGCCAATCAATTTTGTGCACCTTGTTGGCGAAAGGAGCAGAACCATGCTGCCTGTCACTGTTGCGCGCGCAACGGATAGAAGGGGAAGGGGAAGAGAGCGGAGGAGGGTGTGGGACACATACCCCACACAGTTCGGAATGAAAATCACCACAATTCCAACATCGGCTGGCGTTCGGACGGTGAAAGATCGATCGGTGGTCGATCGATGGATCGATGGTTAACGTTATGTTTTGCACGTGGGCGGGTGAGGAAAACACACTCGAGGCGGGAGCGGTGGGTGGTAGGTGGGCGCTACTACGCGCGCCAGGTAATGCTCGGTGTCCATGGTGCGCACTATTGATTGAATGCAATATTTACTGTCCATTAGCGAAAACCATGCGCGCCGTCGTTTGCATACGCGTCCCCCCGTGGGGGGAAAACAGGAAAACCGGATGGATTCGAGCAGCGCGAAAAAGAATTATGGTTTTACGAATGAAGTGAAATGTCGAAATGCTCCTGCCGGCCGCTACCGGTGGGCGCATCTCGCATCTCGGCGGTTGATTGGAATGTGCGAGTGGAAAGAGACACGGTCGCGAGACCGTAACTTGTTTTATGATTTCAAAGCAATGTCCTCGCGGCTCCGGGAAACCGGGAGTTTTGTCCCAATCAGTAGGAAGTGCGGACCTTATCTGCAATCTTAACCATTACATGTTGATCAAAGTTAACAAAACACGAAACGACACAGCCGAAGTTCAATGAACATTTTTGTAAGAGAAACACCATTTCCTAGGTGGATTGGATTGGAAACATTATCAATTCCTTGTGTGTGTGTTTACTTCTTTTTGTCACAACATTCAGCGCCATGTCGTCGATTCCCAGCTGAAACCATGATTTCACCCGGCTTTTTTTTTTGCGTGTGAACCGGTCAACACAATCGAATCGATCGGTTTCATTGCCAATGTTGGAATAAATTAGCGTGATTTCCTTCCTTTCCCAGACATCCTCCTCCACCATTGGGTCACATATGCATGCGCGATTTTTTTATTCCTATTCAAAACGGTTACCTCGAAACGAAATACGGCTTTTTTCGCTGCTGCTTTACGGTTTCACTGTTCCGGAGTCCATGTGTACAGGTTTAGCGATAGACGCAAAAGTGTTTCCGATGAAAGTAAGATTTCTTGTGTGCGATAAGTTTTGAATGTGCAGCGAAGGAACATGTTGATATCCAATCGAAAATTGTATCTGGACTTCTAATTCAAACAGAAAAGGAAACACAATTATAAAATGTGACGATGAACAAAATGTATAGAAGAAATATCCGCAAAACCTCAAAGTCCATCTTAAGACTGATATTTACGTAACATAATCCCTGTTAAGTAGGATCAATGAAACGACAAAATGATCGGAAATTTGTTTAATTCTATCTTCGCCGTAGCTTCTCATATCATCGCACTCTAGACAGTGCAGATGCCCTGTAGGCACACGAAACCAATGGTTTACCTGCTAAAAACCCGCCATTACATGCAACCTACGTCGTTTGCTTTCAATGCAATCTTTATCCGACCGCGGCGACATGATGTACAGTTTTTCCTCACTATCAGACGTCTTTTCTCACCTCCCAATAATCATTCGCATTTAGCTGTCTTGTACCTTTTAAAACACAGCTTGCCTTTCCAATTGCTCACCCATTCGCATGCAAGCTATCTGCCGTTTAGAACATCGTTGCACATTACACTGCCTTCCAAGCGGACCCTCACCCCCCGTGGAGTATTCGCTTCAGGGGTGAGAAGTTAAGCCGATATCTAAATCGCAGCATTTTTCTCCCCCATTCACACGAACGATGGGAGATTTTTTCAATTCGGAATGGGAACTGGTGACTGGGAAAGGGGATCCCGGAAAGAAGACCATCAAGCATGCGTGGACAAGATGCAAATATAATAGAATGTTAAATAGGCACATTGAATGTTTAATTGATTTCCAGAAATATATGCGTGTGTTTGAAAGAGAAAAAATAAATCAGAACGCCAAACTAACTGTCATCAACACAGGACGCATCCTCTCCGTCGAGTCCCTTCTCCCACTATAAGCGGGAAGAAGTCGACAACGTACTAATGAAAAATTAATTCTCCCGTTAATTGCATTATAATTACAGTCCGCGCGGTGCATTCCGCGGTGGAGATGAATCAGAGCGCAAAGTGCAAACTGTAACTCGCACGGAATTACCTCATCTCGTGTTGCAGATGACATTCCGCTCGCTTTGATGGCGAGCCGATCGGATCGCGGGACAAAAAAGAGAAAGAAAATCAAACAAACAGGTGCAGGTAAGGGATGCACCTCCGAGAATGTTGCTTGCAGTCCACACTGCACCGGTCAGCACGGAACCGGTACGATGCAAAACCGGATCGACCGCTCAGAATGGGATCGCCCGTACGTGATGATCGCTGAGACCGAACTAATCGGAACTGATCCGTGTCGATCTGGGCGGCTTAATAGATCTTAATTAGATTACAGAAAAAGATGCAGATAGATAGAGAGAGAGAGAGAGAAAATATAAACCGTAGTATTGGTTGTGTGTACCGGAACATTTCCGTTAAAGTAGCAAAAAGGCGAAGCCGCGAATCGAGTTCTCGAACAACGGTGACAACGTGCCTCCTAGCGCCCACTGCCACGAGAAAGATGGCCGGGCCCTGTAGTGTCAACGGTGCAATCTAATCGCGAAGATCATCATCATTAGAGACGACTCTCGAGGGGAGTCGAAGTGCAATGGCAGACGTTGGTCGAGACCTTGCGCTCGCGGCGATCCAGTCGCTTCGGGATGCATACCGTTTTCCCTATCGCTCCATAATGTCTCAATAAACAAGCTAAACTCCGCTCATCAGCTTTGTTAAATTAATAGCCCCTTTTCGAACTTAACAGCCTGTGTGGGCCGTCGGCATCGCGGAGGTGGTTTTCGGGTGTGGAGCGTTGCCCGCATCCTCGCATTGCCATGCGCGAATAGATGAATTTGGGATCGCGTCTAGCGTCTCGTGTCGCGGTAAGGCTGAATTATGAATGCCACTTTTATGATGTCGTAAAGCGTATGCAAATTATGCAGTAATGGGCCACACTCGGGCGACCGTCGCCGTCGCCAGCGTCGGTATCGAAGATGCGGCGAAGGCTAGGATCGGAACCCCAACCCCCCGTGTGAGGTGAGGTTAACAAATTTGATGACCGGCGATCTCGGTTTTGAAATTCTCGAGATATTTATGACACTTTTGGTGAATCCATTCCGTGCAGTGACAACTGGCTGCACGTCTGGAACTGCAGCGAGTGCAATTTGATCCATTTTCAAACAAACGCGTACGATCGTAAACAGATCGTGCGAGCAAATAAATTATGTTGGATGCTCTGCTGACAAACCGCCGTCGTGGCCGTGGCGTGGACAAACCGCCGTCGAGTTCAAGGCATCTTTATCAATCAAAAGAAATCCAAATTCAATCATAGTTATCGCCAGCTATGTAACAGCTATGCGGTGACGAAAAATATCAATTTTTGTTGCGGTTATTTAAGCCGCATTGAGGTGGAAATGGAGGACATTAAATTCGTTCCAGATTTCTAGTGCCTATGTTATAATGTTATAAACATTTTTATAACCAGGAAAAAATTCCAGATGCTTAGTCTTTGATGTTTTTAAACTAGTTTTTACTTTATCTACCGTACTGTACAAACTTATGTTTAACTAGGTTGTGTCAATAACGCAAACATGTGATCTCCTTTCGACAATTTTCAGTTCTGTGTGGGCATGCATCGACCATCCCTGCATAAACCACACAATCACGGACTCGTGTATGGTGCGAACGTGGTCCATGAAACGATGCGGCTATTATGCTCTCCGCGTGCCACCCAAACGAACTCGGGAGGGCTGGACCTTCGAATGGTGTTTTTATTGCGAACAGTGCGGCGCTGGTGACTAAGTGCCAGAATGATGGCGGGCATGGAGTACGCCATGGCAAAATCGTGATCATTCGTCAATGGCTGGCGTCAATGGTGCTGCTGCTGCTGCTGCTGTTGGCTCCCGGCTTTCTGCTGGGTCTTTCCTCCGCCGAGCAACGGCAGTCCAGCACCACGAGCGGACGCGACCCGCCTAACGGTACCGAGCAATCGATTTAAGCTTTTTAATAAGCCCGCAGGATAATTGTCAATAAATAATTAAAACCCAACCGCCACAGCAAATGTGGCGCTGGGTGGCACGGGAGTGTGCGTTAACGGCCCTGTCATGCGCCTCTTCCTGTCATCGACCGCCTCGGGACGTTTTTGGTCCTTGCCGTCCTCGTTCGGGCGAAGTGTATGCGGTGGCAGCTCTCGCCGGAGCGAACGTGGTCGCGCACACCTCCACGAGTACGCCAGCGTGACCAGCGAAAGTAGGATTCGCTTTTCCGCCCCGACGCTGGCACTAGGGTGGCGTTCGGGAGAGGGGCGGTGTCTGAACATTTTGAAGGATGATTAATTTGTACCTAATGCCAATTGCCAAGAGGGGGGCGAAGTGAAGCCCCGGTTGCGTTACGTTTGCCACCCAGGGACGCGGTACGTCGAGCCGTCGTCGGAACGTATTCTCTCTTGCGCGAATCTTTTTCTGGTTTGCAAACTAATTTCAATTTCAAAATGCAAGCCGATCGTGTCCGCTCGGCGTCCCGACTTCCGTGTGCCGATTGATAATTGCCAGTGAGAGTGTTTGGGAGGTTTCGGCATCGGAGGCAGGACCGAGGTGGCCGATGATGCAAATTATGCCGCTCATGTTTCTTTTCCAGTCGGGAAGAAACCGACTGTTTGAAAAGGAGTTACGCCATTTCGGTTCGAGCGAGGTAGAAGGGATAACTATATGATACAATATTGTTTTCGCTTTATGCTGCTTGTTAGTTTATGTAAATACTGTAGTTTTTATCTTTTCTTTGTTTTTTCAACTATTTGTCGGGGCAAGATTCTGTCAGCACATCTCTATCCTTTGAATCAAGCAACAAAGTTGCAAAACGAAAATTAAACACATGATCTCTACACGATGATGGATCCAATCGAACCGTTTCAGATTTGTTACAAATTTCTGTCGATACAATCACCCTTGTGTCATGTCATATTACGAGGAATGGTCTGCTTCAGCGGAGGGAAAACGTCATCCGGAGAAAACAAAACCATCACGCGAGGGAAGTAAAAAAACAAACCGTAGCGAACTATCTCATTCTGCCCATCAAACCCAAATGTTGAACAGGGTAGTTGTTTAGAAAGTGAAGGTGTATGTCTGCAACACGAAGAACATGGAAAATGTCTCTTCGTTCGCTGTGCATCGTTCGCCGTCGGGGCGCGAGTGTAGCGACAAGTTTGCAGCGTCGAGCAACAGAATGATGGATCCGTCTTTTCTCAGGCTGCGCGGGCTTGAGTTACTCCAAATCCTCCGTTGACGTTCTCGGTTTTTCCTCTCTACACACCAGCGTATGCAAATCCGGGCAGGCAGGCAAAGGCGCCCTGGCAAAGGTGATGAAAACTGGAAGTGATAAAAATCTATCCGTCGTCCGTTTGCAACACGCTTTCGCATTGTGGAAAGTTTGTTGTGTGCAGAAAAGCATCGAATAGGGACGGAAAACCTCCGAGCATCGACAAGCAAATAAATGCTTCATTATTCGACCTAGACATGCTTTGGCCTTGCTTCGCCCAGTGAACGATGCTGGGAAAAGGTTGTCCTCCCAACATGATTGGAAAAGTGTGTATCCTGCTTCTGTTAGACATTGAATGGATTCGATGTGAATTAACAGAAAGCTTATGTACAGTTGCTTTAGTATAACTATCCGTGATATTATTTTCATGTCACATACTTCAATTCATAGTACGGAATTATAACCATCCTACACTGACGCAACCAAAGCTACACTCACGCAGACAACAAGCATTCGAAAGAACCTTCCGGCACTTTGCTTTGTGGCCGAATTTTTCATCTATTAAGGAACAAACCCTGCGAATCGTATACGTTTATGTAACAGTGGCCGGTGCAGCCATTGCTTTAATATTACGCTTCATTTATGTTTCACATAGATTGGCGCACCAATCGGCCAAGTGCTCACTCCAGACGCTTTGTTTTCTTGCCCCGCGGGCATTGAAGGTCGACTGTGGGTAATTAATTGAATTAGCTGTTTATAAAATGCGTCCCTCAATGTATCATTGTTCGAGTGATGGGGCAACATTTTTCTCGACCGCGAGCAGTCGCTGCGGACGCACACTTGATGCAACCGACCGCCGTGCTGTTGCCGTCTTTTTCCTCCACGTCGATTATGCTGCCTTCCGTTATGCTTAAAAGTGAAAACCCCGAAGGTCTGCCTTCTGCCGACGGGCGACCCAATAACGTAATCCCCCGCGTGTGGAAGATTACCGAGATTCCGATGCAGGAGACCCACAGCTGACCGTCTCGGCGCTGGTCGGCTCCGGTTTGGCATCGACGGTTTATCGGTCGATTCGTCGTCCAAATCTGTTTCCCAGCCCGCCAGACTTCCAGGCCCTCCCCTAACCTGCGCCGCTCGCAAAACGACGAAACAACAACGGCTCGTTTATTATTAATGAATCGATCGGTACACTCTTTATCGGCAATTTCTCCAATTTAGCGTCCGTCCGCCGACGTAGCGTAACGTGGCGGAGGGTTGTTTTTTTTTTGTGCGTTCCCAGCCTTCCACCGGAGAGACCGGAGACGTAGACGCAACACGTCTACCGAGCTCATCGCCGAAAAGGCAGCTTCCCGGGTGCCGGGGCTTGTGGAAAGAGTTGCGCGATCGACCAGTCGAAGGTGGGCCCCCGAGCACCAGCAAAGTCAAGCAAGTAACCGACTAAGCGTGTGGCTTAGTAACTTCCGTTCCACCGAACCAGAAGGAGGTTGTGGGAAGCCAAACCAAGGGGGGCGGAGGGAAACTCGCTGGGAGTTAAATCTCCCCTGGGAATGAAACTGACCGGTACTGTTGGGAGGCTTTTCTTGCGAACTTTATCTAATATGCATAAAATAAAAGCGGTTTAAGTTTTTCTTCCGAGATGGCCACAGAATCGGTTTACTGAATCAATGCCCATTAAATGTAACGGATTGCTCAGCCCTTTTGAAACAATGCGATGGCGCTGGACATTATGGCATTGTATGCTAACATTTTCTTTCGCATCATTAATCGAAAGTGTAACGACATGGCTTGTTTTATGTTTCTTCACATTTTAACCCATATTTGTCAGTAATTGCCAGCTTGAATCAGAATTAGTTAACAAACAGTTAACAACGTTTTTCCGTCTGTTTTTTTTGCCATTTCCAGAAAGAGTTGTAATGATTTTGTTTTGTTGTTTAGTTTTTAATGCTTTTACACATGTATTATGATTCAGTGAAATATCCTGAGCATGAAATATGACGCGCTATTGATTTCTATCATGCTGTCTTTAACGAACTTTTTCTTTAATGGGTTTCAATAGTTGGACTATTACGGCCCTCTTCACCCAGCAGGGACGCGTTTTCTTAACAAGAGGAACAAATCATTTTGCTGTTCAAAACATTCATTATCGAAGTGCCTCTCCCTTTTTCATCGCCCTAGTCTTTCCCTAGCGCGCCCGACGCACTGCGCTAATCAGCGATGTCTCAGCTGACATCTTCGACATCATTTCGTCTCGGAGTCGGTTTTTCTCTTCCCCACGTCGACCATTTTCCCAATCGCTTCCCTTAGCGGCCGCAGCCGAGCAATGCGATCGATGATAACAAGAAAAGACTCCCCGGTGCTCTGCCTTAGACAGTGATGCCTTGTTTTCGTTTTCATCTGGGGAATGTCTACGGAGCCGTCTTGCAGAAGATGTCTTGCGCACTCGAATCCGAAGCCGGTTTGGGGAGAAGATGAATGAGTGAAAAAACAAACCTTCATCCCCATGAAACCTTTTCATCACTTGCAGCGTGCGCCAAATTTCACTCTCGTTTTTCTCGAATCGAAGCCAATGGCATGGCACTTCGTCTGATTAGGTGCCGCGGTGCGCCGTGTGCCGGAGTGTGTCTTACGGTGCTCGTTGTAATACAAATGTCACTCATTCGTGCCGCAAAACGAGAAAGTCCCAGCAGTGCCCGTCGGCCGCTAGGCGTTGGGGGCTAATGTTTTAATTAAACTCAACCCACCGGAGCACTGTTATGCGCATTTGACGAATCGGCAAGGGAATGAGAATGCCTGCGCGCCTTGCAGATGAGTGCAATCGATCCTCGCAGCCACATGGAGGAGTCGCTCGCGCGAGTCATGCTGCGAGAGAGAGAGTGAGAAAGAGAGAGTGGAAAAGCCTCCCTCTCCTCGGAGGTCGCGAAGGGTTCGGTGTTAATAGCGGTCGGAGAAGATTCAATCAACGCCGCGGAAAGGGCGCTCCTGGAAGGTGTTGCAGCGGACGGAGCTTTGATTTGAGGAGTAGGAAAATGGCTTATTGATTTACGATCACGATCGCTTTACACTTCGTGTCTCCTTGTTGTTGGGGTTGGGGAAGAGTTACTGCCACCGATACTTAGACAGCGGCACACAAATCCGGATGGTTTGCAGTGGGTTAAATGTGAAGATCACTTTCTTCGATCAGAGCAATAACAAATAATGTCTCTAAGTAACATGACACGAAATTTGTGTTGTGCAAACAGTTCTTTTTTCTTACTGATAAGAATGGCAAAACATTCAAATCATCTAATTCAAGAAGAGTGCATTCTATACGTTTTTATACCTTTTCTGGGCTGGTTCTCACGATTGACATTCATTTTAGCAACGTTCTAGAGTAATTCACATACCTGCAAAGAGAAGAGTGGAAAAACGATAAAGAATTAGTTAATGTTCTGAACAACAACGATATCAATTGTATGCTTAAGGTGTATTTCAAGAACTGTCTGTGCGGATAATTTAACAAACAATTTCTGCAAGAATTATGAACCGAGTGAGCTGCTTGCGGAGACGTTTTGATGTAAATACGTAAAGACGTGCTTTATGACTCGTTTGGTACATTATACATGCATCACAATTATCGAACATAATGCTTCAACCTGAATCTAATTGCTACATTTTGAATATATATCCATCAGGCTAATGTATCGTTTAAACAAGCGGACCGATTGCTGGCGGTAATACCGCACTCGAGCAATTTTGAGAGTTTCTTCTGCGAAAAGTTTCCACGATCGCTGCAACGATAAACCCACCATTTTCCCCCTCGGGGTTGCACGCCACGGCACGACCACACGGCTGCCGTTCGGTCAAACCATTTACTCCGCCATCGACCGCCCAATAATCGATCGCAAAACGGCGCATCAAAGCCCGCGCAAAGTTCGGTTCGGTCCGTTTCGCGCCGTGTTGCGCTCGCGCCGCTTCTTAAGCGCCACCGCCAACCGTGGCCGTTCTCTTATCCGCTGGATCTTTTCCTTCGTTCCCCGCGCAGCCCTACGGTCCCGCGAATCGTGAGGCGGTTCTCGGAGGCCGCTAATAAATGACCGCAAAAATGTGTTTCACGCCAAAGGGCTGTCGATTCGATAGATCAAAGAGACCTGTACGCCGGGGCCGGCGCAGGGCGCGCGCGCGCGCTCGTTGTTTGCATATGTATTGGCGATATTTTCTGTCAACTTGTCAAACTTCAGTCAGTCAGTTTTCGCCAGGGTTTAAATATTGACTCTCGGCACGAGCACTACTCGTGTCGGAAGGTGTCCGCGGCATCGCTGGCATCTTCCGAGAGCCGTTGGTGGCTTGATCCACTTGCCGGAAGTTGGCCCCGAGTTTGGCGAAGCGATAGGTGTGCGGCTTATTTGCCCGAACGTGACTCCCAATCCGAAGCAGTCGGGCCGGCCGGCCGTTGGGAAGTCTTTATACCGTCGCGACCCGTGGAAAGCCGGCAGAGTTCGCGCCTTGGCGAATGCGATGGAGGGAGAATGTCGTCAAAACGTTTGTCGCCTGCCAGCGGTCGGCGGAAAGAGATAATTTTTCCAAATTGGCATCCAATTAATCATCATCTTGCGGCTTTCCTCGAGTGGACCGACGGAAACGGTGTTGGATGTATGTATGTACTTCTTCCCTTCCTTCAAAGCGAACGACTCAGAATTGATTCAAATTAGCCTTCGCTTGTTGTTTGGGTGTCGAGTGTCAGCCCACTTTTCGTTGGCGAACGCGCGGTTATGCAAGCGGCCGCCATCTCCGTACCGGTTCTCGCCGTCTTCCGCCAAAAAGAAGAAGTTGAAAGAAAAAGAAAAAAAAATTCGCGCGCCTGCCCCCAAACTCCCAGCGGTCCGTTTTCGCGCAGGCGCACGGTTCTTTTCCCATCGCTGCGCCTGATAAAGGAGCCCACAAGTGAAGCAGCCGCCGTCAAGAAGCCGCTTTTCGGCCTCGGCATTATCATTGCCTCACCGGTGTCAGTATAAATCATTACCAACATTTGCGACCTCGACATTTATGTGCATTAAAATGGCACGTACCCTCTCTCTCTCTCTGCATGCGCGTACCCCGCTGCAGCTACCCGTTTCGTTCCGTTTGACACTTACACGGCTTCCACCGGGCCGGAGGTGTCTGCGGTCAACAGGTCCTCCTCTTCGATAGGAGGTCGCCGCTTAGGAGGTTGGCTTCCTGTGGCTTTGATAAGCGCCAAGACTTCACCGACGCGGGCCGCACGTGAAGCGAAGGAGATAGCCCGGTAGCTTCCAGCAGGAGCAGCTTTTCAATGACTGTGGAAGGAGTCGGTTCGGCGGGCAGTGCCTGCTTCGGCACTGAGCCTGTTATAAATTATCCAAAAGGTGGCGCATGTCCGGTGCGATCATAATTTATGAGCTGCGAGTACGGAAAATCGGTCATGCGTGAGGATGCAGAGTAGTGAGAATCGCGGTATCGCTACGGAGTTCTTTGGGTGCAATGCAAAGCATGCAAAATGTATACGCTTATGTATTATTGAATGGAATAAAATTTCAATATGTTCAATTTAATCAATAAAGTCATTGACAGAAAACATTGGAAAATATTCTTCAACTTTTGAAGAATGACATAAGATTTCCATACAAGGTACACGTGCCCATAATTATATTGTCCTCCAATCATTTTGATTCAAGTTCATTATTGTATTAGAAACAATCCACGATCCGATTAGCGAACAATACAAAAAAACTGATTCGATACGCCTGCTAGCAGCCCTGCCTCAACAAAAACCAGCACCCGGTAAGGGCAACCCTGTGGAGGGCTTAGAGGGCTTAGACGGTGGGATTAAAATTAACGTCGAGCCAGACCGTCTTGCTAGACGTGCGACATTATGCACTTTTCAAGATCGATTTTTCACCACGATGACATCACCGAAGAGCGGAGAGAAAAACGCGAAGGCGAACGTCTGAAGGTCGTCCAAACAGGCTCCCTCGGTGTTGCGACACGCGACGAGGACGTATTAGGCATGCTGATACATGAACTAATTACTCACGCCCAGCCTCACTCCAGAAGGAGTCGCCGACAGAGTGTTGGCGTCTGGTGTGCGCAGTGAGACGGGTTTTTGTTCTCGCCCCGCACATAACCGATGCCGGTATCGATGCATTTAATCGCGCCAGAGACTCCCGGCCGCATCATCGCGCCCACGAGGGTGACTTATGCTGCCAACCAGTTTGTTCGGCAACTCTGCACATTCTTTGTGCCGTCTTTGTCCTCCCGCGGACGTGTGCCGCGGCTGCACACATTAAGGCCAACGATCGTCTCGATGATGGAGCGTTTGAGCTTCTCTAACGACGACGACGACGACGACGATGTGGGCGATTTTTCTAGGTTAATGTTACCCGCGATCGCAATCGCCGGACGGCTGGAGCGCTTTTTTAGAAGCTATTTCCAACCCCCTCCAAGTCACTCGTTGTCCGCTCGTGGCAGTTCGATTAGCATCTGAAGCTAAATCAAAGATATCGGTTTCCCTTTCTACGGGACTGGAAGGAACAATCGATGCTCTTGTCGCGAAACGTTGTTGGCCCCCTGGTGCAGATTGCCCCGTTTGTGCTGACGTTTCGCAGCGGTCATGTTGCAGTTGTGAAAAAGCCTCGCACCAGAGATCGCTGCAGTGCTGCGGCAATGATCGATTTTTTAGATCTAACTCAACCAAGACGCAGTTGGCTAAGGTCACTGACCATTATCCGTTTCTCCTGCAAACCGGGGACGGAGTAGGCATGGCTTCTAGCATGTAGGAAAAATCCCGTCTAACAGGGGACGAGAACGGATCATCATTATCGAACCGCGGGTCGCCTCCGGGAGCGCAAAGCGCTTGCGATCATACGCCAGACAAGCGTCCCGGGAGTCGCCCAACGCTAAATGCTTTAATTACAGTGGGCCGTACACGAGCAAGGGCGGCATGATCTTTCGATCTATCGCATTTGAACCGCCGACCATCGGTTCGCATGTGCAGGAAGCGCTCGGCTCAGGTGCGTTGGTCGGCACACGTGCTGTAAGCCGTGCCGTCTAGATCCCCTTTCCCCCACCGGTTTTCTTTTTCTCCACTTTAATATATTTTGAAAAAAAAGTGCGCGAGATTAAACGTCCACGACGCAGCGGCCCTGCCCACAGGAACTGTCCCCTCTTACGGGTGCTTATTCGCCGACCAACTTATGATAAAAACCCACTTGCAGCATGAATGCGCGAGCATGAATGACTGCGAGCATAAACAAACGCACGATGCGGTCTCGGCCTCGGTCTTCTCGAAGGCGTTGGTCAGTCCGACGGGTGGAGCGAGCATTTGGGGGAGGGAGGCAAAGCAGCCGGAGAGGATGGATAAAAGAAAAACAGCTTCATTGAGACCGCATTACGTCACGTCGGTGGCCGGGGAGCCCAACCGCCGTTTGCCGTTGATCCGAGCGTGAAATTACATGCTACATACCCGGGGGGATGGCTTTTTTATTCTTCCGTCGGCCGATGGGTGACAGCGGCGGTGAGGACGGCGGCGGCGAGGACACGTGTGTGCATACTTTATTATATGGGCTCCCCCACCCGGTGGACCTGCCCGATGGTCGATATGTTGTTGCAAATTTTTCTCCTTCCGTCGTTCAACGACGTGCACAGGAAAGCACGGCAAGCTCCGAGGGGTGAAAAGTGTTGGCGGCATTGGCTTTTGTGTGGATCGATCGGATACTTTATCCTCTCCTCCCCACCGCGACACCGGTACACCCATTATTCACCCCTTCAGTGGACCATCTGGTGCGCTTCTTGCGCGCTCGCAAGAATGATGAGCATGAAAAACTTGTCAATTTAGGTTGAACGAATTTACATCGAAGTGAGGTTGGATAGGGGATCCCTTTTTTGCCAATCAACACCCGTCCCTGCTCGCTCGATTCAATCCAGGCAAGGAAAATTGCGCGTCTTGAAAGTTTTGCACGAAAAAACCAACAACTGGGGTTATTCTTCTTTTTTGTGATACTTGTGAACATCAAACATAACGATTTTTGTGATTGACGCTTCCCTGTGGATTGGTTTAAAAATCTAATCATGTGTTTCAAGGGAAAAGCGTATCAAGGAACTATAGTTTAGATAAATAAATTAGACTTCAGTAGTACACGAGGAAAGGCAATCGACACCAGAATCACCGTTTTGCCGATGATTCATAAATTTAGTTACAATGAGAAAGTTTAAGTCTTTGGTCTGGTGTTAGAAATGTTCATTTTCAAAACATTAATAACTTATATCCACTTAAACAAAAGCAAAATCAGTGAAAAATCAGAAATCATGAAACGTAATCCAACCAACGGATCGATGGGTCAGCGAAATGTGGTTTCGAAGCTGGATAAGCCGGTAGTAGGTAGCAGCATGATTGCGACATTTATCTTTGTACCGGCACGCCATATCAAAGGCGGATGCGTAATATTAAACGCACGATCCGCTCGCAGCCTTCTGCCACTAGAATGCAGCCACCGTATCACAGTCGAGAGCATCTCGAGAATCGGACATCGCGCTTTCCTTCTTTTCTCGCGAAAATGTATGTCCCGGGTTCAAATCTCAATTACCCAAACCGTTATCTTCCTGTCTGCAGGGCGACAAGGAGTGGGGGAGCAGATGAAAAAAGGGCCAGCACCGCCTCGGTCCCCTTGGCGGTGGCCGAAAATCGTGCGACCTGCCGCGAGAAGAATCTCGCAACGGTATCGCTGGACCGAGCCAGTGCCCGGACAGCAAATGGAAGAATTTATCATTCCACCGGCGGCCGAAAGAAAGACGCACATAAAAGCACCAGGGCCCCACCGGTGGACATGAAAAAGCTGGCTGGCGGAAACGCGAAAAAGATCTTAACCAAAAGGTATGTTAATTTGTTGTGTATCCCAAAAGCCACACAGACACACGCAGCTCCAAAGCCACAAAGTGACCCCTTAAGTAGCGGCCGACGAGTCACGGAAACCCCGTCCGGAACGGGACGCTCCAGAACCCGCTGTGCAAGGAATTCTTTTCTCCGAGTGTGAGGTTTTCGTTTCGATGTCTTTTCTTCGCTTGCTTCCTCCTTCGCGGCTCGTTTGGCTAAGCATGCGAAATAAATCACCTTCTCCAAATTGTGGGTACGGCGGGGACAGTGCCGGGCCCGGGCATCCGGCGATCCGCAAAATCGGGAAATAAATCGGGAAATGAATCGTACCCCTGTAAACGCGGGTCAGTTGACCGGCGCGCAAACCCGGCCAACGGTGTCTTCGGCTCACACCGTTTGATTAAAATTCTTACACCGACGTTCAGCGTAGGTAGGTAGGTAGCTGGTTTTATTTTACGAGTTCTGTTTTTTTTTTAAATTCAGAGAGTGATTATCTGATGGGAAGTCCGATTTGGTCCGAGAGCCCTTTCGGTAGATAATTTGTTGTATCATTCCATTCTTTCTCTTGGGGAAATGATTAAGAGTGTCGTGGTATTAAAACCACAATCATTCGTAATCACACGAAAGTGGCACAAGTCCGTATATAATTTCATAGCCGAACGCATTAATGTAGGAACCTATCAAAATGTGCATTAATTTGATACGCTGGGTAGCTTAATTTAACTTGCTTATGTTTCATCAACAATAAAATAGGACACCTTTAATAAAAATATATCTTCTATCTCTTTGAATGAGAACCCGTGAAAACTGGAGAATGTTTCAAAGAAGGTAATGCTGTTTCTTTGAATTCTTTATTAAAGGGTTTTATATCTGAAATGGAACCCATGGAAACAACACAGCAAGTGTAACAAAATATGCGACATTCCGCTAAACCGTTTCACGCAGGGCAAATGAAACCGCCCTTCAACATTAACATTTATGTAACACGGATTAATTTGTCAACCCTCCCCAAAAAAGCCATCGATCTAGATAATCGTGTACATATGCTGGTTGGGGCGAAGTTTAATCAAAAGTCGCGTTGTTCGACGGCCGCAATTCGACTCCACTTCGTTGCGTCGCTGATTGATCGACAGACATCACACATACACATCTGCCTCGGAGTGGCTCGCATTGTGGGAGCTGCCGAGGCTGGACGGAAAAGTCAAACCACGGTCACCAGATGCGGGCCTGCTAACGGTTCGTCAGCGGATGCATATCAGTTACAATTGAGTGTGAAATTTGTGTATGGTGTGCCTTCCCAGCTGGGCGACGTTGGGTTGGCAGTTCTGGGGGCAGTATGGTGTTGCGACTGGTGCGACCTTTGACCCGACGCAAATGATCGGGTCGCTCGGGTTCCGGGGGAGAACCCCAAAACAATACGAACTGCAGTCGTTAAACAACTCACAACATAGATTATGGAACACCGAAGCAGCTCAAGACCGCATCGTTTATCCCTCGCGAAGGGTCACTTCATTCACAACGCAGCGCAGTTTTCGAAGGCAGGCCAAGAAAGGTTTTTTTTGTGCGGAACCTACCGAACGGCGTTACGGTTCGTTACAGCAATCTGTCAAAATAAGCGTCGAACGAACGAAAAAACGAGGACCAATGCATCGGAAGTAAGCACGGGGCAAAAGTATGCGTGCCGTTTTTCCGCTACGGGTGCCAACGGGCACACCACCGTATGTATCTTATTATGTTTGCCCTCCCGGTTCTGCTCTCAATTATGACTTAACTCAATTGAATAATTGATGTAACGCGAACGGTCGACTCTCAGTCTATTAATCTTGCAGCCAAACCAGTTCCCGGGTGAACCGCGAGGACTGCGGGTGGATTTGGTGGTTTCTTTCTATTTTGCAGACTTCGCGTGCAGCAGCAATCTGGATGAAAATGAAAGTCGGCTGAAGTTTGAAGGATGCCACTGGCAGTAGTAAAATGTTCCAACGGCAACAATGGAAAAAGAAACGCGATTTTGGTTGGTTATATAAAGAGCAAACCATTTGGTCACTGGAAGAAGGAGGCGGAATCGACACTAGTTTTTCTCACATTCATTTAGATTAATTTTTAGATTATTTTCTGTGAGCAAAGAAAACTTTAGACAAATTTGACTGTGGTGCAAAAACAGCGAAGCGTTTTACAGTGATACGCGAATGAAGTAGAAGGATCCTATTAGTATGGGTATGGGCGAAAAGAGCCCAGCTTAATTCGAGTTCGTTTTTCTCTTATTAAAACAATGATTATGGTTCTGCCATTAAACCTAAAAGATGCACTACATCGGCAGATGTTGGAGGTGGAAATCGAATGGAAAATTAGCAATTAGATGAATTAAAAGTACTCTTCGAGGAAACAGTAAAACAAATGCAAAAAGTAGCAATGGTAAAGCTGAAAAACTCCCGTGAAAACCGCGGATTCGTGAGCGTTAGCCTCCGAAACTGGCAAAAGTTAATCGCGAAGGTATTCATTTTCAATTGGGATTTAATATCGTTTGATGGAATTAAAAACGAATGGTCATTTATATTTTGAGAACTGTTTTCTTTTGAATCGAATCCAAACCGTTTCGATTCGTTTAAATTTAGTAACATATGTTTTATAGCAACTGACGGCAAAAAAAGTCATCGAAAGCAAGGCCTACTTGCATCCAGTGCAGCACATATAAGGGAGAATGAAAGCACTACTGAAAGCGGAGTAAATTTTACCATTAATTTACGTTAAATAAACACGACCAACTGAAACCATGCGACATCGGGCTGTACCCCCGGGAAAGGCGTTCAATGTTTGAGCTGCCGCACGATTATCATTACACGATGATAAGTAGCAAAACATGGAAGAACGCAGGGTGAAACACTCACTTTATGCTTTGTGTTTCCTTCCGTCCATACACACACATACACACACAGGGGTCGGCTTGAAACCGATCGTCACGAAAGGGGAAGAAAGTAGCCCCGGAGTGAGGGCACTAGGCAAACACAACCAATAAAAATGGTTTCGCCTTCCCAAATAGCCCAAAGTGAATCAAGATGTTCGACAATATGTATTAGAGAAGCCCGTGGAGATAAAACAGCTGGGAAAACCGAGCAATGTCGCTTACCGGGGCGCGGAAATTCGTCGTCGACGTTTGGTCCAGGGGCGCCCGAAGACACGAGCATAAAGCACCAATAAGGAGCGGAAAGCTGAATAAACATAAATGAAATTTAATATTTTATTCCATTCTTCGGCCGCGCTTGTCTCGAGGACTCGATCGGCAGCCAGGCCCCGGCCGGTACTCCGCCGGTCGGCGCTTCTGTGCACGTTCGCCAAAGACACGGAAAACCGCTCCGGTGTGGCGACTCTTCCCTAAGGGGCCCATCATCTCGCCCCGGTGTGTCGTTTTCCCGCTCTTTTTTTTATCTGCCCTCCCATTTTCTGTTTGCCCTTCCATGCCATACGATACCGCGCGGAGGCCCTAACGAGATAGCGATTAGTGAAAGTTTCACTGCTCCATCCCGCAGCGCTGCTTCCACAGCTTCCACCTATAGAGCGTCTTGCGGCCTGCTGCTCCTATTGCTGCTTTCCGCTATGGCTTCTTCCGCCGACGCGAATTACCTCAGCGCGGTGGCTTCCTCCGCGGCGCGCTCGCGTGTTGTCATAACTTTTCTTTTCGTTTGAACTTCTGGAGTTTCCATCGCGGGGGCCTTTCCGTGGCTCGTCGCACCCGCTCCCACGTCGCAGACACAGACCATTTGGCCGGCGGGAGGAAAAAAGGGCTATTACGTGCGTACTGTTATTATGTTGGCCGGGTTTCGAGCGAGTCATCGCGACGCTATTGCGCGATACGCCATCAGAACTCCCAGAAAACGCGAAACCGAACGAGTGGAGCAAAAACGGGGCGACGAGAGATTACAAAGGGGGTGGGTGGAAAAAAATGTGCGAAGCGGATTCCTCAAAATGTCGATGGTTCGATTTTATTTTCCCCCCTCTTCGATCGGTTGATCGTTTTTCGATCCAGTTTAGTAAACTGTGTACACCATTATTTTCGCGTGTGTGTGTGTGTTTGTGTTTTCTTGTTTTCTTTCGGGAGGGCAAAGTCACTAAAGGATCTGATCGGACGGCTCGGATCAGCTTACCCGAGGGAAGCCGGAGTAAATTTTATTTTTGTTTGTCGAGGGCCCAAAATGTGACCCCGTTCTCATCGGAACGGCAATTTGCGGGTCCGGGAGTTAGCCTTCAGCTAAATTTCGTTTTCAGTAAGCGATCGTTCGCGAAAAAAAACAAGGAGAGAAAGAAAGAAAATTGACTAGCGCAAGCGCAGCAACCGAGCGCCAACCGAAGGCGAGCAAAGGGGGCGGGCGGATGTCAGCGACCTTCCGCGGTGCGCAAATGGAAAAGTGCGAAACCTGAGACACCCCGGGAGCGTGTTCGGATGGAAGATGACTCCCCTTAAATTGGAGTTTGGCCGCCCAGCGTGCCAGCGTGGTAGTGGGTAGCAGAAATCGAAAGTGGTCAAATTTAATCGAACTTTTACCCCGGGCCCCCGATCGGATCGGATCGGAAGCAGAGAGGAGGCTTGTGGGAGGCTGTGGGCCGGGCCGTCTGGTGGACCCCCAAATTGACCTTAATGGTTTTCAGCGCAGCGAACGGCCGGCAAAAGGTGAAAAGATCGAACGGAAACTAATTTAATTTAGACTTTTATCGAGAGTCTAATTAACGGAAGATGCTGCGGTTGCTCTTGCGGCGCCACGGGAAATGGCGCATTCCGGAGCCCGGCCCGGCCTGGGAAGGATTTTCGGCACCACCATTGACCGGTGATGAGATTTCCGTGCAGGAAAATGATGCCGATACCCCCCGACACTTCCCGTGTGGCCCTCCCGTCCCGATAACATTCGCCAACCGTGAAGAGATCTCAGAGTCTGGCGGTTTTTTTTTCTTTCATCCCCTTTTTGCAAACCGAAGAACGAGAAACGATTGGAGGCAGACATATTCGGACGGCCATCTCCGATAGTCGGGATCGTGTGGTGAGCGTTTGGGGCTCGTGAAAGTTCAGCCCCGGCCCGGCTAAGGTGGTAGAGCTTACGATTAGATTGAAAATTTTGATTGATTAATTCCGGACTCGGGCCGGGGCCGGGAAGACATATTTGGCGAATCGCGATAGTTCCGGTTGACCGTTTCCGGCAGTGCCCTAATGGAGACGTCAGTGTGTCTAATTGATAAAATAAATTGGACTCATTTAGATTATCTCCGGGCATTTCATTTGTTTTTGTTCCCGTCACCTCTTTAGATAACAATGTGATGACTCAGGTTTTGGCCATAATCATTTCCAAACTGTTCAGACTATCGTATGAATAATACATTTGGTGAAATAGAAGGACCACCCTGTTTTTTGGGATGTTTTTTTCTCAAAACCATTGCTAATGGTGTCAAATTTATTTGTTTTTAAAAGATCTTCCATCCAGTCCGGCTTTCTCCCTTGTTTGGTATGTTAATCAGTGCATGGGTCTAGCGCAGAAAATGGGTGCGAAATAAAAAGAAAAAGAACCAGCTATTACGCAGCCATCGTAAAAAAAAACACTATTAACGAGCTGGCGATCGTTTTCCACCCTCAAAAAAGGACGCGATCGAATTAAAACGTCACTCAATATCAACACGACAAATGTCACCGATCACAATTGGACAGAAGCAATTAATTTATCCTTCCGCTTGCGACACTTGCAAGGGTCCACAACCCGGCGGCCGCCTCAGAGAACCGGCGACGACTCTTCGAGCTCGCTGACGTGCGTCGCCGAGCCCTTTGTTGTGTCTGCGCCACCGCCGGTCGGTGCATTCGAGTGCATTCGATTAAGCATTCGTTTCTGCAGGCGACCGGCTGGAGTGGATGCAAACCATAATTGATCCGGCGGAACAGTTCGTACTCGAAGTGTCACCGAGAAGCGGAGTTAGTGGAGTCCATAGTAGGGGAAGAACGAGCGGAGGCGCGGTGGCATCCGTCAAGCAAAGCTCCAATTGGACTCCAAACAAAGAGGCCACCAGTGGAATATAAAATTGCGTAAAGTTTTGCAGTAGACGCCACGTGCTTTATGCGAACCAGTCAGTGATCCAGAAGGGGTCTTTCGCGAGAACGGCGCATGAGACCAAGGCATAAATAAAACAAAGCGTATGCACCGTAGTCAAAGCGCCAGCGTTGGGGTCTTACAGCAGGCGACCATGCTTGCATTGATCCGGAATTAAATGCAATCGGTTTAGCCGATGTCCGTGTCATAGTTTTGTGGCGCACAAGCAAAACAAAAATCTTTAGAAAAAATAAACACAATTCGAGGCGAACCAGATGTGGCACTCCACACTGCACTCGTTAGCCATCGATATGGGTGCAGCTGAAAATTAGATCTCAACGGTGAAGGAGTCAAAATTAGGCTCGACTTTTTATCGATCTGTCAAAGTGCCACTTTAAATCAACCCCTGCCGATCAATCTGAAAGAACACGTGTGCATATTTCAGCATAAAAGTGTAGGGTTGACACTCTTTCTTTCTATTGAGCACTATTTCAACGAATACATAGTTAATAAATACACATAAAATAAATACATAGTTCATAAGATATTTTCCTAAAACATCCAACATCGAAAGGGAATCATCCAACCCTGTAGATTGACTTTCCACATCCAGTGCAGTTGAGCATACTAGACGATCCGACTTCTGTAGGGCTTCGATTGGAACGAAATGCAAACGACGTACCTTTGCAGCAGCCTACGACGACAACGGTGAAGACAAGCATTGTGTTTGCGGACCTGTCTTCCCCGCTGTGAATCGTTGTTTTTCCTCATGGTATCATCGCTCCCAGGATGGGCAAAGAGAGCGGGGGCCGCTGGATGAAACATAAAAGACCAACCTCACGTCACGGGATCGATGCACTTCTACTGCTACTGGCGCTACTACCGTGCAATCGATGGAAAAGCTGCGGGCGCTCGAAACACTGTTCGTGAGCGGCAGTCATCATCTGGAAATGGGTTTCGGGGAGCCACTTTCCATCATGTTCAGGAGAGCCTGCTGGGAGCTGGGAGCACAGGAAGGATACGATGGTAAGAACCCCGCGGGACGATTCGAAAAAATAAAACCCCGAACGGCATGCACAAGAAGCTCCTCGGCAGCGTGTCGGTAAAAGTGTTGCCACAAAGCGAAGAGCGAAATGAAATAGGGTACACATTTTACGCTGACATAAATTGTCTACACCCTGCGCGCCAATTGCGATTGCGTCTTTTCTGGAGTACAGAAGCAGCCAGAGGGAACCACCAACTGGAGCATTTCCACACGCGACAACGCAAAGCGGGACGGAGAAAAACAATCCAAAATGCCGGCCGCATTCATTTCGCAAATCGCAGCCGGAATCGTTTGATGAAAATAAAATAAACGCCAAAATCTCCCGACCGTTTCGTGCGGCACGATCCGACGACCGCATCGTCGGCCTCGGTCAGACTTATGTTGCAACATTACGCCTACGCAACGGGCCGTCGGGTGCAGAAATGCCCAAGAAACTCCCGCCGGCTGGAGCTGGCTGCTGCAACTGCGAAGCGGCCCCATTTCCTTCCCGTGTGTTCTTTTCTTGGCATATGCCAATAAGCTGCTGCCCTGATGGACGTCGTTGCGTCGAAGCCCCAGCATGCGAGACAGCCAAGCCAGGGAGAAAATACGGAAGCCCAACCAGACGGATGCGTTTCGGTGGCAGGCCCTTTGCACTGCGTACCCTCTGCGGTCGGCAGGCATTCGGGTCGGATTTGGCATATTGGCTGCGAGTAGCCAGTGCCACCGCCACCGCCGCCGCCGCCGCCGCCGCC
>JAOEFI010000006.1:18374007-18385159 GCA_034621735.1 Anopheles plumbeus
AAAATATCACCCCCGAGTGGACGTCCGAGGCAACTCGAGCCAGCAGGCCATGCCGCGAGCATTAACAACAAGCGAACAAGGCGAGACAAAAGCAAAATTCGCCAATGCGAAGGAGGAAAACCGACCCGGTGTCCAAAGCGCATGGATGCACGGGCCTGTAGGGCAAAATCAAAAGACTTCAAGCGACGAACCCTCCGATCGCTCGCTCGTTTCTCCGCTGATATGTTCATCGGTTGGTTAGCGAGCGAAACGGATCACTTCTATGGCACGCGGCACTTTGGTTTACGGTTTTGTCAATTGTACGCTATCTGTGGACTGAAGAAATTAAAAAGTCCTGACCGTTTAATTACCGAACAGGGGTTCAAATGAGACTTTTATTCTTTCAGTACAGCTGAAATGAACCGCGAATGCGATTATCAAACAGCCATGATTCCTTTTACGACGAAAGGGACTTGTTTTAGATACATGATTCAAATTGTTTTATTGGGGGTGTATTGAATAGGGGTAATGTTACACAGTTGTAATGCGTAATGTAATGGAATAGGATTGAATTAAGATAAGACAATTGAAATTATTCCAACGATTGACGAAAATGGAAAATGCTATGAATTTTGTTAGACCACATCGCTTGTAAACACACACAAGCTATTGACAAAAACAAGAAAGGTTTGGAATGCGATTCAAGTGCGAAGCAACAATTCATTATTTGTGGAATGCAAAGATGTTCAATTTACGCATTGCTCCCATTCATATCGCTTTTTATTCTGTTTAAATCGTAGCCTGCTTTCACATCCACGCATTTTCTTTTGCGCACGGACCATTTTCCGGCGGCTTAGAAAGGGAGCGACAAAAAAGTGCGTCCATGCCCATCCGCTGCCCATCGGTCTGTCCACCCTCCCGACATCGGTCGCAAAGGTAGTCAATATGCTACGGGCGGTTTTTAATTAAGTTATGTTAATCGATCTTTACGCGCAGCGAGATGTCCACGGTGACATGTTCACTCCGGCGTGCGCATTAAGTCAAATTTATCTACAACGCATCCCCACGATGGTGCTGCGTCCCATTTTTTGTCGCCAGCCAGCAGCCAGTTAGTAAGTGCCACAAAGGCATACCGGAGAGATCCGTTGTCCAAATACGTTTCGATGCAATAGGCCAGTAGGTGTTCGAGGCGAGTCAGTAGTACGCTGGCTGACCATAACTCAGGAGCGACACGCTAACCGTCCGTTTCCTTCCGATGCCAAGATGCTCTTCCGTTCATTAGGAAAATCACTGATCTGAGGAAGACGGCGTTTACCGGTCCGTGCTGCATTTGATTATGCTGATTTGCACCGGTGACAACCACGGGGCGCGCTGGCTGGGAGCCGTTCCTTATTCGTGACGGAATGCATCTGGCAGCGCACCGGAGCTGCCGTAAAAGCGAACTGCCACCAGTACGTTGCTGCTTATGATTGCACTCGGCATTTTAATCCAGATTTAGATGCGACGTTGTTTATCACGTTGCCGTACACTGCCAACAGAGTAACAAATAGTGATTTTTATTCAATGTATAACTAAGTCAGTAAACCTTTTTTTTATATACAAATAAAGTCATACTCCATAAATTGAAGTAGAAAAAAAGGATTCAAAATACCTGTACCATATAAAAATGAGGATAATTTTCTTGTTACATTTCATAGCTCATGTTCAAGTGATCGTCAACTGAATTTCATGTGAATTTTAAACTTCATAAACCCGTACCGGATACCATGTGAGGTCCATGCGACAGGAAACCTCTTTCTCCTTCCTGCACGCCGAGTCTGTCATCGTGCAATCAGCGACTAATAAACATTAATGCTCCAATTTTGGCGCTCCTTTTAAGGACACCGTTTTCGTACTGGTTGGCAGATAATGCGCGACGTTACCATTACATGACATTGGCGACACATTCATTTTGAAGAAAAAGGTGACGAGAAGCGGCCATTTTCGCGCCGTTCCGCAAAACGGCGTGTTCCGATAAAGAGGATAAATTATTACTCTCTCGACCACAACCAAGATAGCCTATCGTTGCCAGAATTATTTTCCCGCATTTTGAGTCGTTAATAGAATTGAAAAAAATGTGTCGGCGGAAAGCTTGATTAACTTGAAAATTAGTAAATTAGCTTTCAAAAATTTGTTACACTTCAAATCAACATCCTTTTTACATTTTCTGTGGTTGTCGACTCGGAAGGCCAATATTTCTTTGATGTCCCTGTTTCAAAATAACACTGTCCCAGTTTTCGCTACCACATCCTGGTAATTGATTAGCACCTAGTCACGCACCCTGGTTTAAACACAACCGTCCCAAAGCTTGCACCCTTAAAAGTGTTCGCAATCATTTCGAGTGAATTAAGTGATCGATTGCAGGTTGCAGGGCGTAATCATTCGCGCATGGGAGATGTTTTCTGTCGCGAAAAAACACGGAACGGAACAAACTGTTACGACCTGGTCGCAGGATAATTAGTGAGAGGTGTGCACAAATTACAGATCAACCATACCGCCCCAAAAAGAATGGAACAAAAACTCCGTTCGCTCGAATGAGTTTGCACCAAACCGGCAGGGATGATG
The DNA here is from genome assembly GCA_034621735.1 of Anopheles plumbeus. Taxonomy (NCBI): domain Eukaryota; kingdom Metazoa; phylum Arthropoda; class Insecta; order Diptera; family Culicidae; genus Anopheles; species Anopheles plumbeus. The sequence continues at coordinate 18,376,591 of JAOEFI010000006.1, forward strand.
ATAATGATGATGTCGAATACATGACGCCCTGCGCTGTGGCAGCGTTTTCGGAGGGCCTAACCATCGACCAAAACGTGGCCCCAAACTTTCATTTTCTGTTCCTGCCTTATCCCAGCGCGAAGGGTTTTCGTCGTTTGCGTTTTTTTTTTCGCTCGCAAGGCCGGTCGTCTCGAAGCGTCCTTGCGAAATTGACCCGGTTCGGTTCGGGTTTTGGTGTGACTGCTCACTCGAATCTTCGGGTAGACAGTATTTTCGTTACGGTCAATACTTTGTGCAAAAAAAAAGAACCGTGCTACGACGGCGGCGTGTGTTTTGAAAGCTCGCTTGCCCACAGTCAGCATCTTGAGCGGCCGCTTTTCGATCTATTCTCTCGTCGAAGCAATCGGCGGTGTCTTGCCGGTGTTCCAAAAGAATTCAACTATGGCCAAATCTAACCTCGATCCCCGACCGGGCACAGGCCGCCCGGGATTGAAGGCAAATTTTAGGTTGTACAAATAATGATTGTCTTTTCCGCGACTTCTTTCTCACCGCGACACGCTTCCCGAGGCCCCACCGATATCGCACTAATAGACTGGCCTTTCTTTCGCATGCCACCGTTTTGTTGGCGGTCGACCGCGGTCAAAGTTTTGCCAGCGCCGCCTTTATGCGGGTGTCACGGGGCGGATCCAGTGATCGACTAGACACCGGGCGCAATATATGGGTCACTGAGTGCCCGCAGTGGCTGGTGCGCGCTATGTACGAAACTTTTGGCCAAAAAACGTTACGCAATGCGGCGCGAGAAATTACCGGTTGCAATTTGTTGTTAGATCTATGTAGGTGACGTGTTGCAACCCGACGTTCGACAAAACGCTGTTCATGTGCTTCGTTGTTTGCTTTCCTGTGACCCATTGAGTCGACAAAGCGTGTCCTTCGAATTTGTTCAAACGTGTGCCCTGTGCTTTGTTTGTCTGTTATCCTTTCAAAAGGCGTAAGAATAGAAAGGATTGAATGGTTGATGTTTTTGATAGATTTCCAAACGACTACAATTGTTTCTTCTTTGTTATATAAGATTAAACTAAAGATCCTTTGCCTTTGCAATTCAACAATTATGCTTCATTCCATTTGTGGTATTTCCTGGATCTTAAAATTTCTCCTATTCTCACACGAAACGGGTTCAAATACAATCGCATGGCGGGTTTTTCCGTCAGCACGATTGATAAAATATTGGCCTCAAAGCGGGGAAATATTGCCGTCTGTCGGAAAGGATTTATCTCCCTGCGACAGCAAGTGGCACTCGCAATAGGACTTTGAGCGCGTTTAATTGTAGGTTAGACCCGGTGGACGCTAGCGCGCACACGACCCAACTGTCGTAACGATCATAATTTTCAGTTATTTAATTTGTCCCGCTTCTACGCATACGGCAGTTGTAGTTTTACACCTTGCCACTGGCCGGAGTGAAACTCACCGGACTTACACTCGATCGCTCGATCGTGCGACCCGGCAGAGGAGTACGCAAATCTTGTTCGGCCGTGTGGCGTACTCCGGGGCTTGTCCCCGGGAAGCTGATTTGTGTGGTGCATCGAATGGGTCGCGCGACGTAATTCGCTCGTTTAAAGTTTATTTTTCCTCGTTATGATTTCATTTCCGTCTTGGACCGCCCAGCTGTTAGATAAAACACAGTGGTCGTTGCGATTGGAATGGAATGTTGGAACTATTCGAAAGCACCAGTGTCCTTTTTCAGTGTGCTAGTGAAAAACGAGGGAGTATTCGGGTGTTAATATCTAGTTCATTTAACAGTTTGTTGCACATATCCAACAAGCTTCAAGGAAGGAGAGGGAACCGTAGATTTGACATGTATAAAGCGAATAACGCCTTGAAGCCTCTCAAAGATTTCAAACTCCTTGATGAGGGCATTTCGTATCCCATCATAACATGTTTAACTTGCCGGATCTTTTCAAACCGTTTTTTTCCGCTTACGTGCTGGCCTTTCGGATTAGACCGTGGCCTGACACGCCGAAGCGCCATCGGTCAACTCGTTTGATATTTTCAACCTGATTACGCATGTGCCCCCCGCATGAATTATTACCCTCACCACCTGAAGGGCTTCTACAAAAATTCCGCAGGTCGAGTGATAGTAGAAAAGAGAGAGAGAGAGAGAGAGAGAGAGAGAAAGAGAAAGAGCGCGTCATTGGCGCAGTGCCAAAGTGCTGTTGGGACTTTTTGATTGAATTAAATTACAGTGCAAATAAATAACACGTTCACGACGGCCCCCGGGAGGGATCGCGAATCCGGCGCGCAACAGTTGACGACGATCAGCGCAGCGCACTCAACAAATCTAATATGCACCGGCAGTGTATGATCCGGGAAGCGGCGTGTGATATGATATTTGCGCCGATCCGGGCCCCAGCCACGTATGGGTGCGCGCGAGGCAGTACACTTTTCCTTTTGCTCGGCGGAACACTTTTCTTCCCTGCTGTGAGGTGTAATTGTTTATGCTCGCGAACTGCGATCGCCGTGGTCGTGGTGTAAGTGTGTTTTTTTTTTCATTTCGTACACACGCAAATCAGGGCCGGTGTGGAGAGTTAGTTCTTTTTCGTTTTTTTTTTTCGACCAGCCCATGGAGGGTGTTATTTTTACTACACCCTCGGCGGGTAGCTGAACTTTTCCTAATGAAAATTTATTGACTTTTACCGGCAAGTTCCCCCCACTGCCCTTTCAGCCGCCCAAGGAGATGAAACGGGGGAGAGCAGCACGTGGACGACACGTTATTTCCGGCAACCCAGCATCGTGGTGTCGTGGAAGTGTCAAAACATTGTGTAATGTTTTCCGGGCAGCGTACGGCAGGAAGCGAAGTAGGGCGTCGCGGGGCCGCTCGGGGAAGGCGAAACAGGATCGGCCCGATACGCGAGATAGCTGCTGCGTGGAACTAATCGAAAAATCGTTTCAGGCTAAGAATTTCGAACCGCGACCGATTCGCGATGAAGGGTGATTTGCAATGATGGATTTGGATCCTGGCCCGCTATTTTCCTACCCAAAAGGCTGTGGCAGCCGTCGATGCAGATGTGTGGCTTTTCTTTTTCTTTTATTGCGCGGTATGGTGAACGGTGGAACAGTTTGACATTTGTGATTCGACGTCAGCTGGTTAGCAAATCGCTCGTCGAGAGAGTCATAATTTGCAATATCGAAACATTGATGTTGGGGCGAAAAATATCGCACAATCATCGATAGGGCGGCTCGGGCTCGGGTTCGAACATGTCAGCTGGATGCCTTTCGTTTTCGTGGACGAATTGGTTTTTGAAGGGGAAACGCTTGAACGTACATACATTTCCAACGATTAAGCAACATGTCTCTCCATCACGTCATATTTATTGTTCGCGAAAGGCGGGACAAGATATTAGCCACAGGGCCTTAAAATGGAACGCAATAGAAGCATACTAAACAGATGGCAACTATGTTGCCGTAAAGAGCCGGTTCTTCTATGACGTTTGAAGTCTTTTAAACTTTTCTGTAAAAACACATCAAAGCGTTTCCATTTGTCATCACCGATTGAATAGGTATATAAGAAAACCAATACTTCTACTACCCAATGGCCCACTCAACTAGTCGCACCAGAGTCGCATTTGACTTGACCGACGGTTGCTCTGGAGGATGGCGGAAGAAATGTCTTATTCCAAGAAGGAGAAAAAAAAACAAACAATCCACTTTATATGAAAAGTCAAGTTGTAAAAAAAACACCATCGAGAAAATGTCAAGACAAACGCGCCCAAACATGCATCCGCACTGTGTATCACGCTGCAAACAACTATTGACGTGTCACGCAACAAGTACACAATGAATAAACCCAGAATGAAACGTGGGTTTAGTGGCTCCGGCCGGAGGATTAGTAGATCGCCTACAGCACCAAGCGCGACTGCCACTAGTTTTGATCGAAAAACAAACATCGCGCGTCGGTAGGGTGACGGGTTTATGTACAGCATCCTCCAACCGACAGCCGCTTATTGATTCATCTAGCATTTCTTGTGTTGTCAAACACTCTTTCTCTCACTCGAACTCACAACGGCGAGGAAGTGTCATAGCAACGACTTGACGCTCTCGAACAACAGCTGAATTCAAGGTGGCGATAGGAAAACGGCGAGCAGTGTAGTGTAGGTGCTCCAACGACGGAATCCTTCAACATCTGACGTACGCACGCCGGGTGCGATCAGCCCACCATCGATCGCCTTTGTTTGAATAGAGAGTTATGTCAGAAGACGACGTTCTCGAACCGTGATCCTCGGGATATTATACAACGTCAGAAAGTTGTAAACTCCATCTGCAGAAGCTACTGAATGGTCCACGCGCCCACAATTGTTACTGAACTGGTTTGCAGTTCTTGCATCTTTTAGAGACAAATTTATTCGAACGTCGCTCTAGTCGTAAGGTAACTTGTTCCAAAACGAACCTGAAATGATACAAAACAAAGAAAACAGATGTTAGAATGATTTAAATTATTTCAACAACATATAAAAAAATGAAAAATAAACATAGCAAAAGCTTCACAAATATTTAAAGACGAAATTGTCTTAATCAAGAAAGGATATTCCTTCAATCGTTTAAATTAATTTACGGACGTGTGCCAATTGTCGCTCTACGATCGCGTCTCAGCGCAAACGGCAATTATGAGACCGCGCAGGTTGCATTCTGCTTCTGCAGAAAGGGCTATATACCATAGTTGACCTAAATTCGCCGCACCGACTATTGCGTCATGGTCGCAGCAACACACAAATTGAAGCAAATGATCGCGCAATTCGAAGGGCCGAAGGGTAAACAGAGAGGGAAAGAGAGAGAAATCGAAAAAAAGTAGGCAAAAAATGCACCCATATGGGCGCATGACAATGTGGAACACACAATTTTATCAAACCCAAGTGCACGCGACGGCTGGCTTTAAGCGCATCCCACGCAAAAAAGTGTACATCCTGAGCCACTCCCCCCCCCCCCCCCCCTTTGTGAAGGTCTATGTAGTACCTTCACGTACTTGTGGCGCGCATTCTGCACGGCGGGCGGGGAGGTTTATGATTTCGAGCCGCGCGATCGTCGAGCGAAGAAACGGAAACGCCAGACGGCGGGGCCAAACTAACGCCTTGTTTCGGTTCGTTCTTTTTACCCGCCGTTACAAATCAAGCACACATGTGCACCCCGTTCGCTCGGGTGTCTTTGCGGCGGCGTGGGCGAGCCAGTTTCCAACAAATGGGCCAGGTTTTTTTCCACCTCACCTTGCCAAGGCAAACTCCGATGCGTTCCGGGCGAGGTGCCGGTGGGGATGGAGATGGTGGCCCCGATAGACGGACGAGATCGGTTAATGTATCTGCTACCAGTTTTTTCCTGCCGGAGTGCTTTATGGATATGACATTCCTGCTCCACTCTCATCCCTCCACCGCACGGCGCGCTTTGTGGACGGGTTGAAAATTCAATTATACGAGCTGCAAGTGTCTAAAGGGCCGCGACAAGGTATTGGTACCCAGCGTCGCCGTCAGTGGGGGCGAACGTGCGCAGCTGCTGCAGCCAGCGATAATCTGCGGTTCTGTTCGACGATCTCTGCACGTTCGGAGGAAGTTGAGCTGAGTTTTAGTTAAGACCTTTCATTTTTCATCGGCAGTGAGAGGCGCGCATTTCATGGAGGTTATTGAGCTCCTTGTTATCACCTTTGATGCTCATGCTAATAATCGCATACAGTGTTCATAGCACAGTCAAAGAGAGAAGTAGAATGTCATAAACATGGAAGAAAATTAAAATTATTTTTAACAAATTTTGGGTTAATTTTTCTCGGCGATAAAGGTAAATAGTTTGCTCCTTGCATTACCATCTTTCTGTGTTGACTAATAAATAAACAGTATGAAGATTTGTGATTTCTTAGACTTACTGTCAGGCACATGTGGCCAAGAACCCCGGCTATTCTGAAAGGCACGATGTGCGTACAGCACCTCATGGTAATACCTCTTTCGACCGGAAGTTCTGCATCTTGCATTACTCACTCCGGAAATTTGTTTCCCCGCGGCCACCTTTCCGACGCCTTCGAGCGACTTCAACCGTCCCAACAACGAGACCAAAAAATCATTTGTTCGACATGTTCACGGACACACGGGACGGGTGGAGGCGTGCCCGGGGTGATTGTTTACACGCTCGCTGCAGCGGCCGCCACCTTATTCTTAAGCATCAACAACGGCCCACGCAGCGAGCATCATAAATTGGACGAATTTCCTTCGCGCAGCAATGCGTTCCTCAATCTGGAACGTCGATTGAGTCCGCGCCCGGTCGTCCCCAAAATGGGTGACCGAGTTCTGCGACCGGGCGTCCTCCGCTTGCTTGTGGCCGAAGAAAACACAAAACCTCGCGGCTCTCATCTCGCGCCCGAATGTGTGTGGTAACAAATTCAATCAAATGCCCATTAAGGTTTCTATCGTTAAAAGTGACCCACCGTAGACGCGGCGGTTGGACCTTAAAATGAATGACAAATTAAATGGATAACATAAAAATCTCGAGCCCTCGTTCCCTAAACACTAAAAGAACCGCTACGCTAAAAGACGCGGTGCATCCAACCTGCACTAGCTAGGTGCATCTCCTTCCCGCCAACGGTGCACTGGGAAGAGATGGCATGGAAAAAAAAGAACAACGAAAGGGTTTTTTACCCCCCACACACACACACACACGCAGAACAGCAATCAAAACAGTCCGTTGGGCAATCAGGTTGTGGGACTCCCTGTTCTCGAATAGGAGACGAAGCAAATTGGGTCACTAGTGCGCTGACAGATAAAATTTGGAAATTTACGAGCGAGCACTGCATTATTGGTTGGGGAGTTGTTCGATTTGACCGCTTCACGGTTGGTGTTTGAGCTTTATTAGTGTGGACGCATAATGGGTCGTTTGATTTATTTATTTGCTTTTCGTTTCACCTCAAATGTGATGTTAAATTACCATCGGTTTCAATTTTCAAACTGACAACTAGTCGAAGGGTTTAATGCCGAAAAGGAAAACCGTTGTTTCTTCCATGGACCTCTTGGTTTGTGAACGGTTGAACAATCGATGTCCCTATGAATCGTAACGTAGTTCGGGAAACAATAGTTGAAAATCGAAACCACGATTTATCATGTGAATTGCCTGAGCTGATTATAATGTACTGGAACATCTAACTTCGGTTCGTTTGTTCGTTCGTGTTGTGTAGAACCCCGAACTGTGTTATAGATCCGAGGAAAAGTTTTTGTTTGTTCTGAACCAAAAATATGGACGTACCGTACCACACCGTGTCTTTTGAGACAATTCTTCCGTGACGGAAGTCAGGCACGCTTGCAATAACGCACCGCACCGTAATTGCGCGATGAAAAGCCTACGTGAAACCCAATACCCACGACATTCAATTAACGAATTATGCTACAAATTTATGATAATGTGCCGCCCGTCCTGCGCTACCAGCAACACGCACGGTGCACGGTATTGCACCGCGGTATCGGTTACATATTGCCTTGGCGCATTGTGGATGACATGTGTGCACTCATCATCCATTTTATCCACCAGTGTGTGTCCATCTTTCCACCTCGGCGTCTGCCGACAAATGCCGCCCTAACGGTATCCGAACCGTGAATGCGTCATAGCGCGCCCTCGGACTCCGCTTCGTCCAGTGCAATCGCCAACTGCAACCGACTGTCTTTCCTTCGGCTATGCATGGTGCACCTACCAGCGCTGAGAGGAGAAAAAAACCGAGGGACAACCGAGTGAGACGGAAGGGCGAAGAACAGGGGACCTGCGTTACCTGCGCCGCCCGGGTCGGGTCGGATCTCGCGCGAAGGTGGCGCTAATTTATTTACAGATCTTCGAATCGATAAGTTTTAATTTGTTGTTTGCCGCAGGAGCAAAGTAACCGAGCCGCGCGGTCAGATCGAAGGACCCACAGTGGGCTCCAACAAGGGCGCAGGGCGGCGTTCGGGGGTGATAATCATTTCTTTTAATAAATGGTTGGATGAAAAATGTGCCAATGGAAGATCCTACCGCAACGCAGGTGGTGGTGGGTGTGGAAAAGGATGGGGCGATGGTGGGAAGTGGGTTGAATCGCTGTAAACGCCACCGGCCGAGCCCGCTAAAGGTGGGAATGTTTCTAATTTAGATTTACGATAAGCCCGCGGTGGCTTGGTGTTGACCGCGGGCGCGCTTGTGTGGGCGGCAATTTAGAAAGCATATGCAGTACGAATTGCGATGATGTATTCCATATTCAAACGATACTTATTTGCGTAGGGATCTCATGCTTGCGACCCTGATTGTTAGCAAATGGAACACATTCAACTATTAATAACTAGGGCGAATTGAAGTGTGCAAATCATCTGACCTACCACCATCAGACCACTTACCTACCACAAACAATGAAAAATTTCGAACTTGACGAAAAAAAAACTTGAAATTGTTTTCACTTAAACAACAATTTATGTTGTGCGAGTATTCATCCATGTCCATTAATTTCCATGAGCGATACAATACTACACGACTTTTTTGGAACCTGTTTCGTCGCCCCAAACACATCCCATATGATGCTGACGCAATAATTCACACGCAATCAATTTTTTTT
>JAOEFI010000006.1:18409232-18420578 GCA_034621735.1 Anopheles plumbeus
GATGGCGTGCGATTGCGATCGATTAAGCCCCCCGAGAAAAGGGCCGAAGGGAGAAAAAAGAACTCGATCGTTCGATCGTCGGTACCGCCTCGATCGGAACTTGCATCAGTGTCCCTTGTACAGCAAGAATTTCTCACCTTCCCATGGGCGCGAGTCGGCTTTCCGGCCTTTTCCTTCCCACCTTCCGCCACCACCGTCCGCCCGCTGGTAGGGGCTTCGTTAGGAGTGAGAAACAGCAAATTTAAGTATCGCATTATGTGCATCTTGCGCCACGCTGCAGCGAACAATGGGCGACTCCTTTCCGTGGACACACCGGATCGATGGACGGAAAACGTCCGATCTCCACGGACACTACACGGGCGACGGGCTACGGTGATGATGGCCGTGAGATTATGACGACGCGGACATACACCGACGGTGCCCAGCCACGAGACTGGACATCCTCCATCGATGGCGTACCAAACTCAATTAGGGTTCACCTTTTGTGAGCGAGTTTTGCTGCACACATGGGGAAAGGGGGAAAACAGCCCCGCGGCACTCGGTTGTAATATTCCACGGTTCACTTTTTTCAGTTGTCACCTTCAAAGGAAATACTCTCTTTTGAAATCGTCCCGAATTCTCCCACGGAGTTGTTGACTCGCATTCAAACCCAGCTTCCTCCGCTATGCATACAATATACTGTACTTGACCATCGCCAGTTGAGACTCCCAAACAACTCTCGATCGCAAACGTTCGAGAGGCTCCCCACACGGCGTCACCCGTCGACTCTCCCACACAACCCACGAAACATTGAACTGTAATCGTACACTTCGATGGGGCACAGTTTTACAATTTGTCCCACATCCAAATTTGGAAACATCTCCGTTCGGCTTTTTTTTCCTCCCGCGCCACGTGTGGGGGAAGTGGTAGATGTGAATCACGCGCCACACGATGCAGATGTTGTTCGCGCCGCATGCAGTTCCGCTTCAGCTCTGGTTCCCAGCGCTGGTCCTCCGTTTCGATAGCATCTCGGGCGCATTTCGTTGTGCACCCTTTTGTTGAGGGAACGTTTTGTCGAAAGTGACCGCCGCACTATAAAACACAATTAACAGTGAAGGTGAAGATCAAGGCGGAGGAAGGCAGAGAAAATGGTTCCCTAATCAGTCCTCGAGGGTTCATGGTCCCCCGATTTGTCCGGGTTGCTCCAATTTTTCCACTCAAGTGCATCATTTGTAGAGCCGCTCAGCGAACGAGGGGGCTCAACAAATTTTAAATTTAGGCTAAGGCGAGCTCCAGTCGTTCGCTTTCGGAGGAATCGTATTTTATGCACTTTTAATATCACTTTGGATTTCTGTCGATGCATCAATCGGAAAGTGCTGGTGCGCTTGGGGCTGCATTCTCTGCGTGGGCTACAGACTCGTCATCCGTTTTATTATCCCGACGAAGACGACGTCGGAGTTGAAATAGCGTCCACAGGAGGAAAGGGAACGATAACACTTGTCCCTCTTCCTTGAGCTCCCGTCAAAGCAGGGTGCACGCGAATGTTGCTGAAATTGTTTTCAAACATGCACACGGCCCCCTAAGCGGCGGATCAACATGCCTCCTTTTCCTGCGATCGGTTTACATTCTTCCCTGCTCCAAGGGACGAGATTTGGAGATAAAAGATGTTTGAAAATGCTGTCAAATTTAAAGTGGTGCATCGGACGGTCGGTCGGTCGGTCGGTTTGCAGTTCGGTTCGTCAACAAGCGAGATGCACCGGACGGCAGCACGCAGACAGGAAACCCCTAAACGAACCGAACCAGACGGTTTTACTGACGTCGTAAAAACCTTCGAAAACATCACGCCGTCGGCGGCCAGCGTCTGCGGGAGCATTTGTGATAACAAGGGCAGCGCAGTGGCGTCTTGAAGATATTTGTGGTCTCGCCCCACCGAGGGCATCATGAATAAATCAACTGTCTGAGATTTTATAATTTATTCTTGCTGGCCCCAGTTTTCCCCCGTTTTTGAAACTGCAACTGCCATGTCTAAAATGAATTTCATGTTTTGAAGGTAATTTTTATAACGTAATGAAATACATTGTGACATTTTTATTTCCGTATTTCGGGAACTGTATTCATATTTAATTTATATCGGTCACATTCATAATTCATGAACAGGTCTAATCTGCTGAATACAAAAGCAGCTTCTCAAAACTACCAGAGCATGTAGTAAACAGGTTTTTTTTCTAGTCGAAGATCCAAAGGTGTAGAATAGAACAAAACAATTTTTCATAATGCGTCTGTACACAAATATGTCATACACATATGAATATATATTCAAACCACTCTGTGTTTGTAAGACTAACAAAAATCCCCATATGTTCGTGATAAAGTTTATTTTTTCTAACTCCTTTTTACAATCTTTCTCTGCACTTTTGAAGACTTCGTTAACATTCTTCTCCAGCACATGGGAAATGTTCTAGCAATTGTCCCGTTGCGCAGCACAGCAAGGAAGCCTTCAATGCTTGCCATCCTTCCGCGCTTTGGTGAGTTATGTGAGTTATGTGCAGTGGCGAACCGGACGCATTTCTTTCTCCACGCACTGAAACTACTCTCCCTGGCTGGAGGCCACATTTTCCGCATCAAACATTTTTCCGTTAGCCGAAGAATGCTGCAGCCGCATCCAGCGCAACTGCAGCTGCTGCTGTTGTTGCTGCACTTCACTTGGCATCGCCGACACGCAGCAAGATCATGTTGATGAAGATGATAATGACGAGACAGCGCCATCACTTATGACTTTTTATCACCCTTTTGCGTCGTACCGCGCCCGATGATGGAATCGATGTTGGTTTTTCTCCTCTGCTCGTGTCCCTCATTTGTTCAGATCTTTGTAGCTAACGGTACGCTACGGGAACTCAAGCACAGTGGATCGGTTATGAAACTTTCTATAGCACTTACTGTGACACTGTCCCCTTGAAACGACCCGGCCCGGGGAAGACGTTTCACAGCAGGAAGTGCGCCCTGAAAAGCATCGCAATCTGCGGAATCGTGTGTTGGCCATTACCAGAAGAAAAAAAAATGCACACTCTGTTGGTCAAGGTCCCCTGCAGATGCGAAACCGGCGGCCATATCTCCTTACCACACCGGCCAACCGAGGCCACTCCATCATGCTCGATCGTATGCTGCGTATTATGCCGCCGACAGCATAGTGAAACATGTTTTTCTGCTAACGCCTGTCGCCAAATTAGCGCACAATGTTTCATTTATTTCTTCCCAACCCATACCCTCCGACAGTGTTCTACTTCACCCGTCCGCTCCCGTCTAACCGCTGGGGTCTCGCGGTGGATCGCGATCGCAACCCGTTCGGTCTGTTAGGCGCCTGGTTTAATTTATCTCGTAAGCGATTTACTAATTTATCGCAGTGATTTATGCGCTCGCCAATGTGCACATACACACGCCGTGTACTCCGACCGTGGCGGCTTTTCTGTTTTCTTCTATCTGAATGCCACGCTCTTCGACCAGCAAACGTCGACAGACCCCCCTCGAGAAGTTGACGCGACAAACAAAAAAAAAACCGCCGAGGAAGTTGAGCGGTTCGTTGGCCAAAGTCAGAACCAGAACGTGGCTTTGACTACCGCCGGACCCGCTTCTGATCTACTCAACACTATGAGTCACGTTGAGCAACGGCACCGTTAAGGAGATTGTTGCAAAAACCACAGGGCAACACCTTCACCGATCTGCCCACGCAGAGGTCTTTCACTGTTGCATTTGGAGCCGGGAGAGTGGACGCACTGTAATGGAACCAGCGAACAGTGTGTAAAACTATACAACTCACACATAAAACAATAACAAACTCCTCTTGCCCCCTGGTACACACACACACACACAAATCGTTGGGGGAGTCACTCCTACACCGCTTGTTCTAAGGGAGTTCCGAAAGACAAAGAACTCATAAATCGCATGCAAGCCCAAAAATGGCACCCCTCGTCTGACATTTCATAAATCAGCCGGCGTTTATAGATTTTCGGACAATTCGACAAACGGTGTTGTGCTGGTGTAATAGCCATCTCTAATTGCCACGTTTGGTTCGCCTAGTGCGCTAGCATCTAGCATAGCCAGTCTTACTGGGGGTTCCGTTTTATTGACCAACGAACTGTTCCGTGTCCGGGTGCTTCGATTTCCGTGTTTCCGAAAGCGCAAACTAATGATTGCGTCAATTTTCTCGAGTCCTAATAAAGCGCTCGGAATTGTGTTCTGTCGGAGAGCAGATGCGTGTGCAGATTTATGTTTTATTACCTACACCTATAAATCGGCTTATAGGAGCAATGCGGCCCCACCCCGTGATCTGTACCCAAATAAGGTGCACGCAAATGATTGAGAAAACTAGTTCCGACTCCAGGCTGTTGTATCTTTTTCAGGCTAACAACTTCTAACGCCATTTTTCTCTTCCGTGCTGCATGTCTTTGACATTTTGATTAGTTCGTTAATAAAACAGCATTGTACATCGACCTTCGGACCTTCGAAAATTGAAACGCAGTCACATTCGAACCTCAGCGAAGAAAGAATTTATTAATTTCGCGAGGATTTGCGCAAGGATCGGCTCATGGAAGGTTAATTGAATTATGAAGCTTATTTCTCAAGACGTCAAGATCCTACAACTCAAAACCCAAACACTTCACCAGCAAACCCCAACCCATTGGAGTTCGCGAAAACCGACACTTGGGAGTGCCAGGCAAGTGAGCCGTCCCAGTGTACCAGTTGGGGATTAATTTATCGACTAACAATTAGTTTCACATACACATTTGTGGTTCATTTTCGTCGCGTTCGTTCAGAAGCCATAAAGCTGTTTATGAGATAGAAAAGGTCGTTACGCCCGGTTCTATTGTGCGAGTCCTTCCCCGTTCGCTAGGATTTACCCTTAACGTGGCGTAACGACTCAATTCTAGGCGACACACGCAAATATTGCGATTTATTCAAGCACCACTGTAGCGAAACTGCTGTACGTTTTCGTTCTCGATGTCGATGTTTGCTGTCAACCGTTTATGAAGCAAATGAAAAACGATCAAGTACACCCGAGAAACGATACAGAGGGCAAGAAAAATGGCTGAATCAAGAACGGATTCAAGAACCGCGATCAAAAACGTGCCCCGGACTATAAAGTCAGCACTCAGTTCTTTCAATGCTTTTTTTTCTGTTTTCAGTTTGGCTTTGTTTGGGGTGCTCCAAAAATGTCTCCCGAACGATAAATATATGGTGTACGCATGACTTAAACCCAACCTTGCGCCCCTGCGCTGGAAATTCCAGAACGCGCGCAAATGGCACAGGCGGGAAAACGGAGCGGCGATAATTGGCCGTCCGTTTTTTGAAGGAGCGCGTTCGAGGCGATAAATCTCCACCTCCTGAGCCACGGCTGGAGTCTTAGCGAGGGCGAAACGTTGGCCAGAGGATGTTGCATTGTTCGCTTATGAAGAATTATTTCCCCTGCTGTCCCCGATGATTTTCGCGGCTTCCTAAGGGGTTTTTTTACGCTTCGCGTTTGTCATTGGTTCGGTACGTGGAAAGATTTGAGCGTCCAAATAACGATGGCTCATAAAAAAGATGTTGCTCAAATGGATGGTTGACTTTGCTCACACAGGTTCGCGCGCAGCAAGGCGTGCCTGTTTGGCGAAATGAAAAGAAAAAAGGCATCGGTGAATAACCTCCGAAGACGGTTAAGCCTACCAACTGCAGCGATTTAACACAGAGTTTTTATCGCCTGAGGACATGAACATATAAACTCAAGTCGACCACGAAATACGGCTAGTTCTGGCAGCCGAATCAATCAATAAATTGAACTGAAAACGTAAGAAAACCAACATATGTACTTAAATTACAGTTGATTAATTCATATACATGCAACTGCAAAGAAGGTCAATTATATAGGAACCAGTCATTTTCAATACTAACAGATCTAAGACCATTGCATCGTTGGCAGCTGATGACTCCAAACTTGCTGTAGTCCGGCCTCCTCGAACTGCCACAGCTAGACCGTACAAAAATAAGCTATCAGCGGCAGTGGGGAAATCGTAAAATGTTTTGCATCGCATTAAAAGCACCGTTTTTCATATTGTTTAACAACCGACAAATAAGCCGCCCCTATTCGACTGACCACAGGGATGGTATGTACCATCGATAAATAAAACCATAATATCATATCAATCTACTTCCACCCTTATCTTCCTCTCTCTTCTTCTCCTGCTGGACAGAATCCTTTCGCCCGGAATGGAAAGGTTGCGCAATTCAGCCATCAGAATCGGAAATTTTATGCCGGGTCTCCCCCGTGGCCGGTTTTCCACTGCACAGTGAATCTAGTCCCGCAACATTGGCATTGGGTCGCAGCAGAAGTTGACAAAGCTACTGGGGCAACAGCTGGAGAGGATCAGCATAAAAAAGAAAGAAGAAGAGAAATGGCCAACCGGCCGCCGCCGGGCGAACAGTTCCTAACGGCAAATGGCGCAAGAAACCAATAAGGAACAATTTATGTAATCTTTCACTCGGCCCGGGGACCGTAAAGTCGATGAGCTTTGCACGGACGTTCGCGCCGGTTCGAGAAGCACCGTGAGGGGTGCATTCTGTCCCCGGATTTGGCATGGGCCCGGGATGGGCCTCCCGGTTCCGGTGGCAGTCGGCCCCTTGGCGGCAGTCCGGACCATTCCTGGCTATCTGACAGAAGAACGTTGTAACCGAGCCGAACCGGGCGGGTGGGCAGGCTTTATGACGACCACTGGCCGGTCGCGCTGGTTGTGCAGCATGTGCACGGGCAATGTTATTCTGGGACCTCCTGCATTTTCTTGACCATTCCTGACGGTCGTCAGTTGGTTTATGGCCCCCACTCGAACCCGAACCCCAAGCATCCCCCTTCGTCCGTTTCTTGTGCGCCGGAAGCTGTCGTTCCGTGGTCAAACAATTCCGACAGCGCCCGAAGACATTTGGTTCGATCGAAACACAACTTTGAAAAAAATGCATCCCAACCGTCGTGATTCACTTCGGCATGCTCCGAAGAGGAAACGCAACCGAGGCAAGCACATCTCTAGTATGCACCAACGGTAGTGGTAAGACTGTGCAAAACGGAAAACTGGGGAAGCAAATAAAGAAATGATAGCCACCAATGGTGGAAAGTTGCTGGAGGAAAAGTAAACCAAACCAAAAAACAAAAACCCCTTCATTTGCATCAACCTTTGCCAAAAGGGATTGGCTGGGAGTTGAGAGGCAAAGAATGGGTGCGAGAGCGAAAAAGCTCGATGCTGGTCAATATACTCGTGAAAAAAACAAGTCTTAAGAAACGGCTCTGTTAAAAAGAAACGAAAAAAAACTCCCTCAGTCTTACCAGAAAAAGAGAAAAATTTAATTGAATTACTTAAATAGACAAATAGAGAGCGGTACAAAGAGAGGCGATTTTATTCATCGGCAACGCTGCAGCGGTTGCCCTAACCGGGCCAAATATGCAAATGTTGCAGCATAGTGGAGGGAGTGCTGACCCTCGTGGGGTGGTAAAATTATGAGAAAACACTCCCCCCCACAGTTCCCCATCTCAACCGCCCCAGGCGTGACTACAGATCAATGCGTTTCTTCTTGTTTCGATTTCCTAAGAATGGATGACTATTTTCAAAGGAAAAAGCGCCAATCGGTAAATCGTAAAATGGTGGACGGATCCTCTAGCCCTCCTTTTCCACGAACAACGGTACGCTTGTGTGTTTGGAAACATTTGTTTCTTGTGATCGCGAGGCAGCAGCCGGCACTTCCATGAAGTTTGAATTAATATGCACTTTTTTCTCCAGAAGGTATCCCTCACCACGGCGCTGCTTCCCGTTGTTGCGGAAGCTTAAGTGCATCTTGTGCACTTTCGAGTAAATATCTGCTTAGCCATCAATTAGTCAGTGACCATAAACGGGCACGCGGGGCTCAAAAGCCATCACCGGAGGTAACCGTTTCCGGCAGCGACGCACTTTTACAACCGATCCGCGCGCACCAACCTTCCCGCTGTATACAGTTAGGAAACGGAAGAGAGTGGCGCACCGAAGGAAGGAATGAATGCCCGGAGTGAATAAACAACGTGGACGCGCGAACGCACACGACGCAGCGCGACACGCCAGAAGATGCACCCAATAGCGGTAATTTCGAAATTCATCGCAACGCGCGCCACACGCAGCTTATTGTATGCAAATCAACCCGAAGAACCCCGACAATATGATCTAAGCACGTCTTCCCGACTAGGAGGAAGCCCTATTGGCTATTGGGCCTGGTGGGTTCGGAATGGCTCGGTTGGACTTTTCTAACACCCCCGGTGGCCAGCGGGCAATGCGGCGGCGGTCATCGATTTCCAGACACCATAAATTCGTGCAAGTTAAGCGATTTTCTGCCCTTGAGGCAGAGCGAAAAGCAAAACAAACGAGAAGAAGAAAAAAAAAACGTTCGAACATCAAGAAACCGGCAGACGAGATACACAACACGCGGCTTCGGAACCAACGGAGAGCTTTGAGACCTTTGATTCCGGCTCATTTTGCAGCGCGCAGAGAAGATGCAGCGCGCCACGCTGTGGTACTGTGGGTGCAATATAAAAAGGTGCAATAAAAACGTCATCCGCGTCGCACGTCCAGACGCCGTCCGTTTGTTTGAGTGCATTTCTTCGAATTCGTTCGAAAAATCGAACTCCAACTGACGGTAGGAGCCGTCGGGACCCGATGGAACCCGAGAGCCCGTGGACAAGTTATTATTGTCTGGAGAGCCCTTCATTGCGTCGTTTGGAATTGTGCAATAAATTCTCCTGCTCCGACCCGAGTGAGACCAGGCCAGTCCGGCTAACGAAGAAAATTTGGAATGGTTTACAGACAGCAAAAAAAAAAAACATCTGACATGTCGAAAAGTATCAACATAAAAAAAAAACTACTCAACATCTTTTCGCGGTTGGTGGAAGAATCGAATCTTTGATTTTTTTACGATTACACTTGGCTTCAAAAGAATAATAAAATGTTGAATTGAAAATGAAAGAATGGTACCATAAAATCAAATGGCTTTTCACGGTTCTTTTGCAAGAATTTGGTGTTTCTGCTTCTCGGTAGAAAAATTACAAATGTGCCGTACCTAATGGTAGGAACTATTATTCGAAAAATACCTTCGCCAAAAGGATGAAATATGGAATCATGAGATTCACATCGTTTTTCATGCATTGGCCGAAAACGAACGCGTATTTTCTTCCGCATCGAGGCAAGATATATTATGCAACATTAATTCAACATCATACAAGACAGCGATGTAGCACAATTATAAGTTGACCAATAATTTAATATGCTTTTCATGCAAGATAGTTCGACGAAAGTATTAAGAGCATAATTAAAGTATGTTTAACTTTAAGACACTTTACTGAAACTACGTGACAGAGTAATAAATGAGAGTCGGCGTCATTCAACTTCGTTCGCGACGTTCGGAAGCGCCGAAGCGGGAGAATGAACTCATGTTTTGCACATTATCGTCTTATCATCCGGTAATAGTTTAACTTTCGCCAAGGTGGAACAAATTGTGCTGCAGTTCTAGCGTGCAGCAAAGCGCGACCACAGACAGGCAAGTCAGTCGCGTCACCGAGTGCACTTCCTTTGCTCCGCTCCGCTGAAAGCTGGAACTAATCTGCTCGTCTACGGCATTTAACCTTCCGTTCTGGTTGCGCTCGAGTCACGAACTCACCGCCGCCTAACAGAAACGCTCACTTCTTCCAGTGCGACGCGACGAGCCCGCGCCCATTAGGGTAGCGAAACGGAGCTAAACGATGGCCGACGGTTTGATTCCAAATAAATGATCCAATTTCCCCCGCCCGAGAAGCGCGTTGCACCGGTTTGACAATCTTCTCATTCTCGGCGCTGGCCGGATCTTTAAAAGGTGTTTAACGTGTGTCCGCACGCGCGCGCGGGTGTGCAGAACACGGACCAGAACATGACGCGCCAAGGCGAGGCCACCAGCAAGCCTTTTAGGGCCGAGGCAAATCGTTCCGGTGTCCACTGCTTCGTCCGCACAAGAACCGGGCGAGAACCAGGATCTTCCAGTGTCGGGCGACGATCACGAGGTGATTTGTGCAAACCTTGCGTACCCGTGTGCGGGTGGAGAGTGTTGAAGTGTCCATACAGGCTGGGGTTCGTAGGGAGCCTATCAAACCCACCGTGACGGTCGCGTTTCATGTTCTCGTACACCAAAGAACCGCCACGCGAAAGAAAGACGAAAAAAAAAAACACGTGTGCTCACAAAACGGGCGGCGCAGAGGTGGAGAAAAAACCCAGGACCAGAACATAACCGCATGCACGGTTGTCGCGAGCTGTAACGACATGAATAATGGATAAGGGACAAATTACCCGCGGACTGACCCGAACCCTACTCCGCGGGCCCAAACTGAGAGCTGGGGGTCGATTTTTTGTTTCGTCGTACGGTTTAGACATCTTTATCATATGTGCTAGTGAGTGTGTGTGTTTGTGCCCCACCGTCGTTCGTTGAACCTTCGATTCTGCACCTCCGTGGGAGCTTTGATCGCATCAATCCACGTCGCAAGGGAAAAGGACCTCCCGAACCTCTTGACAGACCGCTGTCGAATGCCGGCCGCTTACCTGCAATGAGCGAAACGCGAAAGGACAGCGAAAAATGAGAATCAGATTTAATTATTCCGACCGCTGAGAGATTAAATAATGGGTGGAACGCTGGTAGAGGGACCCCTTTTTGACTTAAATGTACTCTGAAGGGGGTCGGCCGGTTGGGTTCTTCGTTGGTGGCCCTTATGCTGCTAGCAAGGGAACGGCGACTGTTGTTGGGCGCGCATTTCAACAGCACTCAAATTGGTGCCAAAACCACTAACCTCTGGCGCGTACTCGCAAGACGCGAATTTCGTGCTTCTTTGCCATTCTTATTCAAGCCGCAAAACACGCCGGGTGGTGCTGCATTTCACGGGAATTGGCCCACGGATGACGATGATGAATTAATTCGCTGATTTGACAGACCGAAGTAAAAACACCAACGCGTATACGCTCCCATACGCACCCGCGACCCACGTGTGGTGTTGTCTTACGCTTAGGGTCGGTGGTCAATGGCTTGGAAACGAACGATGAAAGAAAAAACCACGCATGAAAATGTTGCGTTAGTCATCGGGGGGAGTTCCTCCGGGGCGCGTTTATGGGGCGCTGTTTGTTGTCGACGGTTTGCTGCTGTTGCTGCGGTGGTTTTGACAACCGATTAGGGCCGGTGTTCACAGGCATGTTCCGACAACGGTCGCCCGGTCAGCCGATCGGGAATATCCATGTTCGGCGAAGCGGATATATTCAAACGATATTGGAGCACATGCGGTTCCAGCGAGCGATTCCATGAATCATAATCTTG
>JAOEFI010000006.1:18420678-18442197 GCA_034621735.1 Anopheles plumbeus
ACCAACAACCTCACGCGAAATCATACGTGCGAAAAACATGCGAAGCTACATTTTCTCAATGACTTTCTGAATCGTTCGATATTGATTGAAGCGCGAACGTTCTCTGTATTTCCCTTCGATTCAAAACCAAACCAAACCAAACAACAACAAAAGCCGTCAGATCAACGAACTTCGCGACTGCGGGAGCACACTTTGCACCTCAAAGACGGATGGTGGGGCTCTGATCGGGTGGGGGAAGAAACGTCAGAATCGTCAAGAAAACGATGACGACGATGGTTTGTATAGAAGTGTACTTCAGAACGGAAATGGGTCGTTAAATTTTATACGTCCGTGCGTAATCCTGCACCACGGAGACAGTGTACGGCGCAATCGAAGCGTCTTAGAACGTGAGACGTTCAACGGGGCCCCCCTTCAGATCGCAACCGCAACAACCAGTACGTTATTGAGGAAGTATTCCCAGCCCGATACCCCTTTTGATACCGTGCGAGTTCATTGTGCCGTCCCTTCTGTGCTACAAGTCTGCGTTGGTTCGGTTTTTCTAATGTGTTTTAATTGCCAACATTTGGTATGAGTTAGTGTCTGGGCGCATGTTGCCGGTTGTCGGGATTGCAAACATGGGAAACTTGAAGACAAACTGTGCGCACTCTCTTCCCTTCGCTTTTTCTATTTTCCCACTCTACCGTACGTGTTAATGTGGAAATCTGTCGAGACGAGTGTTAATCATTAGAAGATTTAGAAAAAAAAAACGATTCAAAGAAAATCGAGGATGCATGAAGAATTCACCACACATTTCCCCCGACAGCCGTGATTCTAGGGACTTGATCTGGAGACTTTTGTTACAGATCACTTCTACAGCTGAAGCAGGCTGTCTTATCTCATCACATGCTGCAGCACAACATGCATGCAACAGCAAACGGAATGTTTGATGTCTGAAAATGTGAAACCTGTCGACGCGAGGCTGTAACATTACACCGCAGCGCAAACAAAGTACAGCGCGACCGTGGAGCAAGAAGCCAATCCAGATGTTTCGCGGAAGTGTCTGACGATACGCGATGGTGATGAGGAGGAATGGATCAGTCTGAAAGAGAGTGTTGAAATGGACGGTGGAAAAACCCTTGATCGGAAATTTGCATTCATCAAAACTAATTTTTCCTCCCTCACGTATAATCATGGGCACATAGAAGAAAAAAAAATGGCAAGTCGCGCACGGCCTAAGTCGCCAGTCTCATTACAGGAGCCATTTTGCATGGGGTGGAAATGGTAAGATTTCACCGTGAAAACTGGCCAGTCCATCTGGCTGACCAGCTTGACGAAGCAGTATACCCGGTGGAGCTCTCGGGGGGAAGATAAGTTAATGGTAAGCAGAGGAAAATAACTAACAAATAAGCACACTCACACCACCACTGGGAGGCGTTGCTCCGCGCGCTTGTAGGAGCTCGCAGTTGCCACTTTTCGGTACTGATAGGTCTTAATTTAGCTACAAAAGTCAATAAAACAACGGTGCACATTAACGAGAAAGAGAGCGAATGATTGTCGACTCTATGTTTGCTAGGAATAGAGAGAGAGAAAGAGAGAGAGAGGGAAGGTGAACAAATGAAGGACCACAAAAACACCACGCTGGAATGGAAAGTAGCAGGATTATGTCTTAATGAAGAGATGATAATCTTGCGTCCGCTCGGTCCGGAGCAAAAAGGTCCGCCATGGGAGCAGAGCTGCGAAGCGCCCTATCGGTTCGCGCGGTTAGGTTTCGAAAAGGGCGTTGATAAGCCACGCTTCGTTCAATATCAATTATCCGGCTTGGAAAGCACGATTTGGAGGCAAGGGAAAAATAAATAAGTGGAACATAAACCGTGGAAAGCACCAATTTGTATGCAAATTATTTTATTTGTGCCATCGTGCCAATGTTAGGGGGAGGAAAAGAGAAAACAAATGATACTTCGAACAGAAATGAAGCCAATGGGGCGCTCGAGAGTCAATCTTTTGCCTCCATTGTGTTCCAAGGGCAAAGGAACGATTCTACGACGCAACCGCAAAGAACCAAAAAGGTGTTAACCCCTTGTGAAACAATCGCTGAACCGGAAGCGTTGCCATCAATAATTTATCCCACGAAATCACTGGTGACATTCGGTTTTCGTCGTTTGTTTAGCATTAGCTTTTCCGCCTTTCTAACGCGACGCAACTAATGATGATATAAGTTCCCCGGTCCCTAGACACCTCATTAGAACATAATGGCGACGAAGATGGGGCATGTAGATTGTTCTCCCTCTCTCTTTTTTTCTCTCTCGGCTGGAGATGGGGTGAGGCGTCTAACGGAAACTAACGGGGATGTGTCACCTGTGGTGAGCATAATGGTGACAGAACTGATCGTTCTAAATGTTAGCCGAAGCAACGGATCCATAAATTTTCTACTAACTGTGAACCAAAACAAACTGTCATATGTTTAACATTCATTAAGCATAGTTAACACTATACAACCTTAATTATAATCAGACGAGGATCAAATTTCACATATTTCAATGTAAAATGCTGAAGAAAAAGAAAATGTCCTTATTCCTAGTGTAGAAACACAAATAAAATGAAGCAACTAAAAGAGATTTGGCCTACAAAAGTTCATTGAACCACAGAAACAAAAACAGCAGACCGTGAGCATATTCTTGTAATTTTTTTCATTCTGTTTTCAGAGCTTGAGAAAACTGCACAAAATGGCTAAAGATGGAGGGAAAACGAAACGGGAAAGAATCTGTATTTCTCCGTCATCTACCAGCAGGATTGAAATTGTATCGCAATTGTGTCGCCACCGACAGTCGGTCGGACCCATTATGAAATCCTATCTTCGCGCGGAATATTACAAACAGTGACAGAAATTCACTACCTTACGCCGCTACTCTACCCCCCCCCCCTCCCTGCGCCAGTCACCCCTTGACTCTACCCACCAAACACAACTACCGCCGAACCGAATCATGCAAAACAGCATTAAGATCCTGCTTCAGATGTTTCATGTTCGTTCGCGACGAAAGCGAAACCGCCGCGCGACTTTAAACTCGCGCGCTACTTGACCGAGGAATCGTGACGCGCTGACGATACTCTTTTTCGTTTTTCTATCTGCCCGTGCCAAAGAATTTCCCTTTCGAAAGACCGCCGGCACCGACCACGGTATGGCCAGAACCAGATTCAAATCGACTCCGAATCCAGTGTGCGGGCTCCCGGCGTTACGTCACGAGGCCAACTCCCGCCGGCAGCGACCGATGGCGGTGAATCACGCCGATGACTTTTGCTAGCCCGGGGATTGTTTTGATTTTATTCCATTTTTTTTTATTTGCAAAAGTTTGCGGCCCTCAGCAAATCCAGCAAAAGCGGCGGCTAGTGAGAGCGCACTTTTCTCCAGAACAATTCCAGCCAGCATGGGAATCGTATAGGCCTCCCGAGCGAGTCCCTCGTAAGAATGCACAATAGGCAAACCTCTTACCTCACCCAACATACTACGTCTGCTGATCAAAGAAAGTCGATCAATAATCCACGACCGGACCAGACGAAAGGTCGAGAAGGGGGAAAGGTGGGAGTGGGAAGGGAAAGAAACCCACCGAGGGAACTATCACGTCCAACTTTTCGTCGGGAGTCTTTGGCAATAAAGCACTGCACTTCGATGCACTTCGGAAAATCGCTGCGGGTGGCACAGAAAAAGGTCCCGAATTTGCATAAATCAGGTAGGAAAGAAAAACATTATGCACTAATTTTTCCTCCTGCACCTTCAACTGAAGCGCGCGGTTTCGTGGCGTAGGGAGAATGTATGTGTGTGGGTGCCGACATGAGAAGCCAGCCAGAAGTGCAAATGAGTTTTGGTCCGACAGGCCGCCGAAGGGCAAGCCAACGAAAGTGAGGAAAGTGCATTGTCGGTTTTTATTTTTCTCGGGCTCGGCTTTTGGCACGAATTATGGAAATTTCAACTTCCTCCATCGTGGCGTAGAAAAGCAGGTCGAGAAATGTGTAGCCAAAAGTCAACCTGTGTGTGTGTGTGTGTGGAAGGGAAGAGGCATCTTGTGCACACAAGGTACGATTGTTTTTCCCGGCGAAAGGTTTTTACCAACTTTGGTTTGTTTAATGGAAACAATCTGCCGCTTCCCGTCTCACCAGAAAACAATCGAAAACGGTTTGCACGTCTTTCAGTACCGAGACGATTGCTCTTTTCTCTGTGTTTCTTCTTTTTCTGAAAGGACCCCTGCGCCAGCCCACTGTGTCCTTTACAAGCACACCCGGCAATCGATTCAAGTGTAAGCAAAAAAGCAACGAAATCAGCGAGGAGTGTGAGGTGAGTTGGTTCAGTTGAGTCTCGCTCGCCAAACTCACGCAAAACAAAAGGAAACCACGGCCGACTACATAAATCGGCGGGACCTTGAGTGGACCATGCCCAATCGTTCGCTGCGGGGAGGAATTTCCTCGTCCATCAGCCGAACCAGTCCCCCCGAGAGGAGATAGTGTCGCTATGTTGGAGCCTCTTCCCCGGACGGCTTATCAATCCCGCTGGATCACAATCGGACGCGCCTTTCCGGCGACGTGCCCGGTGGAACGGAAAGTCCGCTTTCCAAGCCGATCGACGGTCGGCGGAATTCATCGTCGCAAAAATCTACCACCCCGCCGGGCAAATTGCAACGCTAGTCTTCGCCCTTCGGACCAACGCAGCGCGACCGGATCGATCTGACCTTGTGTGAACTTTGCGTTTTGTGGTCGGTCAGTGCAAGATCACCCCGGCATCGGTACGGCAGTTGCGTTTCATTCCGTACCGGTCAAATCGAACAAATTTCGTCCGCTGGCCAGCGCCGCTGGTTTCACTTTCATCTAGGCGCGAACCACCCCATTTCGTAAGACTTTCGCGCGGAAGCCTCCATCACTTCGGTGCGATCGAACCCCATCATGCCCAGCATCGAAACCGTGGCCATCTTGGATCACCTGGCACAACATGATGTGAAACAAGAGACGGTTTTGGTGAACCGCCATTCAAAATCGATCCGCTACGGCTACACCGTGGACCCGAATTCACACTCGCCCGTCAATTTTCCATATTCACTTTTGCTTTCGTCTCCGTTCCGATCGCACTCGGGGCATTCCGGTTGTACTCGGGGTTGTTGCTGCAGCGTGGTTTCTCGTGTGGGGGAGGGCTGGCTATCGATATGTAATCAATAAACTAATAGCACCATCTAATTCACGGGGAAGAAGAAGAAAACAACCCGGTTGCAAAGAGCAAATCAAACCTAGGTTAGGTTTAATGCCAACTCAGTGTTCCTCAGATCCTAGGCGGCCGAGTTTTAGTACGAAAAGGGGAACCTTTTTGATAAATATTTTACCATTTAATGGAGAAGGTTATCCTTGAAAAATCTCTCAAAATAATGGCCTTAGACATTCGTAGAAACGAGTTCATCTATCCACATCCGAACCGCCGAAACACGGGTAATACAAATCATGGTACAAAACATCCTTTTTACGATCAATAACCGCAGACTGCATGTTCATTGAATGATGCGCCTTTTTCCTGTATGGATTTTGTTTAACAAAAGAGAGAGAAAAAAACCTTTCTACGCCATTACAAGTGTGAATTTCTACGCTCCAAAACAGCTGATTAATTTGGCTCCGGAAGTAGAGACGGTGTGCGGTAGTATTCTTTCCCTGATCATGGTGTCTGCCCGCCCCCAATCTGCACTTCTCTTTTTTACAACAGTGATATTACAAAAAGAAAACCAAAATAATTCGCCAATATCACCACCCACCCATCTTTGCCGCAGCGGGTTTGTTACTTCTGCTCGCCAATATGCTGCTGCTGCTCGATAGCATTTTATTTTTGTGTAGTTTCGTGGGCTGCCGCAGCCATGCCGGCCGTGAATTATGACGAGCAAGCATGCGAACGCGATCGAGCATTGTGATTTCGCTCCACAGGCACATAAATATTGTTCCGAATGACTCCGAAGGCGAGACCTCTGACGCCGGGGCCAACACACGGAGTCACACGGCAGATCACTCTCTTTTTAACTTCTTTTCTTTTTTTTGGGGGCAACAAAACAAAAACTGCCCTTAGTTTGCGCCGTGATGGGAAGGCAAAGGTTTACGGTTGCGGTATCAGGTCATTGCAGTTTTTTTTCCCTTGTTTTCGTTGTTTCTGTGTTCATTCGGCAGGGCACTTTTGTTAGTGAGACTAAGAGTCGCCGCCAGCGCCCGGCTCGGAAAAACGGAAGTACCCTGCGGCGCGAACCGTCCCGGGTCTCCCGGGTGAACTTTCAGCGATAGGCTCGCAGGACTTTTGGACCGCTCGCCGATGCGGGAGGCTTTGCCAGTCTATTAGCATAAAAAATGTATGAGTTCGTACCAGGTGCGGCCAGTGCCCCGTGCGGAGCGAAACAGACGATTTACACGAACACGAAGGCTAGAAAGATATTAAACAAAGCATTTCCTCCTGCAGCCATCAACCGACTGGAATGCCTGCCAGCGTATCTGGCAAACGTTAAAGGCCGTAAAAAATAGTTGCAATCATCGTAGAATAATTTGCGAATCTCCGTCCGCCAGGAAGGCGGAGGATAAAACCTACAAAAACAAGCTCGGTTCTTTCGGTTCCAGATTTGAATCTGTGGGAAAATCTCATGAGAAAATTACATTCGCAAAAGTGCTTAGAGTGTTTAAATATATTTGACGACGTTTGAATGATTTGAATGTTTTCAAGTATACTTTGTTAATACTGCTCAAAATTTGCCTCTCGTCTTTCCAATCCCAAATATTGAATATTTGAATTCCCAGTATCGTAACATATTTTTCTTAAATAGTTTAACTTCTTTTCCAATATCTTATCTTAAACTTCATCTACGATTATTTATTCGAGCTCAAATATTCCTACACGTACTGGAATCTCGCCAAAGCAGCCAGCAGCAGTAAATGCATATCTTGCATAAATCACCAAACGGCGGCTGCATGTTTGAAAGTGAAAGCTTGACTGCTTTTATGTCGATGAGAATTTGTTTGAGCAGCGCGCGAACGAAGGCGGAACTATGTTTGATGAACATCGAACCATACTTATCGCTCCTCTCGTCCCTACACTACCTCGGCTTGCGATAGATTTTACGAAAAATATAAATAAAAAGATGCTAGCCCCCGAGTGGTTTGCCCCCGGGGGCTCGGTGTGATCGTCCAAAAATGTGCAGCCGAAAAACCATCCCCTCATCACGCGTTATCGTGCAATCTGAATGAAGCCATAATGTATAGGAGACGGCAGTGCAACGACGCCGCTGCCCATTTGGATCGGCGCGCCGTCGCAGCTTCGGCCGTCAAGTCAAAGCGCAGCGCTTTCGTGCAGCCCCATAAAAATCATGTCAACCAGGTGCTGGTACTGCGCCGCCGCGGGAAAGCCCATATATTAATATTCGTCTCAACGACGACTGAAGCGTCACCGTCCCCACCGACGTCCAGCTTGGCCAGACGGGGGTCTCGTGAGATGAAAGTGAAAATAAACCAACCACCACCCGAGCAGAACCCCGCGACGGGACACGATAAGAAAAATAAGGTAGGCACGCGGGTGTGAGCGTCGCCGGAAAAATTGTCAGCAAAATCAAACATTTGCATTAGCATAAAAATTTTACCTCACGAAACGTGACACGGGCGATTAGTCAAGCAGCAAGGAAGCAAGCAGAGGCAAGGGTTCGTCGAACCGCCGCCCCGGCACTGACCAATCATCTATGAGCCGTGGAGTGGAGCAAGTCGTGCAACACCTTAAAAGCAAACTATCAGCCCCAGCTTTCTTACAGAAGGCGACGAAAAACAAAATGGTTTTTTTCCTTCAAATAACTCATGGAGATATGAATAGTCGGAGTCAAATTCGAGAAGCCCAACAATAATGTTTAGCAACCCTAAACGTTTTCCACAAAGACGTTTCTATTTTGACTAAAAGGCATGGTCCATTTGATGATTGCAAAAATCAAGCGGCTATGAAAACTCCACCGGCATTCTGACATTCCTTTTTCAGTTAAGTACTTTCCAGGGAACCGCACTAATGAATATTACAGCACCTTCTCCTAACCGCATCTAATGGTGGATGAACTGAAGTTTGAAAACCATTCCTACGCCCTGGTGCACTTCAGTCAATAAACCATTTATCATCAAAAGCAAGAGAGGCGAGAGAGAACGAAACGGAGGAAGTGCAGAACGTGTGCCCTCTCTCTCTCTCTCTCTTCGTCGGTCGCTGCTGTACCAAAACTCCACTGCAAACGATGCAATAGTGCACCGTCCGGAACCCGGGGCGTCGGTGGTCGTTGAACTTCACACCAGCCAACGGCGGCGCCCTTTTATTAAGCTGTTTCTGTTTGGGTGAAATGCACTTTTTAACGGCCAGCTCGGCACCTCCATCACCCTGCGCTCTATTTATCAAGCGGACGCAAACCGTCATTAAACTGTCTCGTCGGAAACCTTCTGAGCAACGTTCCGGCAATGGTGTCGGTGCGAAGTTGAACCATCCTATCAAACGAGGAAGTAGAATTACTGCAGTCAACTGCAAGCTCCACTTCCTTGAAACTGTACACCAGGCTACCATTAGAATTATTCAAGCGCCATGAAAGGAACACACCTCGGTAAAATCTACGTTGAACCTTGTTCGATTTCTCGTTCTGCAAATGGCCTCAGTTTACTACCAACATTCCACCGCAATGATGCTCAATGAGATCCTCACCTGTAAGGAGACAAACAGAAACCAAAATATTAGCATAAGCCTCATTCGAGTCGATCCTGGCGCTGCTTCAACGCCCTCTAACGCGTTGACGTACTCTACTCTTTATGCGCCAAGTCCACATTGCGTCAGCTCCGTCGTAAAATGGGCCAAACGGCGACAAATTGCACATGCAGCCGCTATTGGTAAACAAATTTACGCGTCGTCACATAAATTCTCCGCCCTGGAGGGCCAATGATCTTCCTCCGATGCGTCACTGTTTGGATAGCGATCGGTTCCGTAATGAAATGGCGCAAAACCTCGGACAAAGTTGCACCTAGAAGTCAGCAAACCAGCCACAGACCCTTGAGACCCCTGGGACGCTTGAGATGAATGGTGCAGAAATAAACCAGTCACTAGGCATCATCTTCCCGCAGCATAATAGTTGTTGATATTTGTTCAAAGCCGCTCTGGAAAACGCCGAAGGAATTGCACTGTCCGCAAACACCGTGTTCACGCGGCGAAAAAAGAAAAGAAAACCGAGACAAGTTCTGTGTGCCTTTTCCCTCGAGATCGCAGACCTAGCCACAGAGCCACTTCTCCGTCGTGCCCACTTTTGGAACAAATACTTCGTCATCTTCGACGCCATCATTACCGTCAGACAACAAACAAACCGAGCCACGGAGGCTTCGGTCGCGGCACGATATCAGCCCGAAACGGAAAACCGCTCGGTGGGCGGAAAACCGCGAACTGTAAACCACATTGTGGCGATACTATTCGCAATTTGATCCTCTTCCTTGGACTTTCTTTCATTGGCTACAGTGAAAGAGAGAGAGAGAGAGGCGAGCGATCTTACGATTTCGGAAAAAAGACTGACACAGGCCTAAAGGGAAAAACAAACATGTCCACAATCAACGAAGATGTTGCTGACAAGAATGCAACTTAGTATCACAGCCCTAAGGGCATTAGCAGTTGGTGGAAGAATTTCTGGAAAATGAGGATGGCCAAGAGATCAACTCGGGTAACCTCGAGCTGTGGAGAGACCATCAACCCAGCTGCATCAAACGCTAACTCTAGAGCAGTTTCAATAGGGGCACCAATCCCACTCGATCCTGTACTACATCATTACCGCGTCATGAAGCGAGACAGTTATGTTTTACATCTGTTAAACCAATAAACCCCTTCCTGAATTTCTCATGAGAATAGGGAATCATAGGCGTCTTCCAGAAAAAAATAAACACTTGTTCCTGTCGTCTTCGGCATCCATAACATCCAGCGAGGGGCCATCGCTAGTAATTGCATTACATCCCAACACGTTCTTTGGAGAAATAAATGATGCGCTTGCGTCGCTAGCCCTTGGCGTGGCACACTCTCGTGTGTGTGTGTTTATTTTTATTTCAGTGCACCCGCGAGCTCCAAGCGCGAACACTAATTTCCAATTAACGCATTGCCGCCGTTGCGTTAATGACGTTTATGAGATGCTCCGAGAGCGCTCGGTCGACGGTGGACGCATACATACACATTATGCCAATGACCGAAACCAACCACCACAAAGAGTCGGTGCGAGTGCATAGTTGTAATATATGATGCTTAATGAAGTATTGACTTTGAAGAATGAATACTATGAAACCGCGCAGCGTAATGGAACTGCTGGAGTCGATTTTTAGAGCTCGCGCTCCGCTATGATTTATGGTTGCCCCCCCTCGTCCGGCCCCACACACCCGGAAAGTGTAGCCATTCGGAGTTTGACGAACCACGCGGTTACGATGGGCTGCGGCGGTTGCTGAAGACGGATGAGTTTCCGCCACCACATGCTCTTGTGCGCCGAGGATTTATCGTAGCTTCCGAGAAACGGGATACGGCGATGAGGGTTTCGCCGATGATCGACATTGACTTGGAGGGCGATAATTAAGGGCTTGATCTCGCGTTTGAACTGGCGTCGAATGATATATTTCAAACGCTTTCTCCAAAATCCTTCGCAGAGTTCAACCAACTATTCCAGATTTTGCCGGCCCTGTCGCGCGTGCGATGTCCGTTCCATGGAACATAAACTCAACTATTACTCAACCACTAGGCCACAGGAACAGTGGTGCTGAATTTGCAATATTGGTGTCAATCAAGAACAGAGAAAAGAAGCACATCGAAACCAGCAGCATACCCACATTGGACGTTAAGTAGATTGTGGGTCACTCAGTGGAAAACTTCAAAACAAACCCCCTTCGAAAAGAATCCTCCAGGCCTGAACACGGCTTGAAACAAAAGGCAAAACACAATCTGTTTGCATACTTTCGCTCGATCCGCTCGACGTACAATAGTGTCCATTTTTTTTTTTTTTGGTTTCTTCTTGTCGTTGACTAACTAATCAAGCTTCTTCCGGTGCAGTAAGGCAGCAGCAGCGGTCGCACATAAATGCAGGGTAAACTGAACACGGAAAAGACAAAGCAAAAGGGCAAATATGTTTGGTGTTGAAATTCCGGTGGCCGCCAACAAAGCAATTTCTAGCACTTGCACACGGCCAGGCAAACAGATGGAATGAAATTTGACGACGGAATGGAACCTCAGGACGGGACGGAGGATGGAAACGATGGCAACATATTAGAGCCGTAGGGGAAATTTCGTTCGGTTCGCGTTGATGGAACCCAGCGATGGAACTCTTACTTTCGTCGGTGCAACACATTTCCATGGTACAGCATTAACATAAGTTGATCTGACCATCAATATGTAAGTAAACATATTTGAGAAAAAAATGCAAACAGTTTTGAAAACAGAAGCACACGAAAAAGTGTAAATAAGAAAATTGATCAAACAATCGTTAACAAAGTTCCACAAGCGCTCACTTCCTTATTGAATTCCATTGCTCCGAGGCCTGGCGCAGTGTTCGTTCGTCCACACAAAGGTCTCAATCATGTCGAGTAAAGCATCATTTGAGTGAAACGTACAAAGTTTCTGCCGCTATGGTTCTGCTTGTTTTTTTTTCTTTCTCTCTCCAGATCTGTTTATAATAGACGCCGCGCAACTTCACTTTTACTTTCAGGCGCGTCTTGTTCGCGGGGAACCCTAACAAGCATGGGAAAATCAATGACAATCATTTTTCACCCCTAACTGGTCAATTTTCCTCGTGCGCCCGACAATCAAAGCTCAACGACGATCGATTTCCCGATCGCTTGCCGCCTGGCGCCGACCGCTGCCGACGCGCGCGCGTTTGAATCCTTTCGGCACGGAAATTGCCATCATTCGTCACCTAGTGGGGCCATATATTTACCCCGTCTGCTCGGCACTTTTCCCAGCGTTGCGTTTTCGACCTACCTCCTTGTGGCGTTCCCTAGCGGTAGGGGGGTTGCGCAAGCGTGACAAAGGGAACATATCGGTGTAAATAAGAGGCGCTAGCGTTGTCACCCGGCGAGTGCTTTTATTCGCGTTCGTTCAAAACATTGTACGTACACAATCGCAGTCGGCGAAGGCACTAAGGCCGAGGCGACCATTTTCCCATGGCCCTGCCCAACCGCCGGAGGTTGCTCAATGAAGGGCATAAAGGGCTTTCATGCTTTCCTTTACATAGGTGCATAATTTTTTTATTTACAGCTTTTTTAACTAATGTTTGAAATTGCCTCCAATGAGCATGTACGACTACCCGTAGAAAAAGAATAGATCATTCTCGTCCTGCTCCACGAAGACACGGGGTTTTTCGTTAACACGTTACAACTCATCGGCACCACTTAGGATGAAGCGGAAAATAAATGAAGTGCAAAGGTTGACACACGATCATAACTCTTTCGTGCTGATGAATGGTTCCGTTCCGCAAACGTACACGATCGAGTGTAAAATAAAACAGTTACGCAATGGAAAGCGTTGGCTTGGGTTTAGGCAGCAGGATAAGATGAGCAGAAACAAAATAAACCAATAGAGAGAAGTTCAGTTATAAAACTATTCATCATGACAGAAATCAGAATCTTAAAATGAAACAAATCAGAATCTTAACGAAATTCCTAATACAAGATTTGATGTGACCAAATTGCAATGTTAATGTCACATTCCATACAGGTATCATTCACAACAAAATTCCTCCAACTAAAAAAAAAAAAACAGGTTGCACTAAGTGGAAAAATATGTAAAACATCCGCAAACATATCATTATAGCGGAAAAACATCCACCGCTATGGTGAAGGCAATTTGAAAAATTTCTCCTTGATGGCGGAAAATTTCTCCTCGTAATTGAGAAATTCTCATTAAGGTGGGACCCACCTCGGTATTCGCTGCCCAAAAACTGACAAGATTCTTAATCACTCGGAAGAAGAAAAAACAGTCCATCCAGCCAAAACGCGCCCTGCGGCATGCACGCTGGTACGGTCGACTCCTTTTATGTCAAGGATCGCATCCTCGCATACGCGAGCCGCCCGTAAACATCATCACATTATCACCTGCACGGCCGCAAAAAGGATACACCTTACGTTTCGCGGCTTTTCTTACTCGTGGTGGAAGAAGACTAAAGGTTGAAAGGTGGATGCTTTTCCTTTTTTCGATGCAGCACCAGTTCGACGTTACCCGCCAACATGCTGAACAAAGGATGTAGCAAATGAGTCAACATAAAGGGATCCCGGGTTGCCATCGGGAAGCTGATCACGTCTCGGCGGAACACGAAAACATAGTTTTGCTTCCGTCTTTATCGTCCGATCGTGTATGATCGATCTGCGCTGATTGAAGCCACTTCGGGGGATGGAGCGATAAAGGAAGGCAACATTCAAAAAGCAAGAAAACGTAAAGCTTATGGGCTTGCTTTTGCATCGAGAGGGCACAATCACAGGGTCAACCAGGAAAATTGAGCCTTTTCCTGACGGGGGGCTGATAGGCGCGTATCGAAATGGAATAAACGGAGAGGAATTTAAATACGGGAGGCGTGGAGTTTAATTAAATTTAATTTATTAATTTCTCCCGCATGTAGGTCATCAGTGCATCGGGGACGGGTTTGTGCACAGGTAGGTAGAGCTTCTTAATATCACGTCCGGACAGGACAGCTTGAAATAAAACTCTTCCTCACGCCCGCCAGCCCCTACTGTTCGACCATTCTCGTCATCCACCTCGTAAAGTATGCCTTGAAGCTGCTCCTCGTACGTCGGCGAGGGAGAGCATTATTGAATTCAGATAGGGATCTTTCATTTATTTCTCCATTCTTCATCGACCCGGCGGTGAAGATTGCAGACCCCGGGAGGCTTCGTTCCAGACACTTCGAAAGCGAAGGACTAGAAGACGTCCAAGAAAACACCACTAGCGAATCGAATTCGCAATGCAGCTGCAACCAGCTGCGGTTCAGGTGCAACTGGTAACCGACCGGGCGGAGATGGCGGTTTTAGGATGCCGATTAATAATAATTATGAGTATGTTCTGTTCCCGAAAACGACCCGCGCGAAAGAGCGAACAAGGAGCAAAGAAAACGAAACGGCAAAGGAAATCGCGACAAGGGAAACAAAATGATACAATCTTTCATTTCCTTTCGCGATGAACGTACACCTTTTTGTGTATGTGTGGCGAAAACCTTCCCCGACGGCGAAAGGCACCCTCCCTTTTCTGTGACAAAAGAACCACTCATGCACCGATGGGTGATGCTGCAGGGTGCGGGAGAGCATATCAAAAAGAATGAATTGATTTTTCCTTTCTCAAACCCGTGCCAACCGAGTGTGCTCTGGAGTTGGTTCCTGTCGCTGACGAAAACTGGAAACTGTCTATGGCCGTGAATAATACGCGCCGAAAATGTTGCCGTCCCAATCGCCAAAGGCGGTAATCATTCAGAACGTTCAATGTATGCTCTACAATATATGACACAATGGGATGACGAAAAGAAAAAGTGGATGCAAAACCAGTTACCGCGGCCAAAAATGAGTTCAAAATTATCCTCTCAGGAAATGACCGATTTTGCTGTGGGGATTTCGTTTTCTTTTCCCCCGCGTCTCAGCAGCCGACCGCGACAGCTTTATTCTGCTGGGTAAGACGAGACAACAAAGCCACACAGTCCGATGACCCCGACCGAACCTAAATGCCATCGATCAATCAATCGCCATGAGACCCGGGACCGGGGGGGTGAATTTATGTATTGAATTATAAGATGCTCCAGCTTGATCGCCGGCGGGAACGAATGTTTAATAATGCGTTTGGAAATCTCTCGTGAAAACCTCAGCATGACTTAATTGGTGAAATGACTCTTACAAATCATTTCAATTATGTTTATCAATTACCAACGAACAACGGTTACCCGAAACCACGAAACAATTATCGGGTTGTTGTGTGCAGATAAATTTCAACGGTTTTCCCTCCATTAAAAAGTGCAGTCTTGAGAAACAACAACGCACCACATTATGCAATTGGATCTCCCGGAGCAAGAGAACCCCCACGGTGAACCACCACCGATGAACCGAACCGCAGTTCGCCAATTGTTCACTAGAGTCAGGTCACTAACGAAAATTCGGTCACCAGTACACGCAGCCCAAAAACGTATCACTTTTACACCTCGCCTCAAGCGGGCGGCCCTTTTGAAGCATCTAGGCGGGGCGAGCCGAGCACCTGAAAGGACCCTCACCACCTTCTCGAAGGACCTGCGGACGTGCTGGAACACTTTCGCACAGGTAACCTAATCGTAAGACTCCTCAACCCATGCAGCAAGCAACTCAAACCCCCTCGAACGAATGCGTTACAGATCGTGCCGTGGTCAGTCACTTTGGCCTCCGCGGGACCGGCGACGCATGTAACATTAACCAGTTGCTCTATAAGGTAATCGATAAGCTCTGACCGATATCGAAAGCACGAGCCGCCACCGAGAGGGCTGCAACACTGTCGCCGCCCGTTACAGCCACAGAGAAACAACAATCGCCTTCGCCAGATTTTGCTTCTCAGCTCCGTTTGAAGGCGAGCGAATTGTTGGACGGATTAAAAAATGCATAGCAAAACGGCGGCCGTCGAATGGAACGAACACAGCTTCCCTCCACCCGTCGGTCTGATAAGTCACTAATTGAATAGTTATGTAGTTATGGGGCGCAGAATGCGCGCAGGTGCCGCCACGCAAATCGGATGAGTCACCTGCTGCCAAACGCTAACAAACGGTTCACCTTCCCTCGGGGGAATAATTCAAACAACCTCAAGCTTTTCAGGGTTCTCTTCGGCCGCCTTGTATTTCATCTCTACTCAAAGTAGGCTTGTTTTCTGAGAACGTCAACCAGAGGGCTTCCCGATATGTCTCCCTCATGGATTCGTTTGGGCGGGACCGTGGGGCAACGGCCAGCACGGGTCAACAGTTGCTACTCCGTGTGAAAACTTCCGATCATCAAGCCCATCACCATGATTGCCACCCCATGTTGATGGTGACGGTGCTGATAATGATGATATGCAGAGGTTGAATTGCAGCCGCTTTGAGTTCACCCGTTTTATCGGAACACATTTGCATACATTTCATAAGCGAGCGTCTCCTCCATCGTTCGTTGGCCTAAAGTACGCGGAATGATGAACGACCGATCGCTGTTGTGGTAATGGAGTCGTCGGGCCCGCTTTAGTCGTGAATATTGCAAGTAAATTATAAAGATGAGAGCTGTTGAGAAAAGGGAGCTGAAGTGGCAAACCAATGAGTTCTTCAGCCATAACTGATGGGCGGACGAGTGATTCTATTTGATTTCATATTCCCTCCCCCCCTTAAACATTATTCATGCAAATCGGATGGTGCTGCCGTGTTAAATATAGTTGTTTTTTTTTTACAAATAATGAATAAATATCCTTGCAAGCCGCATGTAGCTCATAATCCTAGCAATGGAAGGAATACATTAAACTTTGAAAATAAAAGTTTTTACCACTTAAGATGTTTTCAAGCAATGTTGTTTGTTTCAATGTTGTTCAATCTTTGGACACAGTAAATGGCAATATTCATGCGGTAACTTATCGTTCGTGCGATCTCCCAAGATCTTGCTATCAATTAAAATTGGCCATGAAAGTGTGACCAATTATGATATAGTAATTATTTCCCCAGCCTCCTTCAGAAAAACGCCTTGAAAAACATATTTTACAGCGCATGTAAACTTCACTTTCAAGAAACCTTTAAGCCTGCTTGCAAGTGTATTTGTTGGGGAATGAATTTCGTGTCATAAAAGCAACACGAATGATCGTCCAAAGGTACTTTCGGGCAGCCAATCTCCGCATGAATTTTTGTATCCAATCTCTACCCAGCATCCGCTTCCTTCCGGCGTCGGAGTGCAACGCAACCCCGGACGCAGCATTGCAGCAGCCCCCCAATCCCTTTCGAGCGGGTTCCAGAAAGCGATAAATCATGTAATGGAATGTACCATTATGAGCCAACGGATATGGTCCCCTTTTATTTCTTGCGCCGACCCAAGCCATTGTTACATACCGTACGTACGCAGGAAGGCACCGCCAGCCAGCCAGCCAGTCCTTCGGGAGTTTTCTCACCATCCATCTTTCCTGCACCCAGCATCGATTGTCGACCGTCAATTAATTCGTTTCTTTTGGCCGCTGTCACTCCCGCCGACCGTAGGACAAGTGCGTTTGGTACCGAGCGCGACAGAAATCGGTACACTTTAAACGGAAAGGGTGCGTGTGCTCTCGGGTTTACATGCTCGCTGGTCCGCCCCTTCGAATTTGGACGGAATATTAAACGCAACATAGTGGAGCGTGAAAGAACCGCTCTGCGCGACGATTTCGGACGCTTTGCTGATGTAATACCGAACAGTTCGAGTTCGGTCGGAAGAATGGCCGAAGCGAGTGGCCACGTGAAGCAGAACATAAAAGAAAGTAGCAGCTATTATGTTGAGCGGCAGTTTTACGCCCCGACAGCGGCAGAGGAGGAAATTGGAGATAAAAATAAAAAAGAACAAGATCATTATGTAATGGCCGTTCGAGGGATTTGAAGTGCCTTTGTGCTGTCAAGCTTTCCACTATCGGTGTGCATGTACATCGAATCCAGATCCATTACGGATAAATGTGCTCCAAGGGGTCGATATGTAACGTATATGATGATTTTTTGGTGAAAACATATGAAATTGCCCTAAATCTGAGTCATACGATCAATATAAAAGGCTTCACGATCACAAACGACTCGCTTATAGCGATTCGTCGCAGGGAGAAAAGTCTACAATTGTCCAAAGACATACCGCAAATGCATCAATGTACAGCTTATGGCAACATATGTTATGCAAACCACTTTTGCCGCACATTTTTGCAAACTTATTTACGCCCAAAAAATGGAACGGGACGAAAGTGGAAAGTTTGCCAACACCATTAGCGGAGGACTTTTTCTTTGGACATCATTTTAATATTCAGCGATCGTTGGCCAGCAGAGCGGTACTCGAAAATGGCATCACTGTTGCTTTCTTCCGAAAATTGCAGATATTCCCCCCGTTCGCCTAAAACAGACGGCGCCATAAAGTGGTCCATCCGCCGATACACTACCGACCCACCCGGTTCGAGGGACAACGGGGGGGTGGCACAACTTCGCACAAGTCTCATCTCATTTCAGCATAAACTTTGCGTTTGTTGAAAAAGGAAAAATAAAACCGCCGCTTGGAACACACGGGACGCAAAAAGGTGTTACTTTGCCAGCCTTCTTCTGCCCAATCGGTAAGTGATGCCCATTTTCTAATGGCACCGTTTACCCTCTGCACACTCTTTTCGTGTGCAAATATGCAAACTGACCTCACAGGGAGTTGCTAAAGTTATTCTGCATCGTTGGCGATCGGGCTGGAAGCCGTCGGGCGTCTGTGCACATGCAAGCGCGTCTACTCAAGATGCAACCTGCGGGCAAAGAGGAAGCTGCTTTTTATGCTGTGTGTACGTGTGCTGCTTATGTGTGATGAATATTACTCGCAACGCTCGCGACGCCATGGACGGCATAAAGAAATCGATAATCGTCCGGACCGGAACCGCCTTCAACCGACTGTCGCAAAAGCGTGTGGCAGAATAAACGCCAGCGCACCAGTATCGATAACCAGCCAGAGTCGGTGATAACATACTTGCCAACAGTCGAGACATAAAACAAAACCAAAACCCAACGCCAAAGGTCGAAACCGAAAACCCTTCGGATATTCCCTTTCTTAGCCACGGCTTACGTTAGCTGCCGACTGCCCTCTTGTCCTCCCTCGCTGACACATGTATTGGAAATATTAGAAGGTGCAGCATAAAAAGCCGATCCATCATAATGCCACAGCGGCGGCGGTGGCGAGGGGGAGTGACCGCGCCAGTGCCAACGACAAGAGATGATGCGCGCGCGCGATCGCCCAGTGGGAAAAGTAAACAGCAGTTCGATGCGATGCGATGTGGCATAACTGCAGCAAACAGAAGAAAAAAAAATGTCGAAACGAAACAAAAACAGCAATGCTCAGCGAAAAAAAGCGCATCGCCACCGTTCAGCAGCAGCAGAGCATATCGCTCTCTTGGTGGCGATCGCACCGACGCAACATTGTTCACACCCGCACACTCAAAATCGATCGCGATCGGGTTCTTCCAGTCGACTACAAAGGAAACAATCATGTATGAGGAGGGATGACCAATGTTGGGGAGGGAGGAAACGGGGGGTCAAAGTGGCAGCCATATCGGCCGCATAACGTTGCATAAGTTAACGCCAGAAACACTGGCCACTGGCTGGTTCCGCTTAACGACGTCGTGGTTCGATCGCGCCGTGCCAAGAAAGATGCTGATCGAACACTGCTGGACGAAAAGCGTATCTGTGTTGTTACCCTGCCGGTGCCGCGCATGGACAGAAATAAGAAACAGTTCGGAAAAGCGATGCTAGATACCATATGCAAACCGATCGCCGCGAGAAAGTGCGAGCATGGATGCGGAAGAAATATGGCCGAGAAATGCACTGTTGTTGTTCGGTACAACGGCGTCCGCTCAATCGATGTACGCCACACGAATGGGATATGGGACGAAAATTTGCCATATATCACAAGCGCCGAGTACACACGGCCACTCGTGGTCCCGCTTCTGTTCGGGAGCTTATCTCTGTCGACCGGTGCTGGAAATGGTGATAGATTTAATACCTGCCGCGGCATAATTCAAATACTCCCGAGAGGTATTTAAACTGTCGCCGCGCCGTACGCGAGTGCATTGCATCGGCTCTCTAATCTGCAGCGTTGCACTTTTGCCCACTCGGCTGCAGCAGCCTGTTCTGGACTTCGAGCTAACGCGCACGGACTGTATGGCCTCCTTCAAACGCGTTTGCCAACCCTTTCGAGGGCGACACAGGGAAAGAGGGCAACAGGCCCGGTCCGGATTGCGGGACGCTTTTTATGTCACCTTCAAAATCGGTTGCCAGCCTTGCAGAAGCTTGTGAATGGACGGGATGGCCGACGGAGCAAAGATGAAGAAAATAACCCACACTGCAAATGCACCCGTTCGGAGAAAGAGTGCATTTTTTTTATCCATTTCCTCTCCGTCTCGTTGCAATGTGCAATGTGCAGCGAGAACGATCCCGCGGTACGGGCAGGCGGACGGTTTTACGGCGTCATCATAACGCGCGGAGGTTTATGTTTAGGAACGCGGCGAGTGGCCTTCTCAAGGGACAGGCCCCGCCCGCCCGGTGGCCTATCGCCGCACTACCGACACCTCTTCACGATCTGCGTGTGCGCCGGGCGGCGATGGCGTTACGCAAGGGAAGGTGTGCTGCACCAGACGTAAACATTTTATGGAAATCACATAAACGTGTCAACTGGTTTGAACGATCCAATGGCTCGTTCATTTAATCCCTGATTGCGCCCGGCAGGGCCAGCGTTTATCGGGTTGTAAACCGCATGCTAGCAGATGCTTTATTAGACTGCTTTTTCTCTGCTAGTTACACTCCGCTAACTTTTATTTTTTCGTCCTGCCAAACATGATTGGAGCTAGTTGTACGAATGTCATAATTTGAAAAATACCTTCGCGTGGTGGGTTTCTCATGCAGTTAGAGTAACAGCGGGATTCTTCCCTCCAATAACATTTATGTTCCGCTTACCTGCAAAGTGGAGTTAAAAAACTATACATTAGTAAAGTATAAAACAATTTTATGTTGAAATTTGAGTTTAAAAATTAAAAAAAGAAATAAAAATCCTTTTGGACAGAAGAATACATTTTGAATCGACTATCATTTGAATTCAAAGCAAAAAAAAAAGGAGGTTAAACTCTAAACAACTCCAAACAACGAACCAACGGGACGAGATTAGGTGAACAATAGTTGCCGTAAAATGAATTTCATCAGGCTAAGCTCGCCTAGAATTCGTTCACTTCGCTCAACGCGAAATTAACAGGAGCGTTTTTTGACGTATCATGCCAAAACAATATTCCCCCCCCCCTCTCCCCCCCCGCACCTCAACGATCGGTCCCCGCATCTGCCAAAAAAGGGATTAGAAGAAGAACGGAATAAGATCACCATTGCTGCGAGAAAAAAAAAATTCCCATCAAGCTTCCTCCGAGAAGCGGTTCGCCAAACGGTGTGAAAATTAAAACCGATCCGACCAAGAACGGCCAAGCGTGGCGTGGAAGATCGGCATAAGTCCGCTTTACCCAATGCCCCGGTTCTGGGGGTTTTCTGGTGAAAAAAGAATGAAAAGAAATAAAGATACCCGACCGAAACCATTTAACGGGACATAATATGATAAATTCCAGCCCGTGAAGGCCTCTTTTTTCGTGCATAGTAGCACTTTATGTTTGCCATCACCACCTTCCCGCGAGACAAGTCATTCAAACCCACGGTGAGCGTCTCGCTCGTCAAGACAAAACGGATCCTCTCAAAGGGAATCCTCCCTTCGTGCCGATGCCGTGCTGCTGCGGCACACAGCACGATGCAACCGGCACCGCCTGAAGGTGATTTTCTCCTCTCCTTCCTG
>JAOEFI010000006.1:18450069-18462864 GCA_034621735.1 Anopheles plumbeus
ACATTATAGCTATCTTTTTTGTCGTGCAAGAGTAGGCTTCTCGTCGCGTAGCATGTCCCGGCCACACTCCTCTCTTTGGTTGGTGGTTGGTGGTGATATTTTACCGCAAGCAGGAAGTCCCGAGGAAACGGCCAATCTGCCAAATCTGATTAGGCGATGAATAATGGTGGTCAATTCCATCAATTGATCATAACCATTAGTCTTCCGTGCGCGGTTCGATCGGTCAGGCGGCGGAATATCCAGGTGAATATACACGACCGAACCGCTCCGGCCACAGGTCCCTTCGGCCGCGAGTGTGATGTGTA
Organism: Anopheles plumbeus; assembly: GCA_034621735.1. Classification (NCBI taxonomy): domain Eukaryota; kingdom Metazoa; phylum Arthropoda; class Insecta; order Diptera; family Culicidae; genus Anopheles; species Anopheles plumbeus. The sequence continues at coordinate 18,450,375 of JAOEFI010000006.1, forward strand.
TGGGGGGAAACCTGCCCAGCCCGGCCCAATCAGCTGGCCCAGATCTGTTTGTGGTCCGCGCGCAAAAGTGTGATCGCTGTCAATTCGCGGCGCGGCCGATCTGAAAGGCCAACCGAGCGCGCGGCATTCGATGAATGAATATTAAGATAAATTTGGCACGCTGTGATGGCCCCGAAAACGTACCGTCGTGAAGAGGACGGTGACGACGACGACGACGACGACGACTCTCTTTTTAGCTTTTACGAGCGAAGTAGGACGGACCTACCGGATTGTTTTTCACGCCTCGCATCCCCGGCATCGAACGCACACGCATCGCAGCGACATGAACTTGGCCGTTCGAAACCAGTATCAAGATCAACACCAGCTTCTCTCGGGCTCTATTTTCTCGGCGGCGGTGGCGGCAGAAGTACCATGCCCCGGGGGCATCCTTTGAGCAGACCAGCGGAATGAAAAGTGGTATTAATCTTCCCCGACACCGAGCGAACCAGGAAGACCTTTGCAATGAACTTCCTCGCAGGTCCCGGCTGACAGCGCAAATGAAGCGCAAGTGAAGATTAAGAGCTCTAGCACGTCGTCATGGGTGATTAAGATCAAGATCGGGTCCATTTTTGGGCCCGCCCTTTCTCTCCCACAACACCGCAGGAAAGGGATTAATAAATGTGGCAAGTTGTCCTCCACCGTAAGCGGGCGAGGCGAATTGTAGCGAAAATCCTTGAAAATCCCTTGCCCACATGTAGAGGGGACCAACTGCGAAATTCGCAAAATTCCGGTCAATGCCTGCCGGTCGATTGATCGAACCGAATGATCGCTCGAGGCAGGGCACTCGTCACAACAACAGCTGCAGTCGGATGTGCTGCACGTCCCGTTTTTCACGGTTCACTGATGCCCTGCCTTGGCGGTGCCGTACCGGGAAACGTTATTGAACTTAGGGCTCAGCAGCCTTTCTGCTGCTGCCCATCGACGCACGCTGATTGGGGAGTGTTGAAAACCAAATAAAACGTTTCGCCCCGTGGAGAAGATCGGAAAGGAGAGGGGGGGGGGGGGAGTGAGACAAAGAGCATGTTGCACACATGTTGACTTGGCCGGAAACCGTTGAGGTGGAATGAACCGTGGGCCCCATGTATGATTCCGAAACAAACTATAGCCACATCATGGGAAATGGTTAAACTGTTATTTTGGAAACACGTTTGGTAAAAATCCAAAACGATTGGCCTTCATGACATTTACGAGTGATCAATTTTCAACATGGAAACAGGAAATATACTGTTGATCAATTTGTTTTTTAGAATAACATCAATGAAAAGTCTATTTCATTGTGATTCTTCAGAATAAGTTGTTGAGTTTGAACTCAAAACAATTATTGATAAGAATCCAAATATGATGAAGTGGAAATGAAAAGTTGATCATCGATTGTTGCTGATTTTATCCAACTTTCATCAGGATTAGTGCATGTCCGAGCAGTGTGATCGGACACAACATTGTGCAGCTTTCATTAATGCTTTCAAAAACATACAGGATCAATGACAACCCTTCAATCATCTAAACGAGTTTATCTCAAACCATTCGACTTAATCATTGCTTTTCTACAGTGATACAAAACTGTCTTTATATTCGCAGTTTTTGCTCGTTGAAAGTTTGGAACATGAAAAAAACGGTAACACCTGACCAAGGCAATCGGATCAATTTCTGGCGATCGTGTACCAGCCTTAAGTATTCCTAGAAACCCTGACAGGCGGCCACTACCGACGTCGATCGCGATACGACGACAGGCGGCTGTGGAAAGCCCAACGACAAAACCGAACCAAACGTCCACGCATCGCGGTCCACCGCGGAAGGCGGTTTGATGCGCGAACAATCGATGGGTAAGGCCGCCACTTTGGCCAGAGAAGTACATGCTTTCTTTCCAGCATGCCACGCCAGGGAACGCCACATTGTAGAGACCGGCAAAGAGCAAACCGCCAACATCCGTCAAACGTACGCCCAAACGCAGCGGCGGCTGTCAAACGGCGAATTTGCAATAATTTCGCTTTCGCCATCGCCAGTTCGCGGGCCGCTTTTCGGGATGTCGCCCAGTTAGACCACCACCGACTGGAAACGACTCCTCACAGCTGTCGATAATTGAAGGCGCGCTGAAAGAAAGAAGGAAAGCAGCTGCGCTCTCCCCGAGCTTTCCGACGGCGGCATCGGCAGGTCATCAAATTCGACAAAAAGGTACACTGCCGATCAAGTTCTCGGCCTCGCCCATGTCAGCGTTTGCAATAGCAACAAGGGGTCGGCCCCACATTGGGGGAGGGAAGGATGATTTTTGTGGAGTGGTGAAAAAAGAGAAAAAAAGGAAGATTTAGGCAACTTGCCAACGGGCGGACTTGTTTTCTGCCATACGCCAGCCGGCTAATCCCTGACGAGGCGCGTTTGTAATTCAATTTAATAATAAGCCGATAGGGTGGTTGATTTGAAAACCCATCAACCATGTCCCGGCCTTCGCAGACACACACACACACACATACACAACATTCCACATCCTAAGATGGAGGGCCGGAGAGTTTCTTTTCTATTTCTCCTTCATTGGGTTGGATTTTTTTCCCCTCCGAGATGTTAATGGGCGCCCGTCAGCGAGTGTGCCGTGTGCCGATTGTTTCGCGTAAATCCAATTAAAGCAAGAGCAAGAGGTAACGATTATGCCCGGTGGCCAGCCCCGGGTTCAAGGGGAAACTCCCGGGGGCAGTGACCCGCGACGTGGGCCGTCCTGGGAGCTACGTTTAAGGAGTGCCCTTGGACGAGAAAGAGCAACGGGATAATTTGTGCAAATGCTTTTGGCAGCAAGCAACCGAACTGACCGACGCGTCCGTCCGTCCGATGGATGGGTGGATGACGAAGGTCTCGGGTTCGTTTGATCGGTCCCGGGTGACAGTGACCGTGAACTAGAGGCGCGTATCAGGCCACAGGCCGGGGTGCGCCATTTGCCTTTGACCGTTTCGGCTTGAAAGGGAGAATCGGATTCACTTTTCACTTCGATTTTGCTTTAGTTTTTTTTTTTTTTGCTTTTTGCGATCACCCGATTTGGCCGATCCAGAGTTGGCCGATGATTGGCCTAATTTTCACCTGGCATTGCGAAAGTATTCACTTTCATCCGCTAAGGAATGCGGTGGCGGGATGTTTGCCCGAGTTGTTTGATGATGGAGCGAGTGTAAACACATCCCTTAACGGAGAAAATTTTTCGGAGCAGGATGGTTTATAAATGTGGAAAATGTTTCTGACTGCGCTTTTCAACAACAAATTAAACTTCAATGAACAATTGAAATAAGTAACTCTATTGTATGTTTCATTTGAAGGGATAAGCAACCATGACTTGTTATGTACAATTGTAAGAGAATTACATTATACCTTAACCAATGATAGCAGTGTTGTCAATCCAGTCAATAGGAAAGGAAAAGAGCCTCTGAAATGACTAGAGGTATCAGACACAGAAGAAAAAAAAAAGTTGAATAAACACTAGATAATTTCAATACCGTCCATTTATCGTCGATTTGCTTTCCGGTATCGATCGAGGGAATCGGTAAACACTTTCGAAGTCATCGAAATCGGTGTTATTTCTCCAATCATTCACTGGGAGACAAAAAAGACCTCCGTAGCATAACATCCCTACAACACTTCAGACGATCACGATGTTATTTCCCTGCCCCGATCGCAGACAGTTGGGCAGGGCGCGGATCACTCGTTGAGATTATTGCAATCGATCGAGCAAAGGACCGATCCGTTCAACAGCTGTTCGAAACGCATCCCTCGGCCGCATGCCGCAAATGGAAAAACGGGAGAATGGGATAATTTATCGCCCGCGCGTTCACAAATGCTCCATTGAGCGTTAGTCCACTTGATGCGCTCCATTGTGCGCTCGGGGATGCACTTTTCTTTCGCCCGGCCGCATGTGAAACGAATACATATTTCACGATCGCACGACCAGCCAGACCAGAGGGCCAAGCTAGTGCGGGAAACAAATGAACGGAAAACGGGTCCAGGAAAACCACTTGAAGCCACCCTCAACACACTCGCCGGGTTCGCACTGTGAGCAATGGGCAGGGACGAATGCAGCGGTCGATGCAAGCGATCCGAGGGCACGATGACTTCCCAGATGTAAAAATGGAAGAGACCTCACACGGGAGAGCCAGCCCTTCATGCATACGTTTCACGTTGGCTTTTTTTTCTTCTGTTTTTGTTTTGAATATTTTTATTCTTGCATTAACCGTACCCCCGTACCTTTCCAGCGCGACGAGGTGATGGTTTTATGTCTGAAGGTGAAGCTTGTTGAATGAAAATACACTACACTCCACTGGCAGGGCAAGACCCCGGCAGAGCTAGCACGAAACCAACCGCACTCGGTCTCGGGAGACCGTACAGGGACAGAGTTCATTTACACAATGTTTATTTTTAACACTTTCCAGCTGCGCCACACCGCGACGAGCGGCATTCCGCCGGGCGCTCGCAAATGGTGGAGTTATGAATCACCTCCGTCAACGGGAGGTAGCAGCAGACGACTGCTTCTATCCCAGCAGCTGGAGTACTTCCCACCCGCTACACTGCCACCCGCAGTAGTTGCGGCGAACCCAAGAAACAAGTCTCGAGAAGTGTCCAAGACTCCAGAAACTGAACGCACTTGAAACGAAACCGATCGCCCGGGATGAAGACAGAGACGGAGCAGGACTCACCTTTGAGATGGGAACGAATGGATTCTTCAACAGCGGGGAACGGGGCACTACTTCTTGGCACTTGATGCCAGCTGGTCCTTCTTGAGGAGCGTTGCTACGGGCTCTAGAGCGCTAAGACGGCGTACGCCCTTCGTGTTGTTCTTGGTCTTTGCGGTGCTGACCGTAAATTCCACACAAGCGGGCACCAGAGTGGACCGATAAGGGGTTTAATCACTTTCTTTCCAGAGATGCACCGCCGAACGGACGGAGTCTGGCACACGCAGCATACATACAGACACAGACGGGAAGTACAGCGGCAGATCACACCGATCGCAATTATCGTCCCATCGGACGCAAACGGAATCTCTATCCGCGGGGTCTTCACTGACGATGGTCGAGGGCGTGCAGACGCCCCTAGGCACACACGGGCACACAGAAACACACAGATGCACACACTGCGGACGGGGACGATCTGGGCAAGAGACCACCACCAACGCCACCACCACCTCCGCCACAGCCACAAGCAGCACACAACACTAGCTAGGTGCTTCTGAGGGCCCCGACGTTCGTTATCATAATTTACGACCAAAGGCGGAAGATGACGCGCGTTCGATGCTGGTTGCTGCCGGCAGCTTCTTAACGAAAGGCAGCACACAAGGGCGGCGTCACAAGACACTGCCGTCGGAGGGAGGCTGCGACGGATGCACTTGATTCACGCTGCGCTGAACCGACCACGAGCTACAAACGAGGTGGCCACGGTGGAAGGACGTATCTATTTTCACTTTCGGTAGTCAAAACGGAGTGCCTCTCCATTTAGCACGCCACGCTACTGCGGAGAACATTGCACTGAAGTTTAGTGTGGGGGCGCAACACTGTGGCCCTGAGGAGGGCCTTCTTTCACTGGATTCTCTTCAATATTCGACTTAATTTAAATCATTCCTCTTCCCTCTTCACATTCACATTTTAGGGGAGGGTAAAATTTTTTTTTTTACTTTAATTCACAAGAGCTCTACACTACACGAACGGCAATTTGGATGAAAAAAGGCACATTTCTTCGTTCAGAGACGAAATACACTCGTACAAAACTTTCAATGTTTGAACAAAACCGCAGTCTCACCAACGCCAATGTGCACTACGATTACAATATTGTTTCGATGCTCGAATGTACCACTGACGCAGATAAGCACTCTGTTTGCATTGGTTGCCTCCTTCTTGCTTCACTCTAAGGACACACGGGAATCCAATCGGTGTTGGGAAAAGCAGAACGACTGCATTCGTGTACATAGAGAATGTTTTCGAAACGGTTGGACGCTTACGGGCAAACAAAACGGACAAGGCACAGTTAAACACACTCGGTCGGTATGGTTCGCACGCGACTACGTCTGTCTACGGCGACAGTTCGAAACTGAATGTGAGCGCTGTCGCGGGCAGCATGCCATCTTACACCGCGCGAAGGGAACCCAGAGAGAAATAATGCGCGTTTCCATGAAAAAGCGCTCGCGGAACTCGGAGAGGAAACATATCGCGGATTCAAACAAAAACAAAACGCTTCTCACCACGCTATGTTTTCCATCTTGTGAATGAGTTAGCATAACTTCTCACCATAGTGAGCCGGAGGATGCGGGATCACATTTATCTCACGAAACGCGAGAGAGCGCATTGCGCGGTGTAATTCAACTACACCACCGCGCCATCGCGATACGGCGTGAGCGTCGTTGATTTCATCAATGAACTCGCGGTTGCTTTTTGTAGCGTCGGAGAACCGCCATGGAATCTGGAGGACTCGCCTGCAGAATAGCAACTTCTCCCATGGAAACAACCGGTTTTTTTCTTCTTTTTGCTTGGAAAAACTGCATAATAATACGACACGGCATGCAAAGGTTAACACGGGTTGTTTGTTTTGCTAAAAATGTCCAAACATTCGAAAATTGATTGATCTCAGCTCATTTGTCCGAACGATCGGCTGTAATTTAAAATTCTATTCTCGACATCTACATATCTTCGTCTGCTCCGTGTGTCGGAGGCAGAAGTCAATCATTAAAAATGGGAAAATTCTACACCCAAATTTAGTTCTCGCCTCGGGGGCCCAATTTTAAATGCTCCACAGCCACTGACGCGACGCCACAGGACCCGTTTGCAGGTGCATTCAAGAATCAATCATGGCCCGCTGGCGTGCTGCAGCCTGCACAGCCCATACGGGCGAGGCCTCATCAATCAAGAAAGTCCGCGTGTGTGTGTGTGTGTGTGCTGCTAATCATTTTCTTATTACTTTGTCGCTCTTAGTGGTTTCTGTATTCGCCACCGTCAACGTGCGTGTGCATTCTTGGGCCGCGCACCAAGAATTGCTGCCCAAAACGGGTTGATCGATCTTTGCCGAAAGACGATAGCAGCCCGCGGACCGGTTCAACCTGTCGATCGATCGTCACATTTTGATCGGGCGGCCACTTCGGGACGGCCAAAGGATCCGGACGAGCGCATGCTTACATCGGCAACATCTTGTACCACACAGTCCTGTAACATACCCCCACGGGTCCCCCCAAACGATCCTAATGCTGCGTCCGGCCCTACACCATGACGATGCGCTGCATGACGATGATGAGCGGACCGGGCGATGATGGTGAAGATGCGGTGCGCCAGATTCATCGTTGGCGTCTAAAGTCAGGCAATTAATCAATGTACAACAGAAGGTGGAGAACAATCTCCGCGCGTTAACGCCATCGTTTTCCCTCGTGTCCAGTGGGAAATCGTGCGCGGTGGAACGGCAGTGTGGTGAAAGTGCACAAGAACAGAATCAAAGTCAACTAACAACCTCCGAACACGGACACCGACGTTCTTGGACGGTTTGGCTTGATGATCTAGAACATCTGAAAAACTTCCCCTCCATTCCTCCGGACGCGGACGCAGGAGGAGTCGCACGTTTCACGGCTGCGAGACAATTATGACCCATCAACTGATGATGATCATTTTCACTCCATCTCGCGTCAACCGCGTAGGAAGGTGCCCCCTTCCAAGAGGCACTAACCTGGAGCACAGGCGCACGACGTTGAGTAGAACTTTGTTTTACTAATTAGCCACGGTCGTTGTAGCGCTGCATCGTGTTTCGTCGCCGCCATTGACTTTCTTTTCGATCAAGGTGCCTCCGAAAAAGAAAACCAACCGGAACGTTGCGCACCGGAAAATGTTCTAAAGAGAGGAGGGCCCGCCGGGACCGGACTTTCACTCGCCCTTAAAAGGCGTGCTGATAATCGAAAAACTAGAACTTAACGAACTCACACCCTTCTTTTACGATGAGACCGATCTCCAGAAGTAGAGTGGCGTCCGGTTTCTCCGTTCGATTGATTCGGAGTGGAAAGATTAGCCTCAAGTCTGCGGGCGTGGGTCGAAGCTATCAATCCGCTTGGGTTGCATTCGTCGATCGGCCGGATTTGTATATCGGAGACGCAGGAAAAAGTCAAATGTCATGCAGATCGAATTGCTCGGAAAGATAAAACCCAGTGCCAAAGGCCATTGAGCAAAGACACCACAAAGCAACGATAGCCACATTTTTTATACAGTCGAAAAGTTGGTCAAAGAGTTTTTTTTCTAAATCATTGCCCATAGGACATGATGACGCATGCAAAATAGAATGGAAATAAATCCTAGCCAGAGCAGGTCTGTTTACTTTATTGATCGTCCAGCGAAACGAAGTGTTTGTCATCTGTGACATAAATTTCCGGACGAATCGACGCCCAGACTGAACTTACTAGCCTCACAAAAACCACCTAGTATTTAACGAAAATGGCTTTATTATCCCGAAACCCCCAGACTTACGCAACGCCGACCACGAGCTCATCAGGTCAATTCGCGGCGTAAGAAAACGATGTTCCACCTTAACGGCACACATTGCGAGCGACCTTCGGATGGCGTTTTGCTTAACCCCGTCATTAGGCACCATAAAATACTCCCATTTTATACAACTATTAATATTGTCGCTCGCCTTGGCCAATTATTTTCCGGTCGCATCTTTTTGTTCCGGCTGCTACTGCTAAAAGGAGTCATAAGTTACCAAAATGAGACTGAAATTGACGCAACGAAGACATTAATTTCAACCCGCAGCAGCTTCGGGATAACGGATTCTCCTCTTTTTTTTTTTGATAAAAATACATTATATGCCAACCAAAGGCCATCGTCTGGGAAAAACCGAAAAATTGACACGGAAAGTTCGACCGAATAGCAATCAAATCTCGAGTCGTTCGTTGATTCGAATCTAAAATTAAATGACTGACTGAATAACGGTGGCGCGGAGGCTGACAGTGATGTTCCACGGACGCCGAAAATCGAAGCCGCGCCGGCAGTTTGTAGTCCAGAAACGTCACGACGAAAAGGTGAAAAGTAGAAATGCGAAGGGAAAAAACAATAAACTGCAACAATCGATTGCGCAAGTCGGCCGGGACCTGGAGAGCCTGACCGTGCGCGCGATCGGTGGTGGCTAAAAATCTATCTGGCGGTCGAAGCTGCTCGCGTACCGCCACCGTTTAAGGGATCAAGTTCCTCTCTCATTGCACAAGAAATGGGAGAAGAAGTAAGATGAAACAAAACCCTCCGCGGAAGAGTATTTGAAGGGCCTCGCGGATATGTGGGGTTGGATTTCTTCGCTTTAGAAATCAAACGCGTTAAGAGAGAGAGAGAGAGAGAGAGAGATAGAGATAGAGAGAGAGAGAGAGAGGGGGGAGAGCGAAAAAGCATGAAGGGCTTAGGAGTTTTTGGAGGATTATTTCATCGTTTACCAAAAACAAACCGCCTCGAAGGGCCCTTCGGATTAGGAAGCAACCGCCAGTTACGGAATCGGCCTCGCGGAGTGTTTGACATTTGGCAAAAAGGGGGCCCCCGCGTCCCTTTCAAGGGCCGGAACGGCGCGCGGCCGCGTGAGGCACGATCAAGGGCTTCTCTTCGAAAGGGTTGTTGCGAGGCGCGCAACCGCAAAAGCACTACGCACATGCGTGCCCTCATGGAGTGAGAAAGAGAGGGACATAAAGGAAAGGAGAGAGACACAGCGAGGAGGCGAAATGTAACGCTTAAGCAGATTGAAACCGCTAAGCGCTAAAAGTGTATGATTAATTTATCTAAGATTAATTTTTGTTTTTATAGCGCTTTACATTAAATGCTGATGAAGCGTCGAAGACTATGGCCGCGCCGAAACCGAAGCTTCCAAAGTTTCCAGGTAAGTGAAACCCGTGACGAAGAGAACGCGAAAGAGAGATAGAGAAACTAAGAGTGAAAAGGGGGACGAAGAGTTCAAAAAAAAAACAGACGAACGAAGGGATCATTAGGGCGCAGATCGTAGCCCTCGAACTGTCCAAATCATAATGCTGCGCGCGTAGCATAACCACGGTGGCCACGGGTGAGCATAACTTATGCAATCAAAGGCATGTGAGCATGTGGAAGAATTATTTTCGCAGCGGCATAGTTTTTTTTCCATTAGGGCGTGAAACATAAAACGCCGAAATAACATTATAATAATTCAGAAATGAACTCCGAAGCAATGGTCAATGATACAAAAGTAATTTGAGATACATATTTTTGAATTTTGTATATTACAGTTATAAAAGTGTTTCGTGGCATACGTCCTACAATGCGATGTGCAAGCAGGGTTCCAAATAATTTATGATGTAAGCATATTTGATATAGCTTTAATCAGCTAGATTGTCTCTTTAGAAATGTGTACCGTAGGAAAGACGTTAGAAATAATTGAAAAGATTGAAATCGATTTCGTACGCACCATATCAGTCCTGGACTTGGACATGTACATCGTTTGTCGTTTCCAACAACGCTGCACGAAGCCAGAAATAGGAAACGGCCGACCGAACCCCCTTCCTTTTCCTTGCACCCCCATCCCTTGCTTGCCATGCAGGTTCTTCGGTCGCGAGGTCTACTCTACGCACAAAATCATCCACACAACGGTCGGCATACAATCGATACCGGAAAGGGCATCGGCATTTTCTCGGCCAGTCATGTTTTTCGAAGGCACCCCAGCCTCTGATCCGTGTCCATCCAGATCGCATCCAGAAATCAAGAGGCCCCGGCCCCGCCGGAAAGGGAAAACCACAAAATGTAACGCACGCTCCACCCCAAGTGGTCCCAGAGTGGACCGACAGCAAATTCGATAGGCGGGCGCCAAAGGCGAGCCATGCGCGAGATTTCATTTCAAAGACACACACCACCAACACTCCTCGCCGTTGCAGCGTGACCACCCGGAAGGTGTCCGCCGGATGTTTGGCGGTTTGATTCCTTCGATGTGCGTATGTTTCCCCCTGGTTCCTTGAATCGCCACGACTCGTTCCGCCGCAGCATAACAACGCCGAACGGTACGCACTCGGCGCCAAATGGACCACGGTCGTGGTTGTCATTTTGGAATCACTTCAAACACTGAAAAACAACAACATTTGCCGCGGCCCCGCCAAATACCACCGTCCCCGTTTCACTGGGCGTCGGCAATCGTCGAAAAGCGCTTCGACACGAAGAAACAAGTCGCCCTCAGATGACCAAACACAACAACCCGGTTCGGGTCACATTTGGCCCCATTTAGGGTCGGTCCGATTCGCACAAGCGCCGCCTGCGAGGGACAACAATTGAGACCTTATGCTGGCCGAAAAGAAAGTGAAGTTTATGTGCCACATGCGCACCCACCCGCGTGCCGTTCCGGGGGATGCTGCGGTTCGGTCAGTGTCGCTCGATGCCGAGGATCGGTATGGCTTCGGATCGTTTCCCAAGTGGAAGAGTTTGGAGCACCCCCACTGGCTGGTGGCACTGGGCGGAAGAAAATTCCATTCCACGATGCCTAGGAAGAAAGTAAAAGTCATCACCACCCCAAACAGCAACATCATTCTTTCTAATTGAATTTGGGTGGCTTTCCGAAAACAGTGCGCCCACGGGTAAGACAAACATTCGACATTGAATCGACATCGATGGCGGCGACGGGGGGTCGCGGCACGATAGACACTGAACTTGAGAGGACAGCTACAGACTACACAGTACCAAGCCGTAGCAATTGGTCTTACAAGCAAGTGCAATGGCGAGTATGTGTACCGGGAGCATTGTTCAAGAATTCGTCATGTTATCATGGTAATAATCATTTTAATCCTACAGCATATTACTAATAAAGATTTACTCACTCTTTTAAACATATGACCCTGAGCTTCCAGAAAATCAGTTGTTTACGTACCTGCAAATAAATTAGAATAAAAAATATGAGTTTAGGATTGCTTTCAAATTAAAACATTCATTTTCCAATCATTTCGAGATTATCTTAAGTTTTTCCCCGTCTTCGGTAATTTTCTTAATTTACGTCGCACTTTGAATGCCTCTTCTACGGTCAATATTGTGTTCATTGAACCCTTCAAGGGCGTATCGGTCACATAAAAGTAAAATAAAACTCTCATCCAACCCATTCAGAGAACGAGAAGTTCTCAAGTTACCGTTATAAGGACCTCCATACCGCGGCACGTAATAGTATTCGACACGCCCTTACAAAGAGACTTCCGTTTGCGTTTGCATTTGCTGAAAAGGCAACCTACCACAAAATCCCGAAATCCCCGCAGCGAAGGGGTGAGTTTTTACGAAGAAATTGAAGCACGTGATACGTTTGATGAAATAAGACGAGCAAGAGTGCTCCGACTGCTTGACGGATAAGCTGATTGAAATATCTTGAGGTTTGTGTTTGAGGATGACGGTCGAAACTCTACTATGGTTTTGCGCAGTTTAAAAGAGGGACTAAGTAGTGAAACCCCAGCCTTTGGTAAATCGTAAGCGAGTAGAAATTTGGTAGAAAT
>JAOEFI010000006.1:18462964-18474238 GCA_034621735.1 Anopheles plumbeus
CGCAGTTTAAAAGAGGGACTAAGTAGTGAAACCCCAGCCTTTGGTAAATCGTAAGCGAGTAGAAATTTGGTAGAAATGGAATGACCCAGACAAATCGGATCAAATAATACATTGAGAACCGATTCGCCTTCGAGTTGGCTATCAGATTGTAGCTTACGGTTCATGCAATGTATTTAAACTGCAAAAAGGTTATTATTAACGTGACACAGTCTAGTTATTCACTAGGATACCCCATCTATTTAACAAACAATCCAGCACAGATTTAATTGGAAGAATGGCGAAGCGATCAAGTTTAAAGTTAATTTCAATAATTCGATCGGAAAAGAAAATCCTTCTCCCAAACTCGCCCCACTAATTGTAGAAACTTTATTTGCTGCAGTAAATCACCCCGGCGAGATGAAAAATCGTAAAACAATCGTCACGGCAAACAGCAGCAGGCCATTAGTCTGCCGGAAAATGTTCAATTTTTCCACGAAAAGTCCCCCCAAAACGCTGCGCTGCGACTGCGCCGCAGTCTCCGACGGTAATTACTCAATCGTTAACAGGTGACCCAAAAACAAACAACGGCCGGCGACGACGGGTGGAAAAATAAAACATAAAACAGCAAACTTTATCGCTCATTATTACTGCGACCCGCGCTAATCCGCTATTAATATGGGGGAGCTGCTGCCGTAATGAACGTAACTTACCGTGGATTATTTGCCACGATTTTAACACCGAGCCAGGCCCAACACAATCGAGTGTATACCTTGTGCCGAACACCTGCGCTCCTTCGACTCACCACCTTCCGGGGCCTAGGGGGATGGGAGGGTTGTATCACCACGACCGCAAGCAAATTAACCAAAACTCTACACCGGCGCGAAAATCTTTCGCCTGGTAAAAGGAGGAAAACCATCAAATAACCATACAATAGACTTCGCGGCGGACAATCTGTGCCACTCATCTAAACGATGGAATTCACTCATTCATCACCGAAAAGAAGAAAGAAAAACCACCCGAAAGATAGCAGCAGGAGCAGCAGTTTGTTCGTCTTGGAATTTCGGTCTACAATGACTTGTTGTCGAAATGTCGGGAAAATGTGAACTCGCCGGAGAAAGACCACACTCCGAGACGGTTTCGTGACGACGCGATTAGTTTGGTTTGGAAGGGCACAAACAAACACAAGAAAAGAAATAATACTATCTCCCGAAACATCGCGTCAAACGGAAGCAATATCGTTCCGGGCGACGTTAATGTGTTCGAGAGAAGAAAACGGCACCCCTCTCTCGGTGGGGCGGGTTGTCGAAATTAAAGGGCGAAAGGAAAACACGGTGACAGAGTTCGCACAAATTTTCCACAAACCACGGCGCCGAGATGTGGCGGTGTCTTGGTCTCATCTACAATCTGTGCGCCATTCGCTGCCGGATCGACGATGAAAGGAAACTTCCCACCGACCATCTCGTCACTTTACGGCGAGGAGAGAAGTAGGAAAGCAGAAAACGGTTCGTTTCTTCATCACGCAACGTGTCACACGCGCCGTTCCACGGTCCGTTTTTATCGTCCGCGACGCGATTTTGCGCGAAACGAATCCAAAAGCTCGCTTTTCGGTTGTGTCCAAATCGTCAAACTGTCCGATCGTTCGATACGCGCGAACCAGCGACGGCCATCCGGGAGGCCTTTAAAGGGTGGCACAGTGCAATGCTCCAACCGACCGATGGACCGATGGTGACGAACCGATAGCGCCACCCGTAATGAAGCGCCAGTGTCCGAAAACATCGAAACTGATCTACCACAATCTGCAAACAGCCCGTACACGGGTTCTTCGTCGTCGTCGTCGTCGCGAATCACCGATCACTTTCGATTGCCACGAAATTTGCTCCTTCCGACGGCCCGATGGGGCGCGCAAGATAGGGTGGGGTGTTTAGTCGACCAAATCTACTACAACTTCCTCCCGGCTCTTGTCCCCCCAATATTCCCTGCGAACTTTCCGTCCGTACAGCGAAAGCTCAGCGAAGCTCACGCGATCTGCGTGTTGCACCGCCATTCTGTTGAGCAGTGTTGCCGTTGCCCCACCGAGTTGGTGTTGCCCTGTCATGTTGTGGCGGTTGTTCTTTCGTGTACGGACTTTTTTCTTCCACCCTCGTGTTCCTTTCACGAGCCAAACACCCCGGCGATCGATAAGGATCTCGTGGTTGATCCGCTTCCGCGCCGCGCGCGCGATCGAAGAAAGGGGAAATTAATCAACAACAGTCTTCGCGATCGCCTGCGATCTCTGGAGGGGTCGACGGGGTTGAGCATAAATGGGAAAACCCCATTCGAAAGAAACAACACCTTCGAACGCGGCGAGATGCGAAAGATCGATCGCAATCGGTTGCATCACCGCGTGGGCAGCTTCTAGTTGGAAGGGCGAGGAATTCCGCCGGTCAGAAGAGGAGCTTCTTTCGGTGGAGAAAGTGTAAGAAAGATTTGCCTCGAATGTGATATTTTAGAACCGTTTAGGCGAACTAAGTTAATTAGTTGCCAGTACATTAGTTTGTCCAATAGAAGACCCTAACATTAAGTGTTAAAAAAGCATAGCAGAAGCATGGAAACAAATGTATAAAACGCCCGTTATAAAACATCTTTTTAACATGTCTCAAATTGTTTGCGAGAAGTGGAAGGTAACCAGAACCTTCATTCGACTAATTGGATACAATTTAACTTTATTTACACAAAGTCACCAACGGTTGCATGTTTTCTTTTAATGAACTGAATAATGCAAACCATTTCGACGATGAGCCAAAGTAAAGCAACCCCCCCCAATAGTAACAGTACCTCACAATAAAAGCCTTAATCGTCAGCGCAATATCCATTAATTTTTGTCACTCACGGTTCCCATTCGCGGCGCATGTTAACTTCGGTCGCAACATGAGGAGCATGGGGCGAAAGAAAAAAAGGGTGGCGACACTTGTTCGAATTCACATGCAGTACAGGCACCGTATTCGGTCGGCTTGGCGGCTTTTGAACGTTTCGCTTTTACCGAAACCATCCACCCATCGCCGGCGTGGTGTGACTTACAGAGCATGGACCGCGGCGTCGCCGCCAAGCCAGCCAGCGGAAAGTAGTTGGAAAACAATAATCAACAACTCCCCAAAAAACATACAACCACTGCCCGATAAATGTAAACCCGTTCTGGGAGTCGACTTTGTTGGGCGCGAAAATAAAAGGGAAAAAGAGCAGAGAACACGATATTCCGGGAGTCCGAAAGCACCATCCGTGGTGTGACTGTCTGCAGCATAAACCGCACCGCGGCTCCCAACCCGGCCGCCTTCCTCCATCGCCATCGTTCGCGTGTGTGCCGTACGGAATATCAATCATCATCAATCTCCGCACCCGCAGCTGCAGCAACTCGGACCTCGTCATCTCGAGACGACGGACTGCAGCGAATAAAAACTGCCACAATGAACGATTCCGGTCGTCCGTCCGTTCCCGCCCTGGTCCACAGGATTTTTATCAGATACCCAACCCCGTTATGTTTGGCTTATGCTCCCCCGAACCGCGGTTCGAATGTTTAATGCTAGCCGCCATTCGGGGGTGGCTCCCCGTGGTGTTGCACCAACGCCGCCCGATGGTTTTTCATTTCGATCGTTTCTTTTCATTCATTAAACAAACGTCCCGTTACTTCCCCTCTTGATGTATATTGCTCCGTTTTATGTCGCTTAATTTTTCCGTCCCCATATCGACCATCGTCATCGACAATTTGTCGTACGGATGGATCAATCGTACTTTCATCAGCATCAGCGGGGGACAGTTTTCTGGTAACAATTCAATTATGGATCGAATTGGAAAGGGAAAACAAAAGGAACGGAACTGTGGCACGTACTGTGGTGGCTTCGTTTTTATTTACTTGTTTCCTGGCATCCTCCTGTCCCGCTGCGGAGCGTTCAGGTTAATAAACATGTTATTATGGGAAGCGTTGACACATTGCATCGCCTGTCGTGCATTTTCGCGAACATGACTTAAGGCAATGAGCTGTTAATTAATGTGGAGTTTTTTTTTTATGATAATCCTTTTCTTTATGTGCTAAAGTTGAAAAAATTGAATAAAAAACAGGTGAGAAAAGGAACATTTAAAAGCGTGTACATCAAGGAACATTGGCTTTTAACAAGAGTGCTTCTGGATAAAATACAATCTTAAAGCATGTTTCCGTGGAGGAAAACAACAAGACGATCAATCAAAAATAAATGAGCAGAAACAAGCCGGCATCAAGCTGTTGTGTCAATGCAGACTAACAAGGTGCATCTGCACTGTTCTGCCGCAATTTTCTCCCCTCGCCCGGTTCAGAATCGCCCTGAAAAACAGTTACGAAGCGAGCGGAAAATCATCCGGGGGGCCGTGCCGTGCCCAAGACAGTATGATTTATCGGGTTCGCTATCGACCATCAAATTAGGACAATCCGCAGCGGTAGCGGCGACTTTCTCTCCCCGAGCTAATCAAGTGGCGTCTGCGCATACGCATACGCGGTCATCTGGTGCAGAACCGCGTGGTCCAGAGCGCCGGTGCATCTCATCGATGCATCTGGATCAGACTGGGGTGCACTCCCGGGTCGCTCTCATTATGCACGCGGTTGATGTTGATGCAGATGATGAGCCTGATGGGAAGCTTGGGAAACTGTGGCACTCGGAGGGGTAGACAATTTTAATTTACCCGGCGCCAGCCAATGCCGACTCCGCCACCCGTCGGGTCATGCCGATAAAGTGCATTTGCGTATGAAGAAGGCCGATGTTTGTTTTACGCGCGCCGGCAGCGGTTCGGAAAACTTCAACCACAACGAAATGCCACGGTAGGGAAATGAGCGCCACCCGCTGCAAAGGGACGTACATTACTGCAATAGCTAGTTTTGGAGTTATTCGGACCACAGTTTAATCTTGTGTGATCTTTGGAACATGTTTTGATAAACACTGATGTATGAACATTTCATCTTCTTGAATTATATTAAGCATTCAAATGTAATATAATTAGAAATAAAGTGAGCAAACCCTCACAAAACAACCATAAAACAAATGCCAAGTTCCAACTGACGGACGTTGAGAAAAGTCATAAATGAACAGAAAAAAAACTGTGCTCCATTCCACTCTTACATTCCACAAGGACAATAAGCATGGTCTTCAAACTACTTCTATTATTACAATACCTGTCCTAGACACTCATGTCATGTGCTTACCACATCTTGCACATGCCAGCAGACCTGCCACAAACACGAGTTTCCGTTATATCTTTGCTGATATCCCATAACAAGGTGATACCAAATCCCTTGGTGACACAGACTCGCATCGATACCGTTCGGCGGGGGGAGGAGGGAGACCGCCCCGAAAAGGGCAGAGGTCGCCGATCGATTGCGCAACCCCCGGAGGAAAGACAAACCCGAGTTGGCTCGGACTCCAACTCCACACGGCAATACGGCAACTTGCCCGTAAATGGCCATAATAGAGCCATGGGCGAGATTACATTACCGGTGTCGGGTTCACGTCCGTAAATCATACCGGTTCTATATGCATTTCGTAAGCTTCTAAGCACACGCCGGCTCTGCCGAATAAATCAAAACTCGTCATCTCGTCGTCGTCGTCGTCGTCGTCGGGGTCACCGTCTAGCGAGACGAGGCAGAGGTCCTGCCTGCGGTTCCGAAGACATTAGACATCAGCGCCAGGAAGGTGAAAAAAATACCGTTTCCTAGATCCCAGGGGTCTGATCGTTGGGGCCTCGGTTCAAGTTTGGCTTCGAACTGATTAGTCACCGTCCCATTTCAAGCGCGTGCATTCACTGGGTCAAATCGGCACCCGGTGGGTATTTTGAGACACGGTCCAGGACTTGCGAACTTGCGAACAAGATCTCGGAGGCTTCTAATGGGTACTAAACACGCGCGCAACAACGCCGTCATCCTTTCCCGATCGAGTTCTTCGACGCGCAACCGCGCATTAGAAGGGGTGGCGCGATCTTTTGCCAGCAGAGTCTTGTCGTTCTGTGTTTCTCACCCCCTTCTCTGCGGCGTTGAAACACTGGAACTGTCCGCAAATTATTGATACATATTTATTGAGGGCAAATCTGTGCTGATTGCTCACTTCACTTCTCCGTACGACACACGGACCCGTTTACTTTTGACTCCCCGTTGCGTATCGAATTGCGATCGATTTCGGTCTGCTTCGGGGTTCTGGGCCGAATCCGGGGGGGTTGCCCCAGTGATCTGTTGACCGCGGCGCGACTTCGTGTCGCATAAACAAATCAAAATTAAATTAAAATAAACACACTCCATCCAACGACACCGTTCGGGACAGCTCGCGCCCAGCGTGTAGCATCGGCCGGTTAACCGGAGTTTAACGTGTCCGATTATCGCGTCCGATGTACCACAAGGAGCTGCGGCTCCACTCGGGCCGGTGTCAACAGCCGGGGGGTGGAGGGTCAACAGTCATCTGCGCATAAAATGACATAATCAACGCACTACGGGCGCAGCATGACTTCGCACCGTACGCTCTGCACACTCATTAGAGGATTGAAATGCTTTCCTGGGTCCGTTTTCCACCTTCGTTGACAACCTGGAGCCGGCAACGGTTTGCCCGCTGGTGTCAGGAGCGGACGGACTCGAAGGCAGCCACGATCGCGCACACCACTAACAGGGTTAAACGGTACAGTTATTCCAATCAGCTAATGGAATGCTTTTGTGGAATTGTTCGATAGCAAATTGCTTGTAGTAAAAGCCGTTTTAAGTGGTCGAGACCCCTCCAGCGGAGGTCATGTGCGTAGAGGAGTTGTTTTTCCCCACGTGAAATGTGTATAATTTGAATAAACGTTGGGCAATGTTTAATAATAAATGTAAAAACATTTGTTTGACATTTGGTGTGCTTAAACTGCGCACGTTCGCTTAAAATAGGAGCTCAAGTATATCATACATGCGTGTTGTGTAATTATGATTGCTCTACTTTCGAAAGTGATTCAATATACGTATGATTCAGTAAAAGGGCATCTAGCAATGACTTGATTCTGAGTCTTGATCCATTTACTTGATTCCCACTCGCACACTTCAAGTCCTTCCTTAAGGCACCGTCGAAGGTGACTTCAAGAAATAATATTTGCCGTCCTTCGTTTCGTCACAGCAGTTGAGTGATCTACTAGGTGTTGCGCTCAAATCAATCGATATAATTTTCAATCAGTGCACTTTGATTTAATTAAAAATTCTAAATCCTATAAAGACAAACCTCGACTCGTCACGATCGTGTCGTTTCCATGCGTCCCCGACGACAACAGTTTGCAGGAATGCCATGAAATTCTTCAACGCGATTCTCAAAGTGTCAACTCCAGTTCTGATTTGCCACCCAGAAGAACCCAGATGTAAGTGGGCTGGAATATCGTGGCCTTCCATGGGGGATCGTTGACTATTCCGAACAGAAAATAATTCAATTTATCCGAACTGCATCGCCGTTGGTTTCCTTTTCCAATTCATGGTCACAGACCAGAAGAAGGAGAATAAACCCTTCCGAGGAAGCCGGATCTGTTCCATGTTCCACATACGCTGTGTGCAGCGTTTGACGGATAATTAATCAGTCGAATAAATCTTTTCTTCCCATGCATTCGGCCATGTAGTATTCGGCCGGGGGGCACACACACACTGCCCCTTAGGCGGTGTCATTGTAGAATATTCTCCCGCCGCACTATTGTTCAAACATGTCACCGCGGTGGACCCCTTTCTCCAAGCTGGCGTCCCTCGCCACCGTGCCAAAACGTCAACGGGCGATGTGACACGTTCGAAAACACGACAATTTACGACATTTGGCGAGTGATTTCTTCATCCCACACGCGACCCCGGGTGCCAAAAAGGCGTACTGCCCAGAATGCACTCAGAATGCACAGGCTCCACAGGTCCGTGTCCCTAGCGGGTGCAGAATGTGGCGGCACCCAAGCGCCCTTAAGATACCAATCAGCGGCCAACTAGCGAAAATGAATACGAAAACACCGCGCGTGGTTCAAGTGGTTTCGCTTTCTGCGCCGCCGCCGCAGCGGTTATTAAAATTAATTTGCTATTTTTAATGCCGCAAGCCAAAAAGGGACACGGACGCGGAACGGAGGAGGCGACACTTCATGGCACGGGAATCTTTTGGCGCGCGGTGCAACAGGATCACGTTTCGGAACGCTGGCTTTTACTGTGGCTGGCCGGAAGCCAGAGGCGATATTTGAGTGGTAGTTTGTTCAAGCGCCCCGAGCCAAAACGAAGGGTGTAGCGCATTTAGAGCAAATTTTCTAATGTTTGTTTTGCTAATAGTTGAAAGGACATTTTTTGGCATGGAACATTGTGGTAACGGCGGTGATTTATAGAAAACATGAAAAGTAAACAGAAAAATTGTGAAATGTTTTACGAAAATATTTTCCAAATGAGTCATATTTTCACAATCTGTGGAGTTAATACAGCATCCGCTTCCACTTCCATACGGGGTGAGCCAATGCTCCTCCTGAGGCGAAACGTTGAGTAATAGACAGAACGGAGCAGATCGGCAGCGGGTGATTTGAATGGCTTCGTTGATTAATTGAAATTGAAATGTTCCTTTAGCGTCGTTTGAGATTATCCTCGATCTGCTACTGCTGCTGCTGCTGCTGCTGCTGCTGCTGCTGTTGCTGCCGGTCTGTCTCTCCGATCGCGCCTGACGGAACTGACGGCACTGACAGCGTGGGTGCGACCGCACGCTCCAGCTCACCGTGGCCTTCAAAACTACTCCCATCGCGCGGAAGTTCCGCTGGCGTGCGTTGCTGGTCACAAAGTGCTTACTATGTTACCCGCTGGCCGTAGCTTCTCGAAGAAGAGCGGTTTTCGCGGTTAATCGGTCAATCAAGCGGCCCAACCGGATCAGTACCGGAGAGCGGTGGCGTAATAATGGAGTGCGCCCCTTTTTTCCGTGAGTGTCACCGCGGAAAAGCCCCCCGCGTCCGTGCCGGTTAGTGCGGCATGATTGATTGAGTGTGGCACATCTTTGCACCACCAAAACAGGCAACACTCTGCGGTCGCGACCCGCTGTTGTGCCCGGTGGCCATCTTGCGCTCGCTTATCCCCGGCAGCCTGCGCTCGACCGTTACACAATCGGGCCCGTTGTGTGTGGCGGGGTGGAAATACAAAAATAATTCCATTTTCACCACCTGACGTGTTGCTGCTGGCGCTGCTGCCTGATGGACCCCAGGAAAACACACAAAAGCTCCACGGACCCACAAGCGCAGGTCGGTAAACGTGTCGAAGGTGTCGCGGCGGCATCCCCGAAAATAAATCTCCTCCCAAAAACCGAGCAGCTCCCAAAAAGCGCCAGAAGTCAAAATATTGTCCCCCGAAGGGGCTTCCCATGATGGGGCCTTCAAACAAAGCCCGTTAATACCGGATTTAATGAGTTGCACAAACAAATGGCACAACATGAATCATCTTCAGTCCGGGCCAGTGGAGTTGGGGCTTTTTGGGGAGATTGTCCCTTGGAGCTGTGGAGCTGCTGGAACCGCTATCCGAACCGATAGCTGGATGAGCTTTAATGCGCATCTCAGGGTGTCCACGGTGGATACGTAATGTTCACCGTTCCGACGGCGAAGAAAAGCGCGTTAAAGTTGAAGGGATTGGTGGCACCTTTGCGGCACATTTACTCACAGGTCGGTGCCATAAGCGTCACGGTTTAGTGCCACGCTCGATGTACAGTGATTTTTACGGCGATACATTTTAATCGACCGTCAATGGTGGAGTTAATTTCAGCGCTTTTCACAATCTGATGAAAGTGACATAACTCTGAAGGGTTCTTTTGTTCGCATTAATTAAGATAGTCGATGGAAACTTTTCTACAATTATTTTAACCTATTTATCCATGTTTGCTAAACATTTCAAACCTTAAAGATTTGGTATGAAATCGTTCCTGAAACAAAATAAATAAATAATCACAAACATCTTCACGGTGTACAACGATCATGTGCGTCTGTCCCTGAGCCGAACAAGTCGTTGACCGTAATGCTCATAACTTGCACTTTCGAGCATCAGTTAAAACATTGTTTGCGCATCGTCCGACACACTGTCCGCCCATCCATTATCCTCGTCCGCACCTACAGAATTCGGCCATTTCACTTTCACTATCCCTTCCGGCGAGACTCGGCACGTTCCCAGTTCCCGCCTACATTCAGTGTGCGCGCACACACCCTCAACCAGGTGGACCCGAGATAGCCTTGAGCCTTGAGGGAGGGAGAGCCCTTCCAAAAGCACCCCCATCCCGTTTTTCCCTGACATTCCGACATTGGTAAGTGCACCAGTCGGAGACTCGTTTTCTACCTAATTACCGACGACACGGTTTCGGAAAGCAAAACAACAACCCCAAAGCCATTGGATGCTGACCGAAACCGAAACGGCCAGCGGACAATGTTCTGCGACAGTTGCACCGAAGACCCCGGACCCCGAACGAACGAATGACACTCGTTAGAGAGACGTTTGAAGACACTCCCCGTGGTGCGCCTCTCGTACCCGGAGATGTAGGTGAAAAAAATCACTGACCCGAAAGGCGAGAAATCATCGTAAACCCGTAAACATGACCATTGTCACTTCCCTTCCGGAAACGGCGCTCATGTTCCACGGAGATTTGGGGCCCTTTTTTGGGGTTTTACAAATTATGTGTTTGTGTGTTTTTGGGGAGTTTTTTTTTTTTTTTTATTTGGCTCATCGTCCGCCAGCCCCGCCGAGAGCCTCTTTTGCGAGAGCGATACACCAGGGAAAACACACTTTTTCCCTCACTTTTCCTTATCCGCCCCGTGCCGTAAATCAGGGAGTTGCACTTTCGAAAGCAATTAGCCCATGGCACGGGGCGGTGAGAGAGAGAGACAGAGAGAGAGAGAGAGAGAGAGAGGTGAGTTTTGGGGTGTATTTTACGGCGCAGAGGTACCGCACCGACGACGACGACGCAAGTACTCTGCGCACAAAACGGCAACGAAACCCACGGGCCCTCCGGATAACATCCGGGGTGTCTGTTAGCCTCGTGGAGGGAAAGAGGGCGGAAATTATGGTTAAAGAATGTGAAGGCGGCCGGCTGGCAGTAAAAGTGCATTCCCGGAATGGGATTGAGAATGAAATCGAAAGTTTTTCCAGCGCTTTTAATGAAGACGATTTCATCTTCGCCCGCAGACAAACGGGCATAAAGTTGCTACCGCCTTGTTTGTACGGGAAGTGAAACATTATCCCATCGTTGTTGAAGGGATTCATTACAACATCATATTCCTAATTAGGAAAAGCCGCATGTGTATTGAAACAATCATGAAGTTTTC
>JAOEFI010000006.1:18474338-18492027 GCA_034621735.1 Anopheles plumbeus
CGCAGTTTCGCACACATCTAATTGGCATGATGAAGTGTTTGCATAGAAGTACCCGGCCGCTACAACCAACAACTCGAAGCCCCAAGAAGCCACCCGGTTGCGGACCGGCTTCTTGACGAACGGGTGCTGCAAACGATGCTGCCAAGCGCCAACAATCGGGTGACAAATGTTCGTCAATAAATTATATCTCGTAGCAAACAGCGCAAGCACCGTTTCCCACCAACACATACAGAGTGTCGATGTTGTTATCCTCAGATAACCCGTGGAATGTGGAAAGGATCGAGTCGACACACTCGCTATCAGGCATCCCGATAAGCGCGTATGCACGACACTGGTGGCGGTGGTGGTGGGATGCATCCAAATTGATTATCTTCGATACGAGGACGGGACCGCCATTTATATTTATCACCTCACCTCGGCTCGTAAACGTAATCGTCGTCGTCGTCGTCGTCATCGTTGTCGTAAGCCGGCATTGCTAACGTAACGCGAGAAGAAAAGTGGTTCTACGAGGTGCCGTTTTTCCAATTCCCGTGGAAATTAATCCCCCAACAAGCGGGGATGCAATGTAATCTTTCTTCCCGCTTTTCTTGATTACTTTCTTCTGTGCTGAGTAGAGAAAACTAAACCAACACGCACCGTGTTCTTCTCACCGAACCCAGGACAGGTCTGGGGGACGAGAAGTGGCCGATATTTTTTCAAGGGCATACTCTGTTGACATAGTGCTAGTATTCCTTGGCAACCCCATTGAAGCAATGCGAGTGGAAACATTGATCTTCCTCGCGTTGGACTGGAACTAAACGGAACGAACTGTTTTTATATTTATTGTCCCACCTAATTGCGCCCGGTTTTACTATCCAGCCTGGCTGACAAATAGTTTCAGGATTGCGTTAATTCTTCGTTCCGTTTTCTTCTTGGCCATGCACTCGCCAACCGTAACATAATTGAGTGAAATAACACACGGACACACAAAACCACAAACCCTTCTGCGCGTAAAACTCGTTTTCAATTATCTCGCAAATTTTTTCCGCTATCACATAACGCAAATCCATCCCGGCACAATCGTTCGGTTGGTTGCAGCACGGGTTCAAAGTTGCAGCGGCACCAGAGGTTGCACCACGTTACGTTGCAGGGTTAGGACAGCGCCGGACCAGGTTAACCACTTGACGCATAATAAACTCGAGTGTCAATTTGTTCGCAACGCCAAAGCAAACAGTTAAGCGGCGAAGGAAAATGAAAACGAATCAATATGTTCCACGCGCACCACGAAACGGATTGCCCCACGGGACCGTGTCAGGTGGCCAGGCCGGTGACCAAGGAGGGGAACCTTCCATCATTACTGCCCCGAATGACCCGGACCATTTGACCGGTTGCACCCCGGTTGTGTCGATTCGGGGGACACCTGGGGAGCTGGGGGTTTTCCATCCCACAAACTCGCGCCACTCGAAAACGTCCTCGCGAAAACGCGTGGGCGCCAACTATTTATACCTTCCATTTTATGTTTCCCTATCCAGGCAGCCAGCCAGCCCTAAATCGCACACCTGCTGCTGCTCGGTCGTCGAAATTACTCCCCGTTCGATTGCCAATCAAAAATCGATAATTTGCGGCCTCGACTCCCGTCTCCGAACCGACGGAGAGATAGCTTTTCTCGCGCCGGCGAAATGAGGAGCCATCTCCTAAAATGCCTGTCACAGCCCTCTGCTACTGCCACGTCGCTACTACTGACGCTGATTGATCAAATAAACCTACTAAATCACTGGCAGAGTAGGCGCTGAGATTGAGGAAATATTACCACAAAAAGAAACACTCCCTCCCCATATGCCAAAACGGCGAGAAAAGTGAAGGAAGCGGCCGTAAAAATATTGTTTAACATGCTCATCATTGACAAATTAAATATGCATCCCCATTTGTCTCTCCATCTCCGGCCCCGTGTGTCACGCGAGGCGTCTTTTACCATCGTTGAGCTGTTTCTGTTTTTTTTTTCTCTTTGCCGCCTCGAGGGGAAAGCGGGAGAATAAAAGATGATCGTTCATAGATGTATGTTTTCGCGTAACCCGTCCGACGGCCGGAACCCGGGAACGCTCGTTCGCCATTTGGCACGTTCGACAGCCAACCGTCCACAGACTACCCGGCGATGGATGTGAGGCGGATGGAACAGAGAGTTTTATGCAGGTCTAACGTAAAACCGGCCCTTAACCCACCCCGTCGTTTCGCGGCCCTGTCGTGACCAGACGCCCGGTTGGAACGCGAGCCGCCCAACCGTCGCAGGAAAAAAGCCACCAATTGTTGCCAATCGGTTCTCTCTCCCATATTTTGCGGCATTCGACAAGGATGCACAGGGTGGGAGTGCAGGGGCTCTTTAGCGGGACGGAAGGATTTGCTGCAAAACAAAACGATTCCTTCACCCCTAGCACCCCACCCGGGAAAAGAAGTTTTCGCGCAGCAGTAAAATGATCTAATCAAAATAATTGTGTGCAATTCATAATGCATCATCGTATTGCATGCTGGTTGCGGGTGCAGTGTGTACCATACACAAACACACACGCACGGGCCGGGTCTGAAGCCGAAACCGGGAAAGGAAACGGTTGATGTTCCGAACGATGATGGTGGTTAGATTGGCTCATTATACGATCCGGTTTTTCGGGCTCCCACCATCCCCGGATGCAATCGGATAGTCGCCCGGGCGCGTGTGTGTGTGTGTGTGCATGTGTTTTCTCGAAAATAAAACAACGGTTCAAAAAGGGGGACCGTTCTGGGAGAGCCATCTTCCGCCGGCTGCATGCACCTGTTTCTCGGCGAGCCGCTCGCGTCGTCGTTGGTGGCGTGCAAGAATTAGCACATAATTCGCCGGCCGTAAACATAATATGCAATCGCGCGCGGGCGAACCCGGGAAACGGATGGGTGGCCACCCGGAATGACATCGTTACCATAACGGTACGCCATGCGATGATTGGCTCGGCGTAAGTGGGCGATTTGTGAGCATTTGGTTAAAGTGAATTGAATGATGAGAACATCTTCAACGTTTTTGGGTCCAATTTTTCATCTCCATTGCATGATCGTGGGTCAACGGTAGTGACATAAGTGGAATCTTACGAAAAGGATCCGATTGGCCAGTATGTTTGGTAGACAAAACGTGGCAAAAATATATCTTCCTGGGAACATTATTGATGGATGGTTCCATCTCTAGTATCAAGTTTTGCATGTCTACAAATTGGAAGATTATACCAAACCTATTAGCAATTTTTTTCCCTTCTTCTACTTCTTGTTATCCCGTTAGAACACAATCAATTAACAAGCCGCTTTTGCCACTGGAATAAATTAACCGCGGATGTGCATTTCTGATTGCAGTAGCCGCTTAACAACTTTCCTTCCGATCGGCTCCACATATCACTTTCCAGCATGTTTGACAGTTTATCTAAACAAATGTCGTACAAATAGGCGATTTGTCGTCCTTGCCCACAGGCCCCCTCCGGCGGGGTGTCCTCCGATGTGCAAATCTAGGCTAACTGCTAGCGGTAGCGTCCGGCGCAATGGCGACCGTGCTTTAAATGAGCATCACTGACCGAAAGGCGGCACACGCCGGACAAACCGGGAGCAGACACGCAATAATCTAATCTCTCGCCGGGCTCGCCACGTATCCGGCCATCCAACGGAACGGAACCCACACGCTTGGGAACGCGGTTGCAAAAATGGCATTCGACAATGTTGCCCCGGAGTGGAGTGAAAATGGCGCTGAAGACGAGGAGTGCATTTGCTGCCCCCCGTCGGAAGGCCACTGTCCCCACGGTCGTGTGGTCTGTGGGTCTCCCCAGTCCGGATCCCGTGCACAACATTCGTTTACTGTCAACGGGTGCTAATTTCTTCATTTATATCAACAAGCCTTTGACGCAGCGCTCGCCTTTGACGCAGGCGCAGGGAGCGGGAACCGGACAAACCGATGGCATTATTTAGGCATCGCGTTTTTCCGCGGCACAAACATAACACGAAAGGACTACAGACAAAGCCGTCTTCGTCGTCTTTCGCCGATGCGTTGCACACGATTAATCATCGGGCTTTTACTGCCGTTCGGTTGCGAACCAAACGAACCGAACGGGTGAAACAATGTTGCACACGAAGGCTATGTTACTGTCGCCTTTCACAAGGATCAGCGCGTGCATCGTGGTACATAATGATGGAGAGAAGAAGAGTGAATGCAGGTTGCACTTTGCGGATTTGTGCCATGCCACGAACCATGTGGTAGAACTATCATCAGTCAGGCTAACGAGCCCCTTAGATGATAGGGAGATCATCCAAAACATTAAATTACATGCCACGGTCGTCCATAGACCACACGCAACATTATTATATATGTTAATGTGGTGGTTAGTGCTTGTACGTCCTTGGAAGCGGCTGGAAAACAGCTCCATTTTTCCAACACGAAATTATATACTCTCCGCCTTTCAAAGTAGAGAATAAACAAACAGAAACAAACTGTATAATATGTTGCTGATAACGCAATCAACTGTGAAGGTTTCATTTTGTTAAAGGGTACGCAGCATAAATTAAATTCAGTTGAAAAAGTCAAAGGTAAGAACAGATATTAGAAAAAGGGAAAATCTCTTTTCGAATCCGACGAAAACATCGATAATCACGAAAAAGGATTCTATCCGGAAACATTAAATTTATTAAACAGAAGATTTTTATTTCATAGCAATTTACATCATAAATGTTACGCTTCCTGTTACCTTGTTCCAACTAACCCAAGAATCGTGGTAACCCTAGAAAAGTGGTCCCCAGCAGCAGGAGCGGGAGCAATGAATCGGTTGGCCAATTAGCGTCAATCGTGCGGCACAATTAGCGTCATCCCGAATCCTTTTAGGCCCAAAAACCGACGGTCCGCATGAGAGTGCAATTTCGGAACTCCCGTAAATTGCTGCCCGCCGACTGTCCATTTGTTTTGTCCCCCGAAGCGCACACTTACACTCTGGATGCAACCCGGGACCGAAAGTCCTGCACTTTTCGACTGATTGACGGTGGGTATAATTTTTTCCTGCATCAGTTTCGTCCGTTCTTCGGTTATTTAAAGCCACTTCGACGCATACGTAATTATCGACCTTGTGGCTTTTCCTTCCCCCTCTAATCTGTTGGCCAAAAGAAGAGCATGAAGGTTCGGTTCTTTGCCATTCCATGCAACGGCATACCGGCACAAGCAGAAACTCCGCTACAAAAACACGACGAACGATAAGAATCTTACCCTTGCCTCGACGAGTTGAAATGGAAAGCGCCCGATTAGCAAACGGAGTGGCCAATTTTCGACTCCGTTTTCCATTTCACTTGGCAGCTGGAAGCCAAAAACTGCGCGAAAAAAGCGACGGGCAGATAAGCGCACGGGTGACTTGGATACGAAAAACTTAAAGGAGACGTCAAGCGAGGAACCCCTTTTTTTTCGCACCGACGTATTATGATGGAAACTGGACCAGTTGTTTGTAAACAGTAAGCCAATAAGCAGAACCGAACCAAAATAAGAAATGAATTCGGAGAAACTCGTGGAAAAAATATAGTAATTAATCAAATTTAATGACGCCGCCATTGTTTCTCTTTCGGTTTCTTTCCGTTCCGATTTGGCCACCGGTGGATCGGTGGATATGAGATCAAATTGATGGGATAATGCTTCATTTTTTTTTTGTGAACGGAATTGCTGCGAAATGATTGAGTTTGTGCAGCAAAAATAAACTATTTCCGCATCCGAACCAATGAACTGAACCCGTCACCTTCGGTAGTATCATACCGCAAGCATCTGCCCCCAAGCAAATCGACCATGTAGAAAGGATGTCCGCAGGTCAACGAAATCTTTGAATCGAAAAACGAACTATTCGATCTGGACCGCGCACCGATCGTGTTTAAATGTAACAATCATGCACGTCCAGTGACGTACATATCGATCAATCCACCAGATGGGCGACCCCAAGCTAGCCGAATGGAGAAGACATTTCCCCACCCCCTTCATTCGTCCGCCCCATTCTCGTGTTAATTGTTCACATGAAGGTTTGACTAATTACTATCTCTCATTGCCCTGACATTTACGTGATTAATGGTATCGCATCAATGAGATAATAATGAAGGCTTCTGCTGGGGGGCCCGGGCGGTACAATAAAAGGAAAAGCCATCGCCTTATGGCGTAACAGCATAAGTTGTAACATCCTGATGATGCATTGTAAGAATGTGTTCGACGATCGTGTGAAAAGAGAAAGAGAACTATGTCCATTGGATGCTTGTGAAATTCAGTGGTTGGTATTTAAAAATCGAAATAAAGAAAACTGCATCACAGAGTTTGAACATAGTGCAACTAGTTCGATGAAAGGGCGACTATGAGACAAGCAAAACAGGAAAAATAAGGGCAATGGAAGTGGAAAGTGGCACATTTACTTGACTTCGCACGAACTGCCCTCAGTTCACCCACGGGCAGACACGCACTATGCAAAACGATAACCCGCGACCTATTACCCATTGCGTGGCCAATGTCAAGAGCAAGAATGTTTATCCGCTCACGGGTTGCTGCAGAGCTCCCCAACACCACGCCAGGCATGCAAACGAACCGGTCGCAGGTCTTATCGCAAGCCTCGCTTCGTCCACATCAATCTGCGGAGGCAATTCATCATCGAACGTATTTAACCTCGTCGCCAATGTGTAATTACCTGCGTTGAGGGCTATAAATTAATGCTACTTCCACCGAATGCCCTCCAGAGCGGGAACAAGTGGGCAGCGAAAGCCGAACAGAAAAAAGGAGCACAGGACCACCAATACCAGCGCAGGAGGATGCAATGCTTATCAGTCCGTTTCGAACCCACGAACCCGATTGGCGGACCAAAAAAGGCGATTTTGCTAGGACAAACAGAAGCGGACACTGATCGCTTTCGTAATGAGCTTACTGATTGGAATTGTAATCGATTAAAAGCGTCTACGAACCGTGTGAAAACACATAAACAATAGTAGATGAACTTTGCTTTGCACTTTCAGCTATATCACAGGGAAAATAATGTTATTTCAATATGTAACAATGGTATAGTAATGTTGATAATGTTTAATATATTCCAAAAATCGTATTGACTTTCTTCAATACTTCCCATAACCAAAGGGAGGATCTCTGCGTTTAATAAAATAGTTCTTCGTTCGCATAAAAATTATCATAAAATCAGTTCAACGTACCGTACTCATCATCAAGGAAACACTGCCGAGGTCAACTTCCGAACAGGTTCACCATTAACAGAAGCATGAAAAAGGATGCAGCGAACAGTGGAAAATGCCGAAACATTACAATCAATTTTATACGATCTTAATGAAGTTCATAAATATCGGTTCGGGCATTGTTTCAGTTCGCCCGTTCGCCGAAACTGTGCCGTAGAAGTTGCGATGGCTCAAGCCAGGGCTCACTACCACCCCGAATTAAATTTTTGTCAATAAATAAAACCCAAAAGTAGCGCATCAACCCCCGGTGGTGGGAGCCGCCCACCCTGGCGGGCAGGGCGGAAAGGAAGATAAAACAAAAACTTTGCCCGCTCGCAACAATGAACATAAATCATAAATTTATTGTAATTTAAACGCGTGCGAACTACGCAACCCAACGAGGAGCGAGTGAGATGGTCGTCGTTCCGCGCGTTCCCCGGACCTGCTGTTGACCGATTGATTGCAATTTCGATCGCATCAACGATCGTGACCGGGGCAAACGGCCCGGTTGCTGTTGCGGTTGCTGTTGCTGCTGCAAGTAAGTCGCGCGTTTTCGCGACCCATTGCTTGCAATTTACAGCCTCCGGACTGACCCGGTCCCGGGTATCCCGATCAACCTCAACCGCAATCAGCGGCGTAACGATGTGTGCTGCAGGATCGGGCTGTGCGGCGGCGAACCCTTGGGACCCTTGGGGTCTAAACTTTACCCTCGAAATCGTTCCCGCACCGCCGCCTGCATCCGATCGGAAAGCCCGCAACTGTTCGACAACCGACCGCAACAAGATGGGTAACCTTTAGCTCGGCGACGCGCTGGGTGAGCCGAATAATTTCGTTAACTTATTGTTGACATAATTTACCTGGTAGACCTGTAATTTTGTTGCTACATCCCTGTAGCACGGAAGGGGTCGGCGCCCTGGAACGGAAGTGACGGCGAGCAGTCGGTTCCGCGAAGCCGGCGCGGTCAGCTGGAACCGTGCGGTTCGGTGAGTGCTGACCACTGTGGGAACTACGCCCAGCCCGTGGCTCGTTGGCGGATTTCTGCCGTGTCCGTGGCAAGGCCCATAAATCCATTCTGACCCACTAAAACCCCCGGCCGGGGGAAAATGAGTAGGGAAAACTGGGCAGAGAAAAGACACACGGCTGCGCCGAAATCCGAACCGCGCAACACGATTTTTATGTGGCCTAATCGAACAACAGGCCCGTGGCAGCGCGCACTAGAACCGACCGAGCCATGTGCGCCGGCGGGTTCCTTTTCCTCCCGCAGGCGCAGGGCTTTTCCCTTACGGACTTTGTAGCGTCTCGGCCTGCACCCAAAGCCCTAAAATGTGCCTTGTATTGACCGGGTTTTGGTGTTTCCTTCCATTTTTTTTCCTTCTGCCCCTCCGACCCTATCCCCCCGATCCACACTCCGATTGCGTTTTCTGTCCATTTAAGGGTCTTCATCAATTGGCGGTGGGTCAGAATTCAGACGGTGCGATCAAATTGTGGAAAGATTTATCGATCAATAAAAAGCCAATCAGCGGCGCATGCAGGAGAAACCGAGACACCGACGGACGCTACACTGCGGCGCTCACATCAGATTTCTCCTCGTCGCTTTCGATCTCACAAACCCTGGCTGAACTCGGCCCAGCCCATGCCGCCGGCCAAGCGACCACAGGTTCCACCACAGAGCTGGCGGAAGAACCAACGCTTTAATGAGCATAGATCCATCTATTAAAATGACCCAATTCTGTGAGGTGTGTGTTTTCTTCTTGTTCTGTTGTTGTTTTGTGTTCCATTCCGTTCCTACGATCCTGCGATGGCATAATCCAAACGGTCTTCTCACTAGAATTAAATCGTCCCGACAATAAAACACTCCACAGGAAGTGTGAACTCTCCGAGTTGAGAATGAATTGGAGGCTTGGGCGTGCGCGCGCACGGTTTCAACAATACCTTTCGCGAGGTAAAGATCAAACAAAACCCCACCCCTACCCCCACGGGAGGGTGAGAATGAAAGATCCGTTAAAGGTGAGAACGACCATTAATGAAAATTACCCCTAATCGACCACACACGATCAAAGCTATACTTAGGCTCACTTGGACCGGTGGGCTGGCCCAGGCCCCGGCGTGCACCTTGGGATGGACGGCGGAGAGGGGGGAAACGGGCGGGCAGAAGGACGAAAGAACACCACCGAGAGCCGGTTGTGCTTGTTATTAAAATTATCTGCGCTTGTATGACATTTCCCTAGCAGCGAAGGAACACAAGCGTCGTGTCCGGGAAAGGCGGATCTTCTTCCACCGATCACCGACAGTTTGTTCCCCCCGGGGATCGAATCGAAAGATAGTGATCAACGGTGTGTGTGTGTGTGTGTGTGTGCTGTTGTTGGTTTATTTCTTCCTTGTTCTACATCTTCCCGGTACGTTCGGATAAGGTCGGGCGGACGGATATGAAGCCATCCTCGGGCGAAATCGTCAGGACAGGTTGTTGTTTGTTGTGCGCCGGGCTAGAATTTATTTTTTCCTAGATAGTAACGTCCGCCTGTCGCGAGCAGTCCGTCACTCGGTCGGTCGCGCTCCGAAGGATCACACGGAAAGGGCTGCCTGTGTGTGTGTGTGGTGCTCCGATACGATGAAACTCTAAATTAAGGGTTTGGAATGCAGCGATATTTGTTCACGGGTGTTCTTCCCATTCAAGGGCGGATTGAGACATTCCTGGGACTTAATTTAACGATATACTATTATAAGCTTTTACTTTGATGAGTTACTAATAAAAGATCTTCACCTTGATTCAGCTCTGATGTTTTGTCAATTTTGCGGACAAAAGTGGATCCGGAATGTTAGAGTGTAACAACACTCGGAAATTTTCTCAATGGAAAGTGATTGGCCACTGGCATCATTTTCAAACTAGGTTTTAAGGTTTGTCACAGTTTCCCTGCAAATGCACATCCAGCAAAACAAGTGAAAAAGAAAAGAGAAAGGATCATCCATTCAAATAGTCCATCCGAAATTTCCATTAGCGAAGAAAACTCCCTTTCGGTAATAAATAAACTCCTACAGTTTATGAATACTTTCGAATATTCCGAAAGTTGGGAAAGTACACTATCATCTCACTGGCCGGCTGCAATCCTTCGAAAGCAATCCTTCAGCGGGTGCTAAACGAACCGTGGCCAGCGGTGGCCAGTAGCCAGCGCTAATCGAATGAGCAACCTGTCAGGCAAGTGCCATCCGGGATGCCGTAAATTTCTCCATCACGCGGGACACACTTCCCGATGACACTCTTTACGACATCGCTCAAATAGTACGGTGACAAATCGCTCATCGGGTCGTCCGCGGCGGCGTCCGCTTTTCACCGATAGCGAGGATAGAAAAAAAAGTCAACGGAAAAGGTGAAAACAAGCTTAATCCTCACATGGCCGCGATGAGTGTACAAATTGGCCGACTGGCCGAGGGTGTAGACATTTCCCCGCTATGGGCCACATCGCTCCTTGACTGCGCCGAGAGCCGCAAAGGATTAAACGATCACTATCACAACACTGATAAATATTGCCAACTCCAGCGCAAATAATAATTACCATCAATTTATCGATACCTCTCGCTCCTCGTGGAGCTCCGTGGACCTCGACTGCGCAAGGAGGAGCGATACGACTCCCGCTGCGCGATAGCGAAACGGCTTATCTAACGCTAGGGTCACTTATCGTAGTCACATCATGTGTGACAAAATGCCAACAGTCCCCCAGGAAGAGTTGCGATCGCAGTGTATTCCCTTACGCCGGGACTGCCTGCCGTACGGATTTGAGTTATTGCCCGGCTGGAAGCTTGTCCGGGGGAGATGAGTTTCATGCCGGCATGTCTCTTAAGCTGGAGGATGCAACCTCGACGACTATTCCACTCAATCGATCAATAAATAAGTGCTCCATCAGTCGCTTCATTGCCACGAAACGGGGGTTTTTCCGAAGGGAGAACTAGTCACGGGCACGCTTTTCCTCCTGCGAGCTAGTAAAAGGCGTTGATTTTTACCGTCCACTGTTACCAGTCACGTCCGCGGAGTCACTTTATTTCACAACAGCGCGTCCCATTCTGGTTTCCTCTAGCGTAGCCATTGCGAGACAACCGAGCGCATTCAGGGCACGATCGCCAGTTCGAACCACTCGCCGAATCGCATGAAATAAAAACTATCTAAGCGACAGGTGTGAAATGGCTCTATTAAATAACAGTTATCGTAATTATTTTATTTCCGCTGCCTTTTCCCGCGATTGATATACGAGGTGCAGTTCGATGCAATTTATTATCCCGACACATCCGCCGGTAAGTCAAACTGGCACGTTGGCGGAGGGTCGGAGTTTTTCTGGCCAACACGCGCAACGGCACACAGAAAACGAGGTCGACCGATTCGCTACGAATCTGCATAGGGACACTTATGGTAGACGGAGTTTGAATGTTCACCGAGAACCCTCTCGCGGGCGACAAATTGTATGTCATACTTTGGGTGCCATTGCCATTACCACCACGGTGCGGTGGTTCAGAATGTCAACGGGTCTATCAGAGTGCACCTCGTGGGGTCATCGCCGAGTCAGTCAGTCCGATCGTCATCATCATCCGTTCCAGGGGGAACCTTCGTTTGAGGGCATAATTTTAAGCCCACGTATTCGTCTGGGATCGGCGATAAATTTGCTAACCCTAACGCAGGTAACCTGTGGCGAATTAGATGAACCGAAACGGTGTCAATAGTGGAACAATGGAGTGTGCTAAGCGAAAGTGTCAAGCTTGAACTTTATCGCGAGAAGCGTGCCATTGAGTTGTTCAGTTGTTAACTAGGTCAGTTTATGTACGGTACTAATAAGTATGATTAATAGGAGACATAATTTTAATTTATAATAGTACATTTCTTTACTATTTTGTTACTGCTTAAAACCCTTTCATTACGAAACATAAACATTTAAAACTATTGATTCATTTAAAATAGCAAAGGTAACAAAAAAAAACATGCCACGGGACATAACAACCTTTCGACCAAAGTTCCAAGTCCTCTAACGCTAAACAGTTTATTTTTATTGACCCTCTTCGAACGCTGAATTGTTGATGGACTCTTGCTCAAGTGTCCTCAAGATTAATCTTCGTCGTAACCAAATTGGCCAGCGGAGATCAAAGGTCCGCCGTTCCAAGAATTTCCCTTTCGATTGATCGAGAGAGAGAGAGAGAGAGAGAGAGAGAGAGAGACAGAGAGACAGATACCACTTCCGAAACTGCTGGCCAACCCAACCGGCGAGGTCTGCTCTCAAACTCAAAGCATCCATCACCGAGGGTCATCGCTTTTTTGTCAACTCCGTACACCTTACCTTTCGATTGGTTTTTTTTTTGCAACAACACAAAACTGCATCATCCTCGAGCACGAAGCCGCCAGCGCGAAGAACAATGTGTCCGTTCCAACAGCTTCGAACATGGACCGTGCATAACTTGCCGCATAAATGATGACACCATTGTTTCCGCCGAGCGACCCCGCTTTGCACAACAATCGCCGTCGGATCGCCGAAGAATGGACGCAAAGCCAGCGTCGGTGCACAAATGCGCAACATAACACTCAAATAATGCTCAACCGATCCCCAAACGACGATGACCGATAGTTTTCAGCACGGTTTGGTGAGTTAGACGCGAACCGGCTCGTCTGCCTTCTTCACCGAGCGATCAGTACTTGTGCATGTTGGTATCGTTTTTTTTAATTCTTCAGTACAGGAAAAGATGCTGCTCTCGTCCGAAACGCAGATCGTTGAACTCAAACCAGAAGAGGGATAATGACTGTACACAGAGACACGCACACACATACACAAAAAAGAGCCCAAAAGCAAATTATCAGCCCTCGACACAAACAATCATTGTCAAACAGTCAAGCGGGGCTAAAAACTGTGGCCGGCTCGTGGGGCGAAGGGGAAAAGTTACGTACATGCTCCTAATATTTGCATAAATGCTGCAACGTCTTGTTATCAGGGAGCGAGACACACACACTGTCCCTCCGTCCCACAGCGGGCACTCGTCCCCGATGATGGATCGCCATGCTGCCATGCTTCGCGGGTTGTAACATGCGTTGCACCGCTGCCGCTGATTCGTCTCGCTTATCTTCCGACCATCTGCGACCTGCGCAAACACCAACCATCTTCCAGGAGGGGTTCATTAATCTTACACCGTGGCACGCTGCAAGTGAGCAAGATTTTCTTCAGCACATAGCCCACCTAAAAAAAACATTATTCCCGGCGAGCGTTCTTATACCCTACGGTTCTGCCAAGCCGTCGCACAAAGGCGAAAGTCTTCATTATACCTTCACGGAAGGTTGAGACACTTTATGTCAACCCGCACACATATACACATCTTGAGTACTCACCGGCAATGAGACGGAGGCATGAAAGATGTAAGATTGAAACATTCGTCACGCGGGCAAGCGAGGACATGGAAGATGGTAGCGTGCCGTGTGTTTCCAAGACGATGAACTTCATTTCCGGGCGGAGATGAAGAGCGTCTTACGGCGAGGTGTGATAAGAAAACTTTCATTTGTCGGGATTAAACAACCGCCGCAGCGCTGCGGGTCCACTGTTCTGGGAGTTGTTGGTTCCGTAAAGAAAGATTTCAAACCCGTGAGGTTTGGGAAAGGAAGAATTTTTTGAATAACCAATGGTGGAACCACGATATTTTCTTGGGTGGAAACAAACATTGTCCTGTGGCCAAACTATGCTGCAACATATAGGAGGAACTGTGAAAACTGCGAACTTTGTTATTCAACCCGTTTTTTTTTAGAAATCACTCACAATGAAAGGAAGGAAAAGAACACACACAAAAAACTCATCTGGATCAAATACGATATTCGATCGGAATGTGTCCACTACTCCTGGCGGGGCCGAGCCAGCGCGGTTCCCATAAAATTCTTGCTCCATTTCACCAACCCGCTAATGAGGACCCCATTTCCTTTTCATGAGGTTTTATGACACGGGCACGGGCTACGATCGCGACAGCTCGTAAAACCATCCCCGAAGGGGGAATTCGCCAGCATCCCGAGCCAGCGGGTCCCCCACGGTCCGATTTGGGCCTGGACGCAGCATTCGATGTCTCTATGAACTAGTTTCGGGACAAACGACTCCCCTTTTCACCGTGGCGCTGCGAAGCCAGTGGCCTATTTCTATCCTGGAACGCGTGCGAGGTCCGACGGCCGATCGGAATTATGCAAATTACGTAACCCACATTGCCCACCGGGGGGAGAAAAGAAAAAAGATACCGACCGATCGATCGGTGGACAACGTTTACCATACACAAAAACACACACACATGTTACATACCTTGCCACGCTGGTAGACGCACCGCAGCTCCCAGACGATGTCGGCGGCGGGACGCAGGAAGTGGGCCTCGAAGCGCTCCAGATCGCCGTGGAACGTGCAGACGAGCAGATCGCGCGCCTGTCGGATCAGCATCGGGCGCGTGTGGTCCGCGTAGTGCGGATACAGTGGCCCCAGGTAGCGGTCGATCAGGCACTCGATGCTGCCGCTGCCGTGCGCCGATGATAAACTGCGGTCGGCGAGCGTTCCGGACAAGCAGTCCGCGGCCGGTGGCGCACTGTGCAAGTGAATCTGCAACGAAAAATCGATCACGGGAGAGGTTTTATTTATTTATTTATTTATTTATTTTCCATCTGCCTCAGAACGACGAGTGGAACCGCCGCAGGGTGTGGAATGTGGCAGGGAGGGACGAAAGAAAAACCATGGAATATGCTCAACTACATCATTTATCACAACGGGCCAACGATCGACGACGATCGGTCGGCTTTTCAGTAGCCGGTGCGCGGACCCAAATTTATGGTACCCCTCTCCCGAAGGATCTTCTCCCGAGGGAGAGAAAATTCCACCAGTCGACGCGAGGAACCCACCGCACATTAAAGTGTCATCGAACTCACGCCATCCCCACCAGGCGGCGACCCGCGAGCTGGAATGTCCCGCGGACGGGCCCGGCACACGGCAACTGGGAAAGCAATTGAACTGAAATCAATTTCATGTCATGTTGAGTGGAGTCTCGATACGCGAGAAGCGGGATCCGCTTTATTGCCGGTCATACTCCCCACCGATGGCCCTGGAAGGCACACGCGCCGTCGTTGTCGTCGTCGTCGGTGGTCCGCTGGAGCACTCCTGCGGCCACTCTCCACACACTAAAAAAAAAAAACACACACACACACGATTGTGTGCGTAATGGAAGCATTTAGAACCGAGCCGTCGCGTATGTTTACCTTTACGCGAGTGCGTTCGATGAGTCACACCCGTATTTTCTGCGCCACAAAGGAGTGCCGCCCCCTTCGGTTCGCCGTGAGCATCCAAGTGGGAACATAAATTTCGCACCGTCGCTTTACTTGCCAGTATCGGTGACTTTACGGTGATGTTTACGAGTAGGAATGGCCGATAGGCATGTTTAGATGAAAGGAAATAGTTTCATCTCTAACATAGAAATAATCCTAGTCCGGGCAAACGGATGACACTCAGCTCTGGACGAATGGTGTTGGGCAACACTTTTTGGGAATCTTTGTCTCCGG
The DNA here is from genome assembly GCA_034621735.1 of Anopheles plumbeus. Lineage (NCBI taxonomy): Eukaryota > Metazoa > Arthropoda > Insecta > Diptera > Culicidae > Anopheles > Anopheles plumbeus. The sequence goes on from JAOEFI010000006.1 coordinate 18,490,075, forward strand.
GGGAAACATATTTACTTTTACATATTACATATTTCTTTTAATAAAATAAATTGACTAGATAAGAATCTTTAAATAATGAAGGCATAATTACTTTCTAGTGTTTTATTCCCCAAAAAAACCTCCCGGAGAAAGTACTTCTCCTTATAAATTGCGGTGAATAATTATCATTCCCATTCCCGTTGGCAAATAAAGTTAGCGATCGAATGTCAAGCAGATAGTGGAATGTTATATTTTCTCTCCTTTCACATCTGACCCATCCTCCACCGGGCTCCGGGGAGATGATGCTCAATTACCTTCCGCTTATCTTCTTATTGGCCAACTCGTACGGCATTCGTAGGGTCGTAAATTAAGCGAACCAATGTCTCCCCATCCGCGAAAGGGCCGTTTTCGCTCATTTCCGTTCCGTTCTTTTGTGCGCCCATATGTGGGTTATGTTGGGCCGATGCGTGAACTCGCGACCGCAGCCGCTTACCTGCCGTTGATAACCTTTTGGCGCAATTTGTGGTTCTTCGTTTTTTTTTTTTTACACGCAAGAGTGATATTTTTTATGGATTTTCTCGTTTGAGAACCTTTTTGCCACTTCCAAAAACCAGTTTGCCAACAAGAAGCGTGCGTGAGAAATTGACCGTGGGTTCGATCGTGGCCGAGGAGTTGATCGGTTTGGGGTTCTTCACGGTTCGATTTCGGTAGAACTCCATTTTTAGAATCTTTAGTGGGGAACGCGTCGCTGTGCCGGATGGGGTGCCCTCGGGCCCTCCAATGAAGAATGGATTCGCCTTCGGGGAGAGTACCGTTACGGGTGGTGGGCCGCTGTCACCCTTCCAAATATAGGTCCGGCGGGCGTTCTTTTGTGCGCGCGAGAAAAATCAAACCTCCCAATTATGTACCATCGATATACCGCAGAATGTTCGCGCGACGAGCAGACACAGGGTCACACCGTGAACGTGGGGAGATCTTTCGCAACTCATAACTGTAGCCGTGTGGGGTCAGGTCAACCCACAGCGTGCCGCATGTGCCGGAGCGAGCGGGCCTGGTCTTGATCTTTATTTCGCCGGAGATGACAAGCCAAAAGCCCGGCCACTGCGGGGACCACTTTCATCCCCAAAAGTAGATCGACTGCTGTCAATCACGCCCCACCGCGTACCGTAAGCTGCCGCCGCAGACCTTGAACTTCTTCGTGGCGCAGGAAATTGTGGTTCGAGGGAGAGAAAAACAAGGGGAAAAAAAACAAACAACCACAACTAGTTGCGCAACTGATCGGAAACTAGCCGGCCAGAGTTGGTGAGCACGATTCGGTAGAATTTCTAGCATTCCCACTGGCCGCTGGCACAACAGCCTGATCGAACGCAACGGCGAAAACCTTGAGCGGTCGCATCGAAAGTGAAAACCGCTCATTACACCTGGACGCTCCTCTGTACATCGACATGGGCATCGAGTTGGGTGGGGGAGGAGGGGCCCCATGTGTACTGCTGCACGAGGGAGGGGGTTGTGGATAATCGTGGTCCCATAATCCCTCCCTTGCGTAGTAATCAAGCCTGAAGGGAGTTTTTTTTATTTTTATTATTATAACAAGAGACCTTCAAAACATCAACCCAAAAATCCGAAAACGTTCAGAGATTCGACGCCCGGTTGTAGGAGTTTTTTCTTCTCTTCTTTATATTCACGTAATAATAATCCACCATTACCCGCGTGACGTGCGACCCTCGACAGCGGTGCAGCACGCCCGCTGGGAAGTCTGGCAGGTCCAGATTTACGGACCGTCTACCTTCATTGTCTTCATCCGAAATTGGCGTCAGTACTTTCCACCGGTGCAGTGGTCCAGTACGTGTGCAACCTGCAGCTGGTGTGAAATTGAAAACCGACAGAGAAATCCCGGGGTTTCCTGATAATCCTTGCTGCGAGAGTGGAACTGCGGCTGCTGCCCGCAAGACAAGAAGAAAAAAACCAACAAAC
>JAOEFI010000006.1:18514434-18539556 GCA_034621735.1 Anopheles plumbeus
GCAATTGGCAAGCCATTGGTCAATCTGACCGACGTCGAATGTCCTTTCCAGGGATGTATTCCACCGATCTCGGCTCGAACCGATTTGCCAGCAGCTAATGCTTTCTCGCTAAAACCGGCAACGGACACCCATTCGACATTCCGCAAACGGACGAATGACCAATTTCGTTAACGCAACCAAACTTGGAACCAAAAGACGACGACGGTTCCCATCGATGCGCCGGTTGCACGCGTTTCGGCACAGGGACACCCGTGGGCCGGGTCCCAAAAGGAAGTCATTTATTAGAATAGACGCTCTGATCTCTCACAATAATATGACAGTAATAATAATAAGCGATCGGTGGCCCCCGCCGGCAGTTCGCGAACGGCCGCCACCATGTGCCGATACGGAATCGATACGGGTTTTCCGATCCCGGAAGATTGGCAGCCACCTTTGCCCAGGACGGCCCATCGAGCGATAGAGGGTCACGTCGAGGAAGGGAGGAGTTGGAAAAAAAAGAGTAATTTAATTTCTTTTCGCATACAGTGCCTTTTTTTCCGTTTGGCTTCTCCTGCCTTCCTGCTATGCATGTGGTGGTCCGATGTGGCCCGACGTCCCAGGCAAAAATGAATATCCCACCCACCGCTCTCGTAGGGAAGGAGGAGCAAGAAATGGGACGCCGTTCGGGAGGCCGTTGGCACAACGAAATAGAGCCGAAAGTGCGGGAGACAAAGAGCAAAAAGCCGCAGGTTGCTAACCCCAGTAATGATCCGTTCGCTATGCCCTTCCGCCGGGGCGGTGGGCAACTTGGGAATCGGGGGAAGCCCGTGGCGGACGCGCGCCTTCATCGTCATAAAGTCGGACGTAAGACGATCATGATAAAAAGGTAGCGTTTGAATTGCAACGTTTAGCAACTGTTGTTGCGCTGTCCTGGCCCTTGTCGGCCGCCGAAGCAGGGGACGGGGCCGAAGGCAAAGAGCGGGAAATCGTGAAGCACATTAGACGATCGGAAGTATTTCTGGTCGTACATTACATACATATGCTAGAGAGAAAGAAAAAAAACGGTCCCAAAACGGTTTGGGGACCCCAGGAACGATCGGTGGATGATGTTGCCTAACTCCTACCGTGTGGATCCGTTGTACTTCGGACACTTTTTCGAGGGAGGAAAGAAAGTGAAACCCACCGAATGTGATTACCATTCGTTCATATCCATATTTTGCCATTACGTTGCGAGGGGTCCACGGAAACCCCGAACACCGACAAACGGTTTCCCAACGAAAGCGCAAAAGCAGTTTCGCGGACGTAGATGAAAAGTTTGACCGAAAACCGAAACTGACACTCGCTGCAACCCGATGATGATGTCAGCGCGGTGCAGGCGGTGTTCTCGACTGCGCGGGGTTAAACGATTCCTCTTCCCGGCGGTAAATGAGTTCCTGGTACCTGGTCGCCGGCTTGGCCCCGCCATCATTAACCGGGAGTCTGTTTGGAACAGGAGTTTGACCGGAGAGGTTAAATACTCGCGGGTTTTATTAAATGCACACTTACCTACCACCGCGACTAGTAAGTAAGTAGACAAGCGACCCCAAAAACGTTATCGGACAAATCGCCAGCCGTCCCTGGGGTCGACGGGGTGGAGGTTTCATTTTCGCTCAATTTTCCATTTTCCCCACTCACGGCCGTAGATGAGGCGCGTTGGATAAGAGAAGTCCGCGAGATAGGGATCGGAGAACCCTAATAGAATCGGCGCGGTCAAAGCAAATGGCGAAGGGGATTATCTCGCGGATGAACTTTGGTTTTTAATTAATTTCGAGTTCTTCGTAATGCCCACACTCGGTTTGCGTTACATTAGCGGGAGTGCAAAAGCGGCTTATGGTTGAAAATATGAGTTTTTCAACTGTTGAGGAAATGATTTCAATGAAATTACGTGTCCTTTTTTGTCGGTTGAAAGGAACACAAAGACCACCAGCTGAGTACATAGTATCCTTGGTTTACATCAATTAAAACACTGTGTGGAGTGACATAACAAAACTGCCAGCAAGAATAATCAACCTCCTAACTGATGCTCTATCTTTTCCCCCGTGGGGGAGGAGGGGGAGGGGAGGCTCACAGCTGTTCCATCATGTTTGGAAAACCTTCCCATATCTCGACAAAATCGTGCACAAACTGTTAGTAGCAGTGCTTCCGCCCGATCAACTGGCCCCCGGGGACAGCTGGTTTCTTCCGTCCCACTGTCGAACGACAATCGAACCCAAAGGCAACGGAGGCTCCTTCCGAGGCTCGAAATTCGCTCACGAAATTTTCATAAACTTTTATCTGCCTCTTTATGCGAGCTGTGGCAGCAGTCCAATGCACTATGTCGCGTGGTCGGTTCTCCGTGGCCGCGGAAAGCTCCGTGCCCGCCGCTTGTCTCGTGACCGCGTGATGGTTGTAGGACAGGGCACGGATATACGGTACGGTACAAATAGGCGGAAAACCGATCAGCATTAAACAACCAATAAGCGGCTCGAATTAACATACGGTAATGGGTAATTTCTTTGCGCTGCTCACAGTGCGAGGATCGTGTTCGATTTTTTCTCTTTCCTTTTCCCTCCAAGGTTTGGAACCACGTTGCCCGCCCCCGGGCGAAGAAGCTCCCGTGCGGTCGAGTCCACGGTACCAGATATCAAAAGCAATGCATCAATTGGACCACCGGCGATGATTTGGACAGGATTGCAGATGCTTCTTGCTACCGATCGGTATTATCCTGTGCCGCGGATCGCATTCCGAACAGGTCGAACCTGTTGTTAACCGAGTGTGCCAGTATTTCGACTGGCTGATAATTCGATATTCTTGACCGATGCCTTTTCTTTGCACTATCGCTTGATCGCTTACATTGTACCATTGTTTCATGGAAGAACCCCTCGAAGCACTGTTTCTTTTCTGTTTTAGTTGAACATATTCTGATAGTTTGTTTGTTTTTTGAACTCATTTAACCCACAAATGGTTCTTGACTACCGAAAACAACTCTCGGACTGGACGGCGGACCGGTGAATTTTAATCCTGTAACACTTTCCCGTCCGTTGAAACTTGCCCAGCGAATTCCGTTCTCGACATTCTCGGCCATTAATCAAAACTTTATCCTCCACACAGACAGCATCTGGGCGAAATGCGTTAAATTAAAGTCCGTACTCTCCTCTCACGGCACCGGATGATTTATTCCTGCGACCCAAAACGCATCCTGCTGTGCTGGCGTGAAACACTGAAAGGTACTCCGGTGTACTTCTGCTCCAATGCCCGGCCGGCCCGGCGTGTATTTAAAACCTGTCGACACAGTGATATACTGAACGGTTTTCGCCATTCCGGTGCATTCACCCCGGCGAGGACAATGTGTGTGTGTGTGTGTGTGTGTGTGTGTGTGTGTGTGTGTGTTTGTGCCGTTCGGTGCATCCCGCGGGGTCCCTATGGTTGCGCGACGTTTCGCTTACGTTCCGCATTCCCAGTGTTCTCCGTGGAAGCATAATAGGATTACTGGAACTCGGGCAGAAGGCATTGCTGGGGCAGCCTTGGCCCTAGCAAAGGGCGGCCCGGTCTCTCGGGCCGACAACCCGACACAGGTTGAGGTAGGTCCAACAGAATGGCAGCGCACCACTCCGAAACTCCGTGGGACGTTGGAAAGATTAAAATTTACTCCCCTCGTTTCCAGACAGGTTGACTACGGGGTGCATTGATTTTCGCCGTGTCCGCTAGAGTCTAGACCGGGCCATAACGATGGCGGAAAGAACACACCCGCACACACACGTAGACACACAGATGCAATATTGCACCGGCCACGGCGTGGCGCATTCCAACGACAACGACGACGACGACAACGGCCATGACGGTGGAACGATTGCAATCGTCGACAGACAGTTAAATTACTCTTGGTTTCCACCGAGAACGCCCAGAACCCACGCCGTGGGTTGGCCGGGCTGTGCCGGAGCCCACGAAACGTCCAGTCATCTAACGTGAAAGTGCCGAATGGGAAGGAAATGGTCTTTGATTTCCCGTGGAAGTGAAATGGGTTCTTGCAACTAACCAGCGCATAGAACATTCCCAACCGGATGTTGTAGGTAGGTTGAAGATCGAGCTGATCTGTCACAGTTTGTGTAGAGTTCATGTTGTAAAAGCAGGAACTCTTGAGAATAGAAATCCAATAAAACACGTTCCAAAGAATGAAAGAAATGTCTTGTGGAAATAAAAAGTGTGTTCAAGTTCCATTGAAATTCTTTCAACGAATGCTTTTAACGTGCTGTTTCACTTTAATTACCATTGTTCCAGGTCAGTACGGCGCACAAAAGGAATCCCTTTAAGGGACATGCAATTGCAATTAAATGCAAATTCAAACAACTTTCAAGGACTTTCTTACCCTCCATTCCGTCTGCATTTGCATATGCAGCTGTTGGGCACGATTGTTTCCCCGTCTTGCGTCATTCTAGTGATATTTCTTGTTTCCATTCTTGGAAAAAGTGTTGTCCACTGTGGAAAGTCTGCCGTTCGATTGTGTGAGGCAAAGTTGCGTTGATAACAAGTGATGACTTACACTTACAGTACAGGGGATTTTCCAGGAGGTTTTCCCAGGTGAAAAGACCCCACCAACAATCCAATCTCGTAGTTCGTTGGTGCGTTGGTAAATTTATTATTTAGAGGTGCAATTTTGATCATGGTTTTTAATCAAGACCCACAGCCGAAAGGTTTTGGGGTTGTTAGTTTTCTGCACAACAAAAAAAACGGCGGGTTCGTATCCTCCCCGGAAACCCCGGCTTGAGAAATGGACGAGCGAGAGAGCAATTTAATTCAATATTCAACAATCCACCTTCGTTTGCGTTTGGCCTTAAAGCGTCACGGTGGACTCCTCCTGGAAACAGGGATGTAAGGATGTAGTAGTGAATAGGTGGTTCACGTGTTTAGGATCAGTTTACCGTTCCGCAGGACCTCATCACTGCAGTAACCATTTCGGCGAATTTTGATCTTTGCGCTATTATAGATCAAAAATAAAGCTTAAAGGTATTCGTTGCAGTAGGAATATAATTATCACGCGTTTTCACAAAATTCATTAGAATGCTTTGGATATTTTGCAAACGTTTTTATCGTTTCTAAATACTTATACTCTTAGACATCGATCCTTCTACACTCTCGCCATAATGAAAGCAAAACGAAAAAAACCTTATTTTATGAACCACAAGTCCAACAATGACTTACAGAAGCACAACACTAGGACACAGTCAAGCACGCACCGTTGAAATCTGCGAACCACAAAGTTATGACACTAACGCCCTTAAAAAAGGAGCAACGACGACCCGTCTTGTTTTGCGTCACTCTGCCACTAGTTCCCTAGCTACTACACCACCACAAACAAAACGAGACTAGGTTAATGGCAAACTACCTACACTTCCTTCCAAAATAGTGTCACTTGTTTATTGGAAAACGATATCGGTAGTCGAAAGGTATTGATGAACAGATCATAAACCACGGGTTGATTGGGTTGCCAACCACAGTTTCATCATCTATTTGAGGTTTGAACAGCATTAATGGAGCACCAGAAGAACGCGCACAAACACCGACTGGAAGAAACACACCATCGCAGTGTACCAAACTAGAGGGTACTGGTTCCGTTTAAGGAATCCATAACCGGAGGGTAAAGTTTCCGCCCATTGAGGTCTTGTTGTTTAGTTTGCAATAAAGTAAGTACAGGACAATGCGAATGTTGCAACCACTGGAATGAAGTTGTGAGCGAAACAATCTAAGGATTCATCGAAAGAATCCGCACCTTCCCTGCCAACACTCGGGTCAAGAAACGGGGCCTAGCCTTTTCCCATTTTCCGTTCAAGCAGACGTCACGCAAAGCAAGTAATAAATTAAAACTATACACCGTCTTAAGGTGTGTCGCCGGTTTTCTTCGCACACAAACTAAACACCAGCATACTAGGCAGATTTTGTACCGCGTTCCTTGGTGAATTCTTGTTGTCAACAAGTCAAGGGTTCTGTTTCCAACTCAACCAAACACATCTTCTCGAAAGAATTCGTTCACACAATCAACCGTTTGCACGCACAATCAAATTGATAATCGCGAACTGCGACGCACTTTCCACTCTCGACACAAAAAAAAAAACAATTCACGCGGGTGTTTTCAACGAGAGATAGGGAGGAAATTCAAGGATGAAAGCGAATATCGGAAAATGTGTTTCGGAGCAGATTTTGGTTTTCCGTTATATATTTTTTTTGTTTCGCCATTTGTTCCGATTACCTTTTAGAGGTCGATTCTTCGGTCTCGTTCCTACTCTCGCTTACCTTGGACCTGTTCGAGAGACAACCTAGTTTGACACTATACCAACGTGTTGAAATTCTCCCAATTCTCTCACACGGTTACTGGACCGATCGGCCCTCCTCGAACTGACGGCTGCGGTGTTTGTTAGGTAACTGAGCAGAAAAAAAAAACCCGGTAACTTCATCCCCGTTTGGTTGTGTGGAGTTCTTTAACGTCCTTAAAGTTTCTTTCCCCTTTTTTCCTTTGGTCCCGTAAGGCAAGCGATACGAACGTGGGTGACAGTTACGGAAGCTTTCTGCAATGAGCTTTCCACCGGTACGCATGCGCAGAGAATTCGCGAAAAACGGTAGCGTAACTTGAAACGTTACCAAAACAACTGAACGCCTGCCTGCATGGAGCGCAGAATGGATTTTAGTTTTTAATTAAATCTCCACCTGAAAGCCTTCCATCACAGATTGTCGTCCAAACTTCCTCCTCCAGATTTCAGTGTAAACATGAAAGGATTTCATTGACAAGCCACACACCAACCCGCAACGGGAAAAGAAAATTCATGGGGTTCTCAAACATCGCGGAGCTTCCGATCGATGGTATTTTTGGAGTGAAGTAAAAAAGAAAACAAGAACAAAATTCAAAAGACCGCTGAGTAATATAAAAACGTATTTTCCACCGAACCGAATCCATTAACCGCCATGGCAACGTGTGCGTTTGGCGGAAGGATATGGTCGGTGCTATATTTGCTCAATATCCGCCCGTGACAAGACAGAGCGCCCGTTAATGTGCCCGTCTGGTGCCAGGATGACTGTCGCGGAAGCAAATTATGGGCTCATTTTCTGTTGCTTGTTTGAAATTTTAACGAGGACGAGGGAAAAGTTTTCCAGTGGAAAAGTGTGGTGTAATTTATTGGTTTTTTTTTCTGCACCGCACGAGAAAGTAAAAAGAGATTATAAATGAAACTTTCCTCAACTTGTTGTTGACATCTTCGTAAAGGATTTCTTTGGGGAAAAAAACCCTCAACAAATTATATACGACTTCAAATTGTTGTAGATAGCAATTCAATTCTAAATGTGTAGCATAAATGTGTGTATGATTGTAAGAAATCAGGAAGAAAAATATTCTTGTACCATAAATAAATGGTTTATCAATCTTCTTCTAATCCAATACCGGCCTGACACAGTTTTCCAGTTCGTTATCCTCTATCCTAGCATGACACACTCATCCGACAGCCGACGGTCAGCTGGCAGCGAAGGAAGAGGCAAAGCATCAAAAAGGTTTTTAAAAAGCCACTCGCCGACCCCTCAAGCCAAACAGATGGCGGTAAAAGCGAAACCGAATGTCAACATCAGTTGACTGTCCACTTCCGAGTCCGGCGCGACGCGCTGAACATGACCTGGCAGTGACATGAATTATTGTTTTCTTTCGCCACTAAACCGACCGACCACCGCGCCATATCCGCGCTTCTCGCTGGAAATCGTCCGTGCCAAGCGCATTTACTTTTTGTTTGTGTCCTGCAGTCGGAAAGTGCCACTGCATGGCACACGCCAAAGCGGGAAATGATTTTCCGATAGTCCAGCGGACGGTTCTGGGCAGCCTGGAAAGCGACCGCAAAGGTAGTGCACGCATTCGGAAGCGCATACAAAGCGCATGCAGTGGGACGATGGTTGACAACTTTTAATGGCCGATCCGGGGCAAGGATTTCCAATTCTGACAATTGACTGACACGGTTGGCGGTGCCGGTTATGATTCAAAGGTCGTCGTCAACGTCTCGGGAAATAGGGTTTGTGGTATGCTTCAAAGGGGCAATTGCTTTTGCAAACATATGTGAACAAGCAAGTAACATACGAAGTGATGTAACTTTTTGCTTCTACCACAGCAGTTAGTCAAACTATAAAGCCTAAAACATTCTTAAAAGGCTAGAACATCTTTTTCCATTCCTCATTCTGCAAAATTTAACATTCTTCTTCTTACAGAATGCTTCCAAAAATTTCCCACGCATCCACAACTCTCCCTTTCCCTGGTCCACACAAATCGCCAGCCCCTTTTTCTCACTTTCAATTCTATTCTCACGATTTTGTTCCCTTTCGCCCGACCGGTGGGCAGGGAAAAAACAACCCCCCTCTCCCGGGTGGAGAAACGAGTTGTGCGAGAAATTCAGCTTCAATGCTAGCACAAACTGTTTATGGCACAAAAATGATAACGAGCCAATGGGGCCGAACGGGCGCTGGATCGATCGTTGCCCGCCATGCCCCCGATAGATTTTCCAGTACATTATGGTCCAACAATGGGCGGTGGGTGGGCGAACGCAGAGAGATTCCCGACCGCCCGATGCCACCCACCGTACCGGATGTCATCGGAAGCCTGCGGCACGATCTGCAAAACCGCAAACTGGCTAAAAATGGGAAAAAACGAGACACACGGACACTGGTGAGGTCTTTGGACTCTCTCAGAACTTTTACTACCGCGCCGGGATGCCAGCCAGTAGAAAGCGTTCCAGCACGCCGGGGGACAGTTTTGCAGTTTATCTGCCGGCGCCCTTCGGGACAGATTGAACGATCAACTCGAAGACAGTGCCCCCGGGAGAGGGAAAAACGGGTGGAAACCCAACCGTGCCACGAATGCCGACAGGGTGGCATCGCTGGATATGGATCAGTTCGACTTCGGTTCGCTTTGGCCAAGTGCTTCTCGAGACGGAAGGGACACTTTCCGGCCAGTAACTCTGGGTGACCATTTTGACTGAGCTTTGGGTGAGATCGCTTGAGGCGGGAATGGAGTACAAGGAAGCAGAGCTGAACGTTGTCTCCCTATGGCCGTAAGGCATGATCGTTTATGATGATGATGATGATGATGATGGTAGAAACGCTACGAGAACTATGAGACGAAAACGAAAGCAATGAAAATGGCAAGTATGTTACAATCGATGTTTTTTTTTCGCTGGATATTCTTCTCGTGTCTTGACATTAATTTCTGTTTCTTTTAATGTTTTCTACGATCGTTTGTTAGTTGTTTAATTATAAAAACATCAAACAGCATTACAACACAACCATTCAGTATCATCAAACACTGCAGAAAATAAAAATAAATTCCCCATGGAACGAGAAAATTGGCACGTCGCAACCCACACCCTCATCCAAACACACATTAGCCATCGCTAGTGTGCCCTACCTTTGCCGAGGTGTTTACCTTTCGGCTTTCCTCCGGCCGGTCGCGTTGTGCTCCTTTTGGCCACGCCGGTGGGAAAGCCTTTTAATGAAACTATCGGAAGAAAACGGCAAACATTGTCTTAGGGTAAAACGCTTCCCGACGGGGTGCCGAGTGGAGATAAAAATAATCGCACCCCCAAGACGACGACAACGAGACGGCGACGACGGCGCGATTGCCCACGGTATCGGCGCTGCTGGGCCATCGATTTTGGCCTCTCTTACGGGCGCACGGTCTCTGCAGCGAAGGTGGCGCCGCTGCTGCTTGGCGCGCATAAATCTAGGCCATCTAATGATGAATGAATGGCGCTGCCACTGGAGGGAGCCGCTGTTCGCGGGCTGTCGTCTCAAGCGCGCCAGGGCCAACGTCTCACTGTCTTGGCGCTTTTTGTTCCTCAGCCCTCCCGAAACCCCATCCCTTTGATTTGGCACATCCTTCGGCTTCGTGCAATCAGGCGGCGGTGCAAAGGTGCAACAACCGCACGGTGTGAACCGGGGCCGCGCAACAGAAATGCATTAACGATACGCAGTGAGTTATGGCCAGTTCCGGCAGCTACCGTCGGGTCTTCCAGGAGCAGCGACCCGAACCCAGACCTAGTTAGCTCCTGGGAAGTCTCGCCGCGGTAAGGCTTCAACCGCAAAATAACATGTGTTCCGTTGGCTTTCTTCCACGGGATCGCTGCCAAATGTTTGCAGAATCCTCGGCAGGACGGGGAGGGGGCGGGTTGAGAAACCAAAACTAAAAAAAAAACAATCTCAATCCTGCCACCGGTTGGCAAAATCGCGATATCTCGCACCCCGGACTATAATAAATGGTCGGCACCGCATGCCGCGGCTTGATCGGGGCCGCCCCGGTGAGTTACCGTCGATAGGGGAAAGCTGACCGGTACGGGGCACGAACAGCTACCTCATTTCATTTTTTTTTTTTGCTTGTAGAAAGGGACATCACCCAGCGGCCAGGACGCCACGATAAATCGTCCGATCGCTTCCCCGCGGTGGGCTTCCGCTTCGATGATGGGTTCACGGGGCGAAAACTGCATAAAGCGCAGTTCGCTTTCGTCCGCGCGCGCACAAACCAGCGGAAAGCGATAGTTTGTTCTACATTTTAATGACCCCAGCTTCCCCGTTATCCGGGGTACCCTTCCAACCTACTTTTACGCACTCCAATCCATTAGGATCTGTCAACGGGGCTGATCGTGAAATAGGTGACCAGGTTCAGGATTAAAGCCGCTGATTTGCTGCCAAGTTTCCACCGCTCACTTGAAGCTGCGCAGTACGAATTGAGGTGAATGGGAAAATATGCATGCGCAGAAAAAAATAAAATGGGAAATTTATGCTTCATCAGAGTGTGCCAGTCGATGTCTTTCTCTTCGGAACTTCCACCCAACTAGGCCGGACTAGGTTGTTATCTGACATTCTTTTTCAGTTCTTTAGCATACTTTTGAATTTAAATTTTTAGTTCTGATGTTCTAAAGACGATGTAGTTGCACAAAAGTGTACAAAAAGAATTAGTTCGTTGTCCATTATTACCATGGTTTTCTCATTAGTTCTCCACCAGACCGATGACCCGAGGAATTATTGACCCAAACTTATCCCACATTTGCCATGGATCTTCGATCGCTGGCGAAAACAAAGTAAACATAAAATCGGCCAGCTGTGGACACAATGCTCGTGGTTTCATCATTAGCGTTCTCTAGCCAAGGCGCATCTCCACTGACCATCCTGGCCAACATCTTCTGCCCGATCTAAATGCATTCACTTTCTTTTGCAAAGTAAAAGCAACCTCTATTGTCCCACGATTTGTGGTGGGTGCGATCTCTTTCTCTTTCGAAGACACGAATTTGCATTTTTCGCCACGGGAATTCTTCGGCAAAGGGATCCGATCGCTGGTAGGTTGGGATCAAGTTATAGTGTGTGCGAGGGCGATGCTTTCCGCTTCCGTCAACAGTAAGGTGCACTCGGCTCGGCTTAGCTGTGAACCTTCCACGGGTACCTCACTGCGATCCGCAATCCGTCGTTAAGATCTGTCACATTGACAAACGAAGATACGCGCGAAACGGCAACCGGCCGAGAGTGTCCCGGCTCGAGAATGCTCAGCCTAGATTCGGTGCTGGCGGGCTCCGCGGGCGCACACCAACCGCTGACAAATGGACATCTCGGGGGCATGCCGGTTTCCTGCACATCTCCACATCTCAACGTCCGCCTGTCGATGCTCGTTAGCATGTGTAAATGCCGTGCGGGATGCGTGCCGTGGTGAAGATGTGCCAAACGCCACCGCGCGTCACGTCGACACGCGAAACGGAACAGTAAATATGATGTTTGCGTTTGACTGCGCCGAGCCGAGCATGCAGCATGGGTCCGGGTGCTGACTCCCGGATTGGCACAGTTAGACGGGGTCCAGCCAACCGTACGTCCTTACATGCGGAGAAGCTGACCGACACACCGCGCGTACAATGAATTCGAGACATCATCATCTTGATCGCACGTCGTCGGCCTCAGAGAGAAGTACGCCAATAAATGTGTGTGGCGACGTTTTTCCAACAAAATCGCTCGACAAAACACCCCCCGGAAAGGCAAAAGGGTGCCCGGGGGACCCCCACGAACCAATGGGGGCGAAATGGGCCACAGAAAAATCAGCAACCCAAACAAACAGAACGGGGTGACAAAATGTTTCGAGTGCTTCATTCACTGCGGTTTTTTTTTTTGTCGTGATCGTGATCGATGATCGGCTGCCGCTCTGCCGGCTCCTTCTCTCGGCCCGCATCGGTGAAATTGTGAAACGTTACGCGATCCCTCGCTTTCTGTTGCGGGCACCGCCGTGTGCGCCGTTTTCGGACTCAAAATGGCATAATTTATCGACTCCCGCTTGGTGGCGGCGAATCGGTTCACATTCCGGCATTCTAGATCTGGACCCCGGGCCCCGTTTTGGCCGCGATGGTGTGGGCCGGCGATGACTAACCGTCGCGTCGCGCGGGAAGATCAAATTCGATCCCATGCGGCCTTCCGCGTTGCCAATTATAAGGCGGGTTGATTTAAATGCCCTTTTCGTCGACGACTTTGTTGCATTCAAATTATTGCGCGCGGAGGCATTCGCGGAGGAGACGAAACAGTTGACGAATCAAACTTATCCAGCGGAAGGTGCTCGCCGTGGAGAAGCCACCGTGGGAGACCGCACCCGTGGCTAGTTGGGCATTCTTACCGAAGGCAGCAAAAATATGGTTTTTGATGAGCATTATGATCTCGTAAAACATTCAAATACCCTTGCAGGTAGGGGCCACCCAACGAAATATCCATTCGATCAGAGGCCGACTTTCCTATGTTCAACTTCATTTTCAAACGGCGTTCAATGTTCGCCTTATTTTCCTTACCATACTTATTTTCCAGTTCCACTATACAGTTGTGACGCCATTACAACATACAATATCTATCGTATGGTACAACCCTTTTTTCTTCGTTGCATTTTCATTTCCCATTTTCCTACTGCGAGCACGGTACATCCAAGACAACACAGCCGATTTTTCGATTTCAAACTGCTCGACCAACAACCGTTTTGTGACGCACCACTAGCGACCTCTTTATGTCAGAGCATGAAGCTAGCGCCGGTGAAAGCCCGTCCTTTCGAATTCGTATTTTACGAATGGCACGGGAAACACGTTTTCCGTTGATGCTTTCCTCCAACGTTGGCTGACGTTTGTAGACTCACGTGGTTGACGTTTGTGTCTGTAGATTTACAATCACCTAAGTAAATGGGTCGCATTAGTTCTAGGCGAATGCTCTCAGTGTACGAACGGTAGTGCTGTAAATTAACCATGCAGCACACCATTCGTTTCGAATTCGGTTTATGTTTAAGCTTCAAATCTCAACACCAACCCCAAGATGACTGATCGGAACTAAGCTTAATTAGGTTCAAGAACAACACGGGCACCATGTTAACACATTACGGCCGAAGGTGTAGCGGTGTAGCTAAATGCTCCTACCGGCAGGCGGCTTCTAACGCTGCCCCGAGTTGCCCTCTCGTGCCCTTGGAGTCATTTCGCAACACCAGACGCCCGCCGAGAAGGGTGCTCCAGTTGTTGTCCCTGTAAGCCATATCATGCCAGATCGGCAGCAACGGCATCGGCCGCAGCGTGACTCATAAGCCCTCGGCCTGGGAATATTTGGTTCCACTGTCTTCCACTGTTGCCACAGTTGGCGCCGTCGAAAAGGTATGGCGTCTTTATGGTCACGCCGAAGGGACGCATTCCCTTTTATTTCCAGTACCAGAAAACCATCATATTATGTTCCTATTTGTCGGTGTTCCCCTTCATATTCGAAGGTAAATATGCGGCCACCATTCAGCGAGATGAGAACTAATTGCATGCCATTGCACAAGAGACAGTAGCCGAATGCTGTGGGTTCTAAGCGATACGGATTCTTTTCCGAACCCAGGCCCATTTATCTCGCGTCGAATGCATAATGGGCAACCGGTGGAGCATATTTCGCTTCTTGAGAGGCGCTCCCAAAGAGGTACTTGACATTCATGTTTCAGTTAATGCTAGTTGTACGCGGCACGAGAAGCCTCACCGATAGCTTCACACCGCAAACCCTGAAGCATGAAACATTGTTACGAGCATATTATGCTTTAAACGGTGGAACAAAACGATATTAGCGAATCATAAAGCAATCATTTGTATTGTACCACCAAACGAAGATTCTCTGCTGTAGCAAAACGTTGAAGAAGTCATGAGCTAATGACGGCATCATAAAAGTTGTTGAACTGTGCACAAGGTCACGGAAGACATTAAACAAAAGAGCAAGGATAGAACAAGCCTTCGACTAAAGCCATCTGCGCGATTTGGTTCAGCAAAGCGAACACATTTGCATGGCAACCGAAGCAAATTGTAGCACTAAAATGGCTTCGTTATCGGAGGAAACCATCTTCATCACTACTAGTGTGTCGCCTACTATGAAAGCGAAACACCATAACAACCACCCAACACCCCTTGGTCCATTCGTTTGGGAAAATGGTCGTTTTTCTTCGCACCGCCTCCACGCACACACACACACTCCGTGGGCGGCTGGGGGAGGCAACATGATGGGTGGACTTGATGACAATCGACAACCGCGGTGTGGCCGCGAAGTTCGCGAACATAAATTCAACGATTGTCGAAAAGCGTCTCAACCGTGAAGCAATTCACCTGCCTGCCGCCTCGCACAGGAAAAATGGAAAAAGAGTTCACCCAAACAAACTCGTCCACACTAATTGTATCGTAATCGCACAATGGGGCAGGTTTATGTGCCAAGGGTGTTAATGAGAAACAACACTCGGTCGGAGTAATGTTCGTCATTGCTTGAGGTTCAAAAATAACCGTTTTGAGAAATGCATTTTATCCGTGCCATTGCTTCTATTACACTCTTTACATTGAAGCTTTGTGGTGTAATCACATGAACTTGCAAGCTATACGTTACGTGGGTCAAGTTTCAGGGCTCCATAATACGTTTGTAGGATGTGGTCATTCATGAAATTTACCTCATGATTATTTCGTCAATGTATTGGGGCGATGTATTTATTAATGGAATTGGAAGTTAAACGCTGTTCGCGTGTTAATTATGGTAGGTTTCTGTGAGAGTTTTACAAATACTAAATACAAGTTTTTCTGCTACCGTGGAAATATGCATATTATCAGCAATACATTAAGCTGTTCAATTAGTTAATTAGAGTTAAGAAATTCAAAATTGAACTGATGCCGAAATCGAAATGACTGTGGATCCAATAACTGGCCTCAAAATGCTACAAATTAGGACTAATGCAAATAATTACAGTTTATAATAAACCCTGCGAAACAAACCGATGTGTAGACCGCAGCTGTGTTTGTGGTTTGTGTGGATACACACTCCTTATCCGAATTTGCAACACTGCATTTATCGAATCGATCGAATTCAAAAGGGACGACTCCGTACCCTTTCTACCGTAGTCGGAATTACATATGAGCAAAATTATGCCCCACCGCTAGTTATATGCCCTCTTTCATTGTGGGGGCCGTTTTTTTTTTTTTGTTCAATTCTTCCTCCCTCTGCCGGCCGGCAGTCGTGTTAACACATCGTTTTCCTCCAGCTCTGGGGATTGGAAACCGTTCGGGTTTCCGCAAGCCGCGCCACCACCCACCCCGGCCGTTTATGTTCATTATCTTAATGAATATGTTCGCGATTGATTTATGGATACCGTTTCCGAAACTTTGCATTTTATTTCACGTGTTCGGTTGCCATAAACGCACCGGAGTGTATGGCGGAGTGTCTTTTTTCTTTCTTTCTTGCTCGTATTGGACGACACGCTTTTCTTAAGGCTGTTGGGACGCACCGAGGGGCGGGAGCTGCCATTAGCAGCACGGTCGGGGGAAAATGGCACCAGGTGGACTCGTGGGGGAAGCGAGTGCGGAACACCGGTCATAAATAGATGGAGCGATGGCATTCTTAGAACCGGCGGGTACGACTTCTGGAAACTATAATAGCCCCATATTGCGCGGTTACGGAACCGGCCGCTCCATAGGGACAATGCGAAATGTGCCCTAAAAGTGGCCCATAACCATCAGCGCCAGGACGCACCCAGTAAAACGGTTCGTACCACCCCAAAGCCGACATCGAAATTATCCGCCACTTCCCTGGTTCTAATACCGCCAGCTCTAAAGGTCTCCGGTGGTCGGCCTACCTTTCGCCGGTAGCCACAGTTTGGAAGTACCGATCGGATCGCTTATTCACACGAAGTCAGGAGCTACTTGGGGCAGTCACTGTGCCACTACTGGTCGAACTAGGAGGCCAAAAGGGGGTCCTCCTTCTTTCACCCCGAAACTGCTGACGTTCGAATTCCGATTTATGGTCTCAAACCGTCCGGAAAGGAAGTTGTACAGCACTTCGGCACGGCGAGGCCCGCGTGATGAGTCTTGCGCTCTCACCTACATTTACGCCATCTCGGTGGTTGTACAGTACCGGCGCCGGGACTGCCGGACCGGCCGTGGGTGCGGGCGTTCGCGAAACCATTTTTCTCCACCGGCAGCTTCATTCGCTTAACGATCGGAAAACAGAGTGTTTTCGGTTTTGTTTGCGGACCCGCTCCGCCTGGCTACCTTCTGGCCAGACCTGGCCTCGACAAATCGGCTGAGATGTGCGAAAATCGATCGATAGCTTCATTATCATAAATCGTGATGAGATCACTGGTCGTTTGAGCATGATTTCTCTCGTTTATCAAAATGGCGCCGAGACTTTCCCCCCATTTTTTTCTTTTTAATTTATTCATGTTTTCAGTTCACCTCGCCTGAAGTTGATCCCAGGAACGGTTGCTAGGAGAATCGCTAGCGTAGCCTACCAGTTTAAGCTGTTCTAGTCTTTATAAAGGAATCAAGAAACAGTCATTTGGGAAGGTTGTAGCGAATTGGAAATTCAGTTTTTCTTTGATTAGATTTTCCTCCGTTTGTCTTGCCCAGTAGCAACATATTGAATAATGCTTCTCTCCTATCGTTTGCGCACGATAAAACCTCCACTCGGGGTTCGTTATGGTGGTGGGCTCAACGGAAAGAACACTTGAAACTGTCGCCAAACTCGTATGGTTTCTTGCCACCAATTAAAAGACCAGAACTGTTCACTAAATAAAATCCTGCAAACGGAACTTTGCATTCCTTTCCGTCTGGAAACGTACTCCAATTGTACCTCCACCGGCGAACCTGTTATAAGAAAACCCCTGTGTTATTACCATTCCTCCCGGCTTGCCCTTAAGTACATGAAATATGGACGCGCTGCACTGCGCAACAAATTTCCACGCCGCTTCTTCAGCTTCGTGCAGAGTCACACACATGCATCCGAAACGAGTACGCAATGATGCGATGGGTACGTTTCGCTTAAAACCCACCCCCCACCGGTCGATGGGGAAAAGTAAGTGTGCATTAGAAAAAGTACACTAAAGCCGAGATAAAAAAAACAGACCCCTCACCCCAGTTGCTGGCTGTTGGCTGGAGTCCTTTCCCTTTCTGATCGCATGATCGGAACGATTTTCGAGCGGGCAAAAAGTTTCCCTTTCGTTCGAGTGAATTCTTCTGGCAGTTCAAATTAGCGTTTATTATTGTTTTGCGCCTGCGTTCAACCATGCATTGTGGGCGAAAGGAAAATTGGATCTAGCCAATCAATCAATTTTAAATTCATGAACTAAAACGAAAAGTAGATTTCTATTCTTCGGAAACAGTCGCAGTGATCTGAAGTGTGAAGCATATGTTCAACGTTTGTAATTTTGATATGATCACGTCGCAATCAGCCATGGCGGCTACTTTAACAGTAATGTAGCAACCAACCATGACGCAGGTGTATTCTAGCGCAGACACATAACAGTGAGGGCAAAGCAATAGAAAACTATTTAACCTACTAACAACGGCCGCGCTTACGGAACACACCCGACACGGCAGTCGCTCGTCCGATAAGATAGCAGACGCTGGCGAGCAACCAAGTGTCTCAAGCATGATATGTGTGGTTGCGTGAACAGTTGAAATAAACATACCACTCTTCCCGGTGCGAATGTGTGTTGCAGAAACCAAAACAAACACTCGCCCAGGACAGCGGGATGGACTGCGATAGCACTGGAAACTCCATCCAATTAGGGAACCTTCGAGCCGGATAAGAAGACTCACGGGAGACCGAACGCGCGACCGTGGCGCACTTTTCCGGGGAGTGCCACCCATGCCACCCACCTGCGTTCCAGCAGGGCCGTTATGCGTTAGTATCGATGTTCGGGGGGTACTGTGGATGATATGAACCCCTAGGCTCGCCGAAAACGGGTGGCTCCTCCCCAAACAGCCCACTGCACGGTTCAGTGAAATTGGAAGACGGCCTAATGACCAGCGGGCGCGCGCGCCTCCTAGGTGTGGAGCACTTTTTCCGTTCTATTTGGCCTGTCCATCGGTGCAGCAAGCCATTAGCGTGACGGCTGAAGAATTTGGTGTCGCTGGTCAACGAGTGGAAAAGCGATGGAAAACCAGCTACGCCCGTCAGGCCGTAGGGCGAAGACTACCTCATTTCATCCCGCCACTCCGTCATGATACATCCCGCATACCGAAGAGAGGCCGGAAGAGACAGCTACTGCCATTTCGCCGTCAGACGTCGTCGTGGCGTGCAGAAAAAGCGAAAAGAAATCGCTTTATCGATCGCGCAGCATTGAAACGTTGGACCCCAAGGCCAACGGTGACGATGACTGGACGGGCTGCTAACCACACTGCCTCCGTCGTGGTTTAATTCGAGATACTTCTCCCGGCTGCGCCAACAATTCCAGCGTTCCAATGCGAGTGTTTGTGTCCACTTATTGCATAACAATCACCCTGTCCTGAATGTTGTGCCCCGGTCAGGGGAATTTCTAGCTGCCTGCTCTTGAGTTCCCCGCACCCCTGCCCATATGCACAGTATCGCCCCCTGCCTGCCACACCCACTCCGCGCGCGATCGATCGCGTGTTACTCATCCAAATAATGGAGCAGCGCCGTAATATGCTAATTCTACCGCACGGAGCGGATGCCGGCGTTCCATTGCAGTATGGCGAACCGTACTGTGTGTTGCTGACCACACCTCATTGGGAAACATGAACGTATGTATGTTCCCGGGTGAGTCCGGTAGGGTCGAGTTCCGTTTGGCTGGATAGGATTTGTCTGCAGGGGACGCCCTGTAGAATGGAAATGTAATACGTGTTTGTCGAGCCACACTACTTCGGTGCGGTGCAGATTGAGGCATTCAGTCAGCTCGATTGAAGGGCAAACAGTTTAGAATTTTGTTTACCAGAGGAAATGTCCACGGCAAACAAATCGACCGAAAAATGCTACAGAGTTGAATCGGAAAGTTATGATTGCAGGATTTCCATTTTCGCAAAGTTTTGCTCACGGTATTTTTTTCCAGTTCGGGCCGCCGACTTTAATTACTTTTTAATTCCCGTGTCAGAAAAGGGGGGGGGGGGGGGGACGCAATCATTGTGAGTAACACAGTATTAAACAACTGCCGCTTTAATCTGGCAAAATTTTCCGAACGCTGGAGGGCGGCATGTGACCATTCGCATCCGCACTTTCTAGCGAAACAATAAACGACCCCAAACGACAAGCGATCGGTCGGGACGAGTATGCGGGCGCCCGAAATCGAAATCATAAACCCATTCTTCATTCGGGACACATGCCGCCATCACCATTAAAGTGCGAAGACACATCCGCGCACCGCGTGGTCCATTAAATGGTCCAAAATTGAACAAGAAGATGATTTCGGTGCCATTTTTGGCCATCCCCTCCCACAGATGTGGCACCCAAATCGAATCGTGCGCCAGAAGCGCGCGTGGGGATGGGTGAGAGTTTTTCTTTTTGTCTCTCTTTCTCTCTCTCTCTTGCGGTTTGGTTTTGCTTTTTGCGCTTATTGTTTTTCACTATCTTTTCATTTGTCCGATTGGGCGGGAAAGTGCACATTTGCGTCTCGGTGGGGAGGAGAAGTTGGTGGTTTACTTTTCCCACCCCACACGCCCACCTACCGCGGGGCGGTGCTTTTCTCCCACAGCCCACACATCCTCTAGGGGAGCTTCCTTGCTGGAAGTGTGTCCGAGCTCTGAATTCGTCTCCGCGCATCGAGTTCGACCACCGAGTTCGCTTTTCCGCTAATTTTCACTCTTTCTCTTTCCGGCCGCGGCTTACCACGCCATGGGCTCCCCGGCTTGCTGTGGGACACCGCAAAGCACCGCAAGACGCCGTGCGGAAACGATCGTGTGCCCGGCGCGGGATCGAAGCTCGCCCGGGAATCCTCTCATGCGTGAGGCGCGGTGGTGGTCGCGGCCGTGAAATTGGATATTAGGTTATGGGTTTTCGGAAACAAACTTCTACCGTCGTATTAATTGCAATGCCGCTTTGCGTCCATCCCGTGGCGTACGCTGTTCCCGCAAGCGAGCGCTCAAGGAAGAGAAAATGTATGCCATAATTGTCGCCCGCATTGGGTATATTTAGGAAAACCGCCGGAGTGGTACCTGAAGCATGGAAGACATTTTTTTCCTTTGTGCTTTCAAAACATTGACCAATTACTCAATGAAGAGAAAAAAAATGAATATGGATTATAGTGAGATTCTATTAGGGGTAAGAATAGGGGGCTTGAATAGAAGATTGGCGAATAATTACCGTAGAATGTGCCTTGGCTACAACAAGGTTTACAGTACATAAACAACTAAACTAAAACATCATCATCTCCATACGAACTCACTTCATCTTCGGCCGACGGGTTCCTCTGAATTCCCAGGCGAACTTTGGAGTACTGCTTCATTAGCACTCGCCACACGACGTACGCCATTTTAAAAGCTCTTCGCTTTTCTTTTCGCCGGTTTGCCTTTTTCGCGCAATTTCCCCGCGTAAGGCCTCGCACGCGCAATACGCCGATAATCAACGTAACTTAAAAGGCTTTCCCGATGTTTCACATAACACCTCCGCACACCTTCTCGGATTGCTGTTGGATCGAGAATATTTTTTTTTCTCCCTCTTCGGTTTGCGTTTTCCTTTTTCCTTCGATACGTTTGCCTCGGATGGCCTCGATGACCCTTTATCGTGTATGTGTGTGTGTGTGTGTGTGTGTGTGTTTGTTTGTACCTAACGCACAACAGTAGCACCTTCAAATGCCCATTCGATTGGGTTAATCTCGCGTTTCGACACTATCACCCTGGCGAACCGTGCGAAAGGTATCTCTTGACGGCGCGTCTAGTAGTAGGGCGCGGGTACCTACCGAAATCGCTTCGTTTCTCTTTCACCACGATTATTTTCCAATACTCCACCGCGCGGTAATTATCCTGTGCGATGAGTTTGGCGCATTGGCTGGCGCTGTTTTACTCTCTCTCTCTCTAGCTCTCTCCCTCTTTCACTATCTATAAACTTTTTGCGCTATTTTCCTTCACACTGCTCATTTTCCAATCCACTTTTCGACACAACACCCAGCAGCGTCGTCGACGTCGTCGTCGGCGTGCGGCTTTTCCAAACCCAACGGGGTTGCACGAACAACATACACACTGCTAGCTCGCTGAGTGTGCGGCCATTACCAGTGGCCGTGCGGCGGCCATCGGAATTTACAATACACACTTATCATAACCTATATTTTCACCGTAGCCATCGGCGTAATTACTGATTTTGATGGATTAATTTTAGCACCCATCCGTCGACGAGGCCGGTAGAGCACGCCACACTACGCCACGGATGAAGAAAAACTCGCCTGAACGGATAGAATGGACAGTGTTTAGAAAATGCGTGAAACCGACCCAAGAGGATCAAAACAAGATCTACAACCTGGCTAGAACGATTTCACTGAACTGCTGTTCGCGTTGGCCCCTAAACGATCAACAACCTTTATCAAAAGACGCGGAGATGCCGCAAAACCTTCTTCCAAACAAAAATAATGCAGAGAGCACTACTCACACACGTCCGGCTTGGTAAACAAATGGCTGCCTATAGATTTATATTTCTTTCATCGATCGCGCCTAACTGTCAAAGTATAGTACTATCTGTCACAGGTGCTTCGCAAGACTCGATCACCGCGATGGCGAACGTCACCGGTCAGCGGTAAATTCATTAATGAACGGCACAAACGCAAAGTAACGGAACGCTCGGCTGTTGTGTGGTGACCCTCGCTAAACGGATGCTAGTCTATGCAAGCGAAACGCAAGCAGCACCTCACGCCGCCGATTACCGAAAGCTGTTTAGCACGAGGCTCCCCTGGGTGGTGGAGGACTAATCAGCTAGAATTAGTGGAAACCCGCAAGTGTACGCAGGCTGTGGTGGGGAATTTAAGAGGCTCGACATCGACTAGCGCCTGTTCACTGGTTCACATGGTAACGGACTCCTTGAAGACCGGTCCGGCTTCGCGAACCGTGAAAACACATCCGACACCTGCACGCGTCGCGGCTCGCGACCATCACGCGCGCACCGGTGACAAATTGATTGTTGTCCACAGGATCCGCGGATCTATGCGACAAATGTGTGCGATGGAGACGGGAGGAGGTGTTTCGCGAGGTGCGCCGTATTTGCACGCTTCACTGCACTCGGTTCGCGATCAAAGAAGAGAGAGAGAGATAGAGACTCAAACCTGTACATAATCTCGTCGTGATTCACTCTCCTCTAGCTTGTTTTTTCTTGTTACTAATTCACATGAACACACAAAAAGAACACCCGCACTCGTCTTGAACACTATTGACATACTTAGGCCGAGGTTGTCATTCTAGTAGGCCGTGTGCCGAACAAACACAGCACCCGGGGTGCTTGGATGGAAATTTCAAACCAACGGAAAAAATGGACACCCGGGAAAGAATCCGCGTTCCGAAAATGGTGTCACGCCGCCACGTTCTTCGTCACCATACGAACGTTCTCGGCGTGCTGCGCCGTGGTTCCGGTGTTTGGGGTGTTTCCCGGCACGTTTACGCTGTCACACACTTCAGTCCTTGGGTTAGGGCGGTTTCTTTTCTTAAACTTGCGCCTGTTGCGTTTCGCATTGTTTCGAGGCCCGCGAGACCGTACCCAATCAATCGATCGGGGGGTGGACGATGGCAGTGTTTTTTTCTTGTCTTCTCACTTTGCTATCTCCTGCGTTTCGTTTCGTTTTCCACAAACTGCCCGCCCGAGGAGCCCGACGGTGGCGCCCGTCCGGGAAGCCGTATCGCGCGGCCTGTGATGCGCTGCTGTCGCCCGATTCGCGCGAAACCCGTGACTCCACGCCGTCCGTGGTGGAGTACATCAAATCGGTAACTGAATCGGCCGTCGTGCGCGGTGTGTATGCAGCAGCCGAACAGCAAACGGAACCCCGCCCGCGGATTCATCCACCGCTCCACCCACCAGCCCGGGCGCGCGGCAGGCGGCGCCACCGTTTGTTTTCTTTTTCTCGTTTTTTGTTTTCCTTCTTTCGCTTCTTCACTCGACCTGGTCCGATGATTTTCCAACAAACGGCCGAACAACGGCCGAACAAAAACGGTCTGCGGCCACGCACGGAAACGAGCGAGCGAGCGAGGAAATAATGGTCGCCGGGTGGAACGGTGGAACGGGGCGGGGTGGAAGTGGGCTGACCGGCGGGTGTTTTCCTCCTCGGAGTTTTTGTTTTGATCGCCGGTCGGATGCGCAGTGCTGACCGCACCGCCGTGCGTGGCCCGCGAGCCGCGAACAATGTTGTTTCATGCTTATGGGCGGCTGCCACCCGCCTCCCCTCTGGGTGGGCACCGGATGGGTGGGCTGTGGCGGTTTAATCGCCGTATGGGTGGGGTGCGGGCTGGGATCGCATGAATCAATGGAACCGAACGTGGTGGGAGCGAATCGGACGGGGGAAGGTGATTCAGGCGTTTCTCGCCCGCACCCACGAACGGCGAACTGCATCAAATACGGCGATTTCATGCGTGTTTCCAGAACAATTTCATACTCCTTTTCGGTTAATACTGGCACACGTGCGCTACCGAGTTTTTCTAAGAAATGACGCATCGATTCTTTCGAATCTCTTGTTTACTGTTTGAAGATTCTGTGATGACGTACCAATCGGGTTACAAATAATACCCATGAACTACTTCATATTTATCTAGGTGCCGGGGAAAATACATTTTCCATAGAGTACATTTCGTACACACCCGTTTAATTAGCTGCCCCTTTAATGTTGGTGCTTTCGCTTTATTTATTTTCATTTGATACTAGTGCTTAACGTATTTGCTTCTGTATGTTTGAGAGAATTTGTTTTGAGAGAGACGTACTCACATCGCTGCTTTCTGGTGGAAATCAGAAAAATAAAACACAAACCAACGCTTCACACTCTCCAAGCGCCAGCCATTTAAAAAGACCGGAAACGTTTTTCCCGAAACGTACCGCACTAGGGGTGTTTTGCCAGAATGACCCGTCGGCGGTCACGGTGAAGGACAGTGATTATGGACCAGCCAACGAATTATACTCGGTATGCTAATCGGCGGCTGCATTGATTATAAAGTTCGTTGGTCCACCAGGGCAAAGAAATGGCAGAACTGTCGCTTTTTGTGTTGGGAAAGAATTTTTGCATGCTTCGATTCCCTTTTATATTTGCGTTAGCGAAGGGCGACTGCATACATTTTGGGTGTCCTGGCAAAGTACAGACGACATGCAGCCAAGATACTTTAGGAAGCCAGCATTTATAATTGAATTTGTATTAATTATGAAAGCAAAACATAGTATTGACGGTTTAGATTTGAATTTCAATTCCCAGGAGATTCGCCGGAATTTAAATCCACCTCCACCCCCGGCCCAACATCACATGCCTTTCACAGTCTGCCATTTGTGTAGATTTGCTAAGAAAGCTGTAACGCATCAAGTCGCCCGCAAAAAAATCGCCTCCCGTGTTCCTAATGCGCAAATAATCGATTGCCTTATTAATTCATTATTTTCCCCCATTTTCTGCCGGTCCGGGGGCGTCGAGAGTTCTTCATCGGCACGATAAACAATCCCGCGAAAGGCTGTCGGTATATTAATAATTATCGCCACTTTAGCTCGAGCCGGCCCACGCCACACACGCCCGCGCAAACTTATGGAAAACTTACCGGACGGCACCGCCTTTCGCATCGCCTTTCGCCTTCCTTTTGGGTGAATTTGGGGTGCGTTTGAAAATTCACTTTCTAATATTGGCTAGAAAAACTTTCATTTTCGTGCCGCAGTTTCCGAAGG
>JAOEFI010000006.1:18551115-18567325 GCA_034621735.1 Anopheles plumbeus
CCGTATAATTTATACTTCGATGTTCGGTGCCCCATTCGTTCTACAGCCGCTGTATCCACTTGGTACTGATGTAGTCTTAGATAACCAATCAATCAACATACCCGATTAATGCGACAAGCATATCGAGCTCTTCCCTTATCGTTAGGAAGGGTTGAGAAATCCCTTCGGGCATAACTAGTCTGAAGTACTTCTGATAAGGTAACGTGATTTCCGAATGAACGCATTAGAACACAGAAATGTCGGCGCGTGCCCGTTGTTTTATCTGCTCCCCTGCACACCGACCGAAATCTACCGCATGTACTGCTCCTTCTTCTGTTTTCTGTTATAGCATGAATAACTAGAGACTAATCGTTTGTTTAAAATAAAGCAATACAATCGAACGGTTCGTGAGAAAAGTTCAGGTCCTTGGGCATCTTCTTTTCGAGCTAGGGTTAACTTTATATTTAATAGCATTATTCTAATTAACGCACTAACAAAAATGGGTTTGAAATTGTATATTCATTTCCTTTTCCAATCACTCATTCGACAGATACTCTCGTAAACACTAGTGTAAACACGAAGAATTTCACTTAACCGAATATCGAAGTCAATTCAAAACATCAGATTCTTGAGGATAAAGAAGATGAGATTTAACTGGTCTGTTCCGTGATGTGCCACGGCGATAAAAAAGTAAATACTTCACAACAAGTTCCCATATACGAATAATTGTCCTCAGAACGGGATTCTCCCGGGAACGAACGACCTAAGATTCCTCCTCCCTCAGCCCCGTGAAATCGAAGCAATCTGTTGATCCACAGGTAGCATGCCGAACAAGTTTCCGGTGAAGGGAAGCACTACCTTACAGTTGAAATACCATTGTAGCAGGAATATTGCGAAGAGGAATAGATCTGCGCGCAAGAGATAAACGTAACTAACGTGACTCAATTCCGCAAAGTTGGGCGCATACTCACGGATAGTAACACGCTCCCAGCTTTCTACCATGTACAGTTCTGTTATCATCAGGTACCGAAACCACCAATAGTTGATGAAACTCAACACTTTGTCGAGTAGTTGATTCATTATGCTGGCGACTACGACGGCCCTAACGCTGGTGACTACGATGTTTTCTCCACCCGAATTTGTGGAAGTCGTGCGGAGAGGAATGCTGAGAACGTATTCCTCCGCCAAACCTTTGGATATGTTTGCCACCCGCGCACTTCCAGGGAATTACTAGCTATGTTAATTTGACAGCTAATTCACAGCTAAACCTAAGGTAAATAGACATTGGAACAGAATACAGAATACAGATTATGTTCAGAATTCAGAATACAGATTTATACAGAATTATTGCATCTATACAGTACCGCGAAGACGAGTTGAAGACGAAAATTTAACAGTTGAAAGTTCATTGAATAACATCGACAGATACCTAACTAGATTGAAGAAACAACATAATTTGAACGGGCTCAAGTCCTGATAGCCCATCTGAAAAGATACTACATGTACACCTTGTAGTCCGACTGACAACTCTGACAACCATGAATCAAGCAAAGCATCTTGTGCTCCGGGTTTACGCATTCGGAGGAAAATAGTTCGTAAACGGCTTGAAATTTATCCTGCCAAATAAAGCAATTTGATCCCATCAACCTCAGTGGTTTATCGACTAGTCGGCCGATATACTCCAACTGCAATTTATCGTTACTGCGTTCCACACCTTACTTCAATGGCAACCCAAACCACATTGTCGACCGGCAGCGGTAAGCCGAAGGAGAAGAAAAGTCAAGAGGAAATCTACGCCGAGTTCCAGCAGCTGCGGAATCAACAGCGAAATCTGGTCAACAACTTGAACACAATCGAGATGGACCTCAAAGAGCACAAGTAAGTGGGAAGGAAAATCCCCAATTATTCTGCCCGTATCTCCTTATCTGGCCAGAATGCAGAGATCGTTGTAATTGATATGGTCTAACCTCATTCTACGAACGTTCTATTTTTCAGAACCGTGATCGACACACTGAAAACGGTGGAGTCTAGTCGAAAATGCTTCCGATTAATTGGTGGCGTGTTGGTGGAGCAAACAGTAGAAATCGTTCTGCCACAACTCGAACAAAACAAGAATCAGCTAGAGAAGTTGATCGAAGAAGGTAAAGAGCAGATCACTAAGAAGGGTTCGGAGATCAACCAGTTCAAGGATGAACACAATATCAAAGTGCGCGGGCAGGAACCTGCGCAACCAGCAGCAAGTGAAAAGGAAACAAGCGATGAAAAATCTTCCGGAAACCGCAACGTGCTGGTTGGGAATCTATAGAAGGTCGCATAATGCTCACCACCCTGGGAGACTCGACGACAAATTGTGCATCCCGGTCAAACCGGCCTCAAACGCTTGGTTTCCGGTTCTCGCTGTTCGCTTTCTTCTTCTGCGTCAATGTATTCGTTTCCATAATGGGGAAATCGTCTAATTACGTCTAATCTATCCCTTGTATTTCCCAACAATGCTCACGGAAAGCACCTCATCTATCCCAGAGTTCGCGTAAGCAACTTCAATGGATCGTCGGATTGATAAAAACAAACGCTTACTATTACGTTGACAATTCTATGAATCATAATTTACCATTTGCCCACTCCGACTCGCGCGCACACATGTGTTCTCATTGAATTGATAAAAAAATCTTCCGGCATTGTTCTTGATTGTTAATTTAAAATCGACTAACGAGTAAGAACCATTAAAACAATCATAATGCAATGATGTAAATTACCAATATTGTGTTCCTCCTGGATGATGAATATATCACACAAGGTCAGAAGGTAAGGATTCAAGGGAGCGTTTTGTACGTTTTGTGAACTGCAAAGGTAAGATGTATCTTTTCAATAATTCTACAAATTAAACAGAATTATTTGGTTTTCAAAATATTGGCCAGTAAATATTTATTGTAGTCATTAAAGACCAGACTTAAAATTATGTTAAACTAATGTAGATAAAAATCTTTTTTATTAAAATTCTCCAAAAATACGCCATGATTCATATTGTCCAATGTACGACTTGCTATTCTACCTAGAATACCCTTCCCCGTTCTATGAATCTAGCGAGGGCCACCTAAAGCGGTTGCCTTGGAAACGGATGCGCACAGAAACACAACACAACGTGGCACCTAGATAACGTCTGTACTGTTTGTTCGGTTTGTAGCTACTCGATTGTATTTATTGGTTGTTTGTTTTGAAGAAATCTCGAGCACAAACATGCTGGAACTGCAGTTAACTTCCGGAGAGTGTGAAAGTTTCTTCCATCTTACCGTCACTGGGCAGCTGGAATCGGCATACTTCCCGATGGGGCCAGACGGAAACGGGCTGTTCTGTCGGTACGACGTGGTCGCCGGACCGGACTGGGAGCTGGTGTCCGGCCTTCAATCGGCCGTCACGCAGAGCGCCCGCACCGACTCCGACTACCGCACGGTGGTGTTCAACATGCCAATCGAATTCACGATGAAGTCCACCAACCCGTACGGTTGGCCCCAGATAGTGTTCAGTTTGTACGGTGCGAATATGTGGAACGTGGAAACCAACCGCGGCTACACGAGGGTCCACTGCCCGCTCAGTGGGGCCGGATGTGATGGAGCAACGGAGCGGACGATCCGCGCGCCACTGTTTATTGCGAAGTATGGCAACATGTGCTCGGCGATGATGAGCTGGATAAGCGGCGTGAATCCGGAAATGCGTGATCCGAAGATACTGGCCGATGGCTCGAAGCACAAGGGGTTGGCA
Source organism: Anopheles plumbeus (assembly GCA_034621735.1). Taxonomy (NCBI): domain Eukaryota; kingdom Metazoa; phylum Arthropoda; class Insecta; order Diptera; family Culicidae; genus Anopheles; species Anopheles plumbeus. The sequence goes on from JAOEFI010000006.1 coordinate 18,554,851, forward strand.
TCGGAGACGTACGGTGAGCTGGTGGTGCGATTGCAGGCCATTTCGCGGGGCAGCAGCCAGATGGCGCTCGACTGGGGCCAGGCAGCCGTGGACGACAAGTATTGAAACATTCTCGGATCGTGGCGGGTCGTGACGGATCGACCAGCTCTACGAAAGGTGATGTTTTTTAGGATAATATTGATTAATAAAGGCACCTTAAACGCTAGGTGAAGGGTAGTTTTTTTTTTCTACCACGCTAAATGTGCATTGGAACAAACGGTTCGGTCGTTACTATTGGGTCCGTTCGGTAGCCGCGGGTGACGATTGGCGTCTGCTCGGGTTCACGGGACGCCGACGTGCGGGACTCGAGTGTCGGCTCGTGGGAGAACTGCTTCCGGTAGAACTCACTCTTGCCGCCAGTTTTCTCCACCAGCATAATGTTCTTGATCAGAATCTCGTGCGACACCGCCTTGCACATGTCGTAGACAGTTAGCGCCGCGATGGAGACCGCCGTCAAGGCCTCCATCTCGACACCCGTCTTGCCGTCGCATTTCACCTTCGCAAGGATGTGCACCTCGTGGGTGGAACTGTTCAGACTCGTCTCGACCTTGATCGACGATAGCGGAATGTTGTGGCAGAGTGGTATCAGATCGGACGTTTTCTTGGCTGCCACAATCGCGGCCATCTGTGAGATCGAGAGAACGTCTCCCTTCTTCAGTTCGTTGCTTTCAATCAGCGCCGCGATGGTGGGCCCCACGTACACGGTGGCCTGAGCCTTGGCGACCCGTTTGGTTGAAACTTTATCGTCGACGTCAACCATCGTCGCGCGGCCGGTATGCTCGTCCACGTGACTGAGCGAGGAGTAGTAGCGCACCCCGAAGCCATGCGCTGCCGATGTCGACGGGGAACGGTGAGATTTGACAAATGGAGTTGAAAGTGCTGAAGTTTCTGTGAACAGAACGAATAGGTGTGTTTCAGTTGGAGGGCATTCGATGCGTTCGGTGTCAGGGATAATTATCATAAGTAATGCTTTTAAATGAATAACAACTCTAAAACCCTATAAACCTTGTTTGCACTGATTTCATGCGAGGGTCACAAAGAGTGACTAGGGGATCAACCTACTTTGATTCGCGAGCTATTTAATGAAGCACACGTTAATGTTAAAACTTTACCGACACGTTGAAGGCTATGTAAGTGGAACTTTGAGTATGATGATTCTTAATCGATGTGTTGAACTAAATAACCGTTCAAATGGGGCGTGCAGCGAGATCGACATTATATGGGCACGCAAACAAGGTGGTATTCACATGCCTTCTATATTTGGCAGAGAAGATCAACGATCGACGCGAAAAACAAATTAAATAAACCGTACGTTCCTTTCGACCGAACTTCTTTTAGCGTATGTATGGATTGTTTTGTCGTTTCGTGCCGGTTTTCCTACGCAACCTTTGCACCGGAACATTGCAAATGGATTTTGCGCGTCCACCAGGCGTATGTTTATCCAGTTTTTTTCGCGACCGGCACACGCACACACCAGAAAGGCGTGTGTAAACAATGAACGATCGTGCATCGACGATCCGCGGCACAATGGTATAAATAGTGGAAGTTTGGAGCTTCATCTCAATTGAAAACGATAACAAGAAATTACATTTTAACGGTTGTCAAACTAAAAGCTAGTGTGTTAATTTTCTAGAATATAAAATAGATTGTTAGGTAGGCTGGTGGACAGTTGTAGATCATCGTATAACGGAACAGTCTATTGTAGTGACCGCTCGTCACGTGAACCCGTATTGTTCGAGCTGTACTTTTCTTCTACAATAATCATTATTCCAAGTCCTGGAGCATATTTTACGTCTTCTTCGTCAGTTTTCATCGTGCGCTGGAGGTCATAGAACCTGTTTTCTAATGCTCTTTACTCTGCGCGACGCAGGGGCAGTGATTAAGCCGAGACGATCCAGTTCCAGTTCGACGGGCTCGCTTCGTTGCCACCGATATGGCGCGATGGCAATTTATAACCCGTTCGCGGAGATGTACTGCCGCTTCTCTTACCCTGCTGTTCTGTTGCTGATTGAACCTGTGTTTCGCTACACACCCCGTGTGCGTGTTTCCATATAGGGGTACGGTGTTCTGTCCTTTCCTCCCGGGGGTACCTTCCCGCGGGCTAACCACCGATCAGTATCATCGGGCGGTTTTCCATTTGGGATAGATTGAGCATTCCTGTGAAGGGAAATAATTTAAAGACAAAACGGCACACAACGGCACGAAAAAGGAAGAGCTGATTGGCAGCAACCATAAGGCAACCATGGCAAGCCCGGGCAGCTGTCGAAAACCTGTTACGACAGTAATAATTACTGGCCCGGACCGACTAACCTGCGTGCTGCTTCTTCTTGCGCTTGACTGCGGCCGAGATGAGGCACCGCAGATCGTCCTCGGAGCACCCGGGACTGCGGAGTGCATCGCGGAGCGACACCTCTGTGTTGCCGAACAGGCACACCTTCAGGTTCCCGTCGGCCGTAATACGCAAGCGGTTGCAGCTGCCGCAGAAGTGCTCCGTCATCGATGTGATGAAACCCATCTGTCCCCGGTATCCCGGGACCCGGTACGCCTTGGACGTATCGTTCGGTCCGTTCGGCAGCGGCTCGAAGGCCGGATAGCGGGCCCGGATGGTGTCGAGCATCGCCCGGTACGACACCATCTTCTCCGTCTCCCAGCGGTTGCCGCTAAAGGGCATGTACTCGATGAACCGAACGTCCACATCGCGGTCCTTCGTCAGCTCGACAAAGTCACAAATCTCGTCATCATTGAAGCCTGCGGATGGCGCGAAAAACAATAGGGATTCACAGGGATCAGACAGCGCTCGGTAAACACGAGTTCCGTCAGATCTGTGTGTGTTTCCATGGTTCGAACAGTGCACGCCAACGGAACAGTGGTTACGTGCAATGAGCCAGACTAACTAAAAACCATCACGTACCTCTCAAAGACTGGAATTTAATGACCACCGTAAAACAAATGATCACAGCACACATTAGGCAGGTTGGCGTGGTTGGCCACATCGCACAAACAGACGATCAAATACGATCATCCTTTCTGGCAACTGCACTCAACCAAGTTGTTTCAATTATATAAAGCTATATCCAATTTCAAAGCCATACAATTTTTGGTCAAGGAACATTTGGTATAGGAACCAGTTTAACCTAACTGTAGTTTCAGTTTAATTCAATTGCTCCTCGAGGGCATCTTCTCTCCCGCTCACCAGCATAATGGTGCACTTGGACGATATGCTCAAGTTATTGCTCTGGAGCATTAATGTGTGCCTCTATTGATGGAATCATGCGTCACGTAATCCACTTGTTAATATACCAAACACTTCACTTTCAATATCAAGCGTATCGTATTTGAACACTGCGAATAGGCAGAAAAATCACATCACATTCATATACCGAGTATTACCATAAGCAAAACTGTTTAAGGGTACTTAAGCCACGGGTTGGAATTCTTTTCACATCCCAAAAGCATCGAGCGTCGGTAACTACAGCAAGCGTTGCCAAGCACACTACGACACTGCACCATGTTTCATAGTTCCACAGAGTTTGCTTGCACAACTGCATTAAACTATGCTAAAAATATTGCATTTTTCCAGTCCTCGCTTTCAGCGTGTGATAGTTTTTGGTACACAGCACTGTCTTGCACCACTGCGCAACTAGGCGGATGAAGCGTAAACACAGAACTGACAAGAAAACACACGAACCAAGCGCATCGACTTACCTTTCATGAGGACACAGTTCACCTTCGGCCGGTAGCCCAGCTGGATGGCCAGATCGATGCCAGCGATCACGCGCTCCCAGCCCCTCCGGCGGGTGATCTGCTCGAACCGGGCCGCCTTCATCGTGTCCAGGCTGATGTTGAGCGCATCGAGCCCGGCCCGCTGCAGGCCGACGAGCTGTCGCGTCAGCATCAGTCCGTTGGTCGTAATACCGACGCTCTCCAGTAGCGGGTTGGCCTTCAGCTGGCCGACGATCTCGCTCAGGTCCTTGCGTACGGTCGGTTCGCCGCCGGTCAGGCGTATCTTCCGGACACCTTCCGCGACGAAGAGATTTGCGAGCCGGACGACTTCGGTGCTCGTTAGGAGACGCTCTTTCTGGGTCAGCGGCACACCCTCGGCGGGCATGCAGTACGTGCAGCGTAGATTGCACCGCTCCGTCAGCGATATTCGCAGATAGCTGTGGAAACGTCCGAACCGGTCGCTCAGTGGTGACGAGAGTTTTTCGCGCTGCACTTCGTCCACGATCCGATCGCGTTGACTTGTCGATTCGTTCTGAAAGGAGGTAGAAACGATATAATGTGCGGAGGACCTGCAGGGTCGTCTGGCAGTCTATTATTGTTGTTGTTCGCGGGTTGATGTTACGTTATATTTGTAAACAATGCCACACACAAAACACGAGCATAACCGCACGTAGGCAAACCGCAGCTGCGCATGTGTACGTTTCATCGTTCGCACCATCCCACACGCACACACCACTAAAACCATCGTTTCAATACCAATGGTAGAAAATTACCTTTATAATGTTTTGGCCATAGCTCTATTTACTGTTTACTACATACAGCCACAGTACAATGTGATGCTAAATTTATTCCATTTTTAAGATTTTCAAGAAGCTTACATGCTCCATTTTGAAATAAGTATTAAACTTATTCATAAGTTGTTTACTGCCGTCTGAATTGCTAAAAAAGATCAGCTTTCACTTAACATGTGCATGCTAATAATATCGAATTAAATAGAACCGCAACAGTCAATCATGCTTGCATTAAAGGCAGCTTGTTATGCTAGAAAAAATGATGTCCAGAATAAAGTGAAGAAAATAGGATTGTAGACTTTGCACCTAGCGATAGCTGACACCAACGTCATTTGCGTTGCAATAATTGGAATTCTCATTATCACATTGAGGCATTTGAATAATAAACGCTAAATATGAACCAATGCAGATGCCATGCTGCAGCGTGTGATATGAACAGTTGATTCGCAGCTTTAAAATTGATAAGTTTCTATATCCGACATACAGGCAAAACGTGGTTGATAGTACCGGTGAGCGTCAAGGGCGCAAAGTATGGTATAATGTAGCACGATGCTCTGAAATTTTTTTTTAAAACAGGTTCTTTTTAAGCTGTGCGATTCTGAAACACGCGAGGCAGCGATCAAATGCTGTGGACAACCAATACTACAAGCTCATTCTATCAAAACCAGTTCCAGTTGATTTCCACTGCTAGCTACAATTTATCTCATCTAACTAGCTGTGCTGTTTATTCTGTTTTTGCCAAGAGGTCAAGGCCATGTGCATCAACATAAACCTAAACAGGCTGACATCATTAACTCACTCTATACGTAAACATTGATTTCACCATACTCGTAGTCGACAACGACATGAAGTCTTTCTCTATTAACTTACCTTATCAGTGTTATCGACAGCAGAAGATACCGAAGACGGAGCGCTTCCCGATGAATACGGTTTGCAGGTTCCGGATAAGAGCGGCCTTGTCATGTGTATAGATGCACAACATATTTGTTCTGGTAGCCATTGCCTGCAGCAGTTTGGCGTGGCTATCGCACGTAATGTGTTTTCCAACAAGCGATGCATTGTTGCTATGCTATATCACCATTATTTAACACTGTTTTCTTGAAACATAACTAGAAACTATTTCGAACTGAAACTAGACTGCGATGCTAACTGCCGTCGTAGCAACAAGTGTGTTTTGTTAACGCTGTCAAAAGTCAGAGAACTAGAGAGGTGCGCTCCGAGTCGGTATACCGACTCCGCCCCGCTCCGTGAAGAGTTGGTTCGATACGATCCGGAACCATGGAGTAGGCGATTTCGACTCCGACAACCAATTCTTTTTCACATGGCGAGAAAAGAGCGACGATTTTATTTCAGTATGGTGAGGAAATCGTTAATTTGTCTAAATAAGATATGTGAACGATGTATTGCCTAAATTCAGGCGTAAACGCACACAATGTTTCATTTACATTTTTGAAGAACGCCATTTTTTCAACAAACCTTTTACGAAATGCTCTACTAGTTGTTCTAATTTATTAGTATCTTTTTATGAAAAGGTTTATGATGAAAAATGTACACACGTTTAATTCCGTATAGGCGACTTGATAGCACAATCGTCTCATTTTACCGCGCTGCTCTCACCAATTCCATCCAATAATATGTAAAACGTACGATCGACGGGCAGATTACGCACTGCTGATAGCATTGGACCGTAAAGCCGCAGAATTTATGACGGTATATTCACCGTCACCATATTCGCGGTATACCGACACAAAAGATTTCCAATGTCTTCGATCGAACGCGTGAGAACCGGGCACCGGTGTACGTTAGAGAGCACGTCGTCGTACGCACTCGCGCCTGATATCTATCCATCATATCTCGTATTCGCATCTTTACCTTTTTTTGAATAAAAAAAAGGAGAGTAAAATTAATTTCAACTGATCAAACTGGATTCCGCCGCCGAACAAATCGCCATCCGACTGCGAAAGACAAAACCCCGAAAAAAATGTGAACCCCATCAAACAGCGCACCATAGGTGTCTTGATTAGGTCCATAAATCTGGCTCTTCTCCCTTCCGTCGTCTGCTGGCGGTGCTGGGAAAACGTTGGTTCATTTGCCTCAAAGTCCAGTCGCGTTTCGAGCGGCCAGCAAATCGCTCCGGTATTGGCGGCATAGTTTCGTACACGTTCCGGCGGCTGCGACGACTAACGACGGAGCATGCTTAGGCACTGACGAACCGAGCGCGAACCCTTGGTGGAAAGCTATCTCATACGAATCTCGTAATTCCTCTCGTTTGGCTTATTGGCAATAAAACAATTGAAACTTGATACAGTTGTGCTGAACCGGCACCGCATGCCGTGATTGTAGAATGGTGCGAAGAAGTAACGTAAGAACTCTGGCGCTGGACGAGTATCGGCACCGCCGCACAAACGCCGTTCGTTTTTAATTCGTTATACGGCATGCGTGTTAAGAGCAAAGAATCGCTTTGAATGTTCGCGTCATCACAAATTCATGAAAAGTTAAGCCACAATTTGATACGAGCAGCGTCTCTTTAATACGGTTCTCAGAATTGATGTTTATAAAACAAGAATGAACTGACTGACTTATGAATGAACTTTGGAACTGTTGAAATATTTACAAACAATTATCAAGTTCTATCATCTAGCAACTAGAATACAGCGTAACACATCTTGGAGCAACTACAGTTCAACCTACAACTGCAATGCAGTTAGTCTCCATGCACGCGCAAGTCTGATCAAAAAACTTCAACCAAGTGACGAACCTCGCCGGAAAACGTGTAACACCTGCGCAGGTTTCGTACAGAGCGGAGTGGTTCGATTTGAGCGGAGAAAACGATTCAGGGCATAGTACGCACGCACTTTGTCCGTTTTCCTAGTTTCTCTGCCGGGGTGCTCCTTTCATAACCAATCTTCTTTGCCGACCGACCTCGAGGCGCTGGCGAGTGAGAGTGTGTACCGGGTCGGGATGCAAAGGATGCCCTGGTAAAAGTGGCAGAATAGGCCACACCATGGGACGGAGGAGGACGAGGGGCGATGAAAACTTCGCTCGACAGGCCGCCGAGCCCTCGTAAGTGGTCGGTGTTGTGGTTGGACTAGAAAGAGGGGGAGAGGGGGATGGGAAAATCTAAAATACGCAATCTGTCACAGGCGGCACAAGATCAAAGGGAAAATGTTGCGTAGAGACACATTTTACCCTCTTTCGCTATGCCTCATCTCCGCCAATGATATGATTCATTATTCGCCTCGCCGCTTTCTCGTCGGTGCGTCGTCTCTTCTTCGGCGGCATCCTGCGTCTGCTGGGTCGGTGCCGGTTTGTCACAGGCGACGCGGGGCGGCGAGGCGACACTCGAAGGCGGCCGTCAGCGTCCCCTGGCTTTCTGGTCGTCAGCGGCAGCGATACTCTTTCTCCCGGCCACGAAAGAAAGCATGTTATGTGAAAAAGTAGGGAAAAGAAAAGTGGCGCAGCATTGATTTGAAATTCAATACACCACAATACGCACGCATGTGGCGGCTCGGGGTTTTTTCAGGTGAGGTAGAAGGAATGGGAATCTCCGTTCGACGAAAACGAAAATTAAAGGATTGTCATACATATATTACCTTACCATCCAGCGATAGCGTTTGCCAGCAAAATGAGTTAGTGTATCGTATATTAAATCATATTTGTGCCACCTTCTGCCGTTGCACATATGATTCGGATTCGGAGTTTAGAACGAGAGCGTTCCTCCAGAATTTCGTACCGCACCGTTCTCGCAAAGAATATGGACTTCTAAAAGATTCAAAACACTCACAATCCCCACGAGGAACCATTGAAGGAAGAATGCAGCGTTGCCTGCTCTGATCTCGTTCTGCGTTTTTATAGGTTTCTTTATATTCTTCCCCGGAATTGGTTTTCTGTACTCCGCGCGCCACAGTCGCAGCAACCTATGAAACATTGTATGTTTGGACCAGAAAATATGTTACTGTCATGTGGTATTTAATTTCGCGTGCTGGATGGGCTGGCCGAACCGGTCTGGCCGGGGCGCACCCTCGTGCTATCCATTTCCACGATGATGCCCGGTTTGGTTTAATGATCGAGTTCACATTGGAAACCGAGGCATTGGTATGCTTTAGAGCTAGCGGAAGAAAAAGTAGCGCAGCACTATTTGACACAATGTGATTAGGTCCTTTTTACGTTTCTGCTGCCGGCATTCGTGAAAAATGCTTAAGTTGCTCGTAAAGTAACGGTATTCACACCGTAACGTTGGTTCTGGCAGTCGTACGAAAAAGGAATGAATTTGACATGGATATCTGGACCAGTGCGTTCCGAAGCATGCTGAAGTGTTTCTTCGTACTAAGTTTACTCCGCAAAAAAAGGCCACACAGGATGGAAAACGTTTGAATGCGCATGAAAGTGGAAGGGATTTTTCATGAAGGAAAAAGCAAAATCAACACCCTAAGCGAATGGGCTGCGGACACACGAAGTGACATGTATTGTTCATGCCAACACGCAGCGTCGAAGATATAAATTAAGACGTTCAATAGATGCTGTGCTCATCCTGTCCCCGAGGTGAGACATCGCCGTGGCGGTATCCTTTATCGCCCGGTCGAGTGGAAGAAGAAAAAAAAAAGCTACAATTCATCGATACACAACGAGTACCACCGGCATCGACGATCGTTAGCAGAAGAGGTGTCCGTTGTTATGAGGCAAACGAACATGGTTCGTTAAATATTTTGACATCAAGATAAATCACCTCCGTGGCCCGAAGGAAGCGGAGTTATGTCTCTCTTCCTTGCTTTTCTGCCGTTTTTTGTTTCCTGAGAAATCACAGCGGGACGCCAGGCCCCGGGTGAGATATTGCCCGAAAAATCGAAACATTAGAACGGCTTAGAGCCGGCAGGTCGACAGGACCACTCCCGTGCGCCGCGGGTCGCGCCGTCCTCGGCAGCGCAAAAGGTCCGGCGGGCCGACGCTGGCTGCGACTCCGATCGTCAATCGTGTCGCACCGTGCGACGGCGACGGCAGCGGCCAGTGTTTGTTTTATTTTTCGGCCACTTCAACCGTACCGACTTCGTCCCACGATGGCGTCCCGCCGAGCGCAGCAACATTATAGCGGCGATACCGTGCGGCATCGCTTCGCCGGGTTGGCTTTTCGGTTCCGTCTGCCGGAGAAGAGAGCGTAGGCTGTCGGCGGTGGCGATTGGTTACATTTTATGCGCTGATGCTGATCGGACGTTAACGTTTGTTAACGAGCAGAGCGCAGGCCCGGTGTCCTTCCCCCTTCGGCGTTTCGTGGAAAGGCGGTCCGCGTGTGGGCAACGCACCGTGTGGGGTAGCACCAGCCCCGAGGGTCCGGATGTTGGCCGTGAGTGAGCTGAATGGGCCCGGGTACCAGGAATGGGCCAGGGTTGCGACGAGTGTAATCCTGTGGCCCCAGCAGGTGATTCGGTGATCCCTATCACTCGTCCTCGAGCGGCCCGAACGAGTCTCCCCTGCAACAGGATGTCGGCACCAAGAAGGGATTGGAATGTTTGTTTTACTCTGAATCATCTTGTTCACGTCTGCGCGCCCGACGTCGGTGCATATTATTGCCCTTTTTTTCTCAATTCAAGTGCGAGTGCGAGAAGTTTTTATGAAAAATGTCTTAGACGAAAGATAAGCGAATATTCGTTCGGTTTTTTTTTTTCAATAGGCATTTCCGGTATACATTTTCTGTGAGAAATTTCAAAAGTGGCTTTTCTTAGCTCAGGATTGAACAAAATGTTATGTTGTTATGAGTAACACTTGTGGACTCTTCATTCTTTCACATTTTTCACATTAAATTAAATTAATGATGAAGCGAATAACTGACTTAAAATAATGGGAGACATTTAATATCTTTTTTATTTTACAATAACAGTATTTGTTAAAAGTTTAGAATACTCATACTGGGAGGGTTTTCCCGAAAGAAAATCGTGTCACTGGTGTATTTGATAGATCATGATCATGAGATCATCTGAATGCGAGTAACATGGAAGACACATTAATTAAACTAGCTAAATTATTATTATTATCCAAATCAGTAAGCCACGCAATCGCAGGGAGCACGCTTACCGGGCGAGAGCGAAAAGAAGTTAACCGAAGCCAAACGGATCGGCGGACCCTCGCACACGCACACAAACAATCATTTGCACAAAAAAGGAGTCAATCCTTTGATCGCTTGCCGACCGGTCCGCCACCGCTGGACACCCCCGCCCTTTTGGGACGATTCATCCTCGATCGCCGTATCCTCTCGCGGGCCAACCATCTGCCGGGGATGAAAAGTTCCCTCTGGCAAGGGCACAATCCCATCGATCTCGTCCCAACCGTTGCCAAAAAGCACCGAACTTCAGCGGGTTTGTTGCTGCCGGCGACGATCGAACCAGCTTCGGCTGCGAAGCCTCTTCTACCGGCCCCACACGCGTTCCTAAGCCCGCGTCCCGGCTAGTGCCAGCTAGTTCGGGTTAGGCTTCAAGTTCAGCTCTCCGCGGGCCTGTTTCCAACCCTTTCCAAGGCGGCACGCAGGAGGGGCTCGAGGCGACGCGGCGAAGTGTAGCGGACGCAAAAGGGCCCACGAAACGTGCCGCGTCGTACGCCGCGATCAGGCTGTGTGGTTTTTTTTCTCCTTGTGGCTCGCAGCAATGGGCCAAAGGGAAGCAGAGCGAGGGATATAGAGAGAGAAAAAGAGAGCGAGGGAGAGAGAGAGAGAGGAAAAGCGAGAAAAAAAGAACATAATCTATTTATGCTTGTTATCTTCTCCCTTTTTGTAAGGCATCTTTCCTGTAATCGGGCCGTCGGTATCTTTCTCTGATGTTTGTGGTGCTCGCCCTGAAATGCTGCTGATCATCATCTCGCCCGAAGGAAGCGGCGGCCCGTTGCTGTGGTGGTGGGTGTTGGGGTGTTGGGATGTTGGGAGAGGCAGCAACGGTGAGACGAGGTGGTTCGGGACAGTTTTTTTTTCTCTTCATATTTTAGAAACTGTTCAAACAACCAATTACTAGCTCCCCGCTCGGCCGATCATTCCGCGTTCGCGTGCGTTCTAAAGCTTTTCCGGACTACGCGTTCCACGGCAGAAACGCCGCCGCGAGGGTGCGTGGAAAGTGACTGAAAGGGCATGTGAGGTACTAGAAAACGGGGACCAACCGCAACCGAAACCGATCGATCGTGAGGGATTAAGATGTGACAACGAGGAAAGTTGAACCTGTTTCTAGCGTGTTTGTTTTGCAAACTGTTACCATTTTGTAAGGACCCTCTTTCCAAAAGGAAAGATTAGTTTTCTACGGCCGGAGGCGGTCTCGACGAGGTAAACCATTTGTCGCAGCACGATCGCAAGATCCATCATTGAAAGGTCATGTTTTCCGTTAGAAGAATTCGATAAAAAAAAGAAACTCACATGGCGACACAAAGGAGAATCGTGAAGATGTTTATGGAATGTCCTTGCTATCTGCACACTTTATGCCTGCTTAATACCTGCCAGCCGCAACAACTACCTACCGTACGCGTATTTACCTACAATTAACGTAAAGCAAGCAAAAGTCGAACACTGTGCCGTCCCCTTTTTCTGTAAGGATAACAGTTAATTTTCGGAAAATTCACCCATATACAGCAGGTTACAGCTACACAGAGTTAAGGTAATTGGTGGAAATTACGCTCTCTAGGTACACCGCACCGCAGGGAAAACCCTCTGCGCGTCCAAACATCGATGTAGTGCCGAGCGAATTTGGGAGAAACTCATTGGAGGACTCGGCGAGTACCACCGCGGATCCGATCGTGCGTGAGTGTCCACGATCGCTCGCTCGCTCTCCGTCTCTTTCTTTCATTTTCCGAAAAGTCGCTCACGGAGGCGGCGCGCGAGTTGGGCGCGCGAAAAGGTTCCACCACCGCAACAGGAGATCTCCCGAGCCTGACATCTCGAGAAAGCGCACACCGAA
>JAOEFI010000006.1:18567425-18583248 GCA_034621735.1 Anopheles plumbeus
TTCTCTCATCCGTCCGTTCGCTCGTTTGTTCTGCTGCTGATGCTCTTCGTCGTCGTCGTCGTCGTCGTCGTCGTCGTGGGCTCGTTCCTCCGACGGTTTCGGATGTCTTTGTTTTTCATGTTCTGCGTTTTTTAGCCCGCGCCGATCTGCTGCGGCGGATTCCTTTGCGGCGGGTCGGTGACGGGCTCGAGGGCCCGCAGGGGAAGGCTGGTCGGTGGCATGGTGGCACAGCTTCCTCCGCTTCTCAGTCTTTAATGATAGTTCCGGCTTTTACTTCCGGTTCAGCTCCGCACACCGACACCGGAACTGAGGAACTTTTCCCTTCCCGTGCGGTTTGTGCTTCCCCCCGACCTGTCTGTGGCGGGATGCTGGCTAATCAGATAATTGTTTCAGGAAGAAAGAGAAATGGAAGGCGTGCGAGAAGTAGGAAGATAGTGAGAGAAACAGAGAAAGAGAGAGAGAGCGTGCAATCGATCAGTCAAGCCGAGCGGAAGAACGATGGGAAAACTTCCCTTTTCCGATTCGATCCTTCATTATTTTAAGCACATTCAGATCCTGCCGTGACGGCCCCTAAAGCAGATCCTGAACTACTTGGGTGGTCACCCCAGTAGTCGCCTATTCCCCGGCCATTTTCTAGCCGACCGATAGCGCGCAGATAACCGTTCCCGCCGTTCGTCGTAAGGGTCTACCTTACGTAAGAGGATTTTTTTTCTTTTAAGTTGTACTGTATTCCTTCACAGGACACTTGGTGGTGTCCCTGCAAGTCGTCGCCGTATTGTCGCAGGAGCGCGGCTCCAGCTGAGCTTCAAAGTGCCACCCGCCCTTTTGTGGCTGCCTTGCCACGACGCACGAATCCTTCGTTCCGGATGAAGCAACGGTAGGACTTCACCTTAGGACCTCGAGGACTCCAAAGGAATCGTAAGCCGCGACCGACCGGCCGGTTCGCTTTGATGTTGGAAATTTAAATGTCTCCCTTCGTTCGCTCCTCTGTCTCTCTTTCTCTGTTTCTGTAACTTTCTCTCTCCCTCTCTTTAATTCTCTCTCTATCTCTATTGCTCCTTTAGAGTGTAAACGGCAGTCGGCGTAGCGGTGTCCGGGTGGGAAGGTCAAAGGATATAAAATTAACCCCGGGAAGCGCTAACGCATTCCCGGAGGAAGGATTGCGGACGGATTTGTCAGCTTAAGGATTATCGCTGGCCGAACAAACACACACGCACACAGGAGGGCGTTTGGCGGCATTCGGCTTAAGGTGGCTTTGAAATGTGTTCAATCGGATAATGCGACGAAATTTTCACCTACTGGTCGGCGGCACGAAAGCCGATTTCGGGTGGGAAAGGATCTCAGCGGGAACGAAATGGACTTCAAACCCAACCTCGGAAGGATGTGCTAGTTTGTGTTGTTCAACATTCTGCCTGGCCGCCACAAGCATTAATTTAAAATCATATTTTTGTTACAAAAACAGCGACTTTCTTAGGTTTGGTTGGTTCAGAACGTTCGGTAAGTTCTGTAACAACTTCCAGTTCAGTGTTCTAAATTTTCTTACATCATTTACGACCAATTGAAAACGCGATATACATACGCATCAAAGGGCGTACGGACAGCGTGGCTTCCGGTTCTTTCTGGCCTCTCCATCTCGTTAGTACTACGGTACCTTACGCTGTAGAAGATCACAAAAATGCCCTCCCCCCGTCCTTATCTGCGTGCATGCGTGAACGCGATAATTTATGATCTGATTTTCGGGTGCTGATGGTGCGAGTCGGGCCATGTGTGGGCCCCAAAAAGGGACTGACACTGACCTGAAGCGATAGAAACGAAGCCCACGGCATTATCATTCCTTCGGTGGAGCTGCGTTATTGCCGCAATAAACGATGTCCACCAGCATGGGCTGCCGCTAGTCGCAGCATAGCGGGAAGGCTTCCCTGGATGCGTGAAAGAGCTCTTGCGTCTGGTGGGGAAGGGGGGGGGGGGGTACCCGAAGGGGCTTCAATCGAAAGCCAGAAAGGGCCGGCGCGGTGCGGGTGACAAACGGTACATGCAATATTGTTATTACCACATACACGCACCGGCCGACACATGGCGTTTTTTATGTCTGCTTCTCAGCGTCGTGGAAAAAACGAGCCTACAAACGGAAAAGATCCACGGTGCTAGAGAGAGAGAGAGAGAGAGAGAGAGAGAGAGAGAGAGAGAGAGAGAGAACGCACGAGTGGCAGAGAAGTGATCATTTAGGGACGAATGTATGGACCGTGCCCAGGCGTCGTGTGTCGGAGGGACGCGCAACGCGAGACGAAAGGATGGACGCCCAAAAGGACCGGGAGGAGAAAGAAGTGGGAAAACTTTTCTCGCTCCCTTTGGAGCGGCGGCCTCTTTGATCTTTTCGTAATTGGTTTATTACTTTGTCGGTGTATATTCATTATTATTTAGCGTGTGTACGTGTAGAATTTTTATGTGCACGCTGTTATGCTCGACCGTTATTGTGTTGGAGAGTGCGTCGTTATTCTACCACTCGGTCGCTCCGCTCCGTCCTCTCGGTTCTCTCTTTCAACTTCCTTCATCTATCTTCCATTTCAGATGGTGCTATTTAAAAAATTAAAATAAATCCGTGTCCATCTCCAACAGTTGCAGTTACATTGAAATGCGTTTATCAATGTTCAGCATGTCAGCGAAATCTTAGAAAACATTTTTGAAATTGAATCACTTGATGATTCTGTGATGTTTTCTTGACTATAACATTACTAACATCAGGATATAAGGACTCGTTCCACGCAGTTGTGGTGAGACTACGGGTAAACTTTGGAAACAACAACTTGTTTATTCTATGCTCTGAGTTTTAATTCTATGTATTTTTCTCCGATTTTTGCCGATCTTTGTTGATCCTGTGTCTAGGATCCTGCCTCAAAAGGCCACACACGTAGCTCGAAAGTGTCGGCATGGATGTTCCAGTCAAACTATCCGTGTCGGATGTGACAGCCATCCGTTCGGCCCAGCCCCGGTCCAATAACGTTCCGCTTTCCTGTCCAGAATCTCCCCCAAAACGAAAGAAAATCTTCTCGCCCATCAAGTATGCATTACATAATTAGTTTCACCGGCGAGGAGAATTGGGTGGAAAGAACAAGATGAACAGTATCGGCCTCGAACGTGAATCCTGTGGAGAATCCTCTTTTCTTCCATCCTTATCTCTCCCTCTCTCCCTCTCTGTCTATCTATCTGGAGGACTTATTATTGCCACGATCAATCGATCGAGCGCTAGTGCTTCCCTAGGGTGTGCCACCTGAGGTTTCGCGTCGGTTAATGCACACACACTGCAGCGAACGATCATGCTGCTCTCTCCGATCCCCGCAGGAATCACCCACCCCCCGCCCGGGGGTGGTTCTGCGTCGCCGACCTCGCCGTTGATCACCGTCACCGTATGTGACCAATCGATCAATGAAGTGTATCGAATCCATCCCGGCCAGCCATCCCCTTTTGCGCTGCGGCATCGTCGAGTAGAGGAGCTTCCCTTGTTTTTTTGTTTTTTTTTTGCTGCTGCTGCTGCCTGTCGTCATCCCAGCAGCCCAGCACCGGCACTGCGGCGGGGGCTCTAAATGACCGGCGTGAGGGGTCGGCTCGCTTTACGGCTGCGTTTTCGTATTCGTTCCAGTCGCCGCCCGGGGTTCGGCGTATGGCTGGAAGCAGCGGCGCGGTACCTGACGAGGGACCTGAGGTCTCGGCGGCAAGTGTCGGCTTCTGTTTGGTGTTTGGCGTGTGCAGGTTGGTTGTTCGGTGACCGAAACTTCCAGAATGTCAGTAACTTTGGTAGCGCATTGAATGAGTTATATAAATTGTTGAAACTGTAGGATTACTATAAACCATTTTACAAAAGTATTAAAAGAATCACAACGAATCGTATAACAAAAGTAGCTAAATAATGAAACGTTGCTGGAACATAAATAATAAAATTCGATAAAACTAAAAGCTGGAATAATCGGTAATCGAACTGCTTTATTTGTTTCAATTTAGTACAACTGTTTTGCAGCAAAACAGAAATATTTAAGAAACTTTTTTCAGGAACAGCTCCCAAAGAAACTTACAACTTCCACCGTTACAGGAACATGCTGCGGCGTGCCCTGGTGAGCGTAACACGAGAGGAAGACGAAAAAAAAAAGCATCTCGATGAGCCAAAGGAGCCTAACTCCGGCTTGAAGGGATCGGGATCGCCAGGGAACGGCGGTGGCGGTGGTGCGGGTCGAATCGAATCGCCAGGTATCGGCCTCTGCCACCGGTTTTACTTGCCGCGTGTGCGAACGGACGAGAAGAGACGGCGACAGACAAGGAGACAGAGAGAGAAAGAGGAACAGAGAAAAGAAGCTCCCGGTGAAGCGAAGGACCGAGGGAAGGAACTTTCTACTCACCCCCCGGGGGGTGGAACGGAGGGAACGGCGCGGTGGGAAACGAGGTAATATGTATACACATATAATCTTAATGTCAGAAGCAATTTAGTCACTAGAGCTACCGTACTACGCGCCGGGCCGCCGAGGACTCGCCGCCACTTACCGATCGGAGCGGCAGCATTAGCGCACACACGGCGGCTGTTGTGGCTGCATTTGGAAAACTGGTAGCGTGGAGCATGAGCTTCGATGTGCGGGCGAGAGAGAGAGAGAGAGAGAGAGAGATATTTGAAGGGGTTTGAGGGGTTAGCCCGGGGGCAGGCGGAAATGAAGGAAAAAAAAAGGAAATAAACGGAGTCTGGTCACCTGGTGAATGGGCAAGCTTTCGGGGTGTCAGAACACTCCGGGATTTTCGGGGTGACTTTTGCTGCTTCATTTGCCGTCTCTGGGAGCTACGGATGCCAAAGGCGACGATGATTATAATGGCCAGCTTTTAGCGGTTGACGGATGTGGAAGTGAGGCTTTTGATGTTTCCTTTTTTCCCCCCCGATGAACTGTTTTAAGGAGTCCCCCAACTCCCTCAACAGCGCCGTAGGATTAGTGGCCCGCTAGCGAATGTTTTCTGTTTTTATTCTGAGTTCTGCTCTATAGAGCACCCTGACACCGAAATCGTGATTGGCACACCGTAACTGAGAGCTTATAGGTACCGATTTGGGTTCAAGCATCGATCAACTGAAGGGATTAAGTCGGAGGGCCATCGTAGGCAAAAGAGCGGTAGTAGAATGCTGCCCGTTCAAACTTTAATGCTTTCCGATGCGTTTTTATTAATCGCTAAATCATGTCATATATATTCAAGAGATTAGTCATGAATGGATCCTCTTATTACGTATATCCTTAATATCTTGGAATCTTGGTGGGATTACTATGATATATGAAAAAAAAAAAAACACATGTCGAGCAAGTTGATGATCAGTTCCATAGGACATTTTCGTCGGAGCGCGTTTTGGGCAGTCGAAGTCACCAAGTAATAAATCCTGCACAGAGCGGCCCAGAACTGACCCTGCGCTAGTAACCACGGGCACGAGACGTTAGCTCGGTGTGCGCGGGAAAAACAGGGAAAAAAACATACAAAATCCGACGAAGGGAACCAACGTGGGGTGCCGCTGATGGAGGGGAAAACGTTACGGTGAAGAAAAATCGGCGAGTGAGAAATAAAACAACATTAAACCGGTCAATTGCTCGAGCACGCCTTTACGCCGTCCTGCTCGGTCGCGTCCCGGCGGAAAGCAGCAGGTTAAACCAGGCTGCGGTAAGGGATATTATGCTTCCGACTCCTTTATGACCGCTACGAAGTGGAGAGAACCCTCGGAAGAGCGGCAACCGAGCAGCGGGAGGGGAGCCCAACATCAAAGGAATGCCGAAACGGTCACAATGATAAAGTTATGCACAATCATTTCCCACCCGATTTCCCCATCCTACCCGCGGGGGGGCGGGGGGGGGGCACCTGCCTCACTCGTCTTCACCCTAGTCCCGCGACGACGGGCCGACATCCTCCTCCGTGGAACGGGCATTAAAACCGCATCAACTGATCGTCACTCTTCTCCGCTCCGAAAGGAGCAGCCGCCGGCTCGAAATGATGCTAAGACCGACACTATTGCTCCTGTTACTGCTGCTGCTGCTGCTGTTTCGGTTGTTGTCGTAGTGTTGAACGATGCGACGAAAGCGGCGGCTCGGCCTGGCGCGGCTGTGTTATTTTTCTTCGCTTTAACGCGGCCCACCAAGTTCCCAGTTCAGCTCTTCTGTGCAGCGGCTGCCGGTGTCGTTCCTGTGCTGCTGCTGCTGCTGTTGCTGTTGCTGATGACGCTCGACGCAAGGGCTGGACGCGATCGGCAGCGCCACACCATCATGCCAGCGGGCCTCAGCGATGATATGGCCTCAGCGTGAAATGATAAGTTGATGGAACGGATGAGCGAGAGTAATTCGAAGAAAAAATCAGCAGTTCCGTATTTTAGATGAGCATTTGTTTCTTCTGTCTGTAGATGTCTTGCCAGCAGTGTTAGTAAATTTGAGTTAGTTAGTAGTTCATTATAGGGTGGTTTAAGTTGAAAAGACACGGAGCATTCCAAGTAATGCTGTAAATCATCAAAAATCAAAAACCTTTTCTAAAACGTGTTGCAACACCTAATTAATGAATGATAACATTAGGGAACAGATAAGCTTCTCATAAAGTACGACCAATAAAAAACCGATGTTTTTTTTAAATGTTTCCCGGCACGTGTCAATCCCGGCAGCACCGGTGCCACGCGGTGGCTGCGACGCTGGCCCGTTTTGGTAGTATCGGAACGAATAAATAAGGTATAAATTCAACCGGGCACACGCCATTTTCAAGATCAAAGGAAAACCAGCCGACCGGGGGCAAAAATGGCCCCCTTACCACCGCTCCTGTCGCGCGGCACCGACCGCGAAAAACCCGATCGGAGCGAACCGGACCGGCACCACAACGCGTGACGGCTGGAAGTGGAACGGAACGAAACGGAGCGAAAAGCGGGAAACGCACCGTCGGGCGGGGGTGGTGGGTCAGCGGGTCGTGGGATACCGTGGCGCAAAGACACACCTTTCCCATCCTCCTCTCTCTATCTTTCTCTCTTTCTCTTTCTCTCTCATTAGGGAGCTCCACCCCACCCTGTTCGATGTCAGTCAGTGCCGGAGTCAGCTGGGGATCAGCCTCCGGTGGAGTTGGAGTTCCGCCTCTTGCTGGAGTCGGTTTGGCTGAGTTATTTGTCGAAAGATGCCACAGAAGGGCTTCTTTCTTCCCGGACATCTGGTACGGTCTGGTTGCCGTGTGTGGACACGCTGGACTCGGATCATGCTTCCCTGGAGCTTCCCTGGAGCTTTTGTACATTTGTTAATTTGTTTGACTCATATTACGAGGGCGTCAAGATATGTTGAATGTATGTGGGAATGCTTTATTATTCACTATAGTTATATACTTTTCTGTTTAGTTTATTTAATTTTCTATTGCAATCTATTTGTCCATCGATATGTTTCCTATAATTATAAACATATACTCAATTATATTTGTTAGCATAGAATTTAGAATTTGAACATTATTGCCACATTCTGCCAATAATGTTGCTGCAAAGAATAGATCCCATGGACAATATTGTTGGGGCTGGTTTTCCACATCCACCCTCTCACCATCCCCTCCCTCCACCTCATCTGCTCCGGGCACGCTTTCCCCCCAACCACCGGTTCTCACGTTTGATGATCCAGCTAAACTATGCGTCACCGATCAAGAATGCGTGACGCCTTCGAGTCCGCTTCCGCCCTGACTCTCTTTCTCTCTCTCTCTCTCTCTCTCTTTCTCTCTCTCTCTCTCTATCGCACACACTGCCCCAACCCCCAAAAGCAGCAAAACACACTAACAAGCGAACCGTAATTGTTGCGCCCCAGCGTAATTGCCAGCCCGGCGGCCGCGCGTCAATTATTACCGGAAATCGGTCGCGGAGAGGAAAACGAAAATTTGATTTGGGAATTTCTCCGCGCTCCGAAAACGGCGGTGACGGGGGGAAAACCCGACAACCCGACATTCCGACGGGCTCACGGCCGGCGCGCCGGGACGAAACTATCCGCGGCTGGAATGTGCGTGGAATGCGCTAAACGTCGCTTCCGACACGCCACAAGCGCCACCGGCTTAGCGCCAGAATGTTGCCCCCACGTGGCCCACAGGTGGCAAGGTGGCGGGTGGAGCAAAAACAACAAAAAAAAAACAAAAACAAACGGATGGAAGATTGATCAATCGGCCGGTGGTTTGGAAATTGTTTCGCGGCGCAGGAAAATAGCCACCGGTGCGCGCATGCGTCAATTATCGAGCCCTTTTGGGGCGGTTGAAACGGAACATTCAGCCTCCACCGGCGGCTCCATTTGTGTGTTTGTTGGTCTGGTGTGGGATGTGCTTCATAATTCGTAATTTCCTCCCGCTCTTACTCTCTCTCTCTCTCTCTCGCTCTGTCTGTGCCCCTCTCGTTCGCAAGGGCGCGCGGACGTCGAGAAGTGTGCTATGCTAACGAGGCTTCTTGCCACGCCAGACATACTAGTCAATAGTTAACCAATAAAGCACTGGCTTTCGGCGGAAACTGTAATTATCCTCCCACCCCGCCAGCCGGCGGTAGCCCCTGCCATGCGCCTCCTTGAAAATCGTTTTGAAATTTTGTTTTCGTTTCCTCGGCTTCGCGCATTCGGCGGCTTTTTCCTTTATCATGTGGCCGTGTTTTTTTTTTGTTTCGAAGGAGCAAAAATTATCATACCTATGAATCATTGAAAGTAGCGTTTAACACTTTTTTATGGAGATCATTTTTCTCACAACGTTTTCCATAGTCGTGCTTCAGAGAGTTTTTTATGCTCTCTGTACGCTAATTAACTTTTCTTTTGACAAGTCAAATGTTTGCCGATTCAGTTAAGCTCTTTTGGGGATTTTCAGTGGTTTGGTAACCTGCAAATGATTGGTGGTACAATTTTCCAACAGAATTATCCCTACAGATGTAGATTAACATCTGCGATCATAAGATCTGTCAAATCTATCAAACCAGGATTAGTTATAAACAAGTTTTGGGCCCAAAGTTAGGTTAGCACAGAAGGATATCTAAAGTGCCCAACATATCAGAGCTGAATCGCGGAAGAGAAATTGGATTGACGAAACAAAAACATAATTATTCAAATTCGATTTAGAAAGAAAAAATTTCCAAAAAAAACATAACATACTAAGAGAAAAGCGTTTAATCGTTTCTCTCTACCCGATAGGAAGAAGGAAAGTGAACAAACGTAAAAGGAAAGAGCGGGTGAAAGAAACATGGAGAGAGCAAGAGCTAGAGAGAGAGAGAGAGAGAGAGAGAGATAGAGAGAGGAGAGAAAAGAGAGCAAAATCGAGTAAGGGGAAACAAGCGTACAGAAAAACAAAACAACAACGCAACCGAGAGCAGAGACGGCAGCAAGAAGAAACCGAGAGAACGAGTTGGCGGTATAAAAAGGTGAGCGATTTAGTACAGCTGTTGTTGGCGGCGGTTTTCCTTTCATCCTGTCAGTCTATTGTTTCCGTATCAAAAGACCACTATTATGTAAACAACGGAGCCGTTTGAACTTTGCCGCCATATAAAAAGGCACCGACACGCACACACGCAGGCGAGGACGGTCGGCAGGGGACGGCGGCCGGGGCAGGGCGAACTCATTTTTCGTCTCATTTATACAATATTACTATTTCATTTTAACGACCTGTTTTGTATTTCGGCGCGCTTCCCATCCACCACACCACCTTCCACTAGGAGGCTCAACCCCCTCGGGTCCACTCTCCCTATTCGTCCTTCCTCTATCGATGGGTCCGGTGGTTGTCGATTTGTTTTTTCTTTTGGGTCCGCAGTTTAAAATGTTTCATCCCCGGTTGTACCAT
Organism: Anopheles plumbeus; assembly: GCA_034621735.1. Lineage (NCBI taxonomy): Eukaryota > Metazoa > Arthropoda > Insecta > Diptera > Culicidae > Anopheles > Anopheles plumbeus. The sequence goes on from JAOEFI010000006.1 coordinate 18,577,233, forward strand.
ATATTTCTTACGTTTTTTTTTTTTTACGGAACCGGTCAGATATCGCCAACGGGCTTAGTAGAGGGGACGCTGGCTCGCAGCCGGCCGCGGCCTCCAAATGGCATGTCAAACGAGAAGATGAAGTGTTAGAAATGCGGCAAAATATGAACCAAAATACGATCGGTATTAATGTGGAGCCGCGCCCGTTCCCTACGAGGAAGGGAGAGGGCCCAGAAAAGGGGGGAGAGAATGTGCGAGAGCATGCTTGAAAAAGCAAGGACACACGAAGGAGGAAGTTATTAGCAAACGTTCAGAATGAAGCCACTAAGGAACCTATAATCCCGTCTTACGGATACCAATGGGCTGTTGAATTGGGTGATAGTTTTTGATTACAATTTATCAACCGTGTTTGGCTTTGAAAAGTGTTATGTTTTCATTCGAGGGAGCTTTCGGGTGAGTTGTGGAGTGGTTCTTATGGGCGTGTAGAAAACCAAATGGAGTGAAGCTGAATTCATGCAAACTGATGAACACCAAAACAAACATCTAATTGCAAATGCTAAACCTAAAGGAGTCTGTCAGCCCTGTTCTACTTTTAAACGTTGCTTCTATTCCTCTATGCTGTCCCACTCAGCACGCTTTCCGTGAATTGTTTCCAACAGTCATCGAGTGCGGCACCTCCGTGTTATACGGCCGGTGGTTAGCATCTTTCTACCACGTGCCACCTACCACATGGATGGCGCTGCCAGAAAACTTTCAAACTGTGAAAAACCTTCCCCATCAAATCGGCGGCGTTCTTTCCTTCTCCACTAATGACTCCGATGTTGAGGCCAGCGCGCAAGGAGCATAAATTAAATCGTAAAACTAGTAGTTGATTGTATATTCATCAAGCGGCTTTATACGCCGCGATAAACCTGACGCGGAGCCATAATCTCGGGGAAGGCCCGCACCAAGCCCCGAACCAGCCAGAACATGCCCACTACTGGAGTGAGCAACCAGGATGGACGAATCGTGCCAACAGTCGTCATCGGACCGCAAGGAACGCGGGCTTCTGTGCGCCTAAATCGCAGCTCGGGGAGAAGATTATTAGCGTCATTAGCGCTTCCAGATGTGAGCTTCGGTTGGATGATGGTGGCAGGGAATCAGAATTAAAGACACGCAGAGACGCAGCACGGCAGCAGGGGAGGTGGAAGGCTCATAATCTTCGGTAGTCAAAAATGTTCGGACCTCGTCGTCGAATTTGAGTCAGTCGGTGTTTAGTCGAGCGTGACGTTTTTCCTCCCTGAATGGTGGGCCGGCACCTCGGTACGAGGCCGGCTGAAGGTATTTAAATGAAAATTACATTTAAAACGCATTACAACCGGGATTATAGCCGACTCGATGTGTCGGCCTTTGGGTAGGGAATTGAAAACAATAAAATAGCCCGTATATTTAACCATCACCGTCAGCCGCCAGGGTGTCGTAAAGCACCGGGATGCGAAAAAGCGCATCACCGTAAGCATTTATTTATCATTAATGGCGGTGAATGTGCCGGTGTTGGATAAAACCCGGCCGCATCAAGCGTGTGCGCTGAGAATTCACCCGTTCGATGCACGAGAATGCACCGCCCGGCTGCAGTTTTCACCGAGGCGACGAAAACCTTCCTCGATTGGTTCGATCGGTTAGTGTGCTCATTAGTAGAAGGGCTACTCGTTACATCTTCCAGCGAGTGGGGCGTCGTCGGGTTTCTTTTTCGCGTCTCATTATCCGGGTTCTGCCGCACGCCACCGGCCGGGGGGAAAATGCCTAACCGAACGGAGGCATTTTCTCCGGTCGCGAGACGCTCAGACCACGTTCTCTACCACGAGCAGTCTTCCACCTCCAGCGTGTGTGTGTGTCGGTTGATGTCCCGGTACCGGTTGCGGTACGCCTCAAAGCACCCCTTCAACCGGCAATGATGAGGTTGAGGTTTACATTTTTTAACGATGATCATCACCATTAATTAATATATATAAAATAGACATAAAGTTACCTTTTTTATCATGCCGCCGCCGAAACGGACGTGTTGCTTCTTTGCGGTCGTGCCGCGCGCTCGTGTGTGTGTGTGTATGTGTGTTCGGGTAATGCACGTTTGATGCATTGGCCGGGTTATAAAATACATCCAACGATCGTTTCCGAAACGGCACGCCGATGGTCCCTCCCCCTAAGGTCCCGGTTCGTCCAAACGTCCCGCAACAACCAAGATGCTTCCCGAGCTGCATCGACGGACCTGGAGGGGGCGCATGGGTGCATCCAGCTAAGGTATCGGGACTAGCTGCATGGCCGAGAGTATTACTTTACGCAGGCGCTTTAGAAAATACTTTATTTCTCGGCTGTAGCATCTGTTTTGAAGGTTACATTGTAGGTTACAGTGCCGTACTAGAGATGCGATAAACTTACTGGATTAACATGCCATTCAGTTGATGATAATAACTGATTTTTATGAGCTTAACAAGTGGAACTTGAATAGGATAGACACTAAGTTGAAATGCATTAACCTGATGCATGTGTGGGCGAATGTATGTGCCAGCTGTCCACAGGTGAGAATCGTGTCTTTTCGCCCCTTGAACTGTTTTTTCAGCTGATATGTTATTCTCGTTTGATATTATTTTCTCCTTTGTTTGCTCGTTTTTTGATGATGATGAAATTTATCACAGATTTTTATAGGGCTTTAGGTAAGGCTCGTGAAATGGAAGGCTTTTAGAAACACATTTGGAATGAAACGCTCTGTTTCATCTTTCGACCATGAAACAGTTATTCATGATTAGTTGTTATTGCAAATGTTTAACAACAGCTCGATCAATCTTTCAAACAGTTTAAACCTTCGAGATTATCATCGATAAACAACGATCGTTAAAGAGAGGGAGATAGAGGCAGGGAGGGAGCAGGAAAAAACAGACAACAACCTTGCACTCACGCGCCAGCGCATATATGCGCATCCTCGCGTAGTGAGTGACCCACACTCCTCCTTCCAGAGTGAAACGGCGCGACTGAGACGGAAGATGCGCGCGCATCGCTCGCCGAGAACCGTGTGTGAGTTCCCGACGGAGATATCGGACGCGAGCCCGAAACGCGAGGTACAACCGAGCGCGGCGACCGATCCGGGCAGCACTTTCCAACTATCCGCCGTCCGGGTGAGATGTGAAGTTCGTCGCAAGCGGTCGGTCCATTTGCACTCTCTGCGAGGAAGCTGTGGTTTGGAACGAAGTTCCCGGTTCCCGTTCCGAAGTACACGGTTGTTATTGTTCCATTATATATCGTCAGGAGGTGTGTTGTGTTTCTATTTTGTGCGGCACTATGTTTAAAACTGAGCAAGAGCGTACTCCCACAAAACAGTGTCGTGTAAAACGTACAAGAATGTAAAAGTGCGTTCAAGGCGTGGAAACAAATGTCGATCCTTCGCTATAGAGAAAATTAGAAGAAGAAAAACCGCCAGTAGTAAAACTTCCAACCATGCGGATGGTTTTCCGCACCGGAGACATGTGCTGCGTTTCTTTGATCTTCCCAGCGAATTGACGAGCGTTGAACAAAGTGATGTTCGCGGGTATCTCCCAAACGCCCATCTAAGCAACCTTCGCGCCGTTCGTAAACTACAGTGTTGGATGGTTGTGGAATACACAACCAGAAAAACATCAAAGGAGAATATTCTCCATCCGTCCGATAACAAAAAAAAAAATAGAAGCTTTCCCGCCTGCCCTACCGGCTTTCCCCGAATGGCCCCCCAAGTGTCGTCGATCAGCATAGGGCGCCAATCGGAAGGGTGTTGTGCTACGAGTGTTGTGCCGAAAAGCGGAACGGCAAACACAAACGGAGTGGTGTGAATTGTGTTGGAAAATTGTATCGCAAAGAAAAATTGGCGCTCTCTAACTAAACGCAGTGGAAGGGTCAATACAAAACATTGATCTAGCTTCAATGGTGTCGCGAGCGACTGAATTTTGTGCGATTGAAGTGTGTTGAAAGGAAAGTTAATATTTGGGGAAGAAAGTGTCCCTCGTGGAAGTGAATCTGTAACTTGTGAAAATAAGGCTAGGCAGCAGTAGAATCTCGGTGACACCTGTGGGTCACACTTCGAAGCAAATAGTTCGTCCTTCAGAGAGCTGCAGGATGACATTTTCCAGTCGATCAAGTAGCCGCTCGACAGCGCTGGTAAGTACCTAAACACGAAATATGGGCCATCATTTTGAAAACAAATATTTCCCCACCCGAAATTGGGGTAAGATTTGAATATCAGTTCCGGGCGGGAATACCCCCCGCAATCGACAGACACTCGAGACCCGTAAAAAGGTCGGTGTAGTATCCAATTCACACCCACGTGACACAGTGGGCAGTGGGCGGAATGTTTTATGTTCGTTTCCGGCAGCATCGGGGCATAGTTGGAGCGCGCTTGACCACCGCCGCCCGACGATAAGGGGAAAGATCAAACAAGCCGCGTTTGGCGGGGGAAGAACGAGAAGAAAAAAAGCAAGCACGCTTATTGTAGCATCTTATCAACACCATCTTCACCATCACCACCGCCGCCGTGCTCCACCCCTATCCCACGTACTATCAGAAGATAGAGCGCGCCTGGACGTAGAGTCGTCTTGTTTGAGATCGGTATCAGTTTGCTTATATTTTGATATGCTTTCGTGGCGTGGCGCCCGTCTTGTTGGTTTTGGGAGCGAGAGGCTGTTTACTGACCGACCTGCTGTCGATAGTACACCCACGAGTTGACTTTCGGAACTGTTTGCGGACGCTGTTTCACTGGAACATTTGAATGCACTAGGTTTACGATAGTGGGCGCGAGTTGTTTTTTCTTTTCGGAAGATTTCTATTGGATTCTATGTTTTCAAACTTCATCTGCAATAGAACACAAGTCACAGCATAACTTTTCTGGGTAGAAAATGTTCGTTTTTTCCAATCTAAACTCGTCTGGAACATCGGCGCATCTTCGGATGCTGCCCGCTTCGGTTTTGTAAGGAACCGTTCTACCGTTTTGCTATTCTTTGCCATCGAATTCAATCATCCGTTCTGCGCGGCAACACCTTGGCAAGCGGTCAGCAGCCAGCGACGACCATCATTCCTTTGAAAAGTGAAGATGCCGCGCGCATGCCGCCACAGTCACTTATTACTAAATTATGTATAATTTCATGTACAGTTTACTATCATTATTATATCATTAATGATGTTTCTTCGCTTTTTTGTCGTGTTTTCTTTCACTATTTTGTTGTTGCTGCTGCCTGCCGCGGCTGTGTTGTGGCCCGTTTCGGCTTGTTGAACAGAAAACGCCCGCCAGCTCCCCCCCATCCGGCTGGCTCTCTCTTTCATCCCCTGTGCCAGGGATGGAGGGGGACCACGACCACGAAATCGGTCGCGGGTTCGATTCCGCTGAAATAATTACCGATTTGTTGTTGCGGCTGCCGGTTTTCACCCGTTCCTGGGCCAGCGGGCCATCATTCCCCGTTTGCGCCTGCTTGTTCGACTATGATCTATCGCAACCGATCTTTCTCCAGCTTTTCCTCCATCCCCAGCCCCCGGCCCAAAAGGCCGCAGCCTCCGAGCGAAGAGGAGACACGGCCCGAGAATCCACGATCAGCTCCATGAAATTGATCGATTGGAAAGAGGAGAAAACGGGGCTCGAAGGAAACTGACCAGACAGAGACCAGGCGAAAAGGAGAGAGGGATAGAGAGAGAGAGAGAGAGATGAAGAGAGAGAGAGATGTTGAGAGACACAGAGAGGGCCCAAGAGATGTGAGGGCACGTGCGCGCATGCCATCGCCGGACGAGCTGCCGTGCGAAACAAAACAAAAAAGAAAAGAAAAGGAAAGAAGGTGAAGTAGAAGAAACCCTTTGATCTTTGGCCGACCCACTGGCGGCTCAGGTACGGGAATGCTCGGAGAGTCGCAGATCAAAAAGGGACCGCCGGCCCGACAGCGCGGACTCAGCGGGAACGCGGCCCGAGCGCTTTTCTTCGCTGACGTTCTCGCTCTTTCCTTCTCACTCGGGCGCGCACGAGCGCTAGCCCGTTGCCAACCCACCCACCCTC
>JAOEFI010000006.1:18627337-18640144 GCA_034621735.1 Anopheles plumbeus
GGGGTGGGGAGGGGTTGTGAAAAAGAATCTGGCACTGAATCGGGACAAAATAAACAAACCGTAAACCGACGCCGGTGCGCCGTCGGGAAACTTTTCGGAAGCAGTTTTCTAATTCCGCGCCGCGCGGTGGATTAAACGAAGCAGCAGTACCGGCCACTTATAACAGGAGCAATAGTCGCAAACAACACACACACACACACATACACAAAGTACGAAGGGTGGTGACTGTAAGGATTTCTTTAAACTCCACATCTTTTCGTCCGCCTTTTTCCACCTTGTTGTGTGTTCGCTTTGTGCGGGACCGATTTATGTTTCTTGTGTTGTGTTGTGAGTTTTTCTTATCCACCCACCCGTAACCCGAGGTGAGGTACGTTATGACTCACATGTGATATTCTTGGGCTTTCTTTTCGTCCTTCTCGGCCTCTCGAGCGGGGTTCGAGGTCGAGATCGTTTGTTTGCGGTGCGAGCAAGTTTGTTGTGTTGTTGTGTGCATTGCGCTTTTCTGTTCCACCGGTGGATGGCCGCTTTTTATCCTCGCCGCTGCAAAGACGGTACGGTGGCGGTTATGAGTACAAATGTTTTCAATAATAAACTACAGCATAAGTACTGGCGCGACTGGCGGTTTTCTCAAAGGCGGAGGCGCGCGGACGTTTGTTGAACCAGAAAAGCTGCAACCAAGTCCGGCTGGATCTGATACGCTTTCGCGCGCTGTACACATATGTACGAAACATACGCCAGCGCGGTATGTGTGTGTGTGTGTGTGTGTGGTTAACTCAAGGTGGGACTGGTTTTATTTTCCTTTCGAGCAACAGCCCGGGCGATGCACAGACGACAGAGCGCAGGGCGCAAGATTGACCGCTCCGCGGCACGGTCGTCCTTGTTGTGGAAGGCTAATAAACTGGGCAGCAGGAGGATAAAATAATCAACTGCACACAAGCTAGACGGTAGCAAGGGGGTTCTTATTTCATTTAAAATTATTATTAAAGACTGCTACTGGTGCCTTTAGTTGGTCGTTGACGTGTTTAAATAGCAGTTATTTGATCACCACTGCGGTGACAAGTAGTCGAAAAGCTGGCCTGAAAGCGCTTGGATTATTGCAAAGTCCATGAAGAGAAGTTGTTGAACTAGCCAAAGCCGACAAAGTTGTTCGTGTTAAGCCAACTTCAATTCTGCTGAGTTCGTTTGTTTCAGTTTAGAACTGTTTATTTTGTTTAATTTGTCATTATTCAGACATTTAAAACATTCATAGATAGACATAAAGTAGATGTTACTTTTGATAGCATCTGCATCACGGGATGTTTTTATCCACCCTCGTATGTGAACCAATTGGACTAGAAATTGATGTTTTAATTCTTCATACTACCTTCATGTCGTTTTGCCGTCAGAGTGGTATATTTTCCCCGTTAAAAATGTGGAATATAACGCCCCAATCCGACTCGGAAGGACGCTCCGGAAATCAATCAAACTCATCAGCATTGAGCAGATGACGCCATCCACCATGCCACCTCCCTTCGGTCAGGCGTATGTTATATGTTTTAAAGCGCTTTTCCATGAATGCATTGGCTCAATTAGATTATCGTCAACCGAGCAGCGTCACCGGTGGTGGCAAGGCTCAACCATCCCGGGCTGATCCTTATTCCTTCCGTCCCCCCGAAACGGTGGCCCGTAATTGAATTCACGCACGAAAATCAAACCCCTGATTGATGGACAACCCATTGAAGGTGAGCAATTTCAATTAATTAGCGGCTCCCTCCAGCGACGAGGCGGCGACCGTTTGGCAAAAATTACAGATTATAGAGCATAATTAATATTTTATCATTTGATTGTGCAATTAACGTCAATTGTCGGGCTGTAAAGGGCCGGCCGGTTCTGGGGATGCATCTTCCGAACCTTTTTCCCGGTTGGTGGTGAAAACACCAGCTGGTGGGTTTTGGTTTTATTATATGTTTACCTTCGATTGAGTTGAAGCTATCGAGTGGATTTTTTAATATTTCCCTGAAGGAAAGTCCTTGTAGTAGTCCTTAAAGTAGTTTTTTCGATGGATTGTCTTGAATTTTTAAATACTTGATTTGCGACGTGTATATCCGGTGTATGTCCATAAAACAGCTACTCACTTCCCGAAGCTCAGAAGAAAGTAATACGGGTGTAATAATGACTCCGCTGGGTGTTCATTTGTACCATCATCATCAGCATCAGTACGATATCGCCCAGTCGCCCGGCTCCCGGATTTAACTGAAGGGATTTAATTTTATCTTCCCTGCCAATTGCGTCCCGGCCAAACATGGGCCCACATTTTTCCCGTTAATGTTGTCCCTTTTATTACTCCGGGGAGAGAGAGAAAAATAATCACTTCACACTTCTCTGGCAGTCGGTTTGTTTGTTTTTTAATCCATTCCTCACACCCAACAGCTCAAGCTCTGGTTGTCCCTTGAGGGGGGCGGACGCTGCGCTTGGGATGATGCGATGATTATTGTTGCGTTGTTGCAACTTCTGTGGATTTAAATATCACTTCACTCCGTTCGGCGTTGGTGGTGTGGGTGGAATTTTTATGAAAACATTTTAAACTGCCGCACTACTGTTACGGCTGGCAAGAGTTGGAGTTGGTGTTGTGGTTGGTTTTTTTCCCCTATGTGTGCGTGTGTGTTTTTCTTTTCTGTTTGCCTTTCGTTAACTACTATCTCTCTCCTTCACTCGCTCACTCGTCGTCGCTATCGAGCTCAATAACATTTACTTTTGATTGCCACTTATTCGGTTCGTTTCGGTTGCCTTTTTTTGTTTTGTGCGGGAGCATAAAAACAGCATCGGTACACGCACGAACGCGCCCGGCGGCAGGCGGATGCGGTATGGCCCTCAAGTGTACGGGTAGAGTTTACTTTTCATCGCTGCTTTATTTCGCGGCTGGCGGCTGGGGTGGGTTTTTATTGTTGATCCACCAACACCTGTGCCGCTGTTATTCAGCTGCATCTTTATGATGCATAAATAGCGGAAACCCTTCCGCCACGGAAGCGCAATTGATCAGTTGCGGAACCGTTGCGGAGAGTGGGGGTGACCTTTTGTGGGATAAATAAAGGGCTGTTATTACTTGCTATCATTGTGCAGGTGCACGCAGTCGATGTGGCTTTGGCTGCTGGTGCCGATTGGGAAGCCTTGAAACGATTACCAATATCGAAGTGTTTTTGGGGCATTGAAAGGTCATAACAAACACAAATTTCTCAGTCAGTGGCGCAACTCTATCTGTTATTTGTCAATTTTCAATAAATCGTGCATTGTTTAGTACAGTTTTAGTTTGCATATATTAATAAGCATTTGGTAAAAACATTACAAAATCATGCTACATTGAACTAATTTGAAATTGAAACCAATGACCGAAGGCAATGGAAAAATACTTTTCATTTATGTCACAATGGTTTGAAAAATATCCTGGAAGAAATCAATACCGTTATTCCCCGGGTAATTTGTTGTGGTGCTATTTGCGGGATAACCGTTTCCTAACAGAGAGCCAACCGTCTACTCCATTCCCATGTTTTCGTTGCAACCATATTGATTTGCAACTATTTATTCGGCGCCCCTTTCCCCGTCCGCACGTGCCTGATATGTGAGCCAAATGGGGTTGGAAAATGTGCTGGCGTAATGAAAATTCGCACTAAACTTCATCCGATCCCTGGTGCATCCTTTTTCGGGCGCAAGAAAATGGCTGCGAAACGATAATGCGATTGCCGTGCGACGTTTTCGGCGTCGGATGGTGTTGTATGTGTTTCACACACACACACACACACCCGGAGAGGACGGAAGGGAGGACGGTGATGGTGATGGCCGCTCCGAGTGTGTTTGGTGTCCAGACCGGGGTTGTTGACATCGGTGCCTTCGCCCACGCGGATCAGTGGGCGCGTACGCGTCATTTCCACGTGCACTCCGGGGACAAATAGGTTTTCCGGCTGCCAGACCGGACGACCACACGCAAAACGCCACCGTTTCTCCCTAACCGTCCCTTGATCCTCCGTTTTCACTCCCACACACACGCAAACAAGTACGCACAGGGCCAACCTGCGGTGATAAATAAAATGCCTCTGATTAGCTGCGGCTTGTTTTGCGTAAACAGGATCACGCCGTTGACCGAACGGCCCGACCGTCGAACCGGTGCTGGCCGCTGGAACCTGCGTCGACTGGTGGCTTCTGGTGAAAAGTGTCTGGCACCGGGAACCGCGTGTCCCATCCCTACGATTCATTTCACAGACGCACCGTGGCCGACTGGCCGATGGAACCCTCGCTCCGTCGAGTTTCATCATTGTAAAGCGAGTCCATCCAACGTCCCGGAAAGCGAACGTTGATGCAGACGTATTGCCCTACCGTGCCCGGACCGTTTCTTTCTCGATGATCATGGTTTATGCACTGCCCTCTCTTCATCCGTCCTCCGGCCAGCTCAGTCACATTAGTGTATATTTTATGATAGGTGTTAATGCGGATGGTTGCCTTCCGCAGAGTGATAGCGCGTTCGACTCGTACGCCATTTTTTACTTCTCTTAAACGCCGTAATGTAGGCAACCCTCGTTGCAGCAGCATAGCCGAACGACCAGTCCAGCAGTGTTGGTTGATTTGGGGTGGTTTTAAAGGGTGGCAGATACGTCCAGAAGGCCAAATGGAAAAAAAAAAATGGAATACTGGCTGCCGTAAACAAGTCGAAATGGGCCGAGTGCTGACTGGCGATGATTAAGTCCTAATGGTGCAGCGTATTTTATTGGTTATTATATTATGTTGGACATTTCCTATCCTGTGTTCATCTATCCTACACATTGTTGTTTGTTTTTGAACTAATTTCGGCCACCCGAAGGAAGTTGTGCCACTTTGGAGAATGTCAATTATGTTTCTATCGTTGCAGAATTTTAGACCGTTTAGATTCATATAATCATTCAAAAATTCATCATAACATATAAGTATGATATTCTTTAATGCTTAAATAACTAATTTATTTTTGTGATCACACATATCTTTTTCAAAATGAATATTTGAGAAATGTGAAAAAAAACCCATGCCAAATGTGTATGAGAAGTAGTCGAATGTGTGATGGTCTTATAAGTTTCCCAGAAATCAACAGATTGAAGTGTAAATGTAATACAAACCCATTAGATGAGTGATGAATGTCGCGGCCAAAGCATCTGACCGCCCTTGGTTTAAATCCACATTAACCTGAAAATGGACCGTTATTCAACGTATGCGACAACCATTTTGGCGGGTCGTGCTAGAATGAAAAACCCGGCACATCCCAGGGCAAACGCATTAGCTTCATTTTGAGGGTACATTAAAACATTATTTACTACGAACATTCTGGGTTGAAGGTATTTTTTCTGTTTTCTCGCTCTACGCTCCCAACGCTGCCCAAAGTGTTGGCTTCTGAAGGGTGTTGATGGATTTTTTTAACATTTGAGATGGTTTTTCAACTCCACCGGGCGGGCATTAGCTTGAGTGAAAAAGAGCTGAACTGATGTCGTCAACATATCCACATCAACATAGTATATTCGGTTCTTCGTCATGGTTCACGGACTCGTCCATCATCCACGGAAACCTTCCCTCGCCCGCCGGTGGAAAGCGGTGGAGGGGAATAGTTTCATCTTATTAGCTAAATGTTCTTCACGCGTGCTTAGCCAAGCCGTGGGGTAAGTGATACGAGCTTTGTGGGTCGGTTTGTGGGTGCGCGTCTGTGGGTGCCGGAAAAGCGAACCAAAAGCGAACGAACGATGATGAAGCCATTCGGTGGCGGATAAGGATGGATTTCGTGTCGTGTTGGGCGAAGTGGATGAACCTAGCTAGAACCTAGATGGAGGATTCCCGGCTGTGCCCCGGGACAGAGTGAAGTTGGAGTCATAGTTGGATGGCAGCCGGTGTGTCCTTTCCAATGTCTATCGAGCACGGAACCCAATTCCATCTAGAGGGAAACCGCGCCAGCGTTTCAGGGGATGGGTTTTTCTAACGAACTTCAAGGTTCCGTTACGCTGCCGTGCAGCGGAGAAGTTCGCTTTCCGCTCAATGGACGACGTGGATGGAGTGGAACCGATAAGAGAACGGATTGATGCCACCGCTGTTCTGATGGGTCTTCATTTCGGGATGGTCGCCGCGCTGCGTTAAGAAATAGCCATAGCGTCAGGAGGTGATACAGTGCCACCAGGAAGATAAGGTTTAGGCAAAAATATTGTGTGCTTCAATAAGGTAAGAAGAAAAGGTTGTTCCAGGCGTGGCACTTTAATGGTAATTCAGATCGATGGAGGCGCCTGGTTGTTCATGAAATAAAAATTTGAAATAATCGTTTCGTTTCTAATAGTCCGTCTCAAAATGAGTAAAACTATGATGGTTAATTTAAAATCGCATTTTCTTTCCATTTAATAATTTGATCAATATGTTTCCAATTTAAATGTCTTCTCTCTATGGCAACGGTGTAATAGTCTAATTCAATGCTCTCTATGCTCTATACATTTATAATTAGGCCTCTATTGTTACGGTACGAAACCGAAAATACACTCACTCAAACAAATTAACCATCATTAGCATAGCTGACGCTATAAAGTACCCCAATTTAACACATAATACGAAAAGTTTGACCCCATCACACTACTCTATTTGTACGTCGGGAAAGACTCCTGTAAGGGCGGGCATAAAAAAGGTGCGAATAAGAACATCCGGGTGAAAAAGGAATGTTGCTCCAGTGGTACAAAAAATGCGATGAAAAAAAAAACAAAGTTAAAACATTGTTTTCGAGGAAAACGATTTTCCATTGGCACTCTCTCCATTGGTTCGTGGTGGCGACTTTTTGCTCCATCTTTCCTCTCGTTGCATGATCATTTTCCTGCCTTGCTTCTCGTCACCTCCGCCCCCCTTTCTTGCTGAATTCGTAGTAAAATTGAAAATGAAAATTCAAAAGTTTGTAGAATATTTTATCCTTACCAACCTTACCGTTCCGCCCCGATCCGCGCCGCCGGTAGGACGTTGGGAAACTTTGCTTTTTCTCACCCTCGGCTGCCGTCAGACTCCGTCGGCGCCTAAGACAACATACGCAGTCGCGGTCGCGGTTCGGGCGAGAGGAAGCGAAAGTTTTAGTGCAAGTGTTTTCCCGTCCCCTCCTCGTTTCTCTGTGCCGCACGCCACGTCCGATGCGCTGATTCCTGCTTGCGGTGGATTCTGTGTTTGTGTGCTTGTATGCGTGTGTTGAATCAATTTCTTGTGGCCCCCTTTTTCATTCATTTACTTTCACTCAAAGAGATTTGAAGAAGAGATAAGAGAGTGGACAAAAAAAGAAGAAACCAGGTCCCAGCAGCTTCACTTCTGCTATGCGAAATAAAAGAAGACGAGAAACGGAAACAAGTTAAAGAAAAAAAAAAGGGCGGGAAGAAAGGTGATGTTGTAAATGGCGGGTTGACTTCTTATCGCAAAGTCAGTTTGCAAATATAATGCCGGCCGAAGTTGCGAGGACTCCCTTTCCCGCGACACCGAACGCCAATGACCCGACATGGTGATGAGAGCTTCTTCATCATCGAGAAGTGGAAAATTTTGATTGAGTTCGGAAAAGCAAAACAATTACATTAAAGTTCCCTCCGAACGGTGGAACCATCCACTGTGGTGGGTGTTGAACGGGGGGTGGGCCGGGCACGCGGGGTGATTCGTAAAATATTTTTCTTCCTTCTTTCATTTATGTGCCCTCGTTCCCACTTTTCCGGTGGAAAAACAGCTGGCGAATGAGTCTGTAGCGATTACTGGCCAACTTGACTGCTGGATGGAGTCAGCATTTTTTGTTCCGTTTCTCCCTTTCATCGTCTTTCCGTAGCGCTGGAATATCATTCGCAAAAGTTAAGCTGTAATTTATGAAAAATGAGCTTTCGTGTCCAAACATTCATCTCAATCCCGATTGCTTCGTTTTCTTATGTTGATACCGATGCTTGTTTTGGTGTTGATATTTCCAGTGTACTTTTCTGTTGTGTTCTTCAATGGCATTATGTTTTATTATCTTTCAACGTGTTTCCTCCCCTCCTTTCTTTCAAACACAAAACTTCAACACAGTATTATTGTTGAAAATCTAGAAGGAAGTTGCGAAGAATGGGTGCATTAAACCATGAACTAAATCACTGAATTTATGTAGAGCAATACATTCATCTGCCTGTGAAAATGAAAGAAAATTGTCTCCATTTACTTCGGAAAATCGCTTTAAATGCAACGTTGGTTGGAACAGGAAATGACCGAACTTGAAGAAAAAGGAAAACACTGTTTAAAACACACACAAACCCTTTCCGAGCGTAGTGGTCCGCTTTTGGGAAGAAAAACGTCGAAGACGTCTCGGCCGAAACGCGACCAGAATAACTTGTAGTTTTGCTCTAAGTATGATAATTTCTTCATTTGTTCGGATGAATAATTTCCTTTCCGCGACAACACGATAATGAGTGCTGCGGAGAAGGACGAGGAGAGGAGGAGGAGGAGGAGGGCGCTGATGGCCCCGAGAACATTAGCAGCATAACAATTAGTGTTTTGGATGGCCAGTTTTTGGGGCTGCCCGCGTGTTTGGCACTGTGGCTAGTGGAGGGGGAGGAAAAATGAAACGAAATGACATTCCCATTTCCCCTCGGTTTTTCTTTACTCTTCCTCCTGACTCTTCGGACCTCGGACTAAATGAAGTCAAATACGCTAAATACGAATGAAAGACTTCGCAGGAGAGAAGGAAAGTTATTCGCATCATTTCCTCGTCGCGTAGGGGTGATCCATTTTCCAGCAGTGTTTCAGTGTTTCTCCTTTGGTTGCATTTTAAAATGCCAACATTTTTGTCACAGTGGCTGGGACGATAAAATGAAGTGTCTTCGTGTTTCGAAGAGTCGAAAAGCATCATACTTTTATGGCATTTTCCTCCGGGATGGCAACAGTCGCGGAGAAGACGCCAGGGCAGTCTCCGTTGAGCGGTTTTCTTTTTACTTCTCTTAGTCAATTAATATTGGAACGGAGGCAAGTCGTTTTTATGCAACTCCTGGGACTGCAAGGGACGATTCCATAACTTTTTCTGGAAATCGATCAATAAATAAAATGGAATAGCAGAAAACGGTTACAAACAAAATGTGTGCGTTTTTTTTTCCCCGTCGTGATACCAGAGGGAAGTATGTTTGGAAAATGGTGTTTTCCACCGTTACCTTTTTTATTCTGATTCCCCGGTGTGCAATTTGCCCGGTCCCGTTTCGTGCTACCGTTCCCATCTTTGGGCGATTTTCCCGACGACGGAAATATTATTGACCAGTTCATAAGGTGGAACTTCTTTTATGGCGCAGAAAATATACTATAGTTGAGGATAAAAAAAAAATCGCCGCAATATTTCATCACTGACGAGGAAAACTCCCATATGCGCTGCAGCTTCACTCTTACTTGTTTCCACACTAACTCACTTGTGCTGGTGTTGGGGGGGCCCGTTCGGCGGCCGTTTTTCACTCCGGGAAAAGAACCGACGACGCCAGTAATAAAGCCATAAAATGTCACCGAAAGATCGTAAAAAGATGAAATGTGGAGCAAGTGCATGTGTTGCTGTTCGGGCCGCGGAAGCCAGCTCACCATCGGACCAGCAGAAAAAAAGGACCCCAAATGTGTCTTATCTCTTCGACGAATCCGATCGATGTCTTTTTTTTGTGGCGCGGATGTGTTTTCCTCCCATCTGTTGTAAACCAAGCGTGGTAGTAGTAGGCGTTGGATCCGGATGCACGGTTCATTTGGATCTTGATATCTTTCCTACAACATTCGATTATGATTATTGCCATTAGCCGAGAAAGGTTTGATGGTTTGAGGTTTAAGTGGCACGTGTTGCTAAACTCTCGATTGCGCCGAATTAAACTGTTTTTCCGTTAAATTGGGATGGTGTTCCTCCATGCCGGACCAGCGTGGCTTGGTAGTACAAAAATATCGATTTTTAGTTAAGAAAAGGTATCGGGAAATGAAACCTCTACACATTTGGCCTTTGCATTAAAGTGCATTCATGGGAACTTACAACCATAACAGCGTGGAAAACATTCAACCATTTTCCATCAACTTTTCGCCACCAAACATTCCACCTATAAATGGAGTTGGTGTTATAAAATCTCATCCGCGGCAGCTTCCGCTGCAAAGGACGAATCGTCCGCACGCCATTTGTTGCACTCTGCCAACTCTGGTTTGTAGTTCGGCCGGAAAACGCAATTCCAAGCCTTCGAAAACAGGGTTTTCCGCGGGAAGGGGAGGAAACGCACAAAAAAACGTGACGCTTCCGGTCGGCCACATTCCAGTCGAGCCGACAACCCGGATTCCATTAGCGTCCGATGCCCGGTGCCCGATGCCCTCCTCCCACCTCCTGTTTCCTTCCCCCACCCTCATCGTGACGGTAATACGATAACGGCATCAAGCATCCGGTTGCACGGCCAAGCAAATGGTCATTTATTATTTAAAAGGTGGCAATTAAATCGTTCCGTTCGGAAAGGCAACCACCGACCCCCTCCCCCATCGCCACCCGTGGCTGACGATTTGCTCGACCCCTTTCCTTCCCCCCCGGAATAGGTCCGGACCATTATTGGTGTTGCGTTGACGTTCCGCTAAAACAGAACCGGAGCCTTCCGCGGCATGTCGCCATTAAATGGTGGATTAAATTGCCAAATTGTTTTGCCAAATTGTGTTTCACTTTTCACTCGGAACGGCTGCTAAAACCAGAAACAATATTACAGTAATGCGTTCGGGTGGCTTCCCACCATTCTCCCTCTCCCCCCTTGGTGGGGTTCGAGGGGTTTAGGTGGGGTGTACCAAGAGCGGGAAGAAACCCAGTCCCGTCTTTTCACATCAATCAATCTTTTTTTTTCCCAGAGAGCAAAGGACACGCCTGACGTTTATGCAAAATGGTTCCAACCCACAAATGGGTGGAAGGGTGGGAGTGGGTTTATTTTGTGGGTTGTGGGAGGGCTGTGAGTTTGTGTGACGTAAAAAATAACCACCAATTAAAAACCACTAATCACCGTACTTACAGTGTCGCGCTCGAGTCCTGGACCACGTTCCCTGAACAGGACCGCCACACACTCGCTCACGCGGGACCCATTCGATGACGCGTTTATGTTTCACACCCACTCCCACTCCCACCGCTAAAATGTTTTGCCACCCACTTCCTCCCTCGTTGGTGTCGGAGGAGGCTCGACCGCGGGCGCGCGCGCGCGGTGCTAATGAGAAGGAAACTCGTGTTTTTGGGTGATTTTCTGACTCATTAACCAGCCTGGCGCTGCCCTACGGGAGAGGGGCCGGATGGTTGGTGGGCTGCTCTCACGTTCACGATTTGCTCCCCTCCTTCTCTTCTTCTCCCTGTTTCCCCGCGCCCTCTCTCTTTGTGGCTCTTTCATGTAACACAAACGTTTCGGACCTCGGACTCCCCCCGGATCAGGAAGCTCGAAGCCACAGCCAGTGGACCGCGCCCCCCCCCCCCGCTGCTGCTACTTCTCGCCTCCACACCGTACGCACTACGTAAATTGTATCGTTAGCCACGTGCAACACCTCCACCCACCACCTTTGCGTCCCACCAGGGATCGTAATGCTCGGTGAAGTGTTCCTACACTCTACTAGCACCACCACAGTCTACCGGCCAGCCAGGGTGGCAGTGGGGTGTTGGGGAAGGGGAAAATATGTTGCTGCCGACATCATTGATGGTTTCTTTTTCCCGACCGCTACTAACCCCCCTCGCCCCGGGTGAAGTTTCCCCCGTCGTCGTCGGTTGCTGGCACGGAGAAAAGCGATGATAAATATCACAATTTAACAAATCACTGCTGAAGTTCTGCGTTTGGCGTGTTCTTTTTTATCCAGTAGGGAAGAGTATATTGCGTGGTGTTGAGGGTGGCGACTTGAGAGTGGGTGCAAACAACGAAAGGGGATTGCTGAAAGGATGGTAACATAGCGGACGGACAAGGAAACGGCTTGAATGTAACAAAAAGGCATAGTTTTGAACTTTATTTTCCAACCATATTTCTTCTACTACTTTCATAAGTATCACTCTTTTTATGTTTTATAATCATTCGTTGAAAAGTATATACAATTGTTTGAACGATTGAATGAAAATGAATCTTCAATTTTGTAATTCGAAAACTCCTTTACTATTCCAAATGGTTTATTATCTGTGGACTCCATAGATAATGGTTTAGTTTTCTTTCAAAATTTTATTCCAAATCTATTACAATGACTTTTTTCTGTTGCCGTGCTGGATCTTCCATCTGCTTCCATCTGAAAACTGTCCTCCCGTTACAGGAAGTTGGAACAGTTCCGGCCAGCGTGTCCACGCATTAAAATTAATCCATCGCTGATATCATCCCGCCGGGAAATGGATCGCGCTTCCCTGCTGAGACGAGTCAAATCCATTTATTGCTACACCCGTTAACGCCGGCGAAAAACTAATGGCCGATCATTTGTTGTCCTCCCGCCCCCCTCCCGGTCTCCGGTTGGCCTAAATTTTCCAATTACCATCGGTCATCGGATGCCGAGCAGCGGCGGCGGCGGCGGCGGTGGCGGCGGATCCATCATCCGGGGTTTTCCCGGGCAGAAGTAAAAAAAAAAACGAAGAATCAAATGATGGATATTTCACAATTCCACGGGTTGTCGTCGTCCAGGTCCGGGGCGTTCTCATTAGCTTTGACGAGTTGCGTCGACGACCGGAAAGGTACCGAGCCGAGCTGAGAGGGCGAATCATTATGCAGACAGTTGTTTCTAGAGTGCGCCATTTGAACAGTTAACGACACCATTAACCTGCTGAACCTGCGTGGAGAAAATGTCGCCCCCGGGGGGCCAGAACCGCGCCAG
>JAOEFI010000006.1:18640244-18655341 GCA_034621735.1 Anopheles plumbeus
AAAAAAACGGGTTTTTTTTCTTTCAAAGGACACTGCTGCTTCTGCCGCTTTCCTTTTCTCTGTGGCCACTTTTGTACTGTCAACGAAAATATTGTCTTATCATTATTCCTTTGATCATCAGCGTTTCTGGAGAACTGTTATCGCAGACCCCTCATCGCCAGGACACCGCGGCCGCCGCTGAGCCGGTATCTATCTGTTCCGTTTTCGGTTCGGTTGGGCAGCAGAAAGTGCCCACCCCTAGGTGGAAGCGATAGGCGAAACCCGCCCCCGGATCCGGTGGCCAATGTGTTCCACGGTGGCGGTGACTCCCACGCTCACTTTCCACCAGCTTGGGGGGGCGGTCGGATGCCTTTTTCCCGAGAGTTCCCCGACCGAGGGTACAACTTGGTAGGCTGTTACTAAGGTAAGGATGAATAATAATGGCGCCCTTTTGCGAAATCCCGATCAAAGGCACACCGGTTGTGAAGGAAGCCTGGGGGGGTGGGGGGGGGAAATAAATTGGCAAACAAAGACAACACATGTTTCCACCAGGGTGCACATTTCTGGGCGGTGTGTCATGAACAGCAACTGGCTTCAAGGGCTTTGTGGAGAACATTCCAACCAGCGGCCTCCTATTTTCCTGACGTCCGACGTCTGTCTGCGTCGGAGGTTTTCTTCGGGAGTTCTTTTGATAGATTCTTAACACAGTTAATAATTTGTCACGGTGTGTTTGCTTTAAAGTCCTACACTATTTAAAATCAAATGAAGTCAAGGAATCATCGTGGACTTATTTGAGGTGGTAGTCTCCTGCAGATTCCATCACCTGGAGTCATCGAGAGAGACGGCAATCTGTGGCTACAAACGGGACAACGGAAAACTCAACCAACTAGAGCCGATAAGGAATTTCCCACACTGAAGCTGGAGGAATTCACTGCATGACTGTTCACTTCGAGGGATACATGCTGCTTCTATCGACTTCCTGTCGATCGACGGATTATTTCCCATCCAATCCTTGTCCTTCCGTTCGATGATCGATGAGTTTGAAATGAGTTCGAATTCCTCCCAACTCGGTTCTCGGGAGGCGTGAGGAGATTATTTCGAGAATGTAAGTACTCTTCCCTCCCGGCGTCGGTGGAGTCGGAATGCTGATGCAGAATCCCACCCCCACCCACCGATCCGATCCATATGCTCCAACTCCGACTTATTTGCATTCCATTGACCTGATGCGCGCCACCTGATGCGATGCAAATAAGTTGCATTTATGTCGGTGCCCTTCACATTCTCACACTGCTGTTCTCTCTCTCTCTCTGTATTATTGGGATCTCTTTTGTGTGTATGCGTGTGTGTTGCCGTTGTTGTTGGCGACAGACAGACAGGGTGCCACAGAGGAAGTGTGTGTGTGTGTGTGTGTGTGTACGAAAACTGAACGAGCACAGCCCGCGCGGAAAGTTCAATCCAATTAAATAAAATTTATGATAATTTTTAATAAAGTTTAAACAATTAATTACGGGGTACACATCATTATCGCCGCGGCATAATTTAAGCTGTGCCGAGCAGTACCGTGACCCTGGGGCCCTGCTTTCCGGCCGGTGTTCGGTGTGTTTGCGCTGTGTTGTGTGAAAGTTCACACAAACTGAGTGCTACCCCTGCTACTGCTGCCAATTGGACACCGACGCGCGTTCGTATGTGCGGTTGCTTTTTTCGATGCGAAATGACAAATCGCACCCCATTTTTCCCCTCCCCTTTTCGGGCGTTTTACGGGAACCGAAAGTTTTATATTTTTCCGCGGGATGCGGGACTTCACCGCGAGTTGGCCCCATTTTATTGTTTCATCAGGTCGTTCAGATTGTTTTTTTTTTTTGTTTCGCTATTGTCATCGCTGGCTTAGTTTGTGGCTTAATTAAGCCTGACTGACAGCTGTTGCCCTTGGTGAGATGTGGTAGTGTTTGTGGCCGGGGCGATGCAAAAAAAAAGGAGGTAGAATAAAACATATGTCATAAAAATCAAAAACCTCCCCGCAACGGGTTGGACACCGTTACTGGTCGAGTTTAGAGTGATAATTTCGTACCTGCTTTTGTGGTTCCTAATGATATTTTATCAAATGGTGAATCTTTAACGAGGTCGAGCACTTCATTCAGAGTTTAGTTAGCGCGTAGGATCATGGCAACATTTTAGCTGAATCTAATTAATTCGTAACACAATTTATGATTTCCATTTGAAATAAGACATTGAAATCGTTCAATTATTTTTAATTAGTATTAAATTTGATAAAGGGATGAATACAGTGATTGTGAAACGGGGAAAATGGAAACCTTTTGACATTTATTTTTCCCACAAATAAACTACTTCCAGCCTGTTGGCACAGATCCTTGTCTGCTTCATAAACTCTGAGACCAAGAAATGAAATATGGAAACACGAAACGAACGAAACGTGCGGGAAAAGTGGAAAACAAAGCCTGACAAGACGATGGCGATGATAAGTGCTTTCCACTATTATGTCCCACCGACAACACCATGACGCTTGTTGCCACAGGTCCGTTTTCCGAACGCCTGCCCACTTTCACATACTCGTATCGATAAAACATCCACCGTACGTTCCTCTCGCCCCGGTGGAAACCTTTCCTCGGGAGAAAACAGACGAACGAATGACGTGCCGAAAAGTGAACACCAGGACGATGTGGGGTGGGGTGCATTATGAAGATTGCCAGCCCACCAACTTACCAGCAACAGGATAATCTTTCCCGTCTCCGCCAACGCCTGGCCTTGGTCTTCGCCTGGCCAAGAAAGAAAGTTGTCCATTCGCTCGCATTCGGTGGGAAAAGCTGATGATTGGGAGGACTTTGCTCGCGTCAGTCGATCAAATATCCCTTTTCCGCACCAAACTGCGTGTTTCATGGCGGAATTCCATCAGCGGGGAAGTGATAATGGCGAAATGGGGAAAGAAGGTAGAGGGAATACTAAAGGTGAAAGATGAAGGATCACAAAATCGATAGTTTTCGGAGTTCCAAAGACGAGTCTACAGCTTTTCGGATCGGCCGAAGCGACCCAAAGAGGGAAAAGGTTCTGGAAGGTACAAAGTTTACAAAAAATGTTTATCAATATAAAAATGTGTTGATACAAAACCCTTTGTGATATATTCAGCATACAGAGTTGAGGAATCATTATGAAAAGGCAACCTTTGTGTTTTGGTTTAACATTTCTACGATTATTTTGTTATCTTATCGGTATATTTAATATCCTCTCTTCGTCCGCTTCTTCGTTCTGTATCATATTGACAATATATATTTGTTGTGGTTTTTTCCCTTTTGCTGTACCTCTTTTTGTTGTTGTGTAATGTTAAGTTTTTTTTTCCTTTTGGTTTCATTTGTGTGTTCTGGTTATCAACATCATCCCTTCGCCAAGGAGTAAACGTATGATTTTCCCCCGCAAAAAAAAAAAAAAACTAGAAGGCTCCTAGCCGGAAAATCTGTGCCAGCGAAGGCAGAAAACTCTATGCTATTTTAGAAAACTGCTTGCAAACCGATAATGACCGGAACGTGACGGAAGGCAACCGCGCGCATTGGTTTGACATCTATTCAGTTCACATTCGGGATGAAACAATCGCAGCCGATTGGGATACAGCAGCCGTCGGCACCAGTTTCCACAGTTTTCCGTCACGTTGTAATGCGTTGCGAATGCGCTCGAAGAGATAGTGAATATCCTGTTGCGTTTTTTTTCCTTCTATTTCTAACTCCCACCTCCCCCTGACTGACTGCTGTCTAGGGGGTTGGAAATTTTATAATAACATAACAACTCGTATGGGGATTTGAATAATGTATCGTGCCTGTGGAAATGCGGCGCAATTTCCTCCCCCGGCCCACCAGAAGAAGGCGCCGTTGCAATTAGTAACCCACGGGGAGGTGGGTTTTAATGGGAGTTTATCAGCACCACGAACCCGATCGGATAAATGTTTTGCTTGCAAATATGGTTGGAGCCGCGAGCGACAATAGTGCTGTAATCAATTATGATTTTTTCCCCCAACAGATCCGATACCGGTGACCGCATGAAACATTACACTCCCGTCACAATTAAAGACAGAGAGCCACCGCACACCGAAAGGGCAATCGCAGTTTCAGGACTGTTAGGATAAAACTGTTATATTAATGGCACCGGGGAAAAGGGTGGACAGCGGAAAATAGATCGCCATTAGACTCATACAATTAAAATTACAAATTAAAGATTAACAAGCGGTGTATGGCAAAACCGGGATTTCACCAACCAACCTTCCTTTCTTCCTTCCGCGTCTCTCTTCTGTCCGCCTGTTCCGTTTTGGGGGTATGTTCGGGTACGTTCGTAAATACACTATTTATTAAACATTTCCAACTGAATACGGTGTCGTTATGGTATTATTGGTTGCTAAGTTTAGAGCAGTGAAACCGATTCGAAACGATTCGCTTTTAACGTCCGTAAGCTCGCTAAATAAGTAATTTATTCAAATTCCTATCATTGCGTCCATTGTTGGGATTGAAAAATCAGGAAAACAGAATCATGATGCGATCGTTTTATAACACAATCGGGAAAGAATGCGCGCCGCGGAAATGGAACGGGGGATTTCATGGTATAAGTGTTTTTTTTCTTCTTTGCGGTCCCAGGAGGTTCTTACTTCATGTGGGTCAATATACGTATCTGCGTTTCTGACTTACCTAAACATTGAACGGAACAATTAAAACCGCCTCCATTATTTTCCCATGCTTCACAAACGTTTAAACATCTTTTTTTCTTTTTCGCTCGCTCCTTTTCCTTTTTTGATTATGTTCCATCTGCTTTTATTTCCTATTCTTTCGTGTAAGAATGCAAACATACACGTCGGCAGGACGAAGGACGTGCCCGGTTCCGGACAAGCCTTGCCCCGTTTCGTAAATCGTTTGATCCACTTTTGCTGCCAGGATTTCAACCACCCGAGGCGATAAATCTGTGGTTCGTGGGTTGTCACGTTTCGGGGGGGAGTTTGTGTGTGGCTGTGTGAGTTTGTGCGATTGGTGATATGTACATCCGTAACATCCTATGCTGGGATCGGCGACGCGTTTTCGTTTTATTGTGTTGCTGTGAGCGGAAGAAAACAGAATTTAGCGAACTTTCTTCCCGTGAAGTGGGTGTACCCTGTGTAAGTCAAATCCTAGCTACCCCTAGCTCGCTTTCGCCTTTCCCCGGGAGTCCTTGGGCTCAGGGGTTCCCTTCACTTGCTGGGAAAAGGTATTATCCAATCAACAAGCGGTTTTGATAACTAAAAGAGGATTTAGTTAGTTTTCCTCCTCTCCCCACCAAGGGTGTCGTGGTTTTTTTCTTATTTTCCGTTTTTTTCTCAGGATCTCACAAAAGCAACACACATACACACATATGTCGGCGCATTCCACCGTAGTACAGTACAGAAACATAAATCATACCGTAAGCTCTCATTGTTTTGTATTCATTTATGGTTCCTATTTTGGAATTTTTTGTTTAGACACTCTTCCTTGCATCGCACCTCTCTCCCCCAGAGCCTCAGCAATCGCCCACTGTCGCTGGGAAAAGGCAGACTTTTCTCCAGTGTAACAGAACCTTAGATTAGCCATTCTTCAGCGCTTGCTATGTTATTCCTGTTCCTCGAAGCGTTGGATTGAAGCGTGGCGGGCTGCCCAGTTTACGTGTTGTGTTTAGGTGTTTGACATTTTTAGCTCTCTCTTCTTTCCTCTTTTGCACGCCCACGAGTAGCTTAGTATATTTATCTAGTGTATTTTATGTACCACCTTCCATTTTGTTTCTGTATTTAGCAACAGTTTTCTTACTATCTACGGTAATAGAATACTTTTCGTTTCTCTCGTTAGAAGAACGGGTGACGTGTTGTTGTTGTTGTTGTTGTTGGGTTTAGATTTAGATTAGTTATGACAAAACGAAGGGCGAAAAAACATGAAAGAAGAAGTAGCGGTAGAAAGAGTATAAATGGTTAAAAAACTGGTCAAAGTGTGTCAACACAACAGAACACATGTACAGGTAAAAGGGTAGAAGAAAAAGTAAGAACTAAATCAACCTCGAAACATAATAGTTGTTTAAACATACGACGTAAAACTAGTCGAGATGAGCTATCAAATCCTTGACTGACGGGGGAAAACGGAGGAAAACGCTTCACAAACAGTGCACAAGGAACATATTTCAACATGAATTTATTGCGTTACCGCCGTTACGGGCGCGCCATTGGTGAGCGTTATGCCCATCGTAGACGATACCATTTTCAGTGCCACCGTGGCGTCGGGGTTTGATTTTGTGTCCTGCGAAGGGCGAGAGTAAAAGGGGGAAACAGTTTACTACACCGGATAGGGAAGACGACCACGCCCCGTTTAAATCTGTTGTAAATGTGAAAAACTGTCGATTTGATTCGTTGAAATTAAATATACTTACTATACTGAGCGCCGTCATGATGCATGCCCTCGGAGGCTTCTCCTTCTCCTTCAGGTTCGGTGCGTTCGAGGCGCCATTGACGAACCCGTTCACCAGCAGGGACGACGTGTCCAGCTTGCCGACGGTGGAGTTAGCGGTGGCGGAATCGGTCAGCGAAGAAATGTCCTCGCTCGAGGAGGCCCCCAGCAGGCCGGCCGGGGAGCCAAGGATCGCTTGCGATTGTGCCTCCTGTGGAAAGGGACGGAAAGTGGGGAAAAACAAAACTTCAGCTCCCGTTCCGGAAGGACATAACATAGTGCCGGTGAACATAGTGTCGTGATTGAATCGCACGAACGTAGATTGTGGACTGTAGTAAGCGTAAGCGGCCACTCCTCGAAGGGGTTTGTGGTCCGCTGGCACACCTTAAACGCGCGTCAATCCGTTGGTCCTGGTGGAGGTCCAACACACACACACACACCCAGCAGGAGTACAGCGTACAGCCTGATTAGATCGACAAATGAGATAATGAGCGCTGTTTGAGCAACCCATAAAGCCGGACATTCTGCTTTTAAGCTGGCGTTCCCGATAGAAATAAAGGCATTACTCCGCCCGGCAATCACGTTCCGCATAGTCAGCCACGGTAAGGATAAGAGAGCAAACACCACAGCAAAAAAAAAAAACAAATGGACGAACTGAGGGAACTGGAATCGAAGCTCCAGTTGCCGATGGAAAGGCATTTTTCCATTTCGCGACCGTTGGCCGACGCTCGGCGTTATTGTCCTTCAGGAGGATAGCGTTTTTTCTTCCACATTTCAAGGATAACCACCAAGGGGTTTCTCCTTTTAATTCCCTCCCCCCCCTCGGTCGTCCCTTGTTCGGGGTGGTCAGTGTTAACTAACGAACGAGCAACGACGATTCGGAACTGGAATCCTTTCAACAAGCGAGACGAACGGATTTTTTTTGCTCCGCTCGGCTTCCATTCGAGTCCATGCGAGTGGTGGGAGTGAGGGAAGGGGTCGGTTTTTTTTCCCAATGTCCATCCCCTATACGCCCGGCCCGTTTATAATCCGTCGTCCGTTTCCTGTCCGATCTACCGAGAAGGGCGGACGTTCGTGACCGTGCCAATGGATGACGTTTAGATATCGTGAGTCAAGGAGTGGGGGGTCGGGGTGGTAAATTGACGGGCGAAGGAACCCGTCTCGCTGACGCTGCTACGATGGGAAAGGCCTTGTCGGATCACGCCCGAGCGCATAAATACGAACGAACGAAGACGAACATGCGAGGCTAGAACCTTTTAGGAAAATTATTTCGAATGAATAATATATTTTTATCATTGGACTTATCTCCTGGCCGGGCCACGGCGGGTGGCTTTTCCCACCCCACGCCCCGTCCATTGGCTTCCTGCGTTTGGGGTTTCTTTTCTATCCCCGTCCTTGTCGGACTAACTAGCCGCTTCGAAGGGCACTGCATTGCCACCGGCTGCATATCGCTGCTCGGACATCGCTGCTCGGAACTGCTATCGGAACTGCACATACACACACACTACGTGAGGTGTGGCCGACGTCATGCCGTGACTGCCGGACTACCGATCCCCGAACCACCGCCCACCGAAGACGAACCACCCGCAGCCACAGTGGGCGAAATGGACGGACGAATGAGACTTTGGCGGAACGGTTTTCGACGTTGCGGTTACCTTTCTTCAGACACTGGGGTCGAGTCCTCGAGCGTTGGGCAAAGGGTAGCGTGGGCGTTGGGTAAGTTATGTGCACTACCATCGCATGCATATTTGTGGCCGAGGCCTTATCGAACGCTGGCAATCGGTGAAGGGCGTGCGGTTTAATTTCCATCCGGAGTTCGGGCTTCCAAAAACAAACACCTCTAAGCTTCAATGATCTCACTTTGGACTTTTTTTTTCTGAATAAAATTACTTCAAACGTGTTTTCTATGAAGAGGAAGTAGTTTTTTCTCTCTTTCTCTTCGTGGTACTAGTAATGATCAAAAAGGGCATAATCGTTTTTGCCTTTTAAAATCGGATCCCTGGAGTTATTTCCATGACTTGTTATGGCTCTTTTTGACAGCAAACGAATGTTAGGAAAATGGCAATGCTATTTTCTTTCCTAGGTTTAAAAACCCTAAAGGTTTTTTTGGTCTTATTGATAAATGTACAGGTTTTTGAATACCGATTGAAAATTAGCTTCTACTAACCCCCTTTATAAATACTTGGGAAAACAGATTATGAGATAATCTGATCCGGCAAGGAGCATCACTACAACAAGTGGAACCTGTTTGTGTTGACAAATGAGTTTATTGAGTAGCAGCATTGTTAGCTTCCTAGCGAATATATCCGTCCCTCTTCCAGGAAGCCAGAACTGCTCCGACATCAGACACATTTCGACCATCACGATAAAGATACCTCCGAAAACTTTTACTCAACGGGAACGACGTTCAGCTTGTTGCTTTGGGGAAAAGAAAACGCGAAACGGGAGAACAGGATATCTTGATTTATTTGCCACAAAAGTTTACTCCCTGTTTTCCGGCTTACTTCCCAATGCACAGGGTGGGGGAATAAAATCACCCATCCTTCTGATGGAGGACTTTCGGGTGTGGGGAGTTGAGGGAGAACAGTGAGACGGTATGTCTTTCGCATGGAAAACCGAACATCTGCTCACGGCCGGCGCTCCGTAGATCAAACTTTCTCGATAAACTCCACACCGGACCGGGTGGGACCGAATTTGGTGAAGATTTTTCGAGCAAACGACTGATCGAAGTGAAGTCGAACGAAAAGAAAAGAATAACAAGTAAAGAAAGAAAAGAGGTGGGGACACATCTACTTCGAGATCGGAAAAGCAGTGAAGAGAAAAAAAAGGAGAACACTCACACAAAAACCAGTGTTTTCACTTCAACGGCCAGTCAACCTCAACGAGGACATAAAGTGTGCTTCATGTCTTCCTCGTGGGAAGTGTTTGTCTCACGGGCACTGTTTGTGTGTGTGTGAAAGTGTGCCAGTTGTGGGCACAGCCTGGAACCAGATTTCTTTTCTCCCGCCGTTCGCCGCCAAGGATAACGATGTCTTTCACACCAGACAAATAGCGCTAAGTGACTGTGACGCAGAAGGCAGCCGCAAAAGGGAAAAAGGACTAAAAAAAACGGGTCGAAGGGACAAGGAATTGGTTGGTCGTAGTTCGAACGACAAGCATCGGGATAAATCTGCTGAATTTTGAATGCAGTCCAAGAATAGTTTTCACGGGAGTGTGGCTTTCGAAGTTCGTTTGGGGCCAGGGGAAACGGCTCCAGATTGGGCAGGGCCATCTTTCCAACGGTGAGGTGGACCAGCGATCGAAAGGGCCATCTGTTCGTAAATCAAGAACCAGCAAGATGCCGCCGTGCATGTGCAACGCCGTGGGGCACTGTGGGAAAGTTAACTTTTACAAGCCATCGGAGCATTTTCCCTCGTCCGGGAACGGAAACGTCGGCCCGAAGTAACTTTTTCCCGCCCATCGGGGGTGGGCAAGAAGCCTTGGGCAAGACTCTTGGACATGTTTCAGGGACAACCGGGAGACAGACTGAAGACGGGGGAGCGCCAAATTCGTACGGGGGGTGGTGGTGAAAAACATGGGAAAAAGATTCATCCTGATAGCACTAATCTGAAATCTTCACTTTCAATTCCATCGTAGCACCGATTTTCGACCAATTTTCCCTGCCTTCGTCCGGCGAGGGGACGGGGACTTGTTGGCCGGAGGAAAATTGAAGGACCTGATTGAGTTTGGGAGGGCGGCTTTCATTCGTCCCGAGTGTTGGACACACGTCAGGGACGTCGTGCAGACAGCCGGCAGGAATGGTTTGGTCAACCGGTGTTGGATGCACTCGAGTTTTCTCGAGGATTCCTCTGAGGTTGCGAGTCATGAAAGATTGATGGAGTGCATTGAAAACATGCGGAGTTCCAACGGGCAGATCGAGAAAAGGGACGATTTTCACTGTGTTAATAATTTTCTCTTCAATTGATTGAACAATTTTCTTTTAGTTAATGGGAGTAGTTCCTTTACTGGTGATTATATTCTAACAAGATTTCATTGTCATATTCCAAACAATTTTGCTATAAAAATGTTTATGATACATTACTCTTATGTTAGTTTAAATTATTTGGAAATGATTTGCCTGATTTTTGGGAATAAATTATACAAATTTATAACACATTTTTATCTTGTCGGAAAATCCAAGCAGAGAACCATCCTTAAGGACGGTAATAGAGTGTGTTTGACTACTGACCTACCCTAAAGTTTTTCTCACTCCGAAACCACCCTGCTCATATGAACTCCGCACTCCGAATCCATGTCCTTTTCCGTCACGTAGAGTAGGAAAGAAACCCCCCCGGAACGACTTCGGAGGGCGCGCCCGTAAAACATGTACAACATATTGATGCTATCATCTTTGGCTTTAACACTTCCGAATCCTTCCGTCGCCGCCGTCGCCCTCGACCGTTCGACTCGTTTCCGTCGGGCTTAAGCTGTCGGGCAACACCGTTTGCCTTTCTCGGCGTCGGCCGTGGCGTTCCGGCGGCTGGAGAGAAAACCCGTAAATGCCTAATCCCCTACCGAGCGGCAATCTTTCCCTTCGCTGGTGTGTGTGTGTGTGTGTTTGTGTACAGGATGTCTTGCTTTGCCAGTGCGACCGAGTTACTTCTTCTCGCCGACTGCCGGCATTTGGTTTTCTTTCTCCCGGACGGGATTGTGTGCCGCGTTCGGGGGCCGAACCGAAAACAACATTTTCCTCCCGGCCGACCGGGCCGACCGGATGCAGATTGAATGGGCTTCTCGATAGGAAATAGATTATGCGTTCGCTGGGGAGGGGGGAGTTCTTTGATTAGGAGAGGAAAGGAACGAGAGAAAGAGAGAGAGAAAGAGAGAGATAACGAAAGGTGTGAAGAGTTCATGTCGACTTTTCGCCACCCCCGGCAGGTTTCCTTTACGGACGTGGGAAAAATCGGCGGAACAATTTCTTTCTCCCGCTCCGGACCGACCGGTGGAGGTGGAGGGGTGGCCCGGCCAGGGGAGTTCGAAGTGATTTTTATGGTTTCGAATAAATTTTTATGTTCACACAGTCAGGCCAACGTTCGGGATGATGCTCTTCGAGGTTCGACATCGATTCCTTTTCGAATTGCAGGACACAACGCAGGGTGAGGGGAGAAGTGTGAATGGGAATGTCGAAATGTCCTGCTGGCCCATTCTTGCGCCCTTTTTCTTCGTCTTCGGTGGAACTAACGCTCGAACTGTTTTTCGTCCTTTTCACATCGTTCCCTGCAACCCCGCATTCGCATCCATTTCTGTTTTTCCTTTTTTCCTTTTTCGGTGGATTCGAGATGAGTTGGAGAAGATTAAAAATGACGTCCGATGGGATTCTTGTCGAATTCGAGTCCTGCCGTTTGCCGTTCGGACTTTTTTTTCGGGGGGGGGAAGGGGGGGGGGGAATTTCGGCGGTTGGCGAACGTGGAAAAACCACACAACTAGGCCGCCGGGAAAGGCGGAAAAGAACGCCCTTCCGACGACGAGCAGGAATCCTTCGCAAGGGATTTGTAGGGGCAAGGTTTTCCGGCGTGGCCAGAAGGGTGGCGAAATTGCAGCGGTAATGTGAAATCGGTAATCCGTGCAAGCGGCGAAAGCGGTGAAAATGGGAAATTCCGTCACGTTCGAGATTCCGGGCTCCGTGGGGGAGCTTCCCGGGTGGACACTCCCGAACGTTAATACGGGAATACCTTCTCTGGGGGCCGCGGTGGATGGGGAGGGGAGGGGGGGGGGAGGGGGAAAGAATTAGCCGAGAGTGGTGTTGAAAGTAATTGATTCTTGATTAAAATCAGTTACATATCACCCGGGGCCAGGGAACGGTGGGCCATAACGAAACGCAAGGACACTCCGACACTCTCCGGAGTCACGTCCCGAGTGGGTCCTTCGGAGCGGATCACCGACGGTGGCAGGAATGCCGTGTCACTGTTTTATCGACGTGACGGGATTAGAAAGTATCAGATTTGAGCGGAAGCTGATAAACCATTTACAAAATGTCGGTCGTTGTTTTTCCGTTTTCACCGGAGAGGGGTGCCGTTCGATGGGCTTGGTTTGATTGTCGGAGGTTAACGTTACGGAATGGTCCGGCGGCGGTCATGAATATTGATTAGCTTTGACACATTGTTGGAACTATTTGTTGGAAATTCCTCCGAATCTTTTCATCGATTTCACTTTGCAAATAAAAAATCACAATATTGTAAATGTGGCGAAAGTGCGTAAAAAAGAACCTTTTTCAAAATGGCCTCATAACAGTTGATCGAGCTTATATTATAATAATAAACCTCAATAGTCAGAAGAATTCGAAATTAAACAAGAACTAAATGTCTTCCGTCCAATTACAAATTGCTGGATTTTATATATGTTCCAAAAGAACCTAATAGCAAAGCATACTAGGATTCAAACAATTTGCAGTCTATATTGACATTGATAATTTTACATTCAATTCGAATGTAAATTGTGTATAAAAAGCGTTATTTAGTGAATCGCCAAATAGAGAAACGACAATTGAGAACATTCTGTACAAAATAAAGTTGCAGAATCAGTTTCAACCCCTCGAAAACAATGCAGTTCAAGTTGTCAATTACGATCCCGTACTCACGAGGCCCTCACCGAGGTGTCACCGTAAATATCCGAATTAATTCACCACTCACCTCGATGCGATCGTGCTTCTCGTCGTCCAGCTCGTGCACCCCGTTCGTGGCTGCGGTCGCGACACTCCCGGCCACCAGACCGCCGGCTGATCCGTTGACTTTTCCCAGCTCGAGGGCCGCCGCCGGCGAGGAAGGCATCGTGGGCGTGCTGTTGCCGGTCCGATCGCAGCCCGACGACGACGAAGACGAGGAGGACGACGACGACGAGGCGCACGACAGCGCCTTGCCGTCGTCGCCCGACGCGCCGTCCGAGCCGAGCTCGTAGATGTTCACCATGTGGGCGGCCTGGGCGTGCACCATCAAGTCCCAGGGATTGGAGAACGAGTCCTTGCACGCGACGCACAGCAGCTTGGCGTGTGGTGCGGGATCTGGAGGACGGCGGGGTGGAAGAAAAGGTCAAACCGGTGTACGCTGGGACAGGCCAGAACAAGGACAAGATACTTACAAACTTTCTGCACCGGGGAGGTACTGAGACACTTGCAGGTGAAGCGGAGTTTGCAGTAGCTGCGCTTGTGATCCAGCAGCTCGGTCAGGTCGGTGAACAGCTCCCGGCAGTTGCCGCAGATGAGTGTATCGGGATTACCTGTTGGCCACACGCGTACCATAAACCCAGGGAGAGAGAAAGAGAGAGAGAGAGAAACAGAGAGAGAGGGTTCAGAGCCGTGGGGTTAAGTTAGAGCCGAGGGTAGGTGTCGCTGAAAGTCGCATCACGGCACCTGGCGGAAGTTGTTATTATCCAATTTTACCCACAACATATCCCCGAATATCCTCGCATCCTGATACCCTCTATCAGATGATCCCCGGAAGGAGGTGATCGAAGGCAGGGAGGAGGGGTTTGGGTGTACCTTTTCACACTTCCGGTTCGTCCCGCCAGCGACGATGTTATGCACGTGGCAGAGATTGAAATTTACGACTTTCCTCCCGGCCCTTTATGCCGGCCCGGGTTGTTGGTGGTGGTTGAATCAGTTTGCGCACACAAATCACAGTTCCGCTACGAAGGAACCGGGCGGTAAGGACCGCCAACTGACAAGTATTGGAGTCATCGAGTTTCCTGCATGTATGGATGTGCTGCGCTGCACATACATCATCGTAAACGGGGGAAAACAGCCGATTAAAGCGGAGCAAAGCGGAAGTAGTTCGAAATACACAGACACAAACACACACCGGGACCTGCAGTTAACAAACTCCCGCCCGTATCGAGGTAGAGAGAGGAAGAGAAAGAGAGAAAGAGGGACGGAGGAGGAAGAAGAAAAAAAAACCTCCCGCACTGGCGCACCGAATTCCATCCAGTGAGTTTTATTTCCGTGCTTTAATTAAAATATGAATATTTTATCAACTACCAGGCGACCCCATTCATTTATTTGTTACAAATACGGTTTTTGTGTCGCCTCCCCACCCCGAGCCACCCGCTCCGCGCCACCATCCCTCACACACACGGAACCAGCGAAGCGCTTCATCATCGTGCCGTTTCGCAGTTTTCCGAAGGTGATGGGGTGAGAGTGGTGAGGCGAGAGGTGTGGGGAAGGGAATTGATATTGCCAGGATAGGATAGTGAGCCTCCGGAGCTGGTGCTCCCGTCCCGTTGCGATAGTGTTGGTGACGATCGTGACGGCGGGGAAAAGGAGAAGTTCAGTTTTATTGGCCTTTGCCCCAAATTGCGAAGCGCCTGGAGCGGGTGTGGTGTATGGGGGAGAAGCGCCCCCTGCTGGGCAGGGAAGCGAGGGGGGAAAAGATGAAAAATACGAGTCGTCCGTTTCCGGGAGTTCGGTCTATCCTCTGTGAACCTTTGAACCTTTCCCGTCGCCCGACGACTCTTTCGTGTTACTTCATCAACTATCAAAGCCAGGTAGGCTAAGGGGGAGGGGGTGGGAAAAGGAGGGAAAAATGGAGGTGTTATTTTCCGACCGTCATGCTGTCAGCTGGTTGGAGAAGTAAACAGACTGCCACCGGGCCACAGTCGCAGCAATGGATGGAAAACACGGAAAACAGCGCCGACGACGACGACGACGATGGGTTCGG
>JAOEFI010000006.1:18746596-18757927 GCA_034621735.1 Anopheles plumbeus
CCAACGGAATGACTTACCGATAGCTGTCCTTCTCGTACTTGGTGTGGCGTCTCGAGTCCCCGGAGAGGGCGGAAGCCGTCGCCTGCTCCATGCGGTAGATGCGGAACGCGGTCGCGGCGAAGAAGAACACATTCGCCCCGACGAGCAGCAGCAAGGGCAGGTACATGTACACGAATCCGATGAGTTTGCCCTCTGGAGAGTATGATAAATACCACCACCCCACGGAAGGGCGGTTACTCATCATCCGGAATCCATGGTCTCGAGCGACTTCACCCGCCTTGAAGGTGTGTACTCACCACTGAAGAAACAACGCTCGGTGCCAAAGTGAGGCCGCATCGAGGTGTGGACAAACTCGGTGTTGTCCAGCAGCAGGACGAACGCCAGCAGTGCCGCCGGGACGCCCCACGCGTACAGGCAGTAGTAGGCGAACTTGCGGCGATCACTCGTCCGCCCGCGGCTCCCACCGAACGTCCAGTAGATGTCGAAGGCCATCACGTTCAGCCAGAAGAAGCTGGCGAGCAAGGCGCCGTACACGGCGTACCCGGTGCCGATGCACCAGCCGGACTGGTAGCCGTACACGTTGAATCGCATCAGCGCCAGCAGCAGGTAGGCGACGGCGAGCGACCCCACGTAGCACATCAGCGACTTGCCGGGGATGTTCCGCATCTCGGGCAGGAGCGCGTACACCACGAAAGTGGCCACCAGGAACGGGAGCGACACGATGAGGCCTGATGAGGGAGGGTTGCAAGCAAACAATAAGCGCCAGCGGGATGGGCGTGAGTATATCGTGTTACGGGCACTGTAATCGCCATTAGCATGTTCCCTTGTTGTGGGTGCGCTTGGTGAGTGGTCAGGTGCTTAGGGATCCAGTTTCAAATTATCAACCGACAACTAACTCCATTCTTGTGGAAATTCGTTCTGCAACATTGTTACTGGGTCAAATGGATTGGAAAAATGTAGCCCCCGGATGAGTTTGTCTAGGGAGTTTATTAAATTTAGCACTTCACTTGTAACTTCTATCGGACCAATCTAACTAATTGAACTGATGAGGTATGAACTCGTTTGTATAATAAAATAAACATTTAGCATCTATTAAGTCTCATTTAAAGTCATCTAATATTTGGCACGTTTGAACCCTCTTCAATCCTCATGATGCCTCTAGTATTATAGAAACATTTATTGGTATATCATACGAAACTTTTCCAAAATCCACTACTAAGTCAGTAGAAAATGCCACAGTTTATTTTGCAGATAGTTTTTATGGAATTAACCTTTTTCATCAACTGTTAGAAATAAAAACAAACTTTTCACTGCGTTCCCTTCAATACCGAATGCAGGAAACAATCAATTCTATTATTTACTACACAAACAGAGTAGGCCCAGGAGATTTTCTTCATCACTTATAACACTCACAAACACACACACACACACACCTTCAACGTCCATCTGCTGCTAATAAAGGGCTATTATTATCAACACAAACAGTACGTTGCACAAAACGGACTGCACGTGCTGCTTAAGCCAACACATTCGGTCAACCCATTAACACCCGAAAGGCCATGCGGATGCTGGGTGAGAATTGGAGGCCAATGGAAATGGGTGGTATTTGGGGCAACTCCCCCTACTCACCGATCGAGTACCAGCGATGGTAGGCCAGCGCGTCCACCGTTTCGCAGTATCCGGCCATCGCCGTCGAGCCGGCCTCTTGCAGGCAGTAGTGGCGGTAGCTGAACAGTGACGGCCCGTACGCTAATTTACCGTCCTGGAAAGCCGAGTAGAGGTGAAAAAAGAGGGTGAGTTTCCTAGTCGGCCGGTGACGCATGTGTGGCCCATACCGATCGCAGGACGTACTCGTCGTCGTACAGGGTCAGCAGGATACAGACAGGCTTGGAGTAGAGAAAGTGGTACTGCGAGTCCTCCAGCAGGTTCCCCATCCGGAACGACTCGGTGCCATCGTCGAGCGGCGTCGAAAGGTTCACATTGAGTGCCCCCATCGGGCAGACACTTCCCGGCGGGTAGGTGGCCTCGTCCGCGCAACAGATGTGCACACACTGGCGCACGAGACAGACACACCCGAACAGGGTGGTTCCGTTGCGGTAACGTTCCTGCGGTCCGTACCGGACACCGTCATGCTCGATCCGACCGTCCTCATCCACCGTCCCATTGCTGATGTCGACGGATTCCGCCGGTGGGCACAAGAGGGCACCGGTGACGTCACAGCAGCACACCAGTGCAAATACCGTCGCGTAAAACCACCGGCAACGCCACAAACACCACAGTGCCGATCGCGGCCTTATCGTGCGTTGATAAGATGCGCGTTTCGTCATCACTCTCCGTTGGCACCTGATAACGCGGGTGATGAATCCGGGGCTCCACCTCACGGCACCAAACACTAACACTCACTCGCACTCGGTTTAAAAAGCCAGCTACCTGGACCCGCCCCGGGGAGGAATCCAAGGCTCACGCGAGGTCACAAACTCAACAGCACTCCCTGTCAACCGCCAACGAGAGTGGCATCGAGTCAAGGATGATCTTCGGCGTGGCCTAGTCCGACGCCCGACTTCTGCACTGGTTCGCCCAACACTGATACACACCTAGCGGAGTCCTCTAATCTACCTAGCGGAGGGAGCTTACGGAAGAATCGAGAGAGTTGCCAACAGCTCGCGGCTACGGTCAAGCGCGTACTGGGTGCTATTTTCAACTCCACACGGATCCGCGGATATATCGCGCGCGCTGAAGGGCGAGTGTTCCTAGGCCAGGCAGAGGGTTAGAGGAAGCGTGCGGTGCGCTTACGAGACGCACACTTCCAGCTCCATCCAGCTGTGCGCGATATATTTCAAATTTAGCAGGAATTCTTATCGCTTTTTCACACCCCGTCGCCATCGCGCCGTTCGAGGTGGCCGCAGCATTGTTTTGATGATGTTTTCGTTCCCCCGAGGACCATTAGAGAGGGCGGAATGTTGCGGATGATTCATTTCGACCGCCTGTAGCCCCCTGTTGCAAGCCGTTTCATGTTTCGTCCTTCGTCCCATCGGCATCCCGCCGGCCATATTGCCGTAATGGAAAAACCGTGGTAAATTGAAGGACAAAAGCTTCGCCGATGATGTGCGGTGTTGTTTCACAGCGAATCGAGGCGAACAAAAAAAAACAGCCGCGATTTTACGATCACCACTAAAACAGGGAACACCGGTAGGCGGAACTGGAATGAACTGCTGGCCACTTGGCGGCACTTGGGGTGTAACTGAAAACTCTAATTAAATAGCAATGCTTTGAAACTGAACCGATCGAACCGAGAAGGGAGCCAACCACGGCCTTCTCGCTCTCTCTCTTTCGTGTCTCCAGGAAGACTGCAGCACGTGTCGTGCGATGGTATGTTTATGTTACAAAACATGGCGTTTAATTTCCCGCAATCAATAAACAGCCGCGATGCTTTTCCCGCGTCTTGTAAATCTCCGTCTGCCGCCGCCGCCGGGTATGGTTCCAGCGTTTTCCCGTCTTTTGCTCTGGCTACAAACGGCATTCACTACTCGGATGATGTAGGAGAAATGATTTAGTCTGACGGAGGGATCCAGAGAGGCCCCAAGAAGCGTTGATTGTTTATGAAACGGACGCAATGATGTGGTAGCATTGTTAATTGTTCGGAAAAGCGTGAATGATTGTAAACAACACACTTATCAATCTGCTTGGAATAACGTTTAAAAATGTATTACAATTTCCCTTACTTTCATAGACCGGCCATTATGGAATGGAAAAAAGGATAGAATATTAAAGGTTAAATCCAATGATCGTTTCTGAATCGGCCAAACACGTCGCACGCAGACGAACGGATCAGCATCGACTCACGAATTTGGAGACTTCATACGATGATTTCGTGTCCTTTTTTTGTATCGTGTAAGGGAAAGTTCGTTGGCATTCGATTTGTTTTTGTATGTCTTTAAATCGTGCTGCTGAGTCATTGGATACATATGTTTCAAATGAAGACACAATGAAGATATTCCCATCAGTGCTTTGTGCAAGTGTGTGTTTATAATCGTTAAAGTGAAGACAACATAGATGTGTACAAATCGTACGGTCATGTTATTTTTGTACCTTTTATCTTTAGCTGCAAAAAAACGGTGTGTGAAACTAAACAAAGACCATGAAGTCTCTAGTTTTACCTTTCTCAATCCATCAAGAAGAAATCGACTAAAATAAACATAGCTCGTTGATGTTGAACATTGAACATGTTATACAAATGAATGGTTGTATTTGTACGATGATGGCTTACATTTATAAGTCATATGTTTAATCTTACGTCCCCTAAAACGGCACAGTGCTGCGCGTTGACAAAATGCAATCTAGCCCTTCTGTCTTCAAACAGCTACACTTTAAGCAGAACTAAGCTTTCTCTTAACTTTTTCCTTAACATTTTTATTTATATAAACTCCGCAATCAGCATATGATAAATATGTGTTCAAGAGAGTATGTAGACTTCTAATTTAATAAGACATTCAAATGCATTTGTGTCATTTATTCTCCTGGTGTGTGGTCCTTGTCATTACGTATAGTTCGTTTACCCATAAAATACTTGCATCATCATTTTACGACACAATATCTATTGTCTCGCTTGCTCGTAAATGTCTACGGTCTCGGGATTACTTTAGCACACTCAACATAATCGTCGTGAGGTAGATTCAAGATAGCGACACTACTATACGAAGACAAATGACAACAATACTGCTGCGACAGCTTTCACTGGGCACGGGCAACTCCCGATCATAGCCCGATCACCTTCCTCCGGTGTTGCCAGCTGTCAGAAACCCTCCTTCCGGGAAAATGGGCAGGGGGTGCGAAATTACAGTTTCTTTGGTTGACAAGAAGTTCCAAACATTCCAACGTCGCTGCACGGAATGTGTCAAAGTTTCGTCGACCGCTCGCTCGATACGCTAAGTGAGATTTAGTTTTTCTTCTGGAATCGGGGCCGGTGCCGGCGCCTCACTCCCTACAGCCGTTGCGGGGCGGTAGAGTAGTCGACGGTGGACTGCATGACCAGCGGCTTCTCCGATCGGGAACCGTTGTAGGAGGAGACCATGGTGGCCGTGGTCCGGGTGCTACCCGAGGAGGACACCGTCTGCTCCTGCTTGGTCTCCCGAATGCCGAACCTAGGGAGGACAAATATGTCGTTAAAACCCACCTGGCAAGAGATATGGAATTGAGTATGGATAGTTGAACGGGATGTTGATATCGAATGGAGCTCGTTAGGGATCAGGGTTACCCCGATCAGGCATCTTTAATATGGTTAGGAGTCATGTTAGATCAGCGTTACCAGTGGACCTGAAGGGTACGACCTAGACCTCAACTAGTTTAGATGGGAGATTAATCAGATTAGCGATCGCGCCACCAATGTGTCACCACAAAACAATCCACCAAAGTTAGCCGTTAATCACCACCAACAAACCGGAAGGAAAATAATACACCAAACGGCGCAGAATTGGATACCTCTCGCGCAACACGATCTTCGCCTTCATCCAGTCCGAGCTTTGGGGCACGCAACGAACGCAGTGGGCCACGGGGAAGCGAAACAAAGGACAATATCACAAGGGAACATCGACAGCACGGACGGACAGACCGGCTCACGTAGTGCTGTCCCCTTTCCTTGCGGACCAAGACACACAGACAGATACACATACACATAGATAGAGAGAGAGAGAGAGAGATACGGAGAGACAAAGAGAGAGATAAAGGGTCAGATCAACCGATCGGCAAAGCCAGCGGCCAGGGCGGGCTACTAGAGGTACAGCTGGACGGAACACCTGGCATTCACACAACAACCGCGCAACACATAGCGAAGCAACATAGAGTCAGCCCATGGGAGCTGCCTGTCTGGCGTCCCATACATACATCTCAAGCAGCAGACAGTGGGTGGGAGGATCAACCAGCCCACCCCGGCGGCGGTGGCGGTTTACTTACTTTTTGTAGATGAGTCGTTTGATTTTCTGCTTCAGCACAAACAGGGCGAATATGAGAAACCCTTGGATGCAGTTGCACACATCCGACACGTAGAATATCCAGGCGTTGTTGCCGACGGCCCAGGAGACGATTTCCAGCGACCAGGTGACCCCCATAACGATGAACAGGCGCAGGTACAGTCCGAATCTGGAACGAAGCGTACATTCAGTAAGTAGAATCGAGTGGCATGCTGTTGGGGAATAATGAGGGCACCACCCAAACATCCGGACCACGGCCATGTGTTACTGCTATGGGTTTGAATCTCAACTGGACCAAACCAAGGCGGTTTTCTGCGAAAATATCAGTTGTCCATTTAATGTCTAACGCCTTTAGACAAACCAGTCTTAGCTCGAATTGATCTACTAATTTGAGTGGAAAATTCGTTTCGTTAAACGCGTTTTCATTTTGATCCATCTATGCGTTCAATGCGTTCTGTTCCTGCTACACCAGATGAACCTCCTAAATCTACTATACCACATGCAACTTTTTCCTTGGCCTGATAAATTTCGACGTTCAACATATTCTTCCCTTTGATATTCCATTCTACCGACCTATCGCGATCATTATCCAGTTTGGTGTGGCGCTTCGAGTCGCCACGGCGCACCACGGACGTTTCGCACTGTATCTTGTAGATACGCAGGGCAGTTGCGACGAAGAACACCACATTCATGAACACCAGAATCAGCAGCGG
The DNA here is from genome assembly GCA_034621735.1 of Anopheles plumbeus. Taxonomy (NCBI): domain Eukaryota; kingdom Metazoa; phylum Arthropoda; class Insecta; order Diptera; family Culicidae; genus Anopheles; species Anopheles plumbeus. Next base: position 18,753,276 of record JAOEFI010000006.1, read on the forward strand.
CAAGTACAGGTACAGGAACTCAATGAGTTTGTTTTCTAGAAATAGAAAGGACAAATTATGAGTGCGAATGATATAACCATCTAACCATACCACCGCTGCTGCTACATACCGATAAAAAGACATCTGGTTGTTCCGAACTGGGGCCGAAGGTACAGGGGCAGAAAATCGGTGTTATCCGCCGTAACGGCCGCGGCTACCAGCAGGACCGGACATCCCCAGGCGTACAGGGAGTAGAATAGAAATTTCTTCGTTTCCGTGCTGCGAACTCCCTTGACGCCTCTGTTGGGGGTGTTTGATGAGAGTTACCAGATCAATAAAAGGGGTCTGCCATTGGCTTCAACGGAACTTACCTGAATGTCCAGTAGATATCGAACGACATCACGTTGAGCCAGAAGAAGCTAACCATGAACGAAAAGTAGACGATGTAGCCGGAGATGACGCAGGACATGCTCGAGCCGGGGAACACCCGCAGCTGGACCAGCGAGAGCACGGTGTAGCCGACGCTCAGGCCCAGCACGTAGCACATCAGCGATTTCCCGTGCATGTTCCGCAGCTCCGGGATGCAGGCGTACACAAAGAAGGTCAGCAGGAGGAAGGGCACGGACAGTAGCATACCTAAAAAGAGACGGCCAATGGAGATGAGCCCGGTAATCAGGGTGCAGTAATAAGCAGTCGGTCAATTAGGCTCTAAAAAGCCGGCAACTTCCGAAGATTCTCCATTCTTCCGGGGACAAGGGTCAGGAAAGTATCCCACTGTGTGCCGGCAATTCGATTACGATCTCTGAATTGGTTGATATCAATTCGGGAAGACCATCAACAACAACTCAAAAAAAAAAGAACTTCCCACCGGTAGCTCCGCCGGTTATCAGTAAACACATTAGCAAGATTAGCTGAATTCGTGTCGAAAATGTCAACATTGATAAGGGTCATTCGTTTAACGGCGGGGGAGCACGCCAACTGTGTCGTATCCTGTGGTCTATATGCTACATGGCTGAGTTGGGGCTGTATGGCTGCGATTCGCCGAAATGTCGCTACGGTTGCCGTCTTGCAGGCGCAAATGAATCCCCAATCCCGTGTCAGTGCAGGGAGTCCATCCGAAAGCGGATTCGCACTGTGCCGTTTAATCAATCACCCCAGATCTATTTTCACTCCAACTATCTATTAGGCGTAGGCAGTACATTACAGTAGTTGTTATATAATTTGGAACCTCCCCGGGGATTGTCGTTCCGTGATATGAGATCGTGGATCATATAGCAACCGGGTCTACATCAGATACGGCCCTTTGTTTTGCACGGTTTGTCCAACAAAACTACGCCAACAACGTCACCAGCCAGGCACGGCCCGAACACTGGCGCCGGGTTGAGTGCAAATACAATGTAATTCGATACGTTTCTCCACATGCAACCTCCGGCAGTGTCACGGGCACGTTGAACAGCCCGACTTCATCATGCTGACAGACAGGGCCCTACCATGTGCCTCCCGGGATCCCGCGGATACACCGTATCCGCTAGATACGCGATGATAGCAATTATATGCGAACCTCCCGGAGGACACGGGCGTTAGCATATGGTCTCGTGAGGACGCTACTGCTGCCAGTATACTAGTCTGCCTGCTAAACACAGTCTTCCAAGAGCCCCACATCCTACCATTCATGGGGGGAAGCCACGGCAAACTGCCCTTTTTCGGGTGGGAGAGGGACAAGGGCGCAAAAATGTTTGCGCCAACGGGTTGGGCAAATAAACGTTGGCGCTGTTATCAACTGGATGTTGTACGGTTTTTTTTTGCGCAGTTTCATTTTCGTTCTCCGTCGCCGCCAGTCAATCGTCATCGCACCCTTTTCTCGGTTGAAAGGGGCCCATTTCCGACGGAAAGGCGGCGTCGGGCAAAGGGTCACCAATTTCGAGAAAGCTATGCTATTTTTATAACCACTGTATATTGTCCATCATGGCCATCGGGACAATAGTTTTGATATATAACGCCACCAGCTTGCTTTTAATGTTTACTTGCTGATGGTTTCATCCACTCAGTACGAGTTCTGCCATTGATGAGTCAACGAAGAAAATTAAAGAAGCACACAAAGTTCTCCAACATGTTCCTGCTTTTGATCTATGAAACAACATTATGAGCGTACACTCATTTATCTCACCGTTTTTAACATTACTAACATATTGAAAAAAATACATTTATTATCGTGTCGATAAGAGATCATTTTATAGCACTAAGCCACGTATTTCTTATCCTTCAGTGTATGCTGGTGTATGCTTTGTACCGCGTTTCGTGTAACGGATCATTTATGTGACTCAGCGCCTCAAGAAATGTGACCTGTCATTACTCGAGATATAAAGTTACTTTTTTTTGTCTGGTGAATGAGTGTTCCTTCATTTGATCTAGTTTTTTTTTAATCCTATTTAATAAAATTGCTGAACATGCTTGTGACTCAACATTAGAGTCTAATGTTGACAAAACGAGTGGTTCGGTTATGCTGCGTTACATCGCCCAACCCTGGTATAATAAATGGGTTCCGAAATAACGTTTCATCAAAAAAGAAGAGAAAAAGAAATCCCACCCCCAAAAACACGAGGTGGGATGTTTGCAAACAACCTTTTAAGACGAGCCACGAGACGAATTAGTGCAACGTCATCGCACTCAACGGTCGACAATCATGGCGATCGACTGTTTGCCGGGGAAATCCAATAAATTTGGCTAGCCGGTCGCCAGTGGATCATCTGCCACGCCCGACGTCCGGATCGATGCCAGAAATAGTGGCCCATAAATACAACTGTTGCGTAGAAAAGCTCGATCCAGTGGGAGTATAGACACCCATCTTCTAGGGTGTGGTGTGGACCTTTTACCTCCCTCCGAACAGGTCAGCCATTGTAGGGGGACCGCTCGACCATAATTGCTGTCGCTATTACCAGCCCCCGACTGGTTCTCCACCGAATAAGAGCTAATGGAGGGCCCGGCGAGATAATCGCCGTCGGAAGTAATTAGACTATCGCGACAGTATTGACCACAATCTAACAGATTTGCGAAACTCGGTAAACAATATAGACAGTTGTTGTTAGTACTGCCACTCGAATGTGTCCCGGCCTAGGATGGCAAAGGTCGAGTGGCCCTGGTGCGCACGGTATCTGGTATCGCGAAGTACCGATATCCGAACCGGGTTTGCGATTTTACTGCACGTTTTTTATCAACAATCACATGCAATATGCTCACGTTAATGTTTATGTTACGCAATGGCCGTTTGGCCGCGTGGAGTGCGCCACCTGCGCCAAACCAGCCCATAATCGGTGGGGGTATCATAAAGCGTCCCGGCGGCTCAGTATTGACACACTGTACCCGAATCGGTCCGATTAACCTAATTACGCCGCCGTGTGGGTGAGTGGAATTACCTACCTATCGGGTAGAGATTGTACTTGAACTCCTCGTTCGAATCGAAGCACACCATCCCGGTGACGTAGTCGCTGTTGCCCCGCGGCGCTAGGCAGTACTGGTTCCGTGGGATGAGCATCTCGTCCGCAATGATAATGCTGCCATTCTGGAACGAAGAGGAGAATTTGATTGTCAATTCGGTGCGCCGTGTCAATGTTTGGTTTCCGAACGGCAGAACCGAAAAACCCCGGTGGTGCTACAAATTGTTGGCAAACACCCCCTCAGGGGAGGTCTCTAGTGGCGCGTAAAACCGCTTTTTTGACTCATCGCGAAACTTCCACCGTTCGCGGATAGTTTCGGGGGGAATGTGTGGAACGAAACTCGAAGTGCGAAGACGGCGAAAAGAAGCTCAACAAGCTAAAAGAACATGCCTACTATTCCTACATGGAAACATCTTCGTCGGTGCGCACACCAATTTGTCGCTTGTCGCATTTAAGTTACGCTATGCTGGCTCTAATTTCTCATCCGTAGTAAAGCTGATTCCCTCGTCGAAGCAACTGAAAGCAGTTGACATTTATTTTCTAAACCATTCCGGTCGCTACATGCAATGCTGTTTTTATTTTGAAAAGAAAAAAAAACCTAAAGAACATTCTGATTAAAGTCACAGCTGCGAGAGACAAACCTACAACCAGTCGCGCGTGATCACGCGCCTCTTGGGGAATGCGCGCGCGTCTTGTGGTGTACGTCACACGTAACGGAGGGCAAACCGTCTTGAGAGTTTGTGTTGTTACTCATCGCTACGGCCCGGGCAGCGAAAATTACGTCCGATCAAAGATCACGGAAGGAGTGATCGTTCGTCCGTTTCGCCTCTTGAGGTGAGTGGTATTTGCGATCGCGCTTCACGTGATCGTCGAGAAGAACAACTTGTTTCTTCCACGTTGATTGATCGTTCCTCTTTCTTGACATCCGAACTAGGGAACGAAGCGAATTCCAATATAGTTGGAATGTTTTATGCCCCTTTTTTATTTTAATAGAACAGTTAAAAAATCAATCCTGGGTCTAACGTGCCAAAAAAGTTTAAAAAATAGTATTAGATTCTTATTGGCGATTCTCTTTTCTGGCGCGTTTTCATCGCACTTTTGCAAACTACTTCACGGTTCGTAATTCAGCCTTGACCGGCCGCTAATTGATACGGCAAACAGGCTCCACGGTACACATACTATGGCCGGGATGAACACGTCCACAACGCAGGCCGTTCGTTTGAAACTGCATTATCAGTT
>JAOEFI010000006.1:18759677-18783214 GCA_034621735.1 Anopheles plumbeus
CAATCAATAATAATGACATAACGCTTTCCATCATTGATGAACAGCGTTTCAAGCACGCATGTATGCTTCTGTGACACACACACACACACACACACGTGTGCGAGTTCATATGTGTATGTATGCTCGCTTAGGACACAATTCGATCACACCGCTCGCCCGAAGCTTTTTATCGAAATTATCAATCAAATATGTCCCTAATTTGGGTGCCATTTCGAAACGGTCGAAATTAGGAAATTGGGTAGCTGGGAATCGGTTGATTAATTATTCGAGGAATATAAACGACGAATGTTGGTTTGGGACAGTTGTGGCCAGAATATGGGGCTCCCTGATTGACTGATTCATTCGGCTGGCGGCTAATGATGTTACTCCTAATGGGGCGTATGAGGAGAGGGATTTTTTGTGGCAAGGATTCTACAGTCATTCGGTGAAGATTTTCTGTTCTGAATAATAAGAAACCTTTCAACCAAGGATTTTGAATCGATGGTACAATATCTAAGACTATCAAGAGTAGCTTGAGTCTACTTAGTTAACTGGACAATTGACAAAACTCCTCTACTCTAAAGCCATGAGAAACGTCGTCCTTTTTGTCGATGATGTAGCAGTTAGATGAAGATAATATAGAGCACGAATAAAAAATGCTTGATAAACATGACGTTCGACAAAGAAATTATTGTTTACTACTTGACTTTTACGATATTTAAAGTCATAAAGCCATTCTTTTAAGCAAACGTTGCTTGATGTACAGTAAAAAGATCAAATTGGAATGGTGTAACAATCTAACAACAGTACATCGAGTTTTTGAAAGAACCATGCTTTTGCTTTTCCATCAAAATAGATCCGATCTACGACGGCTGTTAACTCAACCAATCAAATTTCTACAAACTCTATTAATCAACCATGTCGCAGTCTACCACGGCACGGCTTTTATCTCGCACTTGGGGTGGCCACCCATCACATCAAATTTACGGCCGAAGTCCCTGTTTTCCCTACCGTTCGTTATTTATTTTTTGCTTCATTTTTCGTAAAGCTCAGTGGAACATTATTGTCCCACAGAATGGAAGTGGGAGACTCCAGTGGCTCGGGCGCATGGTGGGACATGAATTTGTCATTTTACATCCAATGAGCAACCGCAAGGGAAAACACACTGCACTCCTCCATCCACACCACCGAAGCGGGTCCGAAGGAAGTCCGAAAAAATTTACGACACCACAGTGATCTAGATCTTCCATTGTAGAGACCCATGGTCGAAGTATCCTGGCTTAGCCGGCGGTGGGGGCAGTCGGTTCTACTTCTTCTCGGTTCTGTCCTACCCGTGGGGGATGTTAAACGAATCTCACATTCGTTGGTGGAGGAAAGGGGGGGGCGGGGGTAGGACAGGCGGCGGCGGCAGCGGCGTAGTGAGATCGGGAGACACTGGATAATTAATGTGATGAAAACGGATGGACGACGGACGGAATGAGCTTCCGGTGGTCCACTCCGCCCGTGTGTCATCCGACACGGGTTCTCAATCATTCAAACGCCGCCGGGCCGCCATCTTCTCCATCCGGCAGGAGCAGCGGGGGCAGGAGCATATGCACGACGATGGCAGTGTTCCACTTTTCATTCACCATTACATTTTACGACTGCAGCAGCAGCATCAGCATCAACGTCATCCACCGAGGCTGCTGGGAGTGTCCTGGATCTGCATTTACACCAGCGTACCACCATTCGGGCCACATTCCATGGAATGGATTCTCATGCTGCCTCCGTTCTGCTGTGCCAGCTGTGAGGTTGATTGTTCCTAAGAGCTTCTGCAGCCGTGGCGAGTGCAAACATCGCATCACTTGATTGCGCGCTCGAGAATATGATGCCCTGATGCCCGGGCCCTAATGCCAAGGGGTATGCTGGACTCATTTCGGGCGATTTTTTTTTTCCATTCGTACTTTAATAGCCTCCGTCAGCAGATAGAGTGTTATTACTTTGTAAAAGGGCTATAACTTGAGCAAGCTTGGTTTTATCAAACAAACGAAGAAATATTAGGGAAAGCTCTGAACGTCAACTATCTTGATAGCAGGTTTATTATGATGCAAGTACAAGTAACAAAAATGTTTTTCAAAGTCATAAATCTTCGAGATGTTTAGCTGAATTCAATCATGAATGGTGCTTAAACCAACCGACAAGATGATTCAATATAATAATGTTGTGGGAATTCAACGAAACTACCTTATGCTTCGTTATGTTCAGGAGAGTCTTGATTGCTCAAACAGTAAACCCAAATACGGTATTTGCAGTAAATCTGGTTGAAACAATGCAATGGCAATGAAAATTGACTTACTTCACCGTTAGGGAATTGGCCAAAACGCTGTGTGCGTGTGTGCTTACTTCCCTATTTTTCCTCGCTTCAACCATCCCCGCACCGCGGACTGGCCGATTCCAGAGTGCGTGCATACGTTTATTTGACTTTGTTCCGACACAATTTTTTGTTCCGTTCCACTTCGCCATTGTTTGCCACCGCCAAACATAAAACTTTTCCCTTCGCCATCGGGCTCGCTTGGTGCGCGAATCCATCCTCCCATCCTCCTAAAACCAGGACGATGTTAGGTGGGGACGAATGGCCGGGGGTGAAAGCAAAACGCGAACGAGAAGAAGAAACAAAAAATGAAGTTATGAACGCAACGATTTTCTGTTCAACAACTAAATAAAAGCCAGATGGTGGTTTGGTGCTTGAGTTTTTTAATAATGGCTCCGTTTCATTCCCACCCTTCGCGGAGGGACCGGGCGGGTGGGGCCCACCCCCATCGGACATCGGGTTTTTTTATTCCTTTCCTTCCTGCACGCGCGGTGTCTCCAAAGCAAATGATGGTATAAGACACCACCTAGCCCCCCGGGGCCTTTCCCCGTCTCAGGCCACCCCGGCGATGTTGGTTGTGTGGCGAATTTTCCGACCAGAGAGCTGCAGATTTGCTGACAAGTTCGCTTTTTTGCGCCGCCGTCGCCGTTTGCTGCAAATGATTTTTTTTACTTTCGGGAAATAATTTCCCCAGATCCTGACGGAGCGGAGCGGTGGTGTGTGCTACCATCCGGCGCCTGGAAGGGAAGTGGGCCGATAATTTTACATCTTGTTTGTGCTCATGTTTTTCTTTCCGCGTACTTTCATGTTTGCATAAAAAGTTAGCCTTCTTCGGTGCCGCCTTTTAAATCGGCCATTTTTTATTTCGTCCCTATCAGTCTTCCACGTATTACTTTTGAATTACGAGGCCAGGACTTACGTAAAACTACTACGCACGTTTTTTTTTGCCGCCCTCGACGTCATTAGCATCAGTTCGTTCAATAAAACGTTACGCGGTCGTTGAAAGATTGACCATTTTGTGAGCATCGGTATGTGGTGTAAGCTTCCATCATCATCAGACTATACCATTTTCTTTATGTTTTGGTTCCAACATTTTCTTTATTTATTTATTTATTTATTTACTTTTCAAAAGCTTACGTGACCTTTTTGGTGATATGAAATAATATGTTCTTACGAGGTTTGCAAATGAGAAGTTGGCGTGGTTTCCACAAAGTGCCTCCAAGGTTAATATGTTATATTCCAGAAACCATTTCCTGGTCTTTCACGGTCACACGATTTGCATCAATTTAGTTCGGAGAATAAGGTCCGCGATCCACTAACTCTAATAATCTAACATATCTAATATATTTTCTCGCTGTCCTTTCTCTACAGACTGACATTGACGTCCGGTTCATCCGGTTCGGTGCGCAGCGGCCACACAAATGTCAAATTCAATCGACGGAAGAAAACGGAAAAGCTGCTCCAGGGAGGGCCCGTCCAGGATGGGCCCCTCCTCTACCGCGATGAGGAAGAAACGATCGAAGCGGGCGTGTGCCAGGTGTACACGGGGGCGACGTGCGAGCACTACCTCCGCAACCAGACCGTCTTCGTGACGCCGGACATCACGATGGAGATACTGGAGGAGCGTCTGAAGGCGGCATACGGTGTGATCCGCGAGTCGAAGGACATGAACGCCAACTGTCGGGTGTACGCCCTGCCCAGCCTCTGTTACAGCATACTGCCGCTCTGCCGAACGCCCGAGCTCACCAACCATCAGTACTTCGCGAACAAGGCGGCGGCCGAAGCGGTCCGTCGGGGTCCCGTCAGCAGCGGCAACAACTCCGGCCCCGGCGGTCGTGGCGGCAAGTTTAAATCGCACGAGAAAAAGAACAACCGCAAACAGCTGGCACTGAAGGCGGCGGCCACTGCCGGCACCATGCCAACGGCGGCTGGCGCCCTGGCGGATTTTGCCACTCCGGTGGGAAACGTGGCCACCACCACCGAGCGGCTGCGAGTTTATTTCAGCGGAGGCGTCACGCCCGACCTCGCCGGGCGCCTGTTCGATGGGGAAATTGTGACGGAGTATGCGCTGCCCCGCTACGGCAACGACAACAGCCGGGGACGCCGGGCGGCACCGGACTCGGCCAGCTATCATCGCTTCGTCCAACTACCGGAGGAGGTGTCGGTCCTGTCGTACACCTCGTCGGTCGGCCCGAAGAAGGCGTACCCGCCGACGCGGAACACGGAGAACCTGCGTCGCATCTGCCGCAACGACTGTGAGCTGCTGGAGAACGAACTGTGCCAGCAGGAGTACGCCATCGCGAAGCGCCATCCCACGATCGGTCAGAAGCTACCGCTCGAGGAGTGCGACGACCTGCCGCTGCAGAAGAGTGTCGACGGGACGATACTGAACGGCATCGGTGGGCTTGGGAGCTCCGGCGACATGGAGTGCATGCGGCTGGGGATCGATCTGGACATCAAGCCGGACGACGATTGCTACTGGGAGAACGGGGCCAGCTATCGAGGCATCATGGACCGGACGACGTCGTCGAAGATCTGCATGCGCTGGTCGAAGCTGATGCACACGATGTCGGAGTTTCCACATCTCGCCGGTCACAACTACTGTCGGTGGGTGCATGTCCAATTTATTTGAAAACGACATTTTCGATCGCTTGGCTTATGTCAATTCTTTTCCATTCACTTTTAAGAAATCCACCACACGCAGGCCCGATGGACGCACCGTGGTGCTACGTGGACATGCAGAAGACGATCGAATACTGCGACATCCCCAAGTGCTCGGAGCGGATGTGGATGTACATTATTATCGGTTTCATCGCGGTCATCTCACCCCTATTCATCGGTGTGGCGGTGTTCTGCTGCCGGAAGTACCGCAAGCATGGCGTTTCCAACATTCAGAATGTAAGTGCGATGTTGACGGCGCTAGGACACTCCATTTATTTCTCGAACCATTGCAGATCAACCTCCCGAATGCGGATAAGAACATTTACGGCAACTCGCGCCTCAATTCGCCCATCGAAATGACCTCACTGATAGCGAATCAGTCGTCGGCGGGAGCAGCCAGCCGGAACGCGGAAAACGGTGGCATCCAGGGGCTGATCACCGGGCAGTCGGGCGGCCACCATGGCCAGTCGTCGCAGTCGCGCAACAACGGTATCGCGCGCGTCCCCCAGTACACCCTTCAGGACGTGCGGTTCGTGGAGGAGCTCGGCGAGGGTGCGTTCGGGAAGGTGTACAAGGGCGAGCTGACGCAGAAGAGCGGCGATAAGATCTTCGTTGCGGTGAAGGCGCTGAAGGAGAACGCCAGCGCGAAAACGCAGGCCGACTTCAAGCGCGAGATCGAGCTGATCTCGGACCTGAAGCACGACAACATCGTGTGCATCCTGGGCGTGGTGCTGAAGGAGGAACCGCTCTGCATGCTGTTCGAGTACATGGCGCAGGGTGATCTGCACGAGTTTCTGATAGCCAACTCGCCGAACGAGGGCAAGTCGCTCAGCCAGCTACAGTTTCTACTGATCGCCCAGCAGATATGCGACGGAATGGAATACCTAGCGAGCCACCATTACGTCCACCGAGATCTGGCCGCAAGGAATTGTCTCGTGGGCGATAATCTAACGGTGAAGATATCTGACTTTGGCCTGTCGCGAGATATCTACAGCTCGGATTACTACCGGTAAGGTCCCTCGTGAACCACATTTCCGTGTTGGACCATACTCTATCGTCCCTTTGTCCTGCTCATTCTAGTGTCCAATCGAAATCCCTACTACCCGTGCGCTGGATGCCGTCGGAGTCGATACTTTACGGCAAGTTCACGACGGAGAGTGACGTCTGGTCGTTCGGTGTGGTCCTGTGGGAGATCTACAGCTACGGACTGCAGCCGTACTACGGGTACAGCAACCAGGAGGTGATCAACATGGTCCGCGCCCGCCAGCTACTGCCCTGCCCCGAGTCTTGCCCCAGTGCCGTCTACTCGCTAATGGTGGAGTGCTGGCACGAGCAAGCAGTACGCCGGCCAACGTTCCCCGAGATTGGCCACCGGCTGAAGATATGGTACCAGGCGCAGAAGAGAAGTAAGTGGTCGTGCCCAATCATATGGCCGATCGGTTTTAAAAATTTCCGGAACTAATGTGCGAACCACTGTTTTACATTCCAGGTGAACAAAACGAACAGGCAGGTTTCAATCGGAAAGGGTCGATGTTGAGCGTCAACACGCAGCGTATGTCCTCTCAGGGCAACTTGAACATGGCGACGCCGTCGGCCTCCTCCAGTCACCATTCGCTTAGTCGCAACGGTGATGGTCGCACGGAACAGGCGAACCAACAGCTACAGCAGCAGCATCAGCAACAACAACAGCCGCTGTTGCCACAAGCCCAGCAGCGTAAACACCAGCATCACCATTCGCTGGAGCGCGAGAAGATCCTCAGGACGAATCAGTTGCAGCATCAGCAGCAGCAGTTGCAGCAAACGCCACAAGCGCTGCACCATCCGGGCGCTGTGCGGCAACACCACCAGCACCATCAGCATCACCACTCGTTAGACCGGAGCAACAGTAACGGCAACGGTGGCCATCGGCTCGACGAGTCGAACGCTTCGGCGGCATCCTCCGGCTGCCAAGGCGATCAGTTCGAAACGCAGAGCAACCGTAGCTTTTACCATAACGCTAGCGCGAGCAGGAGTAACAAAAGCATACACTCGATGCAGGAGCAGCACCACCAGGCCGTGGCACACCAACAGCAGCAGCAGCAGCAACATCAGCACCATCCGCATCACCCCCAGCCGCCGCAGCAAATGATGGGACACCCTCAGGGATACAAAAACTTTAGCCTCCCGCGCAAGAGCCTAGACAGTGGGCTCGAGTACGGGCTGGACGGTGGTGTGGAGCTGCCGGGCGTCACCAACAGTCCAGGCTATCCTGCCGCCGGTGGCCGGGAGATGAAGGCCACCCATCGTCCGCCGAAGGACCCGCACCGGCATCACCACCATCATCACCATCACGGCTCGGGGCGCAGTAGAAATCGGATCGACGTGGTAGGCGGTGTTGCGGGGGCCGCCGTTGGCTGCTCCGTGTCGTCCCTACCCGGCAGCGAGTCACTTATGGGCCCGGCGGACTCGATCGACCGGCAGACGCAACTGATACCAAAGAACAGCACCCAGTCACTGGTGACCGGCAATCCGTCGATGCCGGGACGCAAACCGAGCCACAGTGGCAGCATCCTCAGCGTGGCTAGCAATGCCAGCGAGCAGTGCGTTAGTGGCAGTTCCTTTCAGCCTGGTTTCAGCTCGCCCTCGCCAACGGTGCAGTCGGTCAGTAATGGGATCATCGCTGGCGTACCCCTAGGTGATCCACTACCTCCGCTAATGCAAACATCCTACCACGAAGGATAAGAGCGCACTGTGGTACCGCGTGTTTCCCTTATGCAGAAAACAAACCACTCACACACACACACACACACATTTCTTTCATCGTCAACTAGCGTAGTTAAGGTTTTAAGCAGGTCGCGGATACCTTCGTTCCTCCATTGTCGGTATATTTGCGGCAATTAACGACAAAAATGAACAGTGGACTTGATTTTATTTATTTTTGGTTAACTTCATTGCTCTTCCCTATTATTTTCTAAATTTTCTGGATAACTTGGATGTCCCTCAAATCAGCCATGTGTTTTGATCTCAAATTTGGACTGGACTATTTTATAGGATTTATGATACTAAGCCAAACGAATTCCTATCATTTCATTCTCATTCATTCTTGATTTATATGTTGTGTTTTGTCCCATACACTATTCAATCTCATACCTTTCACGATTTTCGTAAGCGATCCCAGTGCTCAATAGTTTTTCTAATCTGTTTATATGATTTTTTTTTAATATTTAAGTATTGTAGCTATTGCTACGTCTAAAATACAGTTTATTGACCCAACTTTAGAACTGATTATAGATAAATTAATTCAACCCGTTTTAGGAACCAGTGGTTGCACCATTTGCGCCTAGGATGGCAGGATGCAGGATATAGTAAGGCAGTAGGATGCGTTATTCAGCTGAGGTTTACGAAACGACCGATTCCAGGTGTCTATCTCGATTTTCCTATTTAGTCCTATTATTTTTTTCTTTACATAAAAAGGAGTTATCTTATTCTTCCTCACTACAATTCGATGCCGGTGGCCTCGAGCATGACATAATGGGATGAAATTTTAACGTACGTGTAATCCGAGGCTCGTGTTTTAATGTGTGCCCTTCGTGTAAAGCCGTCGCCCGCCTGTAAAGCGGGTGGAGAAGCCACACAAGTCAAGTCAAGCTCACAAAATCATCGATAATTCCGTACCAATCGTTTATGTGTAAGCAAAAGAAATGACTTGTTTATTACAAGTAATGACGCCAGACGTTGAATTGAGAGAAGCATTGCGCAAGGGCTTCAAACTCTACTATATATCGACCCGAAGGATAAGGGGCGTTTTGAGATAATAAGATGGGTTCAGTACGAACTTGCATACGGCAAAAGAATAATTTGAATATCATAAATCAAGATACAACAAAGATATGTTTAGGTAAGACAGCAGCATGAATGTGTCCGACAGTACACGCTGGTCGGGAAGTAGTGTTGTTAATTATTCTTTTCCCGTTGGCGTTTCGGCACTCGGTGCGAAACAGGCTAGACTCACTTTTTATTTTTATTTTATTCATTTATTGTTTTTTTATTCTTTTGCAAGGAATGCATCGGCTGCATTTTGCAGCATTTTTATGCAATGAACAAAACAAAACGGTGTATTATTATTAAGGAAGAATGTATGACAAACTTTTTGCATGTGAAAAATAAATTCAACGGCAACAAACCAAAAACAAAATGCGGAATAGAATTGTCGGAAAAACTAAACATCTGTTTGGCGGGCATGTGTTTTGTAGGAAAATTGAAAGAAATCATATTCCATTGATGTCCTTTCTGTTATCCACTAACAGCTTGCGAATCACAAACAGGAGTATCGCGGTATGATACACCCGAGTGGAAAGAAGCGTATGTAAAGGAAATTATTGAAGGAGATTCACATTAGCTCGCATCAGACAGTACGAACCGATAACGCGGTTCCACGGGGCCGAAGGTATTCATTTCCCGCGTTAACAAGTTGTTGGATCTGTGATCAATCTGAGACGTGCTTCGAAGGGAGCGTGCATTGTTTATGTTCGTCGTCCAGTCTAACAGCAGTCTTCAATTTGCAAGTAATCACATAATGGAATCAATCAAATTTAAACACAATTAGTGTCTGTGCGAAGCAGACACGCTCATAACGCTCGCTACTTGCTACAATATTTTCGCTTATAAATAGTAAATCTGAAATACAAAGCGCGAGCATGAAAATTATAATGTCTACGCGGATCAACAGACAAATTGACGACCCATCAATCACCGGATTGGACCTGAACGAGTCCAACCAGACTCGTTGATAGATGGTGTATGATTTTATTTCACATTTTTTGTTGTGTGTCGTGAATTGCATTCCACTTTCACAAACAGGTGATAAAAGGCTTCGTTGGCTCAGCTGTTCCAATACCGGTTATCAGGTGACCTGTGGAAATTTAAGAAACAGTCAGCCAGCGCAGGACAACTATCTCACACCACGCGCGGTGAGTTCGCTGTCTCACGGTATATCATTATCACGGGCAAAAAAAAACGCCGGTTGTCATACTTTACCCGCCAGAGCGGGCGAGCGAGCTGCTGCGTCCTTCGATCAATCCACTTCTTCTCAATTTGTCGAACGCGAATTCTCGTGTCTGTCCAGCTCTTCAACTCTCCTGCCTGACCCATCCCAATACAGACGCGCGTGTGTTGTGTTTCGCGGCGCCAAGTGATCATGGTTCTTCACACGATCGCGCCGACGATCACTCGCTCACGATCAGTCGTAGCGTGAGGACGCGTGCGTTGTGTCGAGTGCGGTTTACAACTTCCCCCCACCTTTTTTACTTTTTTCCCTCGTGTTCGTGTGGTAGAGTGCTGCACCACAGTAAGCCGTTTCAGTTCGTCCTTGAACGTTGCCACCAGCGTTGTACAGTGCCAGTTTTCGCAGTGAAGACATAAAACGCCAGCCTAAGATAAACTTCTCCTGTTTGCAAGCATCCAACAAAGAGTGATTGATTGTTAGATTGGCAATAAAACCTAACCCATACCATGCTCTCTACAATTGGAAGCTACATTTGGGGTAGCTCGGAGAACGACAGGTACAGTTAAACGCTGCAAACAAAAACTTAACCAATTTCGCCACAGCAGATAAGACCCATTAGTCTGCAGTGTTTGTGATTGTTCCCGAATTTCCAACCCCGGCAACCGCGAACCGTGTAGTTCATCATTGTGTCTACTTTCGCTTCGCGTTGAGTTTCTTTTAGCTAGAAGAAGCGTCTTGTTCGTCTTCTCAAGACCGGTTCTCCCTAATTGGAGTCCTATGTGCAACCGATGCCCTCTAGCATTACGGGCAGTCGCGTTTAATGTATTTTTTATTTATTGTCGACCCATCCGACGTTATCTCGTGTTTTGTGCAATTCATTCGAACACTTTAGTTAGCGCCGTGAATGTATTGGGGTGCCTACTGGACACGTTTGAAAAAAAAAACCGATTTCAAAAACAAATAAAACAAATTTAAAAGCACTCGGTATGCCTGTGCTCGTGACGTGAATATCTCCGTTGATCTATTGCCAGCGGTCGAACGTGAATCTCGAGACGCGGGGAACAAACGTTGATAAATGTCCATCAAAACGTGTTGGAAACACGGCATCGAAAAACAGTCGCGAGCAACAGTATAGACACACCAAGCGCCGCATTGTGTGAATGCAGTTTTTTTTTTCCAACATTTTTGTTTTGTTTTGAGTTTAAAGTTGAACTGGCGGGAAAGTGGGCCCGGGCTGGTGAATAATGCGATACAATCATGTTTCGCGTACATGTCGCGGGTGAAATACAAATTTCCCGAAACGCCTCCATCGCGTGCATCGTTTTCCGTGATCGACAAATAATGGTACGTTTCTCTCTTCCGCCCCTTCGCAGTCCCCTGGCGGAAATCACCCTCACGATCAATGGGAAAACGTACACCGGTGAGTACAGCGTGTGATGTGTTATGTGTTTTCGAACCGCTTATGATGATTGCCGTATTCATTGAATGGCGCGACCGTGTTATATATGTTTGTAATGATCGTGTCTACCTACTGTAGCGAATCCGAAAACGATCCCCGCGGATACCTCCCTGAACACGTTCATCCGGAATCATGCTCATCTGACCGGTACCAAGTTCATGTGCCTCGAGGGTGGCTGTGGGGCGTGCATCGTCAATCTGAATGGCGTTCATCCGGCAACGAAGGAGAAGAAATCATGGGCCGTCAACTCGGTATGTACCGCTTGTATCTATATATTTACATGGTGCGGGTGGCCATCGCGAAACATCAAAGGTTGGTAACGCAAAGTCATTGTGAGAAGCGAAAATTTTAGTTCCACTACCACTAACCAATTCGCCAGTGTGTCAAGTCATTGCGGATGTCGGGCGGGTCAATTGACCCCCAGACTAAACCGGGTTTAAACATGTGAAGCAATGGTAATTAAAGTTGACATGAATATTGTTTCCCTTTAGCCAGAACAGTATTTTCCGCTCGTAAGATTAAACGTAAGGAGACAACAGGACTTTCCCGTTGCAAGACCCTAAGACTTTTCTATTTAATTCTAGTGCCTTTATCCGGTGTTTGCCTGCCATGGGCTGGACGTCAAAACCGTCGAGGGGATCGGCAACAAGAAGGACGGCTACCATCCGATCCAACAGCGGCTGGCCCATCTGAACGGGACCCAGTGCGGCTTCTGCTCGCCCGGCATGGTGATGAACATGTACAGCCTGCTGGAGGCCAACCAGGGCGCAGTGTCGATGGATATCGTGGAGAATGCGTTCGGTGGAAACATCTGCCGCTGCACCGGCTACCGCCCGATACTGGACGCGTTCAAGTCACTGGCCGTGGATGCGGACCAGAAGCTGCTCGACGCGTGCCTGGACATCGAGGATCTTACGGCGAAACGGTGCCCGAAAACGGGAAATCCGTGCGCTGGAAAGTGCAGCTCGTCTGCGGTGGAATTGGTCGACAGCAAGCGATCGGTCCGGCTGGTCTTTGACGACGGCAAGGAGTGGCACAAGGTGTCGCAGATAAGCGACATTTTTACGATCTTCGATCAGATTGGCAGCAGGCCGTACATGCTGGTGGCTGGAAACACGGCCCACGGTAGGAATATACTCCCCAAGATCATTTCGGAACGTGAATAAACGTCCCTTCGTTGCAGGTGTATACCGTCGCAGCAACTCGCTGGAGGTGTTCATCGACATCAACTCCGTCGAGGAGCTGCATACCCATTCGTTGGACGCCAAAGAGCTAGTGGTCGGTGCCAACGTGTCGCTGACCGAGTTCATGCAAATACTGGACACGGCGGCTACGAAGCAGCCCAACTTTGCACACTGCAAGCACCTGGAAAAGCACATCGATCTGATCGCGAACGTGCCGGTGCGCAGTGCGGGCACGATCGCGGGAAATTTGAACATCAAAAATCAGCACCACGAATTTCCGTCCGATATGTACCTCATCCTGGAAACGGCCGGAGCTAAGTTGACAGTTGGTGAGAAAAAGTTTGAGTACGAACTACTTATAGAATTTTGGAAGATAATAATTTGTGTTTCGTCCCACTTTCAGTTGAAACTGGTGGTAAAACCAGCCTCGTAACCCCAGCTGAGTTCGTGCGGATGGACATTCAAAAGAAGGTGCTGAAATCGGTCACCCTTCCAGCACTCGCTTCCACTTGCTACTTCTTCCGATCGTTCAAAGTTATGCCCCGGTCGCAGAATGCCCACGCGTACGTGAACGCGGCCTTTCTCGCCAAGTTCGCCGAGGACGGCGTGACGGTGGAATCGATCAAGATTTGCTTCGGTGGCATCAATCCCGAGGTATGCTCGGTGGCGGATATTTCACCATTAAAAACGAACGGAGCGGCAAGCTAAGTGTGATTTTCTTTATTTCTTCAGTTCACTCACGCTACTGCAACGGAAGCGTTCCTGGTCGGCAAGAACCTGTTCGACGGGGAAACCATCCAGGCCACCATGAGCCAGCTGAGCAATGAGATCAATCCCGACTGGGTCCTGCCGGACGCGTCCAGCGAGTTCCGGAAGAACCTGGCATTGGCCCTGTACTACAAGTATCTACTGAACGTAGCGCCCGACGACCTGCGGCTGAAACCGTCCTATCGCTCCGGCGGAACCGTCCTGGAGCGCCCAATGTCCTCGGGCCAGCAAACGTTCGACACGTACGAGCGCAACTGGCCACTCACGAAGAACATTCCGAAGATTGAAGCCATAGCGCAAACGTCCGGTGAGGCGAAGTTTACGAACGACTTACCCCCGCAGCCCGGGGAGCTGTACGCCGCGTTCGTGATCGCCACGAAGCCGCACTCGCGTATTGGACAAATAGATGCATCCAATGCTTTGGTGAGCAAGTCGAATTTTCCAGCCTAAAATAGTGCCAGACTTGTGCAACTGATGGCTAACTCCCCGTTCATTTCCCTTAGAAATACCCCGGCGTGGTGGCGTTCTACTCGGCGAAGCACATTCCCGGCACGAACAACTTCATGCCGGCTAGCCTGGGCAACGCGGAGGTGGAGGAGATTTTCTGCAGCGGCGAGGTGCTCTACCACGGCCAACCGGTCGGCGTGCTGGTGGCTGAAACGTTCGCCCAAGCGAACCACGCCGTCGACCTGGTGCAGATCATGTACGAGCGGGTGTCGCAGCAACCGGTCTATCCGACGCTCAAGTCCCTGCTGGTGGACCAGTCGAAAGCGCGCATCTTCGACGAACCGTCGGCGAGCAGACGTGGTTCCAGCTACCGGGTGAACGTGGCCGCCCCACGGAAGATCACCGGACGCTTCGAAATGGCCGGCCAGTACCACTACACGATGGAGACGCAGACGTGCGTGTGCGT
Source organism: Anopheles plumbeus (assembly GCA_034621735.1). Lineage (NCBI taxonomy): Eukaryota > Metazoa > Arthropoda > Insecta > Diptera > Culicidae > Anopheles > Anopheles plumbeus. The sequence goes on from JAOEFI010000006.1 coordinate 18,773,976, forward strand.
GCCGATCGAGGACGGGATGGACGTGCACAGCGCAACGCAATGGGTCGACCTGTGCCAGGTGGCGATCGCGTCGATGCTGCAGGTGCCAGAGAGCAGCCTCAATTTCACCGTACGCCGGCTCGGTGGAGCATATGGGGCGAAGATTTCCCGCGCCTGCCAGATCGCGTGCGCCTGCGCCCTGGCGGCGCACCTGCAGAACCGACCGGTTCGCTTCGTGCAGACGATCGAGTCCAACATGAGCTCCATCGGCAAGCGGTACGGCTGCATCACCGACTACGAGGTGGACGTGGAGACCAACGGGCGCATCGTGAAGCTCGTGAACAACTACCTGCAGGACTACGGTGCGTCACTGAACGAGAATGTCGGGGACGCGACGACCGAGTTCTTCAAGAACTGCTACGATAGCAAGACGTGGAAGATCGCCGGGAAGGCGGCGAAAACGGACGCACCGTCCAACACGTGGTGCAGGGCTCCCGGCACGACGGAGGGTATTGCGATGATCGAGAACATCATGGAACATCTCGCCTGGGAGCTGGGGCTGGATCCGATAGAGGTGCGCCTGGTCAACATGCCGCAGGGAAATAAGGTGCGCGAACTGCTGCCACAGTTCCAAGCGGACGTGGAGTACGCCCGACGCAAGGGTGATATTGACCAGTTCAACGTCGACAACCGGTGGCGCAAGCGCGGCATCGCCATCTCCTTGATGCGCTACCCGCTGGATTACTTCGGGGCGCTCCATGCACTGGTGGCCATTCATGCCGGCGATGGAACCGTCTCGGTGACGCACGGAGGCATCGAGATGGGCCAGGGGATGAACACGAAGGCGGCCCAAGTTGCGGCGTACGTACTCGGCTTGCCGCTTGAGAAAGTAAGCATCAAACCGACGACCAGCTTGACGTCCCCGAATGCCATCGTCACCGGTGGCAGTATGACCAGTGAAGCTGTGTGTTATGTGAGTTGGGCCGGCGTAGCACTAACATCCTGTGAGATTCTGTAACTATTTGTGCTTCTACTGTCCGTTTGTAGGCCGTGAAGAAAGCGTGTGAAATTCTCGTCGAGCGCATCAAACCCGTCCGGGACGCGCACAAGAACGCCCCCTGGGAGACCGTCACGCAGCTCTGCTACGCCAGCAGTGTGGACCTTTGCGCCACCTACCACTACAAGGCGGCCGAGCTGACACCGTACATTATCTGGGGCCTGTGCTGCGGCGAAGTGGAAGTGGACGTGCTGACCGGCAACGTGCAGCTGCGTCGGGTCGACATCCTTGAGGATACGGGCGAAAGCCTTAGCCCCGGCATCGACGTCGGTCAGATCGAGGGTGCGTTCATCATGGGCGTCGGCTACTGGCTGACGGAGGCACTGGTCTATGACATGACCAACGGTGCCCTGTTGACGAACCGCACCTGGACCTACAAGCCGCCCGGTGCGAAGGACATTCCGGTCGACTTTCGCGTGCGCTTCCTGCAGAAGAGCTCCAACCCGGCCGGTGTGCTGCGCTCGAAGGCAACCGGTGAACCGGCATTCAACATGTCGGTCGTGGTACTGTTTGCGTTACGGAACGCGCTCCGGTCGGCGCGGAAAGATGCGGGGCTGCCGGACGACTGGATCCCGATGGGGACGGCTTCCACGCCGGACCAGATCCACACGATGGCAGGCAACTCGATCGATCAGTACAAATTGAATTGATATTACAAACGGAATTAGTGTTTCACTTTTCAACATCATGGTGCTGGTGCTACATACAAGTATACGGTTTTTTCTATAAAGTTTTCAAATAAACTTGCTTGATCACATAAACTACAAGTGTCTTACAAGTGCACTCAATTAACCAACGTGCTAAACCAACTTATGCGATGACTCGAAGGGGGGAACACCGTATGCATTGGCGTAACTTTAACAACTGAAGAAGGCAAGACATGCGACAAGTAAACATAAACGGCCGCTGTATTTGATTTTCTGCACAACATTGCTTCGAGGACAAACAAAAGCTAGCGGTCAGAACTTTTTAACCTAGATTTACAGTTCACGATTATCGTAATGTTACGTGGCTCGTGACTAGCGCTGACGCATCTAAACAATTTGTGGGCCAGCTCGTGTTGTCGAAAGCATGAATGGCACGTTCTTCTTAATGGTTTGTGGTATTTTACTTAAACTAAATAACTTTTACTCTATTGTTCCATGTGTTCTAACGAGAAAGGGCGATGTACATGTATCCCCTCCAGTGAAGCCCTCAGATTTCCCCGTTCCTATAACTGCCAAGCAATGACACAAACCTCAAGTTGCCATAACATTTGAAATTTCGCTGTCAATTCTGCAAAAATCACGCTCGCATGCCGTCGCTTCTTCATATGCAGCAGAACGGAATTCAGATCGGTTAGACGCGTATCGCACACCTTTCACCGCATTCGGATTTACGCGGTTGACGAGATCGGTTCTAGTGCAGTGCTGCTTCTGATTCGAAAACCGCTTCCAACCTCCGTAAAGAACTGACACGTATACAGTTCTTCTTCGGTGACAATATTTGAACAAACTCCCATCTAAGTGTCCTGTTTTAGATTGGAAAGTGTTGGCCGGGGATCGGTTCTTCGTGGAAATGTTTTCAACGATCGGGTCGTACATCTGGAGCAGCTCTGATTACGAGGGGTAAACTCATATTTCGGTGGGGTTTGGTCGGCAGAAGAAGTATAAGCAGTGATGGTTAATTACGTCTCCGAATAGCATAGGTTCCCCCTCAGGTTCCTTGGGCGTCCCGAAACTTTGGCAAACTTTTCTAATTATAATCCGGATTTAATTTTTTCACATCCTTGAGAAAAATACTATTAAATCAAGCCAGCACTTTTAAATCATACATTAAATCATAAGTTCATCACAATCATCACACACCCAGGGAATTTCATCTCTTTACTCCAGTAGTTCCCAAACTGGTCCGTAAGTGGGCGGTAAGCTATACAAGATGTACAAAAGAGTACAACTATTATTTGTGTTTCTCTTAACCTGGTGCGGAAACTGGCTACTCAGTAGCCACATTTCGACTCGTCTCCAAAATAGCGCACGAATCTATATCCTGACGCTACACTGTGGTATAAAGTTCTAAGATCAGTTTAAAAATACAGCCCCAAATACAATATGCCGCCGATGCGAATAAATTTTCGGGTCTGTGAACCCCCAAATTTGTCGTTATTCCTCTTCGCTAAATCTTCCTAACATTTCGACTTCCATCCAACACCGCGCGCGTCTCTACATCCTGGCCCCACATTCCGGTTTAAAGTTCTATCAAAGCATAATAATCACAAAGCTAGAGCATAGGGCATCGTCGTGCAGCGAATGTGAATATTTTACCGTCGGTCTGTGAACCCTGATATTTTTCGTCATTCCTCTTCGGTAAATCTTCGCACACATTTAGACACCACAACAGCCCCCCCCCTCACGCAAACACAACGCGCGGCTCCACATCCTAACCCGTGCATTCTGGTTTAAAGTTCTGATTGACTGAAAACTGCAGTCCATGAACGGAAACAGGTTGCACTTTTGTTTCCTTGAAATATGCATCACGGTTACATCTGGGGAGAAGGAGCAAAGTAAAATTTGGAGAAAAAATCAACCAAAAAGTCAGAACAAACAATCAAAACAGGTTTAACAGGAATGTGTTTTTTTGGGAATTTTACTGCTATAGTTAATGCGCGATGGGAATACATTATAGTCCAACAGGATGTCCTAGGTCATGGCGCCTGTTTTGCCTGACATTGCCGTCTAGAGCAGTGTCTACCTGACATCGGTTTGGTGATTAGGAAAAGATCTTCCTCAGAAACTTCCATAAACTATTTAATTTCTTTCTATGCCAGCCCTCTCTCAGAGGTCACCTTCAACATCAATGACAAAACCTACACCGGTAAAGTATGAACGGCTGTTCAATGTTTCGACACATTGTGAGGCACACGTTTGAAACCGTTTTGTTCCCCCATATCGCATCCTTAGCTCAGGCCGCTCGAGTTCCGCTGGACACATCGCTGAACAGCTTCATTCGCAACCATGCCCATCTGTCCGGGACTAAGTTCATGTGCTTCGAGGGAGGATGCGGCGTGTGCATCGTGAACGTGTCCGGCATTCATCCTGTGACGAAGGAGTCCAAAACGTGGTCGGTGAATTCGGTGCGTATACAGATCTTCCCGATCGATGTGTGGACGATGGTTTAATCAAGCTGACTTGAATGGCCCGCCGTAGTGTCTGTTTCCGGTGTACGCCTGCCATGGTCTGGACATCAAAACGGTCGAGGCATTGGGCAACAGGCGGGACGGCTACCACCCGATCCAGGAGCGCTTGGCGCACCTGAACGGCAGCCAGTGTGGCTTCTGTTCGCCCGGCATGGTGATGACCATGTACAGCCTGATGGAGTCGAAGAAAGGCTCCGTCTCGATGGAGGAAGTGGAGGAGGCGCTCGGGGGTAACATCTGCCGCTGCACCGGCTACCGGCCGATACTGGACGCGTTCAAGTCGCTCACAACGGACGCCGACAAGGAGCTGCTGGACATCGAGGAGCTCCAGATATGCCCGAAAACGAACACCGTCTGCTCGGGGAAGTGTCCTACGGCCGCGGGCAAGATTGATCCGGGTCGTACGGTGCGACTCGTGTTCGACGACGGCAGGGAGTGGCATAAGGTGTTTACATGTGCGGACATTTTTACGATCTTCTCCAAAATCCGAACGCGGCCGTACATGCTGGTTGGAGGGAACACCGCTCACGGTAAGTCCACTCATAATCATTTCCCCAACAGACCTCCGGGATATAATTTAAAAAAAAAAACGCCAAATTCTTACGTTCAGGTGTCTACCGCCGCAACCCGTTACTTGAGGTATTTATCGATATCAACTCGGTGGAGGAACTGCGCAACTACTTCCAAACCTCGAGCGAACTGGTCATCGGTGCCAACGTTACACTGACGGAGCTGATGGATATTCTGACCAAGGCGGGGAACAGGCGGCCGAACTTTTCCTACTGCCACGAGATAGTTAAACACCTGAGCGTGGTAGCGCATCTCGCTGTCCGCAACATCGGTACGGTCGCGGGGAATTTGGCCATCAAAAACCAGCATCCCGAGTTCCCATCGGATATTTACATTCTGCTAGAAGCGATCGGTGCTACGTTGACGATCGGTGAGCGGAGACCGTAGTTGTTTAAAAACTGGCCGAAGAAGCCAGAAGTGGATGGATCTAAAAGGGGCATTATGGCCCTTCTAATTGATCGTCCTGTTTTTCTGTTCTTTCCAGCCGAATCGCCATCCACAACCAGCAAGAAAACACCCCTGGAGTTCTCGCAGATGGACATGACGAAGAAGTTTATCAAAACGGTTTCAATTCCCTCCCTCAGTTCGCTGACGAGAGTCTTCCGATCGTATAAAATAACACCCCGTGCGCGGAACGCCCATGCGTACGTGAATGCCGCCTTCTTACTGCACTTCGACGACGATAAAAACACTTTGAAGTCGGCCAGACTCTGTTTCGGTGGTATTAACCCTAATGTGAGTGGCGATCATCTATGATCGTAAGTTCGACCGTAACTTCCTATCCCTTACTCCTCAGTGTACACATGCCGTCCGCACGGAAAAGTTCCTTGCGGGAAAGAAGCTCTTCGACAACACAACGATTCAACAGGCCCTCAACATCTTGGCCTCGGAATTAGAACCCGACTGGGTCCTACCGGACGCCTCGGCCGACTATCGGCAGAATCTGGCCATCTCTCTGTTCTACAAGTGCGTCCTCAATGTCGCAGCGGATCGCACCAGCATCACCATGAACCCTAGCTTCACGTCCGGTGGTACCACCCTGCAGCGCCCTCTATCGTCGGGCCGTCAATCTTTCGATACGATCGAGAAGAACTGGCCTTTGACGAAGTACGTTCCGAAGCTCGAAGGGCTGGTGCAGGCATCCGGCGAGGCGAAGTACTCGAACGACTTTCCCCCCTTTCCCGGGGAGCTCCACGCGGCGTTTGTGGTAGCGACCAAACCGAACAGCATGATCGGGAAAATTGACACTTCCGAGGCAATGGTGAGGATATTCATTGTGAGTTTCTGTATGAGCTAACCGATGGAGAAACTTTTCGTATTATCTCTTCAGAAACTTCCCGGAGTGGTTGCATTCTATTCTGCAAAAGACATTCCCGGTAAGAATAACTTTTCTTCCGACGCTATGACCGTCTATTTCCCGGACGTGGAGGAGATTTTCTGCAGTGGCCAGGTGCTGTTCTATGGTCAACCGATAGGCGTGATTGTGGCGGAACGCTTCGGCCAAGCGATCAGTGCCGCCCGGAGGGTGAAGATCATCTACGAGCGTGTCAGCGATGCGCCCCTCTATCCGACCATCAAGTCTTTGGTGGACAATCAGGCGAAGCAGCGCATCGTAGAGCAACCGTTCGGTAGCCGGCAGCGTCCAGAACTGGACGTGGAGGCGTCAGCGACAATTCAGGGAACGCTCGAGCTAGCAGGACAGTTCCATTTTTCGATGGAACCGCAGACCTGCGTGTGCGTCCCGATCGAGGATGGTATGGACATCTACAGCTCGACTCAGTGGATTGACTATTGCCAAGTAGCGGTTGCCGCCGCCCTGAAGGTGCCGGAGAACAGCCTGAACTTCACCGTCCGCCGCCTGGGGGGAGGATTCGGGGCCAAGCTTACCCGCGCTAGTCAGATTGCGTGCGCGTGTGCCCTGGCGGCGCACCTCACCAATCGCCCGGTACGGTTTGTGATGACCATCGAGGCGAACATGGAATCGATCGGCAAGCGGAACGGCTGCATCAGCAACTATCAGATGGACGTCGACCCGAAGGGTAAAATTCTGAAGCTCACCAACCACTTCATGCAAGACTACGGCGCGAATCTGAACGAAAATGTGGTTGATGACGCGAAGCTTACCTTCGGGCTCTCGTACAACTCCAGCTCCTGGACGGTAACCGGCAAACCGGTACTCACCGACGCGCCGGCAAACACCTGGATGCGCGCTCCGGCAACAACCGAAGGCATCGCGATGATCGAGACGATCATGGAGCACATCGCCTGGGTAACTGGCGCCGATCCGATGCACGTACGGTTGGCCAACATGCCGGCGGGAAGCAAATTTCAACAGCTGATGCCGCAGTTCCGGCAGGATGTGGAGTTTGACAAGAGGCAACAGTTGATCGACAACTTCAACGCGAAGAACCGTTGGCGCAAACGGGGCATCGCCATGGTGCCCATGCAGTACCCACTGATCTACTTCGGCGGCTTGCACGCAGTGGTGTCCATCTACGCCAAGGACGGCACGGTGTCGATCACACACGGCGGGATCGAGGTTGGGCAGGGCATCAACACGAAAGCGGCCCAGGTGGCTGCCTTCACGTTAGGTGTGCCGTTGGAGAAAATTGCCATAAAACCCACCAACAGCATGATCTCGCCGAATGCAGTGATGACCGGCGCTAGCATGACCAGCGAGGTGGTTTGCTATGTGAGTAGGAACGAAACTTGGTGGTCGAAATCCCACACAGACTCAGCAGTAACGTGAACCAACTTTTCTTCATCCTTCTAGGCCGTCCTAAAAGCTTGCGAAATGTTAAAGGCTCGCATTCAACCGGTCAAAACTGAGTTGAAGAACGCCGCATGGGAAAAGATAACCCAAACGTGCTACCTGCGAGACATTGACTTGAGCGCCATGTACTATTACGAGGCTTCCGCTCTGAAAACGTACACCATCTGGGGATTGAGCTGCGCCGAAATCGAGACCGATCTGCTCACCGGCAACATCCAGCTGACCCGTGTCGACATTCTCGAAGATACGGGTGAAAGCATGAGCCCCGGCATCGACGTCGGCCAGATCGAGGGCGCGTACATCATGGGCGTCGGCTACTATCTGACGGAGGCGCTCGTTTACGATATGACCACCGGTGCCCTACTGACGAACCGCACCTGGAACTACAAGCCGCCAGGAGCGAAGGACATCCCGGTGGACTTCCGCATTCGGCTCCTGCATACCAGCGACAACCAGGTCGGAGTGCTGCGATCGAAGGCCACCGGTGAGCCAGCGTTGACGATGAGCGTTGGTGTGCTGTTCGCCTTGCGGTGTGCGCTACGGTCGGCGCAGAAGGACGCTGGCAGACCGGACGATTGGATTCCGCTGGGATCCGCTACGACCCCGGAGCAAATTTACCTCAAAGCGTCCAATACTATCGGACAGTTCAAACTTAACTGAACTATGATTGATCATCACGTTTTACACATATTATTTGGTGGCGGGGTAATAAAATTCAGCACAAGTTATGTTTAATAAATAAAGTATAATAAATTTCCCCATTCGTCTTGTACTATCGTACTGTATGTTTGACTCCTATGTCGTGCACGTGAACGCACTTCTTACAACACTCGCAGTGATCAGCACTATCTCCAGCACCCGCGCTGTAATTATCTACTATAGATACGCTTTTTTGACCGTCACCGCGAGCCGCATGACAGACGACCTCACCTAACGATGACAAGCAACTTTTGATCTGCTCTCTCATGTCGGTTGAACAGCATTGAGAAACGCGTTGCTGCTGAGAGCTCTTCGAACCGAATGGATTCAGTCGGCCTCAGTCGAACAGTGACCGTGTGATGCGATAGAGATCATTTACGAGCCCCGAAGTTAGAGCAACCGGTTCATAAAATGAGGCGTGTAGTGTGCGTTGTTGCGACAGTGGTACTGTGTCAGCTCCTGACCCTCGCAGGCAGCCGGGTGGAGGCGGCCAAAATTCTCAGCATCTTTCCGACGACGTCCAAGTCGCACTGGATTCTCGGCTCGGCGCTCATGAAAGAGTTGGCCCAGGATGGGCACGATGTGAGGAAACATCAGGGAATGTGAGCACAGCTTGCCAATGAACCTTACGGGAATCTTTCGACATCTTCTGTACCGTAGGTAACCGTGGTCAGTCCCTTCCCGTTGAGTAAGGCGCCGAAAAACTATCGCCACGTGGAGATCACATACAATAGTCGAATGTTTGATGGTATGCAAAGGCCGAAAGGGGAAGCAGCGCGTCACCTAGGCGACACCTTATGCTGATCATCTGCCTTTAAACTCTTCTTAGATATGATGGACGAGGTGTTCGATAAGGTTGATGATAGTATTATGGAGAAAATGATGGCGCTGGGAAGGTTTGTCGAGGACATCACTAACACCACACTGTCGTCGCCCGCGGTCCAGGCCCTGCTTCGTTCGGACGAAACGTTCGACTTGCTCGTGCT
>JAOEFI010000006.1:18791921-18813250 GCA_034621735.1 Anopheles plumbeus
TTTAGCCTCGATATGTTTGTAATCAATGCACTTCAGCTTCAAAGACTCAACAAACATCGACACGATATTATAGTCAAACAAACTATTCTCAACCATGTACCAATCGATTGTCTATTTACGTACGAAACGACGACCGCAGCACACATTCATACGATAGAATAACGACTCTGAATTTCCGGTGGCGAATCTGTGTCCAAAATCGCAGTTAAACTCGTACACCATAACGGAGCGTGGTAGGAGGGAAGATAGCTCATGTCTACTGAGCAAGATGGAACGGAATCCGTACGGCCGGAGAGTGGAATGGAAATGGCATCATGTCCTACGCATACTCCTACCTTAGGTAATTAGATGACGGGGCACATTTTCGTCAAACTAGCCAAGATAATGTGCGGTGCGATTTTTGATTCTATACCCAGCCGGGCACATTCGCGGGCTCGTCACTCGCTCGCGATCAGTCGTAGTGAGTGTATCGCGTGGTGCTCCATTAACACTCCAGTGCTATCCGGTGACTTCAGTTCGCTTGCCTTTTTCATCATTTTGTCACATCATCCAGCAGTGATCATTTGCGCAGTACAGTGCTGTGAGGCCAGAAAACGGTTGAAACATTTGACCGAATAGAGAATAGTTTAATTTTGTTTGTCTTTAAAGCATTTACGCGTCTTTCCCTCCATATCAGCTGCCCAGTGTTGCGGAATTGTTTTTGTTTTGTTTTGCCTTGACAAGTTTGCTATCAAATTCGTTAAACAGCACCGTCATGGAAGTGATTTTCTCCATCAACACAAAACCTTATCAAGGTAGGTACAATATCTTCGCTTGATTGATAAGAGTGAAGTCATCCACGAAAGAGACGGTGGATACGGCATGTTCGATGTTGTAATTCATCATTCCAGTGATGACTTGGCGATATTTAGGGGATAGGTGAAAAGTAACCTATTTATTATGATTTGCAGTAAACTCGAAGAGCGTCCCTGTGGACACCTCTTTGAATACTTTTATCCGCAACCATGCACATCTGACTGGAACCAAGTTCATGTGCCTCGAGGGAGGTTGTGGTGCCTGCGTCGTCAATCTGAGCGGCGTACATCCAGTGTCTGGAGATGTGTTCTCCTATGCAGTGAACTCGGTAAGCTAATCGTTTGGTGGTGTTGATTAGGATGCCGTATTCTACATTGCTGTTTTACATATATCAATTCCAGTGTCTGTTCCCTGTGCTCGCCTGTCATGGAATGGAGGTAACGACGGTCGAGGGCATCGGTGATAGGCAAAATGGATACCATCCCACGCAGAAGCTGCTGGCCCACTTTAACGGGTCCCAATGCGGCTACTGCTCGCCCGGCATGATCATGAACATGTACAGCTTGCTGGAGACCAAGAAGGGCAAGGTCACCATGGACGAGATCGAGAATTCCTTCGGTGGAAACATTTGTCGCTGCACCGGCTACCGCCCAATACTGGACGCGTTCAAGTCGCTGGCCGTGGATGCTGATCCCAAGTTGAAGGAAAAATGCCTCGATATCGAGGATCTTACAAAGATCTGCCCCAAAACGGGATCTGCCTGCGCCGGCAAGTGCTCCTTAACTGGCAAGATCAAACAAAAGAAGGGACTTCACCTGAGCTTCGACGAAAACAAGGAATGGCATAAGGTGTACAATGTGAGCGATATCTTTGCCGTTTTTAAGAGCATTGGCGATCGCTCGTACACCCTCGTCGGTGGCAATACCGCTCATGGCGTGTACCGTCAGAACGACGGGATTCAGGTCTTCATCGACATCAACGCCGTTCAAGAGCTGCGTGGCCATTCGATGGGATGCTCTCTTACTGTCGGAGCCGGAACATCTTTGACGGAGCTCATGGATTTGCTCGGTGCTACGGCTAAGCATAGTAAGCACTTCTCCTACTTGGAGCATCTGGTGCACCATATCGACCTGATCGCGAACGTCCCTGTACGCAACACGGGAACAATCGCAGGAAATCTGAGCATCAAAAACCAACACAACGAGTTTCCTTCCGACTTGTACTTGATCCTCGAAGCGGCAGACGCAAAGCTCACTATCTGTAAGTATACCTTGTTGCTTCAGGTGCATAGAGACACTTACAGCGTCTCATTTGTTTACAGTAGGGGCACATGGAAAATCATCAACGGTTCGTCCTTCAGAGTATGCCACATTAGACATGAACAAGAAAGTTCTGCTGAATGTGATTCTTCCTCCGCTGGACCCCTCGGTGTACGTTTACCGTTCCTTCAAGATTATGCCCCGCGCTCAGAATGCCCATGCGTACGTCAATGGGGCGTTCTTGCTAAAGTTCAAGGGCTCCAACATCGTGTCTAGCAACATTTGTTTCGGAGGCATCAACCCTCAGTTTACCCACGCAAAAAAGACGGAAGCATTCTTGGTCGGTAAAAATATTCTGACCAACGCCACGGTTCAGGGTGCCCTGAACATCCTCAAGGACGAGCTGATTCCCGACTGGGTGCTGCCCGACGCGTCTCCCGAGTACAGGAAGAACCTGGCCTTATCGTTGTTCTACAAGTTCGTGCTCAACATCGCACCGGATATGAAGGCACCGGTGAAGAATGAATTCAAATCGGGGGGATCGATCCTGGATCGGCCGCTTTCTTCCGGAACGCAGTCGTTCGGAACCATTGAAGAAAACTGGCCACTAACGAAGAATGTTCCCAAGATCGAAGGGCTGGTTCAAACTGCCGGTGAGGCGAAATACGCCAACGATTTGCCAGCGTTTCCCAATGAGCTGTACGCTGCCTTTGTGCTGGGAACCGAGGCACAGGCGAAGATCAGCCGGATTGACCCATCGGAAGCTTTGGTTAGGCCCCGCCAGTATTATACTATCGTCACAAGGCTTACTTCATCTTCTCTAATTTTCACAGAAAATTCCTGGCGTGGTGGCGTTCTACTCGGCAAAGGATATACCCGGGGAAAACAACTTCATGTACTTTAAGGGATTCATGGGGCCGCACGATGAGGAAATATTTTGCAGCGAGAAAGTACTCTACCATGGCCAACCGCTCGGACTGGTAGTAGCGAACACCTTCAACCTGGCCAACCGTGCCAGCAAGCTAGTGAAGGTGAAGTACGAGAAGACCGACACCGTACGCTACCCAACCGTGCGGGCTGTCCTGCGGGATAACGTCACCGAGCGTCTGCACGACATGCCATACGGCACACTCGGCGAAACGTACGAATCGGCCCCGGTGGGCCCCGTGAAGGTGAAGGGGTGCTTCGAGATCGGGGGGCAGTACCACTACACGATGGAGACGCAGACGTGCGTGTGCATCCCGATCGAGGACGGGATGGACGTGCACTCGGCCACGCAGTGGATCGATTTCACGCAAATCGCCATCTCCAAGATGCTGAAGGTCCCGGAGAACAGTCTGAACCTGTATGTCCGACGCCTCGGAGGGGGCTACGGCAGCAAGGGAACGCGGGCCACGCTGATCGCGTGTGCGGCCGCACTGGCCGCTCAGAAAACGCAGCGTCCGGTGCGGCTTGTGATGACACTGGAGGCCAACATGGAGGCGATCGGCAAGCGGTACGGTGTCATCGCCAACTATGAGGTCGATGCCGAGAAGGACGGCCGAATTACGAAGCTGTTCAATGAGTACGTGCACGATTATGGCTCGTGCCTAAACGAACCGATGGGCCACTGTGCCGAGTTCTTCCGCAACTGCTACGATAGCGGGGCGTGGAAAACGGTGCCCAAGGCTGCCGTAACTGACGCGGCCAGTAACACCTGGTGCCGGGCGCCGGGAACCACCGAGGGCATCGCGATGGTTGAGACCATCATGGAGCATGTGGCGCACGCCACCGGGCTGGATGCGATCGATGTGCGCATGGCCAACATACCCAAGGACTTGAAGATGCACGAGCTTATGCCGGAGTTCCGGGCGGACGTGGAGTACGACGCTCGGCGTAAGGAGATCGAGCAGTTCAACCGAGAGAATCGGTGGAAGAAGCGTGGCATTGCCATTACGCCGATGCGCTACCCGCTGGGTTACTTTGGGACGATTCCTGCGCTGGTTTCGATCTACCACACGGACGGTACCGTGGTGATCACGCACGGTGGAATCGAGATGGGTCAGGGCATGAACACGAAGGTGGCGCAGGTTGCCGCGCACGTGCTTGGGATCCCGCTGGAGAAGATTAGCATCAAGCCTTCGTCGAACATGACGTCCCCGAATGCAATCTGCACCGGTGGAAGTATGACCAGTGAGACGGTTGCGTTTGTAAGTATTTTCGTACAGGGAAAAAGAGAGAATTCCATTCTAATAATTAATTATTATATCGTACCTTTCCAGGCGGCCAAGAAAGCGTGCGAAATACTTCTGGAACGTATGAAGCCAATCCGGGAAGAGTTGAAGGATGCGACCTGGGAAACGATCGTGGAAACCAGCTACTTCAAGAACGTTGACCTTTGCGCGACGTACATGTACAAGGCGGAGGACCTGCAGGCGTACGTCATCTGGGGCCTTACCAGTACCGAGCTGGAGATCGATGTCCTGACCGGTAACGTGCAGCTGCGTCGGGTCGACATCCTCGAGGATACGGGCGAAAGCCTGAGCCCCGGCATCGACGTCGGTCAGATCGAGGGTGCGTTCATCATGGGCGTCGGTTACTACCTGACGGAAGCGTTGGTCTTCGATCCAGAAACGGGGGCTTTGCTGACGAACCGTACCTGGACGTACAAACCGCCGGGAGCGAAGGACATTCCGATTGATTTCCGCATCCGTTTCCTTCGGAACAGCTCCAATCCGGCGGGGGTGCTCCGCTCGAAGGCAACTGGCGAGCCGGCCATGAATATGACCATTTCGGTGCTGTGTGCGCTTCGCAATGCCATTTTGGCCGCCCGGAAAGACGCCGGTCTACCGAACGAATGGGTTCCACTAGGGGCTCCCGCCACGCCGGATCAGGTGTATCTGATGGCGGGCAATTCCGTAGAACAGTACTTGATGAACTAAGCCTGGTGGCGGGGACAGTAAACTGTCATTTCATTTTTCTTTATTAAATTGATATTACCACACATTTCATGTTATTCTATGAACGAATAAAATATTGTTTTGAAAGGGAAAATTTGTTCGATTCGACATTCTCATTCCGACAACGAAACACGCGTATCCACAATTCGAGAGTTCTTTGATGACGGTTTACAGGAGGACAGCGACACGCATAAAACGTAGCATCATACAATCATACAACCATATTGATTGATCCTTAATTAAACGACCTTTCACTTTTGCTATGTATAGCCAGTCTGGGAGGTACTTGCCAGATGGTAAGCATTTAAAGCAACGAAATATTCACCGAAATTACGTTAAGGTTAATAATTTTTTTCTAAGAATCCATCATAGTGCACACTGCTTTCTCTTCTATGAAATACACGTCAAAACAACTGTTGGTAATCGTATGCATTTAGATACGGATATAGATAAAAATATAGATAAATGTTATCAATATTTGGGTAACACCAGCTCGCTACATACACATTGAGCAAGACATCCCGACACCGAATGCTACAGGAGGACATTTCCCATTCCACAACTGTTAACGATGCCAGATTTCCTATCTAAAATTGTTTGGAAGGAATAGTGAACCGGTTCAAGCGACTGATGATTTAAACTACGTTCACGTGGAATCTATTTCGTCGACTACACCAACACACCGGCACCGGCAGCGGAAAAAGAAGCGTATACGCACTCCGTAGCGGCACGCTCGAGCGATAAGCACGAAAAGAACACGAAGTCGCGCGCGCGCTCTATAAAAATGAACCGCTTCGCGAGGCGATCATACATTCCAGTCACTCGCCTGCTCGTGGCCCGTGCGGATCGTTGTGTATACGCGTGCCTCGAAAATTATCTGCTGCCTGATCGAGACGAAGTGTCGGAGACAGTGCTAGCTCGGGACTTTCCCGTTCCCGTTCGAGTGCGAATCGTTGAAAAGGAATAAAATCAAAACAAACATGCAGACAGTGTTTACCATCAACGGGAAGGTGTTCAAAGGTAAAATAATATAGTAGTGCTTGCGGCACGTCGAGCCGGGAGCGGAAATGGAGTCTTATCGTTTCGCGATAGATCTTCCGACAGATAGCCTCTGTATCAGTGAAAGATTGCTTCCCAAGGCGATGGGGTGCCGGGTCAATATATGTTGTATAACCTATCTGGAATAACGTGCTGGTTCGTGGCGCTCCCCCCTCCGGTCGCCAATAAGTATCGAACGCGAAATATTAATTTAGGGTACGCTCTATTTCTATACACACCCGTACAGCGAACAGTGGCACCGTCCCGATCGACACCTCGCTGGGAACGTTTCTGCGCTACCATGTGCAGCTCAAGGGCACCAAGTTCATGTGCCGCGAAGGTGGGTGCGGGGCGTGCATCGTTAACGTTAGCGGACAGCATCCCGTCACGAAGAAGACCATATCACGGGCGGTTAATTCGGTACGTTCGATTGAGTGAAGCGTTCAGTATCCGTTGTGTTACGTTCGTTGATCTGTGTATAAGTAACTCTCTTCCAATTGTAGTGCCTTTTCCCGCTGTTCTCCTGCAACGGGCTGGACATCGTGACGGTCGAGGGCATCGGTAACAAATTGAAGGGCTACCATCCCACCCAGCAACGGCTGGCACATTTCAACGGGACCCAGTGTGGCTTCTGTTCGCC
The DNA here is from genome assembly GCA_034621735.1 of Anopheles plumbeus. Lineage (NCBI taxonomy): Eukaryota > Metazoa > Arthropoda > Insecta > Diptera > Culicidae > Anopheles > Anopheles plumbeus. Next base: position 18,798,593 of record JAOEFI010000006.1, read on the forward strand.
CGGCATGGTGATGAACATGTACAGCCTGCTGGAGGCCAAGAAGGGAACCGTAACGATGCGGGAGGTGGAGAATTCTTTCGGTGGAAACATCTGCCGCTGCACCGGCTACCGGCCGATACTGGACGCGTTCAAGTCACTGGCCGTGGATGCGGACGAGAAGCTGCTCGATGCGTGCCAGGACATCGAGGAAGTGCCAAAAATTTGCCCCAAGGGTGGGGGACCGTGCACCGGCAGCTGCCCGGCAACGGTTGCCCAGGGTGAGGTGGCCAACGACATTCACCTCACGTTCGTCGGTGGCCGCGAGTGGTACAAGGTGGAGAACGTGCAGATGATCTTCAAGATCTTCGACAAACTGGACTCGCGGTCGTATATGCTCGTGGCCGGAAACACCGCTACCGGTAGGGTTGGCCGACTGCGCCGGGAAAAAAACCTCCAGTTTTATTTAACCTTCGATTACACTTTTATACTCGCATTCTCAGGCGTTTATCGGCGAGTCAACGAGCCAGAAGTGTTCATCGACATCAGTTCCGTGGCCGATCTGCGGGTGCACTACTTTAACGAGCATCTCACGATCGGAGCGAACGTTACGCTGACGGAACTGATGGGAATACTGGAGGAGGTCGGCGCATCGGCCGGGTACGAATACTGTCGCGAAATCGTCAAACATCTTGACCTGATAGCGAACGTGCCCGTGCGTAATGTGGGGACGATTGCTGGAAACCTAAGCATCAAGCACCAGTACAGGAGCTTTCCGTCGGATGTGTACTTGCTGCTGGAGGGCGTAGGGGCTCGGTTGACCATCGGTAAGCCGTAAGCGTGCGAAACTCGTACATTCCTTCCGAGAGCGTTTTTTTTTAAACTATCCGCCTTGAAACTATCTCCTTCTAGCCACATCCAGCACCTCCACGAAAGTCGTCACGGTAGAGGAGTACCTTACGATGAACATGCACAAGCGGATCATCCTAAACGTCCTGCTGTCTCCGCTCGACCCACAGCAGCACTCCTTTCGTACGTACAAAATTATGCCTCGTGCACAAAACGCCCACGCTTACGTCAACGCCACCGTACTATTCCATTGGGATGGATCCGCTATTCGCACGGCATCGATCTGTTACGGAGGCATCACACCCACGTTTACCCACGCGGTACAGCTGGAGAGTTTCCTCGCCGGAAAGGACATCTTCCAGGAGCATGTGTTAAAAGAGGCCCTGCAGATTATTGGCAACACGATTGCACCCGCTGATGCCCCTCCGGATGCGTGTCCGGAGTATCGGAAGCAACTCGCACTAACACTGTTCTACCGCGCCATTATGAGCATCGCCAGGGAAAGATTCGTTGCCGTCGATCGATTCTATTCGTCCGGGTCCGAAACAGGAGGTAGGCTACTCTCCCGAGGCCAGCAAACGTACGAGACAATACAGGAAAACTGGCCAATGACCAAACACATCCCCAAGGTTGAAGCACTAGCCCAAACTGCCGGTGAGGCGGACTACACGGACGATATACCGAACCTTCCGCAGCAACTGTTTGGGGCGTTTGTACTGGCGACAAAACCACGCACCAGTATCCTCCGTATCGATCCCACCGAAGCCCTGACACGGCCCGGTGTGGTAGCGTTCTTCTCCGCGAAAGACATCCCCGGCACCAACAACTTCATGCCCACCGAGCTCGGTAACACACATGCGGAGGAAATATTCTGCAGCTCCCGGGTCCTGTACCACGGACAACCGCTGGGGATCGTACTGGCGGAAACGTTCGACGAAGCTTACCGGGCAGCAAAACTGGTCGGGGTGGAGTACAGCCCTCCGGACGGTGAGCCAATCCTAACGAGTGTGAAGGACGTTCTAAAGGCGGGCCGCACCGAGCGCATCCTTCTGAGTGATGAGGTGCAGATCGGGGAGAGGTACGAAGCCGGTTCGGGGCCGGTGAAGATCGTGGGAAGCATCGACCTGCCGAGCCAGTACCATCTCTCGATGGAAACGCAACAGTGCGTGTGCGTGCCGATCGATGACGGGCTGGACGTGTACAGCTCGACGCAGTGGGTCGACATCTGCCAGATAGCGATCGCCCGGGCGCTGCTCATTCCGGAGAACAGCCTGAACTTCCGCATACGCCGGCTTGGTGGCGCGTTTGGGTCGAAAATATCGCGTGCCTCGCAGATCGCCTGTGCGTGTGCCATCGCGGCCCACTACACTCAGCGTCCGGTGCGGCTCATAATGTCACTGGAGGACAACATGGCCGCCATCGGGAAACGCTCCGCGTGCTCGAGTAACTACGAGATCGAAGTCGACGAGCGCGGAAAGGTGCAGCGTTTGCTGAACACGTTCTACCAGGACTCCGGGTGCAATCTGAACGAACCGGTTGAGAAGGTAACGTTCCTCTTCTACCGCAACTGCTACGATACGAGCAGCTGGAAGGTGGTCGGCCACAGTGTGCTGACGGAGTCAGCCAGCACCACCTACTGCCGGGGTCCGGGGACGAACGAGGGAATCAGTATGGCTGAGAACATGATGGAACACATTGCGCACCGGCTCGGCGTGGACCCGGTGGATGTCCGCATGCAAAACCTGCCGGAGAATAGCGAGATCCGGAAGCTACTCCCGACGTTCGCCGAGGACGTCGGCTACGCAGATCGTCGGCGTGAAGTGGATCAATTCAACAACGCCAACCGTTGGCTCAAACGAGGCATCGCTATCGTACCGATGAGATACCCGCAGTACTTCGTCGGATCAATGCACGCCCTGGTGTCGGTGTACCATGCGGACGGGACCGTGGCCATCACCACGGGCGGCATCGACATGGGCCAGGGGGTGAACACCAAAGCTATCCAGGTGGCGGCCCGCACGCTCGGCATTCCGATTAGCATGATCAAGGTGAAAGCGATGGCCAACATAACGTCGCCGAACGCGATCGTATCCGGGGGCAGCATGACCAGCGATGCCGCCTGCTACGCCGTCAAGAATGCCTGCGACCTGTTGTGCAAGCGTATCGCGCCGGTGCGGGAGCAGAATCCCGGTGCGTCGTGGGAAACGATCACACAAATCTGCCACCAGCAGCACGTGGACCTGTGTGCACTCTATCAGTACAACGTGAACGAGGTGCAGCACTACGTCGTGTGGGGACTCACCTGCGCCGAGGTGGAGGTTGACATCCTCACGGGAAACGTGCAGATCCGTCGCGTCGACCTGCTGGAAGATGTCGGGGAAAGCATTAGTCCGGGCATCGACATCGGCCAGATCGAGGGCGCCTTCGTGATGGGCATTGGGTTCTACTTCACCGAGCAGCTGGTGTACAGTGACGAGTCCGGCCAGCTGCTGACGAACCGCTCCTGGAACTACAAGCCGCCGGGTGCGAAGGACATACCGGTCGATTTCCGCGTCAAGTTCCTCCAAAAGACGCACAACGAAAACTTTGTCCTGCGCTCGAAAACGACCGGTGAGCCGGCGCTGAACATGACCGTTTCGCTGCTGTTTGCCTTACGGATGGCACTGAACTCGGCGCGCAAGCAGGCGGGACTTTCCGGCGAGTGGTATCCTATCGGTAAGTCAAGTCTTAGGCCATGGGGGACTGGTTCAGTTGCAATAAAAATGTAATTCAATTTCTTTCCAGATGTACCAGCAACACCGGAACAGATATGTCTACTTGCTGGAAATGGCATAGATCAGTTTAAACTAATGTAACTGCAGGTGTTCAACCTTGCACAATGAATCCAGGAAAAGTATCACATCACATTTGCTTATATCTTATGTACAATATTTTGAATCATTTCGGTGTAAGGTTTTCCTAACATCCATCAATTGTACTAAATAAACTTTCGTATTTCTGTTTTATTCTTTTGAATCATTATATTGTACACTTTCATTTTAACCTAATGGATTTTTATGTTGCCCGTTAATACAGTTGCTCCCTTCTGTACATCGTGTCCCACAGCGCCATGCGCTCCTGCTCGGGAAAGTCAACATACTGCAACCCCTCGTTGTTGATGTTCAAACACTTGTAAGGCCCAACGTCGCCGCCAACCGGCTTCCAAAGGTTTCCCACTGCTCCACCATTCGGGTCTCCACCGGTTGCAAAGTTAGAGAACAGCTCAACCTGCCACAATAACGAAATGGTGAATGAATTTGAAACAGAAACAATGTTAACCCAACATGACAACTCTTACCATTGTTTTCATAGTGCGGTGTTCGAACGTGTCCTGCTCGGGGACCGGACTGAACACGTTTTTAAACAGGTACGACAGGTCATCGGCATGGGCCGTTCCGCGAACATTACGATCGCAGAAGTTAATCCGATAGTGGTTGTACGTTTCCGAATCAACCGCAAAGCGGTACACGAACGTTTTCGACGGCTTCCGTGAGGCTAGCCGTGAGAAGATGGTTCTATGAAGTCCGTGCCAAAACAGTTTGTCCGTCATCAGCTGTACGGCGCCGGGGGACGTTAGTCGAATCACGTTAATTCACTGTTAGAAACAATAATACAATAAAAGCTGCAAATTACCGTCAAATAACCGTCCCGGTTTTCGAACGATGGCTTCGTCTCGCCGTAGTAAAACTTTTTCAACCGCATGCCGTTCTCCTTGCACGTTTTCGACCCCCGCACCAGCCCCAGCTCCAGCGGCACCAGGTACTCGAAGTCTTGCAGCTTGTCCATTATGGTGGGATTTTCCTTGATTCCGCCCAAACAGAAAAGTCCCTCCTCGGAGTTTCCGCCAATAAGAATGTTGATCGCGTTGCTCCACGCCTCCCGGCACATTTCCAGCGGACTCTTGGGGATGAACGTGCTCTCGGTGATGTAGGGTTCAACGACCGGACCGAAGGCAAACAGGATGCGATTCTCCAGTTCCTGGAAACGGACGGAAATCGAAATTCATAGACAGTGCCGTTTTCCCAAACGGATAAAAAAAACTCTTACATTCTCCGTCAGCAGCTGGTCCTGTTTTTCGGTAATTTTCTCTGCGCTTGCCTCCATCAGCACCTTCAGGGCCTCCGCTTCGCCACCTTGCCCGTTCCAGCCGAGTGCCTTCGCCAACCGTTCGCCCATGCCACGCCGCGGGATCGTGGACCAGTTGTTTAGCGCACATCCGGACATCACGATGGCTCGCCGGAACAATCCCTTCGAGCGTTCGGATATCATATGGTAGTGCACCGAGCATCCACCGGCACTTTCCCCGAACAGGGTTATATTGGTGGGATCCCCACCAAAGCTGGCAATATTGTCACGCACCCAGTGGATGGCCAGGTTTTGATCCTTCAATCCCGCATTGCCCGGAATGCCCAAACCCTTCGAGTCGAACGAAAGAAAGCCTGCCAAAAACAAAATTTGAAGTTTGATTGATACCAATTTCCGAATTATCTTTGTTTCTACCAAATGCTCCGATGCGATAGTTGAAGGAAACCAGGACGATGTCCTTCTGAATGAGGTAGTCTGGCCCGTACATGTCCGTCGCACTGGAGCCACGCATGAAGGCTCCACCATGAATCCATAACATCACGGGAAGTAGTTTGGCGGGTTTTAGCTGCATAAAATGTGATTGGAAATTGCCATAAAAAGTTACATAAAAAGATGTATTTGTCAACAGCTCCTTCGTTATTGAATGATGATCACAATAGCAACGCCAAATTGGAAACTATTAAAGGAATGCTCCCGAAATCGAACATCCAACTTAAGATAACCGAACAATTAACAATTGTCAATATACTTGATGAATAGGCAGTGCTATCTCTAGCGATGATTAGATTGAAGAAAAGGGCAATTTCACTGGCTATAAGTTGTATTCTTGATAAGAAAAAGCATTTGGCAGGCTTTAATAAATACCGGCTTTGAGATACAAAATCAACATGATAATTTTTTGAATCCATTTCAATGAACCTGTTTTCATGCTCACCTCCTTTGTGTACACGTTGATATACAGATGATCTTCACTACCGACGATCTTGTCCAACAGCTTGCTAAACTGAAACCCACCCTCACCCTGCTGCGTACAATCGAGTGGTTCGGTCCATGAGTCCGGCAGCTCCAAATCCTTTCCATTCCGGAGACCGAGTAGTAGTAGAAGTAGTACGAATGGATGAGTACGATAAAATCGCCAAGTGATGGTAAATTCTTACCTTAAACCTTCGCACGTTTACCGGCGGCTTGCAATAGGGTATTTTTTGAAAATTTAAGTACTCAACGCCGGTGGCGGCCGTCTTTTTCACACCACGGATGGGTCCGTAACGGGTGTCCACGATCGGATTTTCCAGAAAACTCATCTCGAAACCAGACAAGCGTGTAGATCAACGTTGGAACCACAACTGAACCAGCTGGCCCTTTTCTCGCGGAGGAAACATGTATAATCTCGATGTATCGCTTAATTAAAGAGAACTGATAACGCCCCTCACAACATGATAAATATGAGGATTTTTTTTTCGATTGTGTTACTTCTGGAGCTAATATGAAATTTATCAAAACTTTTGGGGGTCAAGTGTACAGACTGGCGATACGGGATGCGAATCGCACGAACACCCATTCAAACGCAAAGCGCTAAGTAAACAAGCGAAGCTAAACATAGCAACATTAATGCGCCGGTTGCTGTGTGCATGGAAGCGCAGTCGCTTCAGAAACGTCAAGCGATTCGGTTCGTTTGCGCATTGTGCTGTTTTCAGTTGTTGTTTTAGTTCCGTTTTATTTAGTATCAGCCACTACTCAGCTTACGAAAACAATGACCACCAGCGAGCTTGTTGTTATCACTCGAAGCGGACCGGTGCAGGGCACGACTAAAACTTCCTTGTACGGAAAGAGCTACACAAGTTTTCAGGGAATACCATACGCCAAGTCTCCAGTCGGCGAGCTGCGGTTCAAGGTAAGTTTTACCATGCAGCGTGTGATGAAAATACCAACCTGAAATCAAACCCACACTTGAATTGGAGCCAGCTTTCAGGTATCGTTGTGCCCGACCAGTGTAGGTGCTATCAGTATCCTTAGTTTTCATAAAACCACCCCCACATTACATTGCTGTGTGCGCTCGGTGATTTGCGAAATCTTCTGTCCAATAACGATTAATTCTATCATACAGTGGCATAGTGCCGGTTGATAGGAACTGGGCGTATCTTTTTTATGATGGGTGATGTCATTTGCGAGATGATAACGCATTCTCGCCGTACGGAATGATTATGGAAAACTTGCAAAGTAATGCCCTATTAGAATATTTATTACCTACATTATCGTTGTGAATTATATATATTTCATCAATTCTTATCTTCAGTAAATGTTAGTCGTACACGATGCGATCATTGTAAATTGTTATACATACTTCATTATTATCATATTTAATAGGATCCCGTTCTTCCGGAAGGCTGGACGGAAGTGTTGGATTGTACCCAACAATGCGAACCATGCTACCACTTCGATCGTCGTTTGAACAAGATCGTCGGAAGCGAGGATAGCTTGAAACTGAACATTTTCGCAAAAACGGTAACTAAAGCATCTAAAAAAAGCTAAACCCTGTTTGATCGCAGTCAGCTCAATGTACAGTTTAATTTCGTCTATGTAGATTCGACCCAAAAAGCCGCTTCCCGTGATGGTGTACATCTACGGGGGTGGGTTCGTGGAAGGATCCAGCGGAACCGAGCTTTATGGTCCGGATTATCTGATCGAGAAGGATATTGTGTTGGTAACGTTCAACTATCGTGTCGGTGCCTTCGGATTTCTCTGCTGCCAGTCGCAGGAGGCCGGTGTGCCCGGAAACGCAGGACTCAAAGATCAACGGATGGCGCTTCAATGGGTGCAGAAAAATATTTCATCCTTCGGAGGTGATCCGAACGCTGTCACTTTGTTCGGCCATAGTGCAGGAGGGGCGTCCGTACAGTATCACATCATTGCGGACGTATCGAAAAACCTATTCCATCGTGCGATCATTATGTCCGGTAGTACGATGTGCGAGTGGGCCGTAACGCCGCAGCGTTCGTGGCCAGAGAAGCTTGCTAGGATGTTGGGATGGCAAGGGGAAGATGATGAAGGTGCCGCATTGCAATTCCTACGCCAGGCCTCGCCGGAAGATATTGTAGAAAATCAAGAAAAACTATTCGGACCTCAGGTGGGTGACATACGACCTACAATGTCCTTAATTTGTTATTCTAAAAACACAACTTTTTATTTCAGGAGCTCCAAGAAGGGTTAATCAGCCCGTTCGCGCCGACGATCGAGCCATATGAGAGTGAAACATGTTTTATTCCAAAGTGTCCTATGGAAATGTCTCGTGCCGCTTGGGGCAATGCGATTGATGTAATGATTGGTGGCACCTCTGAGGAGGGTTTGATTCTCGTGCAGAAAGTAAAGCCCAGACTTGCCGAAACGCTCAAGGATCCGCGATTGTTCGTCGGTAATGTCCCATTTAAACTGCAACTATCCACCGAGCAGCGGATTTCGTTCGGAGAACAACTCAAACAACTTTACTATCCAACAACAATACCGTCCGAGGACAATATGGATGGGTTCATAAACATGGCCTCGGATCGCATCTTCTGGCACGCCTTACACCGCACCATTTTATCCCGCGCTAAGCATGCTAGAGATGCCAAAACATTCGTCTATCGCTTCTGTGTCGATTCGAACTTCTTCAACCACTATCGCATTCACATGATTGGTCCCAACTTTAAAGGAACGTCGCATGCGGATGAAATCTCCTACATATTCTGCAACACCTTTTCGATCCCATTGGACTCTAATACATTCGAGTATGCAGCAATTCAGCATATGGTGAATATTTTCACCAGCTTTGCAACGAAGGGCGATCCCAACTACGCCGACACTGACGGGTTGTCCTGGAAAGCCGTCCCAGATACGGTACCGCCATACAAATGCATGAATATTTCCAACAACGGATTGTCGGTCATTGAGCTGCCTGAAACAGCCCGGATGAATGTGTGGGATTCGCTATACGTGAATGATCCCCTGTTTTAAAACGAGTAGAAGTCGAATTCTAGCCTGCGAAATATAACATTGAACCTATAAATATGTATGCTATATTGAAGTTTTAAACGTTTGCACAATTGCACAAATCACCTAATTAGGCGGCCGTCTCGTGGTAGTTTTTGAATTACGTTCGTAGTTCATAATAGTTTTCTTTCGACCTTCTCTATGAACCTCGGGTACAAGAAAACCCAGCGTCCATTATTGCAGCTATATACAGCTTTTGACAACCAGTTGAAAGAAAACAAAATATCAAAACAACACTGACTAATTCATAAAAAGATCGCAATATGCAACTTGATGTATATTTTTTGTCATCCGTACTTTTTTAAATATAGGTGATAATTCAATTATCTGCTCCCGAAGATACATCGCCACTACCGGTGAGCTGATGCACTATGGGTAATCTATTCGGAAAAACGAAAACGAAACCCGTGAGTCGAGTAACTGAGCAAGATAAGGCCATTCTGGTGAGTAATTTGTGACTGTCCCTGAACTTCTTTGACGATTCTTTGATACATTGCTACGGTAATTTCAGCAATTGAAACAGCAGCGTGATAAGTTAAAGCAATACCAAAAGCGCATTGAGCTATCACTGGAAAAAGACCGTGAGCTGGCGAAAAAGTGCTTAGCAAATGGAAGGAAAGAGTATGTACACAGGCCAAGGTTTCGGTCCATCACATGATAATGAAACCCATAAATATTATCCTTTAGGCGTGCTAAAACATTACTGCGTAAGAAGAAGTACCAAGAAAAACTCCTGAGCAACACCGATGCTCAGTTAGAAACATTGGAGAAACTGGCCACGGATATCGAGTTTGCTCAGGTGGAGGCACAGGTGATCAGTGGGTTGAAGGTTGGCAACGAAGCATTGAAGAAGGTGAACGACGTCCTGTCCATCGACGAAGTGGAACAAATCCTTGACGAAACCAGGGAGAGCATCGAGAAACAGCAAGAAATTGATGCGCTACTCAACGGTGTCCTCAGTGAAGAAGATGAAGATGAAGTTTTGGCCGAACTGGAAGATCTCATTGACGCGGAACAAGAGAAAGCAAATGAACCAGCAGTAGAAGATATCGGCGACCGCTTGCCCGATGTACCGGATGATGAGCTGACGAAGGATCGGAAGCGCAAGGAAAAAGGTTTGTTAAATATTTTGTTAAACGTATTCAGGATAGTTTAACATGACGATCAATTGAAAATATTGCAGATACAACTGGATCTAGTAAAAAAGTTGCCTTAGAAGCATAATAAATAGGCTAAGCTGCTTCGATAGCCCTCAGTGCTGTTGCCATCGGATGCTAGGTTAACTTGCTACGGGAATGTTTGAAATATTGGGAAATAAAAGAGAACCAACAAAACAATCAGTGTAAATAAAAATGTTCTATCAAGGGCCACTGGTTGCGTTGGACGTGTTTGCTGTATGCTAAAATACGAGTCAGATGCCATTTGTTTTGTACACTACGATTATGAATTTTAACTTATAAACTGAAATAAAGTGATTTGGTAGATGTAAAGTTAGGTCATTGTCGATAACGACACAATTTGACGAGAGCATCGCCTTTTCAAAATTATGACAGCAACATCTGCTCGGTCAGTTTTGACAGCTCAATTTGCTACGTGAAAATAGCTGTCATCAGCGCTTGAGAGCGGCATTCTAGTACGATTGGAGCTGCAGAAGAAATCGTGTGGTAGTTTGTGCTAATATTCGCATCCTGCCCGCACGTTTGGCTGTAGCGACGTGGTGTGCATCAGAGTGAAGTGGAGTGAGAGGAAGAAGAGGAAAAGTGCAAGATACACATCCTGTCGTGAAACGTACCGCCAGCAACAGCAGGGAAAATTCACGGACCAGCTATCTGCCGATCGTGGGCCGGGAGTGCGGGAGTAAAGTGTGAGACGGTGTTCTTCCTTCCCCCATTCCGAGTGTGTGAGTGATATTTTCCCCGTTGCCAAAGTAATGCAGTGAACCGCTTACCGCTAATGTGTCGGTAAATTCAATAGTGGCCGTAAAGAGCAAGTCGCTGCTAGTGCGATCGATCGAGACACCGAAGTCTGTTTCGGCGTCCGTTCCGGTTTTCTTGCGCCTCTGCACATTTCGAAAATCGCACGCTCCGAGGGTATGTCTGTCGGCGCCGATCTCAGTTCATGTCCGAGCGGCCGAAATTGACAGTCACAGCACAACCCGTACGACCCGTAGTTTTGCACGTTTGGCGAGCGGCGCTACCTTTGGTCCCGGTTTCGCCGCAATTCTCCAATACCACCAAGTAATGTTCGCCACATCGTTTCCTTGGTGTTGGATGTCAAAATTTTGATAATTTTACCGCGAGCAAATCTTCTCGCAGTGCCTCAGGAGGAAAGCACCTGGTAGCAATAGCTCGGAAGAACCAAACCATTTTTCATCGTCTTCCTTTCATTCCCACCTCGAAGGAACCTGCGCGTTTCTGTTTCTCTCGATTTTTTAAGGATAGTTAAGGATTTTAGGATCTGCTTTGCGTTGCTGTGTGTAAGTGCGTTTGTGTACGCGTGCTTGTGTGTAGGTGCTGTGTTTTTTCGGATTCGTGCAGTGGTTCTAAGCTGTGTGCGTGCGGCTATTTGCATCAGTGTGTGAGGCGGGAGCTGTGCGTTTAATTTTTTTGCAATCCTTCGAAGGATGATTTTTTTTTCTCCCAGGACTATCTTGTAGCCCTTCCCAACGCTTTAGCGTCTTGGGAGAGAGGAGCTAAACGTTAGTACGTGCATCTTAACTAAGAAGCATCCTTTGCTTACACTTTGGTCGAAAACTTTGCAAGAAGAGCGAGATGCTGTTCTTGTTCCTTTTTATCGAGAGCAACTAACGAGATGTTTGAGAGCGTTTCCACTTTTTTACGCTTCCTTTTATTTACTAGTAGGGCCACGAGAGAGCAAGTACACGCATTTACGCACTTTCGATTCGAAAAAGGTACCGCTAAAGAAAGGGCTCATGTTGTGCGTCGATGGAGTAGAGCTGGCTGCCGAATCCACCTGTCCTTTGATCTCACAGTCGCCCAGGAATTAATTGCCCTTTTCTTGCCTCTCCTTGTCTCCATTAGACCGGCGTTTTCCATTGTGGTGGCTTTTCTGTGGTGTTAAGATTGTGTTGCTGTGTGCTGCTGCTTACTTGTGAATTGAGCTGCAAAACTGTGACGAATTTTCACGTCCAGAAAGTGAAAGTAAACAATCGTCGCAGGAAGGAAAAAACGAACGCAACTCGGGCGCGTGTGTTGCTTGGAAGAAGTTTGCTTTTCCCTACAGCGGAACCGTAATTTAACGACGATCGATAGAACCGAAAGAACGAGCAAAGACAACAAAAAACAACAAACAGTATTCTATCCGTCTTCCTCCGAGACGTCCCGTGTCGGATCTACTATCTCCATCCTGCTTCGGCTGATATTCCGTCGTCATCTTGAAACGCATCTCGCCACACGCCAGCACGTGGACCGGAAATCAACGCCATCCACCTCAACTGAACCACCCGCCAACGCCAGCGAAATCCGGCCACCGGACGGAACCGTCTGCTTCCACACAGCGAAAAGACGCCGGGCAGCAGCTAGAAAAGGCACCCGGCAGACATTCATGTACTGACCCTTGGTGGCCCTTGCAGAATGCCAATGTTGTCGCAATTTCAAATGAACTTTCGCGCGTTTCTCGTTCTGGCGTCGAAGGTATGGACGTGTATCTGCTACATGTTCAACCGGCAGGTTCGGGCGGTAAGTGTCACCAGTTTGATTAGAAGCGCAATCACACACGCACAAAACACGCACCCTTTGCAGTAGTAAGTAGTTTCCCTTTCCCTGACCGAGATTCTCCCGGCTTCTTCCCCCCGACAACAAGGCACTGAAGAAGGGCGTTCGTGTGGTTTCCCATCATCTACACACATCCGGTTATCATTTGTGTTCGGTCGCACGGTTGCTGCACTATTATGTGTGGTCCTTTCGGGACGAATATCTCCAGGACGATCCCGATAGCAGCAACGGGGCTTGTGTGAAGAATAAATGTGTCGAGGTAAATTATGATTTAATGATTTGTCAGTCCCCTCAGTTCTAGTAACCCCGACAGCTACAGGATTAAAGATTATCGGAAAGACTAAGTATCCCATGTAACCGGGATACTCCCCTCAAATGCTGTCTATTTGATTTATGTTTCAATTCGTACAAGGGTATAAACAAACGTAGCCCCAAAAAATTGGCAGACGGAAAGCGCATCGATGTAACCTCACGTGCACTTCATATATCGTATGTTTATTATTTATCTTTTTCGTAACTCATGCACTACTCGAGAACTATTTTTATATTTTTTTAGCGCTACTATGCGCAGAATATGTGTATTAATACCATCAAAAGGTGCAGACCGTTTGTTCTGCTCCATCATCCCGCTGGTTTTCCTTTCTGGCATGTGTCTGCAGCTGGCAAGTGGGAGCAAAATAAAACACATGGTAGAGGCGTTCTGTATGTTTGCCCCGTTTTCCCGAGAACAGAACCGACGATGGAACGCATATGTTTTCATCATCATCTTTCGCCGATGGTAGAAGATCGGCCAAGACGTTTAGCTCTTAGCCCCGTCTGTCGGCTACTTTTTTCCGTCCCTTTTGTTGTGGATTTTATTTTTCGCCAACATTAAAAGCAGCGACCGGCCGGTGGTGTACAGAGAAGCGCCTGGAAGGCACACACCGCATCCCGGTGGATACACGAAATGGACGGGGAGACACACCCCGGGTCGTGTTTCAAACCGAAATGAAACATCTCCCTTTCGGTGCTAGTTATGGACGCTGGCCGTGTGTTTTGTGTTGGCTTCCGTTTTTGTTTCATTCATTTTAGCACTCCCGGGTTGGGTTGTTTAATGTGTTTTTCAATGGTTTTTCAAACAGTTACGCCTCCATTGGTGTTTCTTGATTCACCCGACGATGATTTTTACGTTGCAAAAACGCAACGTTTAATTATATGTATCGCATGTGCGAATGGTGTTCTTGCCGCAGGAAGTGCTAAAAGGCGTTTTGGAAATCGTTTATGTTAAATTCGAGAGTTCACCACTAACAATAAGAAACTTTCTGTTTCTACACGTATAAAAAAGTTTGTAAAAGTAAATTCGAGGATCAGAGTGCATTAAAAAACATATAAATCATGCTCAGCTTTGTTGAGCATTTTTGTGCATCAAAGTGTGCCCCCCGCGACAAAATGATAGGTCAGAAATGTATGTGCCTAAAACCTCTGCTGTACAGTAGACAGGACAGGAGTGGCCTTCGATTGGAAAATAATCTTATCTCGTTGCACTTATCAAGAGACAGCTATCCGACCAGCCAACTCCCTGTTTTTCTCCTCCTTGTTTGAGGGATAGTCGCGTCTCGCTGTGCCGTATCGTTCATTTTTCTAAAACTCTTTTTTGCAGAATTACCATGTCACGCTGAATAAAATAGACCATCTATCCTAGCCTTCTTAAAGGAGCAGATAACTCACTCCGTTTGCTTGCATACCGTACCGAAACGGGACGTCCTCTTAATGGAAATCCGGTCGTGGTCGGCCATCGGGGGTGCATTAATTTGATAAATGAACGAATAATTCAGTCAGCCCGCTCGTCGCTCAGGGCAGAAAGAACGGAAAAGGATTGCATGTCCTCTCCAGGGTTGAAATGATGAATCGGCCGACTCGATCCCCAATGCTATCTGTAGCTAGGTTAGACACGGGTGAGACATGTGCC